>CM068884.1:14753367-15353367 GCA_035149815.1 Branchiostoma lanceolatum
CGCCTGTTAAAGAGCCCAGCACACTTTTGTGGCTGGAGCTTAAAAGGCACATTACACGACTTTCCTCACTTCACTCAGGTAAAAAATGAGTACCGAGCTTCAGTTAGGGACGTCCCTCGGATAGGACGTTAAATGGAGGTCCCATGTTCGAGGCACGTAAAAGAACCCACCGCACTTATCGAAAAGAGTAGGGGTCCTTCCCGGTGTGAGTGGATCAACTATATCTGCCCGAATATGCAGCTTGTACTCTTCAGTACAAACCTGGTGCGTTAGGCCTTGAGGCGGTTTACCGGGTATGCATTACTAATAAAGAAACAAACAAATGATGATGAACTTCGTCGTCACCGTAAGACCCCCGCCCCCATCACGCCCCCCCCCCCCTGCGTCGTTCCCGCCATCCTCTCCCAGCTCCTGTCAGCTGCAGACGACACTTGCACCCCGTCGTCCTCAAGATGCCTCGTCGCCATGGCAACCGCCGGACTGCCCCTGGCCAAGTTCACTGCCGGTATCTTGAGACGCTGCAGCTGGGGATAAGGAGGGGACCGTCCATTTTCACGGGACCGTCCATTTTACATTGAAAGATTGGAATGGTTTCGTTACTCCTTCTTTCCTCCTTCCTGGTCTTCCAACCCGTTCAGCTGTCATCGATTTTCTTACACCCCTTTCTCTCTCTCTTTGTCCTTCCTTTCTTTCGTCTTTGCCACCCTTTATCTCATTCTCTTCTAAGGCTTCTTTCCTTCTCCTTTTATCTCTTTCTTGTCTCCCACCTGTTCCCATCAAGGTAGAAAATAAAGGTTTCTACTCTACTCTACTCTGCTCTACTCTACTCTACTCTACTCTACTCTACTCTACTCTACTCTACTCTACTCTACTCTACTCTACTCTACTCTACTCTACTACTCTACATCCTTCTAGCTATCATCTTCCTTATAACGTTATCCCCTCTCTTCTTCCTTCCTTTCTTTGGTTTCTTAAGTCTTTGACACCTTTTCTCTTTCCTTCCCTTCTTATTCATCTCTTCTTTCTCCCTTTATCTCTTTCTTGCCTCCCAAAGCCTGCCAGTCATTTCAAGAACACTTGGCGACGTCTTCCGAACCTCCCAGACCCGTAATCTGTGCTTGCAGACGTCTTAACCCACCCAGAAGTGTCTCCTGATACAGGAAATATTCCTGACACCTTGTAACATTAATGCGTCTAGTGCGTATCTCTTGTTATTCGTCTGTTCGGCTCCAGTTATCTCATGACTTTGACAGCTTGTTTGTCGATTCTGTTCTGCCGATCTGCTAGCCTCTACCAGATAACATGCCAGAGGAAGTGGTCAAACTGTAACTTCTAGTCTCTACCAGACTAACCGCGCCGGCTATAGAGAGAACATTTGCCGGGGGACTTTGGCCATGGAGGATAACATTCGCAGCCGCAGGGTTGCAATATTGGACCCTATCTCCGTAGCCGACCTCCTTCATACAATTGACTCTATTTGGCCAATCTCTACTATTTTCCCAGCGACCCGCAGAGGCTGGTAGAGTCTAACTGGATAACATGCCAGAGGAGTTGGTCAAACTGTAACTTCTATATAGCGGACTAACTCCTCTGGCATTTTATCCGTCTATTTGGCCAATCTCTACTATTTTTCCAGCGTCCTGTGGAGCCTGGTAGAGGCTACATGTTTGTAGGGTGGAAGGCGATAGTTCGCAAATGGGCACGAATAGCAGCACGGTGATTATGTAATACATTCCTGACGCAGCATACTGTTATCTTCAACATACAGTTCTAGAGCATTAGCATGCATAGTTAGCTTGTCTTTACTGTTTGCTATTCAAGAAAAAGATTAGTTCTTTAAAACTGTTAGATATTTTAGGAACTGCCTCGTGTGCAGTAAAAGTTGCCGTACATTGTATACCTGTAAGAACTGTCGCGCAATGAAGTTCTCTCTCTCTTTAGTAAAAAGAAAACGCAAACGTTTGCTGTAGTGTATGTGTTTTGCTACGGGTTGGAGGGGGGATGTCTTGTATGTGTTTTGCTACGGGTTGGAGGGGGGATGTCTTGTATGCGTTTTGCTACGGGTTGGAGGGGGGGGGTCTTGTATGTGCTTTGCTACGGACGGTGGGGGGGTCTTGTATGCGTTTTGCTGACGGGTTGGGGGGAGGTTTCTTGTATGATCTTGTATATGTTTTGCTACGGGAAGGGGGGGGGGGTCTTGTATGTGTTTTGCTACGGGTTGTGGGGGGGGGGGGGGGAGCTGTATCTTGTTTTCCCTGCCGCAGACCCGAGGCTATCACTACACGTTATTTACATTCCTGAATGTTCAACAAAACGGCACGAAGTATGCAAACAAATACGCGCAGATAAGATATGGAGGGGGAAACGAGGACTTCCTAGTATTTCCGGGGTTTACAAATCTTTTTACAAAAGTTGATAAAATCAGGTCTGTGGCGGGTGGTACAATGGCTGCATTAACGGTAAGGTTCTTTCAGACCCTCGTAGTGTGCCTAGTGGCACATAGGTCAGCGAGTTTCCTTGCTGTTTCGGTCATGTCAGTAGCAGGGTATATTTTTGCATGGAGGGGGTGCTAGCCCTTCGCCTTTATAACGTGCTCGAAGCACCCCCTCGAACATGGGTCCCCCCTTTTACGTCCCTTCCGAAAGACGGATACAGCTCCAACCGAGATGCCCAACCTAGGATTGAACCGGGGTCTCCCAGGTACCAAATAATTGGAACCAGGTAGCATAAGACCGGCAGTCAAGTACAGAATGAAAGAAAAGGGAAAATTGTCTCTCAACTTTCTTGTACTGAATTGCATTTCGCATCCTTTGTGTTAACTAGTCGAATACCTTCTTGAACACCGCGCCGCATTAGAAACATACGAGACGATCTAGTGAAAAAAACACACACTTGAGTTGAAGTTAATGAATCTCCGTATTACATTTACTTTTGAGTGACTGGTGGAACGGACGATTTTGACGTCATATCTAATACGCAAATCCGGTTGGTTTCAAAAGAACCTCTTTTAGCTATTCTCCAAGCAGAGGTTTCCACCGGCGGGCTAGTAGTGAAGGGAGGCAGCGTTAAAAATCGCGGCTTCTACTGGCAGAAGTTCGGCTCTGGCTGGTTTTTGACCACTTTTTAGTCGTTTCCACCGGGCTTTCTATTTTCTCAGGTTTTCTTTTTGTCCGCCAGCCGAACTAAAACCTGACAAATTAGAAAGCATGATGAAAACGACTAAGGAGACTAGACTCTACCAACCTCTGCGGGTCGCTGGGAAAATAGTAGAAATTGGACAAACAGAGTCAACTGTATGAAGGGGGTCGGCTATGGAGATAGGGTCCAATATTGCAAAACTGCGGCTGCGAATGTTACTCTCCATGGCCAAAGTCCCCCGGCAAATGTTCTCCCTATAGCCGGCGCGGTTAGTCTGGTAGAGACTAAAGGAGACGTCCAAATCAAGCCGGCGGCCTAATCTCTGCTTGGAGAATAGGTCGCAGGCGTTCTGACTTGCTTAAAATAAAATGTAGACAGAAAAATCGCAACACGAATATGTCCTTATTTGTTTATCATTACTAATTCATATTTTCAGTCGTGTATTCATCTCTCGGTCTTAACCGGTATCCACTCCCTCTTGACCCGCAGATCTATAGAATAACCATCTATTCCAATTAAACCCGCCTGTCAGTTTTTACAACAGGTCCGTACAGGAAAATAAACCAGCGGCTAGCGCAGACCTGATCGCGAATCAATCCTAGAAATTGCCCCGCCAGACAAAAGAAGTCCATGCCATCAATTTCCGCCCAAAGGCCAATTGCTCGGAGTTGGCATTTTCTGAATCCAGGCGCTCCACTCAGACACACCCGCATGACTATGGAAGTGTGGCGATCTTCGTGCATAATTGATGCGGCCATTCTGTGTGTGACAGGCGGACAGGTGTAGCAGGGCCGCGACAATGCAGCAACAATGTAGCGGTCTGGCGGGCTATCATTTATTCATCACGACTCAGAAAGTGGCGGGAAATTGATACATCAGTGACGCCGCGCACAAATCCCCGCTTGTAACAATGGGGCGGATCGATACATGTTATTCCGCTACATGTGAGGTCGCCACATCAGGGCGGTTTGTTACAGGGTAATTCAGCGACATGAGGGGTAGTTTTGGCGGGAAATGGGAGGGGTTTGACGACGGACCTCCGACACTCAAGCCGACTTCGTTAAAATTCAATCTGCAACTCAGGAGGGATTGCAGGGGAGCGTGTCTGAATCAGGATACTCCCGCCTTAAGAAGTCAATTATTTTTCATTTCAGTTGAACGAATGAATGGATGGATGGATGGATGGATGGATGAATGAATGAATGAATGAATGAATGAATGAATGAATGAATGAATGAACGAACGAACGATTGAATGAATGAATGAATGAGTCAATGAATGAATGAATGAAATGAATGAATAGATCCCTCGCTTTCGATACTTCCATTCCAACATGCGATGCTGCTTTCTTTCAATAACACTCCGATTTTGCCAAAAGAAAGGCTACCAAATTTCATGTCTCTATCGCCTGTCGAATTTCCCTTGAACGTAAACTTGTAGATGACCTAGGCGTCGCCTAGCAACGAGTACCATGGTGACGACTCCTCCCATACCTTAACGGCCACTTAACGCCCGGCCAAGTTCAGGACGGGACCATTGTATCTAGCGGGGGTGTAAACCTTAAAATACCTGATTGGCTCCAGTACATAAAGATTTTGGAATTCCTTTAGGATTATTCTAGTAACTGTTACATGTATGAGCCTAGCCTTATCCAGACGTTTGGTAGCCCCAATAGCAGAATCCTTGGTTTGGCTTATCTTTTTGTGCTGTTTTTTAAGGAAAATTTCCCCTTCTTTTTGTTTGTTTCACATTTGTGACATGTATATCAGCTGTTTTCATAGTGTATAACCGTCGTGATGATTTTTGGTGGCTTGCCTGGTTCTGGTTACGTTTGCCCTGGACAGAGGTTCGGTTTGATTCTCGGTGACGTAAATCGTTCTATATGACCCAGCAGCCTGGTCTAGTTTCCGGAACATAGGAGTCCTCTCCTACATTAACGTCATGGCTAGTTATCAAAGCTGGGCGGCTGCAAAAACATAATCTTAGACCTGTTTGTGTGAGATTTAGACGTCTTGGCCTTTCTTGAGTCGATGACGACGAAAGTTGTTGTGACAGACTCCTTATGTCCATGGAAAAATAATAGAAAGTGGCCAAATAGACTGAATGATATGCTAGAAGGAGAACTTTAGAAGAACTTTATTGCGCGACAATTGTAACTGGTACAATGTATGGCAACTTACGCGCATGATGGTTGTACTATTGCTAATACCTAACAACTATAGAGAACTAATCTAATCTATGACTAACAGTAGAAATGATCTTTAGAATAATGTATATGTTGATGCCCTAGAACAGTATGTAGCCAGAGACTCTGAGGGAGAGATGAGTTAGCCAGCATTAGGAACGCAGATTGTAACCTAGGACAAAGCAATTAAAGGAATAAGTTCACCACTTGGCACCTGTTAGATAGCGATTAGCCATCTTCAAACAACATGGCGACTCGCTAGGTTGCAATCTGTACTTCTATTGCCGGCTGGTTTCTGTGGCGTATTATTCAGTCTATTTGGAGAATTTCTACTATTTTTTCACCAACATTTGGAGTCCGGTAAAGACTAGAAATTGAGATTTGGCTGGGTTGCCAACGTTTGATGGAGTGACCAGCTATTAACTCGTCTGGTACACTTTTCACCCAGTCCGACCAATTTATACTATATATATTTCAGGTTCGGCAACCCAAATCTGTGACCGCGGCAATTCCAACGTCCGAATCCAGTACTGTATCCGAATTTTCGACAGCGGCGCACTCGAAGCGCGTTCGAAAAATGTTTTATGGAAGCCCGTGTGATACAAGTAGAATCCCGTACGTGCTATAACCCAAAATATCACCCGGTCTGGAACACATTCTCTCCAAGCAGAGGAGTGGGTCCGGCTGATTTTTGATGCGTTTTTAGGCGCTTTTGTCGGGCTTTCTACTTTGTCATGTTTTTTTTTGGCTCACTAACCCACAGGTTAGTGTGACAAAGTAGAAAGCCTGACAAAGACGCCTAAAAACACGTCAAATACCAGCCGGACCCAATCCTCTGATTGGAAAGTACGGAACACCTAATCTCCAAGCAGATCTATAGGTTGCCAAGACCGTATCAAACTGGCAGAAGAAGTATGTTTTGCTTGGATTGCTATACAAGCTCCTTCTTCCAGTTGGATACGGTCTTTGCAATCCATTGGGCCTGCTTGGAGGCTACGGAACACCCGTATGGAACATAATCACGGCCCTGTATACCCTTATAATAGCCACCCAGAAAGTCTGCGCAGGAGGCTACAAATTTCCGGTGCCAGCGCGGGTCCTTGCTGTTCTCATTCACACCGACAGCCCGCGGCGCGCGCCTGCCACCTGTCACGGACGTACCACTCACGCAGAAAACAGGGGGGGTGTTTTTAAAATTTATTCTAGTGTTATTAAAGCGTCTGGCGTACTAATCTCCAAGCAGATGTTGGGCTAGTGGCGGCCACTACTAGCTATAGTCCCCGATCGAAACCTCTGCGGCAGCGTTAAAAATTGCGGCCACTCACGCAGAAAACAGGGGGGTGTTTTTAGAATTTATTTTAGTGTTATTGAAGCGTCGGGCGCACTAATCTCCAAGCAGATGTAGGGCTTAGCTTATAGGTTTCTTTTGTACATCTTTTTATGACTTTTGTACCCTTTTCGTTGTCTCCATCAGGCCTCTTGGCGGGCTGAAAAAAAATGGTAGAAATTCGCCAAACTTGTTTGTTAGCTATTTCATCAAATTCAGAGGACTCGGACAGTCATATGTGCACAGTTTGTATTCCCCAGGCAGCGCTAGTAGTGGCCACACGATCGAAACCTCTGCTTAGAGAATACACAGTTTGTCCAGTCCCTGGTCCAGACACTCAGAAACGTTCCTTCCGACGTTTGCTTGCATCCCTGCATAGCGGACTACCCTTGGCATACTATTCACTATATGATCCTCTATTTGGCCGATTTCTACTACAGTATTTTCCCAGCGATCCGCGGAGCCTGGTAGAGGCTAGGACTGAGTGTCAGTCCATAGTTCCTAATGACGGCGTTAGTCCGGAACCCCCGGGAGGCGTTCCGGCCACACTGCGGGATGCCACGCCGGGCAAACTGTATCTGTTTTCAAGTTATCGTTTTCTTATTATATTTTCTTTTCGGCTAGCAATAAGAAAAAAAAGTTATAATAAAACTGAAAAAAAAAAAAACCGGAAGGAGTCTGCAATGGAGGCTACCAGTCCTAGCCCACCGACCGAAACCTCTTCTTGCAGAATAGTAACACTCTATATCTGCTAGCCTCTACCAGGCTCCGCGGGATGGCTGGAAAATAGTAGAAATTGGCCTAATAGAGTGAATACTAGTAGGGAGTTGGCTACGGTCCAATCTGCCATCCACGGAAATGGAACCTTACTGTATGGCGGACCTACGCTGTATAGCGAAGTACCTCGGCTGATTTCTACTATTTTCCCAACGATAGGACGGAGCCTGGTAGAGGCTATATATCTGCCACACCATCGCTTCTCCTCGCAGTGGGACCAACCCTCCCGCCTAATGGTCTAATCAACACAGGCTGCCCGGATAAAACTATCTGTCGTCTGATCGAACTGTCAATCAGAAACTCAACCTCCCACCTAGTGCCACGTTCATTGTTTACAGCTGAAGCGAAACTGTCAGTAAACAAACGAACAATTGAAAAAAGGGGCGTTCTGTTTTAGATAAATCTCACTTTAATTGGTGTATATCTGTCATGTCTGCGATAAGTCTATTTGTTATTGATCTGACTTTACGGGTAAAATATATCATCATCATCCACTGTTAAGAATATATAGATACTTTAATAGAAATGCTATTTTTTCAAAAATAAGTAAGTTCAAAAATAAGTCTAGTGTCATCCGTAGGAGAGTTGATTTCTAACGCTGGCTAAACTGTGTTCTAATGTGATAAAGAAAATTTTCGGCAGTCGCTACTTTGACTTTGACCTTCTTCATGTTCGAATGACCAGTCACTTAGAGCACGTGACCTCAAAGGCCCGTGACGTCACTCATTTGAACCTGATAGAGGTTGGAGTAGAGACGGTTTAAATTAAAATTCGAATTTTTAACGCTTGTGTTTTGGCTAAATTTTGGAACACAGAAAAAAAATATAGCTGTCGACAACAAAAACTCAGGAATCCGAATGAAGGTTCATCTGTAACGGTGACTCGAGTATTAAAGAATTCACACGTTGTTTCCGCACACAAAGCAAAACGCTTAGCAACCCTCAGCCGAGACGGGGGGCATTACCGACTGCCGGGTACCTTTGCTGACGTCACACTTTCCCTCAGTTCAAGTGAAGTAGACTTCGGGTCAAACCAACTTGAGAAGACCCAGAGCACTGGTCTAAGGTTGTTGGTAAGCGTTTTACCTTGTGTACGAAAATGGCGTGTAAATTCTTTAATAACTCAGGTGTTGTCCGTCCACCCCCGCACGGTGCGTGGACGCGTCCATGACGTCAGTAGCCGGCTGTGTGAGTGAAATCAGTGCAGCTCGTCAGTACAGTTGGGCTCAGTCTGGTGGTGTTACACCGCACATGGTTCTTATGCACGTACGCACCGGCGTTCACACATACATAGAACCCTGCTCACACACACATACACACACGCACGCCCCCACCACGCTCACGTACTGTCTGCTGACTCCGACCGCCGTACCGTCTTGACTACAGGCTCGGTGACACACGCGCTCTCGCCCGAAGCACTTCCTGCCAGGTCCCGGTGCATCGCTGTGTTCTTGCCGACTCCCGGACTAAGTACTGCCCGCTCCTTCCTTCCCGTCGGATTTCAACGGTAGCATCTCGTCTCCCTCCTCGGCGGTACACGCTCCTCGTCCCGAAGGATTTTCGTACACGGCGCGGTGAACTGAATGGCGACGGATACGGAGAGGAGAATGAGTTTGGAGTCGGGGTCCGGCATAATCGAAGAAGAGGTGGGTGGATCTTTCTCGTTTCTGTCTCCCAGTGTGTGTGTATGTTTGTAATTTCGCGCCGTGGGTTCGGGTTTCCCCATTACAAGGACCCATGTAGTGCGAGCACACATGTACGGAACACGAGCCCAGTTGTACATGTTCCCAACACACACACACTTTACAGGACTGCGCCCGCCTCTCCGCTCAAGTGCGCCGCCTTTTGTGTTCTTATGTAGCGTAAACTGTCTCACGTTACGGCGGACATACTTTCACTCCCCGTGTAACAACACGGACGTGTAGCAAAGTGTAACAATGCGGTAGGGTGGGATACATTAGGTGTAGCAAAGTGTAACATAACTCCATTTTTGAGACAATGTTACAATCTGAGACGATGTTACATGACATGGTTACATGGAGTCGGGTCGTGTTACACCACCATGTCGTGTTGTGTTGTGTTGTAGCATGTCGGTGGTGTATCGTGCGTTGTTAGTGTAGCGAATCGGTGTAGCCTCGGTGCGAATCGGTGTTGTATCGGTGTGAAAAGGCTACAAATGTGGCGTGTCGGCCCGGCAACATGTCGCGAATCCCCCGGTGTGACACTGTTGACGTTAGCCGGCCGCCACCGGGCAGAGTTGTTAGTTTAGCCGGGGTTAAACCCTCGCCTGTTGCTTCAAGCGGAAAACACAAGAACTCTCCCGGCTAAATCCCTCCACACACCGCCGTACAATCCTCCTCTAGCCCAGCCGGGAGGGCGAACCTTCCCAGGTTTTCTCTCGCCGCTTTCGGACCAAAACAGTAGGGCTAGCCTGCCCATGTTTGGACAGGGAAGGGCTGTGCTTCGTCAAACTCTCCCCGACGTCGTCTGGACTGTAAACTGCGCTTAAACCACCACTTCCTGTCCTTCCAGTCCGATTTTATCCCGCCTGGGGCTCGATTCCCGCTACACAGCGAGGTAGAAACCGTTGTGTTGGTGTTGTAGACGATTATTCGGTGTATTTTTTGTGTGTTTGTGGCGGTGAAAGCGGCCCTGCCTGTCACTGTAAGCACTCGTCATGGCGACATGTCGACCCGCTACAAGTCGACTTTCACTTACACAGCAACAACAGAGTGGTGACAAAACTGGACGATCTTCCCACACAAAAACTCGACCCAGAAACCTGTTTTTACAAAGAAAAGTAAAACGTGTTTTTCTTTCTCTTTTCTCTCTCGCCACCATCTCCGCCACCATCGCGACAATAACAGCAAAGCGGACCATGCAGACAATCTATTTTCCGGTGATTCATAAATGTTGCAGGGTGCCTCCTCCTGTCTTGTACAAACACTCCTCCCTTTCTGTGCGCCGTGTGCCGCTCTGTAGGGCCTCAATAGGTGCAAAGTTCGGCACACAGGGGCTTTTATAGCCCACAATAGCGGTTTATTGTGAGGGAAAACAGCGCGGGTCGCGTTTGTGTGTGTGCGCACCCCGCCCTCCGTGTGTTTACACGGCTAGTCCGGCCCAAATTACCTTTTGATAAGGTAGATATGAAGTCGTGCCGGTGTGTGTACAGGTTTGGGGACGTGTTTTTCGAGGTGGAGACGTTCTTGTGGGAACGGGGTGATATTTTGGCGGGGTTCCCTTCCGAGTTATCCTCCCTCCGGCGATAAGGCAATTATAGCGATTCGGTCCGGTGAACTAAACACACCGCGTACCGGCTGACAAGGTTTTACTACTCCCAATCTTTTAGATCATTTCTGTCAACAAACTACACCCTTACAGCACAGTTTATGCACAGAAATGTTGTCCTGAGCGTTGTAGAGTGTTGTACAAGTTGATATTTCCGGTTTAGAGGTTCTTGTCTCCCCTGATCGGCTTCAAAGTACGTAGTAATTGCACTGTACCCGCCGCTAAGATTTTACAAGCACCAAATCTTTACACCGTTTCTGTTCACAAACTACACCGATACAGCGCATTTCCACCCCTGAAATGTTGTCCTGAGTGTTGTAGAAGCCTGTACAAGTTGATGTTTCCGGTTTTGAAGGTTGTTGTCTCACAGAATCGGCTCCAAAACACGTTAGTAGGCGGCAGATCTGAGCCGTGGACATGTGTGCCAGAAACCCACCATGGAGACCAACCCTGTTCTATCTCAGTAATTCTCACACCTAGACATCTTGACCTGAAGTAACACCAGTTTTTATGTCTTCAGGACACATCCCAAATTATTCTGCTACAAACGCCACTTTTTAATACCCCACAATTGTTTGGTGCCCACTGGACCCGGGCCAGACAAATTGCTACATTGTAAATCACATTTCAGATGCAACATTGTGGCAAATTACCGGCTCATTTGCCACAGACCTGGACTTAATTGGGTTAGCGGAGCATTAATTCTACGGGGAGGAGCAGAAATATCTAAATACCCCCAAATCTGCACCTCTCTATTGCTAATGCATGTAATTTCCCACCATTGCAACGCTAGTAATCTGAACCAAATCTGCTTGTAAAACACACCCGAATCACTACCTCGGGTGCTATAATGGTTGGCTTGTTTCTCGCATGCTTGTACCGTTTCCAAATATTGAACCGAAAACACTGATTACAACATTCCAAAACACTGATTAAGATGCAAAGGTTGATATTTGCTCCCACAACGCCCTACATGTAGATTGTCCAATCCTCGTTCATGAATCGACTAAATAACTTAGCCGACGGCCAAAGCTAGCTTTCCCAGGCCTTTTCTTTGACGTAGTACCAAAATATTGAACCAAAAACACTGATTAGAATACTGAAACACACACATTGATATCTGATCCCACAACTTTCTACTATTCTAGACTGTCCAGACCTTGTTTACACTCAACAAACCGACTAAATAACTTAGCCCGGCCGAAGCCGCCTTTCCCAGGCCTTTTCTTCGACGTTGACGTAACAGCCGGTATGTAACCATAGCAACACGGCAGGTGTTTTTACCACCAGAACGAAATGAAGCCATCGTCATGGCGAGGATCGCCGTGGCGACCGCCGGAGACGTAATCCGCACCAATCCAATTAAACTGACTTCTCCCTCTGGAGGCGGCATCGGACATTCGATACCTGGCTCGTTGTCACGGCAACGGGTACCAACAATCCTCTCTCCTCCGTAGAGGCTTGCGCAAAGGTGTGCGGGAGGAGAATTCGTGACCGGAAGAGGTTTTCGTAATCGTCGGTTTTAATTCGTCGACCGTTAATTGTTGGCCGTGCACACCTGTATGCATCAGGGCGGGTAATTGCCTACCTGTACCTGCCGAGACCCAGGTGTAATTACTGAGCTGGGTTACCTGGATAGGTGAGAAGGGTTGGGGGACAGGTGGGCTACAATAAGAGGACAATATGGTTGGCATTCACAGGTGGTTCTTTAGATGATTTATCCAGCTGCTGGATTTGTTTTGTATTATGTATTGTTCCACCTGGATGCTTAGACATCGCAGGCGAATCTACAGTGCGCAGTGTGCTATTGTTTTTTTTAAAAAGGTGAAGAATTGTTTACCTGTAGGTGGGTGGGTTTCCTGTACCTGGCTGGAAAACAGGTGTGATTACAGGTGTTTTTGAGGGGCAGCAGGTGTGAAACAAAGGAGGGCAGGGTCTGTGGGCAGCTGGACTGTGCAAAGTTAGTTTCACAGCTTTTAAAGAGGTCAAGATGAGAACAGGTCTGGGAGGAAAAGTTGAATCTGACTATCGTCACTCCCGAGAACCTTGTTGATCCTTGTTGTGTACGAAGATATTAGCCTGGATGCCAGACCCCCAGTATCTACAATACCCTACACAATACTAGTAGATATGATAGAGATTGGGGTTCTGGCATTCAAGGCTTCTTTCTCTTCTGTTTTCATGTCGATTTCCTGGTTGTCTTGTGTCAGCGTTACTTTTTTAAATCTAAGAACAAAAAATTGAATTGCGGTTGCCTTATCTAGTGCAATTAGCCTTGTTGCGTGATCTCCAATCTTTAGAATACACCATGTATGTACATATCGTGTGGTGAGATATCTTAGAGATTCGGGGTCTGGCATCCAGCCTAAGAACGATGGGTTCCCAAGAAAAAGTTATGATCTTCCCTCTGTACATCTGCTTGGAGAACACCACCAGTTGTAAACTATCCTGTGTGCTGTTAGGTGGGTGGTCAGATTACCGTATAGTCTCCAAGTAGATCACACCAACACCATGAATACATTTCCTGGGGTCTCAGACAATAGAAGAAGATGAAACAAAGGGTACATTCACTCCCTGAAACTGTGTACGCCAAGGTACAGACTTTCCCCTCAGACCAAGGACATTATATATAATGTCATTATATATAATGTCCTTGCTCAGACTAAGGAAAACCACGAACATGTACCTATTGGACTCTATTGGCCGACCGAACTCCTGCTCTGGGCACCAACTCATGGACACTCCAGTGTCGGGCGACCCCGACGGACCTACATAGACCAACTTGCTGGGGATGTAGGGGTGAGGGCCGAAGATCTAGAGCACTTAATGGCGGACCGTAGCGAATAGAGGAAGAGGGCTGACTTAGTCCGGGCAACCCGCCCGACATGATGATGATGATGATGATGATGGCCGACCGACTGACTCCCTTAGCATGCCGTCCACTCTCTTCGGCCAATTTCTACTGTATTTCTAACAATTCAGGAGCCTGGTAGAGACTACAAGTCACCCGGAAGGTAAAATCAAATCGGTGTGGCTTACAACAGGTTATAAACTGAGCTGTTGGATGGGTGGTCAGATAGAAGATGACAGGGCAGCCTTCACGCCCCTTCCTACTAACAGTAGAGGCTACTGTCCAAGCCAATGGGTTCACAAGAAAGCTATAGAAACCCGCTAGTCTGTATAACGCAACCTCCAGCTGTCCGCGGGTTTCTCTCCCCTCTTGGGTTGCGAGGCGGTTACAGACCGGCAAGCGGTCACAGGAGGCTTGATTGAATTCAGGCTAAGAAACCCGCCAGCCACCCAGAAAAAAAAAAGAAGCAACAAATCAAATTGGTGTGGCCTTATGATAAGTCTGTTGTAAACTGAGCTGTTGGATGGGTGATCAGAGTGGAGAGAAAGCTAACGGTAAGAAATCATGGCTACTACTATCCCTTTCGACCAAAACCTCTGCTTGAAGAATAACCTGGCCTGGCTGGAAGGCCTGGTGGAGGCTATAAATCTGTAGCCTCTACCCGGCTCCACAGGTCGCTAGAAAAATGGTGGAAATCTGTCGCTATAGTCGCCAACAATATTCCCTGGCCAGGTAACTCCTCTGGTATATATCTGTCTATTTGGCCAATTTCTATTTTTCTAGCCACCTGTGGAGCCTGGTTAAAGTTAAAGTCCTCCCGCGCCACTTAGTGGAACATATGGCGGCGCCCATCTCCGATTCTCAGCCCTTGGGCCTCACAACTTTGTGCAAGTCTCTACAGCAGGGGGCTAGTTCGCTGGTAGTGATGTGTGTTTAACTTCCATACTCTTTCCCAAATGCTGAGTGCTAAGCAGAGAAAGCAATATGTGCCATTTTTAAAGTCTTTGGTATGACCCGGCCGGGGTTCGAACTCACGACCTACCGTGGTAGAGGCTAAAAAATCTGCCCGAAAAAAGCCATAGAAAACCACCAGTCACCAAGAAGGTAAATTGCAGTTGGATGGGTGGTCAGATGGAAGATGACAGGGCAGTCTTCCCGCCCCTTCCGACTGGCAAGCTTTGATCTCAGCTGATGACAGGTTGTTGTTTTTATGGTACATTAGCTTTATTGGGCCGGTGCGTTTACGGGGTTTTAGGTGAATGAAACAATTGGTTGTGGAGTGATCACAAAGGGGGTATGTAAATAGGGCAGTTTTAATTAGAGCCCAGATTTCTGTAAGTATTTGGGGCAAAGTGATGAAGTTTTTCAGGATTAAAAAAGTAGTTTTTGTATTAGTTTTAGGTCAGGGTGGGAGCATTTTTGTTTTGACACCCATAGCTTGATCATGAACAGAACAAAATTTCTGTAATTTTTTCAAAATGTTTTGCCCCAAATGAGCATACTGTAATTGCATTTCTGTTGCCCAACAACATATTTATGCTGCAGAACTTGACACACCCACTTGTAATCTACAAGAGAAATTTTTGACACTGCAGAAAAAAATATCAACATCTTGCACTTTGGCAAGAGATCTACTGGCTATTATGAATCATTTATTGCAGAAATCTGTACTGTCCGCGGTAGGGTTACGATTTTTACTGACAAATCAGTCTGGATCAGTCAACCCTTGCAATAATGTTTTACATGACTATGTTGGTCAGATCTTGGCTCAAAATGCAGTGTCAACCGAACTTTTCAACTGTCTGGCAAACTATCACTCAGTCATATTTGTCAATAACGATTTCTTTTGTGGACGGAACATCAGCATTAGTGTTGCATGTTTTTCTGACAAATCTATTTCCTAATAGTCCACCCTAGCAATAATCTTTTACATGACAGTCCCTGATCTCAGCTCGAAATGCGTTGTCAACCGAAAGGTTCGACTATCTGAAAAACTGTCGCTCATATTTGTCATCAACATAGACTTTTACCGTGTCTCTTCACTGGACGAAGCATGTTTTTCTGACAAATCTATTTCCTAATATTCAACCTTTCCAATAATTTTGTACACGACAGTCTCTGATCTCAGCTCAAAAGGCAATGTCAACTGAAAGGTTCAAATATCTGAAAAACTGTCGCTCATATTTGTCAATAACATAGAATTGTACCACGTCTCTTGTGGAAGAAGCATGTTTTTCTGATAAATCTATTTTCTAATATTCAACCTTCCCAATAATTTTGTACACGAAAGTTTCTGATCAAAGCTCAAAACGCAGTGTCAACCGAAAGGTTCAAATATCTGAAAAACTGTCGCTCATATTTGTCAATAACATAGAATTTTACCACGTCTCTTGTGGACGAAGCATGTTTTTCTGACAAATCTATTTTCTAATACTCCACCCTCGCAATAAATTTGTACATGACAGTCTCTGATCTCAGCTCAAAAGGCAGTGTCAACTGAAAGGTTCGACTATCGGGCAGGCTTTTGCTCATATTTGTCAATAACGTAGAATTGTACCACGTCTCTTGGGGACGAAGCATGTTTTTCTGACAAATCTATTTCCTATACTCCACCCTCGTAATAATTTTGTACATGACAGTCTCTGATCTACGCTCAAAATGCGTTGTCAACCGAAAGGTTCGACTATCTGGCACAAACCGTCGCTCATATTTGTCAATAACACACAATTTTACCGTGTTTCTCCCCGCCGGGTTATCAGCATTCCTTGTTGCCGGCGGCGATTGTTGGAGGGTCGGCAATTTTCTCGCCACTCGGCGTGATTTTATCGCAGTTCCAGCAGACGATACTCGAGTTGTGAGTGGAAAACCAATACGATCAATATCAGTCCCATTCTGACGGCGCGGCCTGATTATAGGAAGACTTATTTTCGCCTGAAGCTGTGAGAGAAATTCTGTCTGATTGCAGCTTCGTGCTCGTGTATTGATTCGCAAACCAACTTTGGTGTGAAGATGAGATCTTGAGACTTGGTCACCTTGCCAAGAGCTAGTCTCACGTCTCAGGACAACACAGCACTTTGAAATAAAGAGTAAAACTAAAAGACTGAAGAAAAAGAAGAATTCAGCCTGTAACTTCGTGCTTGTGTATTGATTGGCAAACCAACTTTGGTGTGGAGATGAGATCTTGAATCTTGGTCACCTTGCCAAAAGCTAGTCTCAAGTTTAGCTGAATGCACTTGCTAGAACATTGACTTCTTAGGGGTAAAGATCTAAGAGTTTACCTCGGTGGATAGAAAAGTTGGTATGTTTGATGGAACAGCAATAGAGCTCTTTCTA
This sequence comes from Branchiostoma lanceolatum, assembly GCA_035149815.1. NCBI lineage: Eukaryota > Metazoa > Chordata > Leptocardii > Amphioxiformes > Branchiostomatidae > Branchiostoma > Branchiostoma lanceolatum. The sequence goes on from CM068884.1 coordinate 14,770,266, forward strand.
AATCAGTAAATGTTCAAACTTGTAATAATAGCTTATTTATACCAGGATGAAAAGACGATTCATGCAACAAGGTGTTCAAATAGTGTGCTAAACTCTAAAATAGATATAAGAGAGATTCAAGAAATAAGACTAAGGTTTGACGGCATATTTCAAGTCTAGATTCTTGCGCGAAAGATGTGAATATAAAACAAATATTCTCCCCAGTGTTGTTTTTTTATCACGGTGTCGCATCTATGCAAACGCTGACCCATTTCTTCAATGCCTACTTTATCAAAAAAACATTATTCTTATTCCGTGTGCTATTTTTGTCCAACTCTCTCCGCATCTTCAGACAACGTATTCCGTCCCTCAGTCGTGCTTTGAAGTTTGAAAATTGGTCGTTCCAAGCCCCCCTAGGGTCCGTAGGTTATGCATGGTGTGCATTGATCTTGGATGATTGGCGGCTCCTCCAGGTGCTTTATGGGTCCTGGTTGCCCCGGGAGATGGATGAGAGAGTTGACGATGGATGGAGAAGGCCTGAGGGTGATGCGGAGGATCTGATGTGTTTTTGGGCTACAGGAAGTTAGTTTCCCTATCTTTGGATGGAAGAGAGTAATACTGAACTGAAAGATCAACATGAAAACAGAGTCTGAGAGAAAGTCTGTACCTTTGTACACTCACTTTCTGTGAATATAGTCAGAATCAAGTTTCCCCTCTAGCCCTCTGTTTTGTCTTGCTAGATTTTTATCGAAAAGGTCTAGAATATATTTTTCAATTTATAGAAGGGCTGTAAAGGACCTAAAAAATTCAGAAGAAGGTAAAGCAAAATTTCTTCTGCAGGTTACTGATAAAGAAATGAATCCATTACTTTATTGTCAAACTATTTAATGAAAAAAGGACACTATTTGCTGCATACAAACCAAATATTCTTTCCTTCCACACCATCAAAATGGTGGTGAAAGTTCAATTGTTTTCGGCAAAGAAATAGATTCCTTTTTATATTGTTCAAATGAAGTAAAAATTTAAAAAAAGACAAACAAAACTGTTCACCTCCGTTCTGCCATACCTTCCTTTTCTTCATCCCATAACTCTCCATCTAACTCTTCTTCTTTGGCAGTCCAGTCTCGGAAGACTATCCATCTAACTAAGGCCTATGGATTTAAGCTACAATTTCAGAAATTAAGAAGATGGCAACTTTTCTTCTGCAGGTAAAAAAGTGAATCCATTTCTTTGTACAATGATAAAAACTATTCCACTTCCACACCATCATTTTCTAAACCCCAAACTCTCCATCCGACTCTGACTCAGAAGTGATGATTTACCTGGTTACCTGAGAAGAGAGAGGATAAGACGGATGATCCCAGCTCACCTGGTGATGATCCACCGGGATCCTGTAATCCCGGATCACCACTTCCTGATCCCCCATCCTGGTTCTGTAAGCTACTTGTGGGGGGATCAGTCCAACATGTCAGGATTTCTCTGATCTGCGCCAAGCCGTTCATCTGTCTTGGCCACTGGTGGCTTTCTTGTCGACGACAGTCGTCTTTCTAAGACTTAAAGAAGGAGTGAGAAGAGCGAAGGGCCGCCATACTCTCCATCTTCTCTCCTTTCATCTTGACTTTGATGAAGAAAGAGTGAAACTAAATGTAGGCCATTGTGTGTGATTCATTTCCTTGGTTGTCAGACTTTAGCAGGATGATTTCATGAAATCTTGTCGTCGTCTTTCTTAAGACTGAAAGAAGGAGAAGAAGAGCGAAGGGCCGCCATACTCTCCATCTTCTCTCCTTTCATCTTGACTTTGATGAAGAAAGAGGGAAACTAAATGTAGGCCACTGTATGTGATTCATTTCCTTGGTTGTCAGACTTTAGCAGGATGATTTAATGAAATCAGAGGGCTGTGAGGAACACTCACTGAGACAGTTTGTACTAGAGTCTAGAGACATGTTGATATTCATTTTCCTAGCAAACCATCGATTATGATTTTGAATCCAAGAACAGTTCCCTCTGGGACGTCAGTGCTGGTAAGATTGAAATAAGGAGACCTGAAGTGTGAAGGTAGACCTCACTCACTCCTTTGATCTTGGCATTGATGAAGAAACTGTGAAAGTAAATGTAGGTCACGCCGATTTATTTCCTTGGTTTTCAGACATTTTTCGTTAAGTCAAAGCAAGAAGATGAGATTTATCATATAGAGCTAAGAGGAAAACTTAATCTGTGATTCTATAGCTACCTTTAAAATTTCAAACAAATAATACATTAAATAAAGTACGGCAAAAAGTTATCATGCTGTTTTTCATACTTACATTTCAAGAATATTCTGTATACTAGTGTACAATAGTACCTTAACCCTATAGGCTACAAAAATATCTAGGTGCACTGGTGCACCCACAGTCAAAAATTAGGTGCACAGCTCCAATTTTGGGTGCACTGGGTGCACATGCACCCACTATTTCGAGCCCTGCTACAGATTAGTCTGACCTTACAAACTCGTATTACATATTCATGTAATATGGTGACGGTTCTGTTGTTCTATTTCTGTGGAAAGCGGAGAAGTCAGAACCACCTGCTCAGTTACTGTAGATCCTGAAATATTTGCCATGGTTTTATTTTCACAGTAACATCTCCACTGCAAATTGATGACACCCCAAGTATGCCTTTCCCCACTATTGTACTACAGATCCGCCACTTAAAACACAAGCAAAAACCTATTTTTCCTCCCAGTGGAAAATTAAGTCCCTGTGAAAATAAGTGGATGTACGGTAGCTGTACAAATAGTACGTTGGTGTCGCAGCGATCCGTACGGTAATCCCGGATAACACTGCAGCTGGGAACGGTAAACAATAAATCTCATTACTTCTGCTGTTACCATGGAGACAAGCAATCCATCATAGCTGTGATATTAAAGTTGCCATGGAGACAGGATTACCATGACAACGGTGTATTCTGTGTCTTTTGGGAGGAGACTTTTCATATCAACTAGTGTTTTTTTAACGGCATTCTATAATAAGAGTTGACAAACAAATTTCTAAAAGATAGCAATTCGAAATTTTGCGTAGTAAAAAATTGCTACATTGTACAGGTGTATGTTGTTTATGGTAACAGTCTTGAATTCTGTAGTCTGTAACATTGGAACTTGTTTTTAGTTTCTTCTGCAATCTTTGAAATTTTTTTACCGATTGCTGGTGGGTATTTGAAACCCAGGTACGGAAGCTACCTGTACACACAATTAGCCTATGTGTACAAAAGTCGCCAATAGTTCCTGAACTATGTGTTATGTAAGGGTCGTCTGACTTAAGCCAGTGCTGCATTGCTGTGTTCTGAGTCTCAGAAATCCATTATAAAACACAACTTTGGTCTTTTGGGATCAAATGTGTTGCTACAGGGGTGACCGTAGAAATGGCACTACTGGTCTTGTTCTGTTATACCGAACAAGTGGAAACTAGGCAATCAGGGATGGCAGACTTCACCCCCTTTTACTTCAACTTCAACTTCGGATGCCCCCAAATAACCCCGCGAGGGGCAAAGTAGGGGGGGGGAGGAGGTCCCAGGCTAAGGCGGGCAGGCCTCCAGCCTGGCGCGGAAAGACTCAACGGTGGGAGCCGTAACAACCGCACCGGTTTTACATACACATACTAATAGGTAGTCACACACACACACACACACACACACACACACACGCACACACACGCACACACACACACACACACACACACACAAATATAGACAGACAGGCAGACAGACGCACACACATTCACACACACACACATACACACACACACACACACACACACACACACACACACACACACATATAAACCGTCAGGCAGACACACACAAAAACAAATACAGACAGACACATAGACAGGCACACAGACAGACACATGACGCACAGAAAGAGAAAGGCACATGGATACACACACACATATAAACGAGTAAAAAGAGTCTTTCACTCGCTTGGGGTGAAGTAATTACGTAAGTTGTTTTTGCCGGAGGAACAAGTGGAAATTAAGTGAGTTATCCCAACAAAGGCTGGATGAACTGTGCGTCCGCGGCGCTACTGTTATTGTCCAGGTCGGGCTTTGTTTGACGGCTGGGTGCAAATGCGGCGGTGTGAGTTGTGGGCAGGGCCTAAACAACATTCCTGTGTTGTGGAGAAGGGTTTAAACGAGAGGGAAGGCAGGGGAGAGATCTGGGCTGTGATATACTTAAGGTAGTCCCCACCAGACTAGCTACGCTGGCTGGAAAATAGTCAAATTTAGCTAAATAGGGAGAAAACTGTGTAACTTGCAAGGGTTGAAACTTTCTTTACCTGTCGGGGATGCCTATGCAGTTAAGGGGAAATGTTACCCTTAACTCATGCTTACTCACCTGGACAATTTCTCGTGTATTCTTTCCCAATTCTACCCAACTCTATGCCTGTAGGGCCAACATGCCCCAGAGGAAAGTCTACAACAGGCCTTGACTTAGATATTACGGAGATTGGGCACCCAGTCTAGATAGTGTGGGAACCAAGATAGATACAGACTCTCCCCCGAGGCCCTGTTTTCATGTTCGCCTTCCAGTTCAGCAATCCTTAAAAGAATCTGAATTTGTGTCGCCTGAATTACAGACCCATTATAGAAAAAAGCAGTTGTACACCTGACGGCATCTTGAGAGCACACCTGAATAGTTAGAGGGGGTGTTGACATAGGTGTGAACTTACCTGAGTCTGGGCTTGACACTGAACTTGCTTAGTCTACGAAATTCTTTACACACAGGTGACACAACCATGAGAAGTTCACCTGCTAAGGTTATAGTATTCCTTCTGCTAGCTTCCTAATAGCCTCAATAGCAGCCTCTCTGGGCCTTTTTGGGGGGCTTATGATACACTTTTGCTGATGACCTCTTTTTGTACTACGTCGTAGACGAGCCAAATGGTTACAGGCTGGCTGCACAAACGACCCAGTACAAAAAAAAGTCATCAGCAAAAGTGTATCAGAAGCCCCAAAAAGGCCCAGAGAGGCTGCTATGGAGGCTACAACTGTAGCCTCCTCAGGGCAATATTGACTGATTCTACTTCCCACCTTTAGGTGGGCAACCAAACTGTTGGCGACTACCCTCTGGTTTTGTGTAAACTTTGTTTACCATTGAATTATCAAGCTGATGAACTATTCCCAATTGTAGCCGCACCTGTTTCTGTATTGCTCAACTGGTTTAGCCACTCCTTCGTAACACACATTCAAGCTTTGCAAGCATGCAACAGGGACCGATGAAATTACGTGGAAAAATAATAAGTTCATTACAAATTCTTGTCTGGGGACTAATTGCAAGTTAAACAGTACAAAACACAATGTTGACAAATACTCTTTTACAAAGACTTGTGGCCCCTCTTTTCAAAGATCCATCAGTAAAATGTTCTTAGACTTCTTACTTTATTCCAAGATATTGTTTTTTTGTGACTTGTCTGTCTGTTTGTCTGTGTGTGTCTGTCTGTCTGTCTGTGTCTTTCTGAGATTTTGATATACGTAATGCAGCGTTGCCATACATTCTCAGTACTTGCCAGAATGTTTGCAAAGTAGTATGGGTAAGGGGGTTAAGTCTGCTATCTCTGATTGGGTTTTCACTGTCAGCTGTCAAATAAAAACTGAGAAGGGCTCCATGTAGCAAAGAAGGAATGTTGAATCGCAAGCAATGTGGAAGCAACAGTGGTAACAGGCTATCAAATGAGTTGATAACAAAATGTTTGGTTCCTGGTTAGCTTCAGATTTGTCATAAACCGAGTGGCAGCTGAAACTGTACAGGACCTGTGATAAACAAGTAACAAGTATGGAAACATACACAAGAAACAGTCATGGTTACACGTACATGTTTCCGTGGTAAGGCCACACCAATTTAATTTCTTGGTTAACAGATTTTCTTGGTAAAATTTTAGCACGAGGACATCATTAAAACAGAAGGCTGGGGTGAAAACTTGCACCTGGCCCTGTTCACTCCCTGAAACTGTGTCCACCAAAGTGCAAACTTTCCTCTGAGATTCTGTTTTCATGTTCATTTTCCAATGCAGCATTTGAAAAAAAATCTGTTAACCAAGAAATTAAATTAGTGTGGCCTAAGGTATTCAAGATTCCATGATTGTAGAGTGGAACTCGTTGTAATCACCAAGTTATCGGGGACAGCTTTATGTTCCAACAACCATATAATAACTTTGTCTAACCTCTCTACATCTACTTGATTAACCCCCTTGACCCTAGGAGCCACAATCGTGGCTTCACGCTTAAACCCTAGGAGCCACATTTGTGGCTCAGGATTTGGCGGGAGATTCAAACTATGCCCCAACAGGGAATCACCCAATCAAAAAGCTTCTAACTGGTGGAATTGACCAATCAGAAGATACTGACCTATGGGGCCTTGTTTACACATCATTTTGAGGTTTCTGAGGGAGATTTTGAGTGGAGATTTTGAGTGTCGATTGAGTAAAAATGTCAGAGTCGGAGGGTGCATTGGAAGACGGGGAGACAAGTGGGGATTCTGGGCATTCCAGTGAGGACTCTGGAGATTCTGAGGAACACAATGAACATCAATAACTTATGTTTTGTTTGCAAATTGGGATATCTAGGTCATAGTAGTCAGGGTCCAGAGATCATGGGGTCCCATGTGGTTGAATAGAGAAGTTCCTATGTTTTTGTTGGTTTTTGCTGTGGCCTTATTAGGAGGTGTGTCATGAACAGCTGTTACATGGCATGAGTCCCTTTTTACACTACCCTGTGTTTATTTCTGTGTCAGAATGTTGGTCCTAGATGTGCATGATGATTTTATTTGGGTTTTGAAATGAATTTTGGAGTAGAAAACTGTTCAAGTAGATGTGGGGAGGGGCAGCACATGATGGGCGTGGCAGTGACTTCTGAGTCAGTAGTAATTAGTAGTAATTACAATATCCGTAGTAATTGTCAACCAATAGTGAAACTATCAGCATACCAGCACTATACATATATAGTTAAGTACTTCTGCAGAGTTTTATGGTAAAGGGAAAGCATTTTTGCCCTTGGACAGACCTTTTCATTTTGTGAGACTTTTATTTTCCAGTTTTTCGTATTGTTTCTGGGGGTACTCAAATGACTATTACTGCCATCAGATTGATGCTATGATGTTTGTTTTACTTGCATTAAACAGAGCAGTCTGAGAGCTTTACAGCAATATATAGTTTTCCTAGTCTACTCTTTACATAAGATCCTTATTAATGTTAAACAAAAAGTACACGTTGACACCGGTCAAGCCTGGAATTATAGCCAGTATTCTGGACTACAAAAAAAATTGTATCCAGTGTCAAGGGGGTTAAGATATTCTTCACTAAGACGATCACAAGAAGTTGAAGTATGAGCTACATGTATGTAGGACAAATCTTCAGCACAAAACCAGTAAAAAGTTTGCTTTGCTTAAAATATATTCTAAGTTTATGTGTTCTCAAAACCCCTCATGAAGGGCGTTTCAAGGTCGAAAGTTTCTGTTCTGACCTTTGCACCTTTACTGGCTTGTAGACATTAAACTGATTGACCTTCAAGTGACCTTAATAATGGCGCAGTTTGTACGATTAACCAAACATCCCCTGATCAAACACCAAGTAATGTTTAGGTCTCAAAACATTAACTTATTCCCCCATTAAAACACTTGGTTTCGACAAGCGAGTTCAATTACACCTTTTCACAATCCATAAACCTATTAAACTGTATGTATACTACAGAAACATTTAAAAGAGTACTTTGTTATTAGTTACTCTACCATGAATTGTTCGACCTTTCTGTGATCCTATTCAGAGGTGCAGATTGCACTTTGATAGAGATTTTCTACTTACATACTAAAAAGTTGTAAAATCCCATTGTCATCCCATACTACTACACCACATTGTATTAGATAGATTAATTGATTTGCCTAATAGAATGTTATCTGTGTACCATTGGATGCCATACTTTGTACCTTGTACAATTGTTGTGCAATAAAGTAATCTTATCTTATTAAATGTAATGGTGTTTTGACAGAGAGGCTTGTTCCCAATCTTTCTCAGTGTGTACTGACTGTGTAGTTTGATGTGTTTACTGTTGATGTGGTTGCTCACTACATCCAATTGCAGATCTTTATACTTTAATGATAATAGTTTTTATAATGTGATGATTTTTTTCTTTCGCCAAGACCTTCACATGGTCAAGCTGGTAAAAATCCATGCATAATTTCTGAGTTATCCTCTGGACAAACAACTGTTGAAAAAATTTCCTTGCAGAGGGAGAAAAGCAACTAGATGAAACTCTTTAGGGTCTATATGTGGTTTTGTAAACTGTTCTCTATGATTTATTACCAATTCTTCCTCTTCAAAGTACAAGTTGTGCAAAGAACATCTGTTTTAGAAGACAGTGCAATCTCCATGAAAAACCTCTTTGCCGGAGCTATAGGAAACAGAGAAGTCAAACATTACAGAGTCTCTTTCTCTTCCTTTGCAAACTTTAGAATGATGATTTACGACTACGTTTTCCTGCCCAGAGTACCTGTTGTTAGAAGAACATCTGTTTACAAGGCGGTCCAATCGCGAGTCTAGAAGCCCTAGTCGACAAACTCTAGACAACCTCTATCTTTTCTTTTGTAAACTTAACACAAATGATTTAAGTAAGTTCTTCCTCCACTAAGTACCTGTTGTTAGAAGAACATCTGTTTACAAGGCAGTCCAATCGCAATGACAAAATGTGTATAACCTCTTTCCCCGAGGTATAGAAACCCAAGTATACAAACACTACACAATCTCTATCTTTTCCTTTGTACACTATACACAAATGATTTATTACAAGTTCTTCCTCTTTAGAGGACACGTTGTTAGAAGAACATCTGTTTTACAAGGGAGTCTATTTTCCGTTTCTCGGCAGTTTTTCAGGACGTTTCAACCCCACGGGCCAGAGTGGTCGTTGCCAGGCGGTCGCTAAGGGCCGCGCCCGGTTTCCTTTGATGTGACAGCTGTATATTTGCTCAGGCTTTTCTCATTGGTCGGTTATCAGCAGTTATACACGCCGGAACGACATTCCGAGATAAGTGGTATCGGGTGGTGTATACGCGCAGGGACAAGTGCGTACGGGAAGAAATGCGAGGGACGTTTTTGAAACAGATGTCACGGAAATTGTCAAGGACAAACACAAGGTCGTGATAAATCACAGATAATTAGTGAACGGGTCACTTAAATCTGGGGTGAAGCTAAGAAAGATTGTCAACACATTTATCTAATGGGGCAATCAGAGATGGCAGACTTCACCCCCCTTTAAGCTGGTCAGAAACACAGACAGACAGACAAACACATAATCCAAAACAATACTTTTTGTGCATGAAAGTTGTGGTGCATCTTGTCTTGATTCGAAATAGGTCACAATTTGTGAGATAGCAGATTAACAACTTGTAGATGGTAAGCTTAAGAAAATCATGCTTGGTATCATAGATTGAATATTGCAGAGGGTAGAAATAAAGTAAGATGTTTTGGTCAGACTTATCTGTTGACATGATTCTGCTATGCGACTAGTGAGGAATGGAGCTTGTTTATTCCTTTCTGATTAGTCACTAGCAGGCATCTACTCAGGAGGGGGACTTCTGTAGCGCACATGTTAAGACATGCATTCCAGACATCTTCAAGACATACCACGATAATAAGGAATCTTCCAAGGAAGTCGCCGACAAGAACCTAGGCTGTGGTGTGTCTCTCCCACTTCTGAGGGACTTAAGAAGGTGGATTAACTTAAGGGTCTGTATAATCTTAGGAATTGCACTGTGCTTTAGCTTAACCTTCTCCCTGCTGCCTAACTCTGTAACCAATGGAGAACGGGGTGCCAAACGGCTACTTCAGTGTGCTAAAGGTTAAGGAGTCGGTCAAGATGGGTACTTGGTAAGCATGAGACTCAGAGGCAGTTTAAGACGTTGGTTCTGCAACTTCGTAGATCGTCTCGAAGGTGAAGCGAATTTCATTTCGATGTTTGTAACACTGCTGATAGGTTTGGATAGCGTCCACCAGGCCTTCCTATATACGGGGCAAGGGATCGTAAAATTCAGCAAAAAAAGAGAATAACTGACATGGAAAATCAGTCCACTGTAAGGTTAAAATCTCCCCCTTGCCTTCGAATGAAACCCTATGGTAGCCAAACTTCCCTGGCAAATATCTTCCCTATGGCCGGCGTAGTTAGTGTGGTAGAGACTTGGATACCAGACTAAGAAGTTTACAGAGTACTGTGATTCATGGCAGCAAAATTTCACGGTGTAAGGAAAATGGACATTTTCACTGAACTTTAACTTCACGGTGGCGGCAAAAGATTTACAGAACGGATGTGTGAAGGAATCATGAATGATAATGACAGTTTTTTCACGGTGATTACAAGTTCATGGTACACGGTACAGAGGTGACTGTAAAAACCGTGAACATAAAGTTACAGTGAAAGAAACAAGACTTACAGTTACAGTAGCCCCCCCCCCCATGTGTTGCCCAATCCCAGCATGCTCCGCCCCTGTAATTAGGAGGGTCAGTGCCCTCCATGTAAGCTGTCAATCACTCTGGATAAACAGTCTGGTCAGGGCACGACCCTTGACCCCCCTGGGGTGGAAACCCCTCAATATATGCCTACAACACGCTGTTCCACATAAACTGGATTTCACGCATGATTTGGGATCTTTACACACTTAGGGCCTCTTTACACCTACGACATTTTAGAGTCGTGCGATCATCGTCGTGGGCGACGTCGCCGGCGACGGTATTTTTTGGCCGTCTAAAGACGATCAAAACAATCGTACGACGGCAATAAACGGGAAATCCTCGAAATGTCGTGCGACCACCTCGGACCCAGTCGCACGACGTTCAGCTGGGGGCCTGTGGCTGTGTTTTTCTCGTCTAAAGAAGAATCGTCGCCGGCGACGGAAGTGGGTGATATGCTAATAAGCCTACAGCGTGCTGTTTCCTGTCCGGGAAGGAAAGTTTCTATCGTTTTCTTTGTAAATATGCATGCAGTTAGCAATGGAAACATATTTTTCTCATCCGAAACCGGTTACTAGTATTCCGGCGCGACGCCCTGCTACCAGTGGCTACTTCTCTAGTATGCCCCTATTCCTCGATCCCCGGGACATCCCCGGCGGCGGCCACGAACTCGGGTTAAATCCCGTCCGTCTCTGTACCAGCCTCAATCTCTTTCTTTGTTGAGCACCGTTCTCAACGTCTCATCTGCAGGGCAACAGTTGTTGCAAAGTCAGTAAAAGCTTCATCTTTTGACGAAAACAAGCGGTTCCCCCGCCATTTTGAATTTGAGCGCAAGACTTCACTTTGAGTCACACGCGCACATCAATGGACTTCTGCGCCGCGGGGGTCCCATGATATTTCCTGACCGTGTGTCTAAAGAAAACCGTCGCCTACGACGATGATCGTACGACCTTATAACATTGTAGGTCTAAAGTGCGCCTAAATCTAGACTTAAGCCATGGCGGCCAAAAAATATAATTCCATCCTGTTGTCTTTCTTGATTTTTCAACACTTTCATGAAAATGGAAACCCCTCAATATGCCTACACCTATTGCTGTTGCACATAAACTGGATTTCACGCATGATTTGGGATCTATACGCATGCACGAAATCTAAAACCAAGGCTGCCAAAATTGCGGATCCAAATAAAGTTTTAGAAATATCCAGTATCATTCCGCCCTAGGCTTTTGTCTGTCTTGATTTTTCGACAATTTTACGACCTCCCTTACTGAAAGGAAACCTAAGAATGGTGTACTGCTGTTTCACGTAAGCTGGATTTCACACATGATTTCCTCTTTAGACACTAAATCTTAAAACATGGCTGCCCAAAAATAGTCATTCTGTGAGCTCAAATGTCTTAAAGTAGGGCAAGGTATGGAAGGGGGTAGCTCAAATTTGGTTGCTCTCAGTGAAAAACCAGTAAGAAGTTGTCTTAAAGATTTGATGTCATCAAAAGCTTAAGATTTAACTTAATTGTCTTGCAGATTTCTTGTGTGAGTACAATTTACTACAAATGCCTTAGACTAGCCATAGAAAAACAAACCTAGGCTTTAAAAAGATGTCAGCCATAAAATTCAATTTGCAGAGCCTCAGACAGAACAGTATACACGGTGGGACTGAGACCGTGGATTGAGGTCTCATTCATGAGTTTTTCCGCCCCATAGGCTTACATGTTGTAAAACGTGTTTTACATGGGCGCGTTCGTGATGAAGCTATAGGAAATGCACCGATGTCATTCATTCTCTGTTGAGCTCATCTACCCTAGATCATTTGAAAAAATTGCCAACTACCAGTTCGCATACAATACCTTTTTATGGCAATTAAAAACGGCACTAAGCTAGACCCCCTAAATAGGCACTTTCCAGCTGAAAGTGATCGACCGAATTACCGCCAATGTCCGGCTGTGGACGTCCGACCTCGCGCGCGGCTGCCGAACTTTACCTGTTAATTTCTTCCGTTACAAACAAGCTTTCATCAGTTTGATGCTTGATATCAGCTGGCTTAGCTAAAAGGGATTTTTACACCGATATAGACACATTTTTTTGGGCAACGGACTCTTTTAGGGTACCCACTCGGAGTAATACATAAATGAGACCTTGAGCACACACTGACACAGTGTAACCCCTGCTAGTACATGTATGTGGCTTTGCTAGCGCCAGGGATAGACTACTCCAACTTTGATGTCTGAAAAAGAAGATAATCTTTTGTTGAAGAACTTGAGGAAAGGGCCAACACTTATTTCTGCTACAACAATTATGCTAATGTTTACGTCAGGGAATGTAATGTATCCTTTAGAAGTCAGACATCATATATAACAGGGCATAGAACAAGTCTTTCATTGAACAAAATGGCAGAAAAATTGGCCCACTTTCTGTCCAAGTCCTGTCATTATTTGCCTGCTTGTCAGACCTTCCGTTCTAAAGCTTTCGTTACTGGTAGTTTGGACTCATTCTCTTCTTAACCTATTTTCTAATGGTACAAATATGTTTCCAGCCACAAGACCTGATCTCTGCCAAGGCTGGTAGATACAAATTGCTGTCATTTTGTGTTTGCTTGTCTGACCGACTTCTAGACTTCTAGCAGTAGTTTTTCCTGAACTGCAAAACCTCACAGATAGCACAGAATAAAAATTGGTCCTTTTTCAATGCAAACCCTGTAATTTCCGCCACTGCAAGTCAACAGTAGTTTTCCAGCGCTGTAGACCTAATCTGTTGCGAAACAGAATTGCAAAAGTATTGGCCCCTTTTCAATCCAAGCCCTGGTATTATCTGTTGGCTGTCCAACCTCTACTTTTATATGCTTTGTCTGTAATAATTTTGACATTTTCTCATACAGTCAAACCTGCCCAAGGCGACCACCCGGCGGACCGGGCAAAAACGGTCGCGATGGACAGGTGGTCGCCATGAAGAGGATTCCACTCACATGTTTCCAGGTCGAGGTTTTCAAATACAGTACGTAAATGATGAAAAAATTATGTGAATTTAGACAGCATGACCCTCACCAGGTTCAATTCTCATTGACAGAAAGATCCTACAAAAATTACATTTTCCGTTATCGATGTAATAATTGTATACCGCTACATCGTGTCCAAATTTTCGTCATAATTTTGACTACAAAACGATGGTTGCCTCGATGATCTCGCAGCGCCCTCCCGCATTCACACGTTACATTGAATAGTACAAACAAGGCACGCACATCATCGAAGTTTTAAGGCCTAAGACAGATCCCTAGAAAACGCCTGCTGGTCCCAGCCTTTTTTGGGGCGCCGACCGCTGGATGAACCTGAGGGTCAAAAAATTTTCGATCTGACAACTAAAGATGAAAACGGTGATTTCGTCGCGCCGCGTCGCGAAGCTCTGTGCCACCGCATCGAAGGGTAAGTCAGTGCAGCAGAACGCACAGCGTCCAATAAAGGTTTGTGAGATTCATGGAAATAAAAAGAAAATAAGAATTTTGATTTTCACCAATAACTAGAGTATTCGTAAATGTTCATACACAAAATCATCGTGTTTTACAAAGGTCAGCGGTACGCCAAATCCGGGCCGCCCGAAATCCAAGATGGCGTCGGGACCAAGGAACAACATTTCTCGCCTGATGTTTTGCCCGCCGCGAAGTCATTTTTCGGCGGAATTTAGCAAGATACAGACACATTTTTGTTGAAAATACAAGAAATAGATAGTAATTTCTGTGAAATCTGACTTTTTGACGCCATGCACTACGTATTCGTTTTGAAAGTTGAGTTTAAACGAAACTGAGTTCACGTTAAACTATAAGATTACGATATCACAACATCACAAACATTTGTCTTTACAATGTTTATAGGGGGAACGTTTTATTAAAACACTTCATGGAGGAATCGATGGTATAACATTGCTATTCCATATATTTTTGATCTTATTTTTGTCCTTTAAAGTCTTGAAAACATTTCCGTGAAATCCGACAGCAAAATGATCTGATGTCACCACACGCTTGAAAATTAGGCGACCGCCATGGGCAGGGATTGTGCTCTGTGCGGTCCTAATTCGTGGCGGTCGCGGTCGCGTTGGACGGGTGGTCGCCTTGGGCAGGCAGCTTAATGCTTGTGCCTATGGGGAAAATTTTCGGGACCGAGAAAAAGCGGTCGCCATGGCCAGGTGGTCGCGTTGAAAAGGTGGTCGCCTAGGCAGGTTTGACTGTAGTTTATAAGAGGTATAAACATATTTTCAGCCTAAAAGCAAGGAGGTTGCTAAAACATAGTCTCTGCCTAGACAGTATTGCAGTATTGCAAAAGAATTGGCCCCCTCTCAGTCCAAGCCCTGGTACATGTATTAACTGTCGGCCATCCAACCACTACTTTTATAAACTCTGAGTGATAATTTGGACATTTTCTCAAATTTTCTAGAGGTACAAATATGTTTTCAGCCTGAAATCTAGTGTCTGCTTAGACAGAATTGCAAAAAAATGGCCCCTTTTAAACTCAAGCCCTAGTATTATCTGTTCTCTTTCCAATTTCTGCTTTTATGAGCTCTGTCAGTGATAATTTGGACATTCTGTAAGAGGTACAAACATATTTTCAGCCTAAAACGAAGGAGGTTTAAACCTTGCTAAAATCTAGTGTCTGCTTAGACTGAATTGAATAAAAATTGTCCCCGTTTCAGTCCAAGCCATGGTATTATCTATCTGTCGGCTGTCCAACCACCACCTCTGTCAGGCCCGATTACCGCCGTTACTGACAGCTTACCTCATCCCCGCTGACCCCTGTAATTATGTGGGCCGGTCCATGGGGTAATGACGTGTGAAGGCATACCTCTGGAATGACTCATTGCGGAGGGGATTATAGGGGTGTGAGGGCTGAATGGGGAAGTCGGAGATAGAGGACGAGATAAAAGCGACATGATTTGTTGGCGGGGATTTAGAGTGATTTTCGCGGTCGACACCTATCACAGTAGAAAGGCCGAGCTGTCAGACCGACTGTTTGAAGATGCCATGTTGGATCTACAATGAATCTATTCGGTCGTCTTTATATATGGTTTTTGCATCGTACAGGCTGAAGTTATCAAATTAGTTGTATAAAGATGTCTTGAAAGCGTTAATAGGTCCACATTTGTTGATTCCTATAATAATACTGCAGTATAAAGGCTGAACTGTCGAACTGACTGTTTGAAGATGCCATGCTGGATCTACGATGAATCTATTCGGTCATCTTTATATATGGTTTTTGCATTGTGCAAGCTGAATTAATCAAATTTGTTGTATAAAGATGTCTCCAAAGCGTTAATAGGTCCACATTTGTTGATTCCTATAATTATTTTGCAGTAGAAAGGCTAGACTGTCAAACCGACTGTTTGAAGATGCCATGTTGGATCTACGATGAATCTATTCGGTCGTCTTTATATATGGTTTTTGCTTTGTACAGGCTGAATTCATCAAATTTGTTGTATAAAGATGTTGTCATGAAAGAGCTACATGAATAGGTCCAGATTTCTTTTTTTAGGAGACTCATATGATGATATCGCAGTAGAAAGAACCAACTGTTTGAAGATGTCTTGTTGGATTCCTGTGAATCTATGTGGTCATCTTTATTTCAAACTGGATTGTGGAGATCAAAGTATGCAGTATAAAGATAAAACCAACCAACCAACCAAATAGCTGACTTCGTTGGGCCTGACAAAAGTAGCTACATGTAGGGATCAGTGATGGCTACATCTTACAAAAAATGACACATCATGTGTAACAATTAGGAAGATGAGTGGTATTAGGTTACCTTGCGTCACCATATTTGGGCGCTGAAAACCCACCTGCAAGTAGCAATTTGCACCTAGTCGCAGAAATTGCAGGTTAAACAATGTGGAGGCCTGCAATTTAGCGGACAGAAAAAATCCACTGGTGGACGTTGTTGGGCGAACCACCATTATTCCTGGTGGGATTGTAGCGTTTTTAGCTTCATTTACATAAAAAGCTGCCATCATGATATCTCTGTCTATACTTATTTGTAGTACTAGTATTTCAACCCTCTTAGTTTAACATTGTAGACAATTTCACCAAATTGCTGCTGAAAATTGTGTGGCACCGCGCAATTTCCGAGGGTTGTGATGAAGTTTGATTATGTAGTCTACCGAATTATCTTTTGCTTCAGGCCACACAACTTCAGTTTGTTGGTTTTTGGATTTCAATAACATAATGCTGCAATGCTGAAAACTGACTCTGGGGGGAAAGTCTGTACCTTGGTACACACATTTTCACGAGTGGATATAGTCAGATGCAAGCTTTTAATTTTTTTCCGTCCCACTCATTGTCTGGGAGCCAATGTGTTGAATTTTCCTTGTTACATTCATCATTTTAAGCTTACAAAGATACATTTTCATCAATTTCATGTCATAGAGTTCAGATTTTGGGACAGACAAGGTAAATATTTTTTCAGTCCCAACAAGCAATTTTCCGTCCCGGGATGGAGGAACGGGTCCTGAAGACAGCCCTCCTTAAATTACACCTTTTTTCTCAGAACTCAGTCTCAAATTCCAGGCACACATATCCAAACCTCCACACGTACAGATAATACCTCTCTGTCACGCTACATGAGTGATCGTCACAAACCTGACGTGAAAATTATGGGTTTGTTTCCCGAGATTGCGGTATCGAGAAGTCTGTCGTGTCGAGAGATCAACTTTACAAGCGACAAGCCTCCAATGATGACGGATCCTGAGTTAGGCCCTTCGAAATCATTTCCTTGTTTCTGGGACATTTCCGAGTGAAAATTCAGTAAAAGGACAAGACTAAAATTGAGGTATGGAAAGAAAACTTAAAACTGTCGTGTCGAGAGATCAACTTTACAAGCGACAAGCCTCCAATGATGACGGATCCTGAGTTAGGCCCTTCGAAATCATTTCCTTGTTTCTGGGACATTTCCGAGTGAAAATTCAGTAAAAGGACAAGACTAAAATTGAGGTATGGAAAGAAAACTTAAATCTGTCGTGTCGAGAGATCAACTTTACAAGCGACAAGCCTCAGATGATGACTGATCCAGAGTTAGGCCCTTCGAAATCATTTCCTTGGTTTTGGGACATTTCCGAGTGAAAATTCAGTAAAAGGACAAGACTAAAATTGAGGTATGGAAAGAAAACTTAAATCTGTCGTGTCGAGAAATCAACTTTACAAGCGACAAGCCTCAGATGATGACGGATCCTGAGTTAGGCCTATCGAAATCATTTCCTTGGTTTTGGGACATTTCCGAGTGAAAATTCAGTAAAAGGACAAGACTAAAATTGAGGTATGGAAAGAAAACTTTAATCTGTCGTGTCAAGAAATCAACTTGAGAAGCCTCGGATGATAATGGGTCAGGCCATTTCAAATCATTTTCTGGTTTTTAGACAGTAAAGGATAAAGATTTATCAAGATGAAAATGAAAACTTGAATCTGTCTTGTCAACGATCAACTTTACAAGTGACAAGCCTCGGATGATGATGGGTTAGGCCATTTCAAATCATTTTCTGGTTTTTAGACAGTTAAGGATAAATAGTTATCAAGATGAAAACCAAGTTCACCTACAAGACCTTAATATTGTTATTTTGCTTGTAAGTCTCTTGTGGCATCTGTGGTAGGAAAACGTTTTAATATTTTGAGTTTACCTATAAGACCTTGATAGGTTACTATAGAGATTGACAAAGAAGACTGAAATACAATCTTAAACTCGTAAGGAAGTGTCTTCCATCTTAAATTTCGCTGGTAAGTCTCCCGTGGCATCTGTGGTAGGAAAACGTCTTAATATTCTAAGTTCACCTCTAAACCTTATTGTTATTTTGATAGGTTACTATAGAGATTGATTAAGACGACTGAGATACAATCTTATACTCGTAAAGAAGTGTCTTCCATCTTAAATTTTGCTGGTAAGTCTCCTGTGGGATCTGTGGTGGGAAAACGTCTTGGTATTCCAAGTTCACCTATAAGATCTTATTGTTATTTTGATAGGTAACTTTAGAGATTGACTTAGAAGACTGAAATACAATCTTAAACTCGTAAGGAAGTGTCTTCCATCTTAAATTTCGCTCATAAGTCTTCTGTGGCATCTGTGGTAGGAAAACGTCTTAATATTCTAAGTTCACCTATATAGGCTATAAGACTTTGATAGGTTACTATAGAGATTGACTAAGAAGACTGAGATACAATCTTAAACTCGTAAGGAAGTGTCTTCCGTCTTAAATTTCGCTCATAAGTCTTCTGTGGCATCTGTGGTAGGAAAACATCTTAATATTCTGAGTTTACCTATAAGACCTTGATAGGTTACTATAGAGATTGACTAAGAAGACTGAGATACAATCTTAAACTCATAAGGAAGTGTCTTCCATCTTAAATTTCGCTGGTAGGTCTCCTGTGGCATCTGTGGTAGGAAAACATCTTAGTATTCTAAGTTCACCTCTAAGACCTTATTGTTATTTTGATAGGTTACTGTAGAGATTGACTAAGAAGGCTGAAATACAATCTTAAACTCGTAAGGAAGTGTCTTCCATCTTAAATTTCGCTCATAAGTCTTCTGTGGCATCTGTGGTAGGAAAACGTCTTGATATTCTAAGTTCACCTATATAGGCTATAAGACTTTGATAGGTTACTATAGAGATTGACTAAGAAGGCTGAAATACAATCTTAAACTCGTAAGGAAGTGTCTTCCATCTTAAATTTCGCTGGTAAGTCTCCGGTGGCATCTGTGAGGTGAGAGTAATCAGATTTATTTCTCTCCGAGGACGACAGGCGCTTCTAAACGAGAAGGCTTTGTTAGAGAAGGTCATACGTGCATCATAATTTCATAAACTATTCATAATTATCAGCAGAATTACACGGCGAAGTTCATAAAGGGACCGACGCATTAATATTGCAGAGGGTCTGAAATGGTAATGCGCAGATTTCGCTAATGTTTGAAGTGGTTACAGTGAGTGGAAGCGATAAGGTCAGAGTGATTTACATGTAATTTGTGGGATCTCTAATTTAGAATGATTATGCGGAACTGTTAGATCAGTATGAAGACAGGGTCGATATATAGGGCCCAAGTTTTATACCCAGTTTCAAGGGATGTTCCCTGGTTCAATGAAGTTGATAACTGGGAGACCCCAGTTCAAATCCTGGGATAGGATATCTTGGTTGGGGCTGCACTCATCTTTTGGAAGGGACGTAAAATGGGGGTCCCATGTTAGAGGAGGAAGGGCGAGCAACCCCTCCCTGCTACGGAACAGTCAACTTTCAAGGGATGTCTCTAGCTCAACTGGCATGGTAGCAACCTCACTGTTGGTAACTGGAAGACTAAGGTTCCAACCCTGGGACAGGACATCTTGGGACTGCACCTATATTTCAGAAGGGACTCAAAATGGGGGTCCCGTGTTTGAGGAGGTGTCTTGAGCACATTAAAGGGGAAGGGCTAGCAACCCCTTCCTTAAAAAAACGGACCCTGCTACAGAAATTACAAAGTGAACAAAAACAACTCATAGTTTACTTTAAGAAGAACATTTCAGGAAGCTAAGAGCCTGCATTGAGCAATCCTTTAGTAGTTTTGATACTTCACCTTTGGGGCCGCACCTGTATTGACACTTATAGTTGCAGTGCAATTTGAACCAGTCAGAATTGCCTTTAGGAAGGTGACAAAAACTTCAGTGTGAATAAAACACTTGGTTGCGTACAACTGAGAGTTTTGTCAGCCTCCACCAGGTGCTCCTACGGGCGCCTGGATCGTAGAATTCGTCAGAAAAAGGAATAATCAGCCAGTAGAGTCAGTCTATCACATTTCGCCTGCATATGAAACCATGGCAAATATTCTCCATATAGCCGGCGTAGTTAGTCTGGTAGAGACTAGAGTTTTGTTATCTAATGCATTATGTGACATTCTCCTGGCGACTTCAGTGCCGAGGCTGCCACCGCACACCCGACCGTTCCCTCGAGCCCTTCAATCCCACTTACAGCCTGTCACCGCACAAGCGTACCGCGATCATGAATTTATTATCTCAGTGTCGCATGTAGACTGTATGTGTTTCCCTTGCTATCAGGCCACAAGAAGTTAGTTCTTCGGTTCTTGTTTCTTTGGTTATCATCTTTATCCAGATACAGGGCAGTACAAAGGAGGCTGTCTAAGTGTGTGCAAGTATATGATCTCATACAGGGCTCGAAATACTGTAAATGCAGGAATATTCGCGGTGGTTTTATATTTGCAGTTTACGCGGCGACGTTTCCCCTCAAACTTAAAACCAGTTACCGGTACCTATTATATTATTGGGGCAGTAGTATCTTTGTTGTATACTTGTTAAAAATTTTGAAGTCACCTATTGAATTACAGATTATAGTTCTTAAGAGAGGCAGTAGATAGGGTTTGTAATTATGTTTTGCTGACATTCTACTCTATTTTATCTATGCTGTGCGCCTAGATGTTTAGGCTTGGAACACCAATTCCCAAAAATGAATTTCAAGCCCCCCCCCCCGTATCAGTGGTTTGGGCGAGTCTCCCTCTATTGTTGAAATGTAGTTTTCCTTGTGCTGATCTGCCGACCGATCGCTTCTAATTAGGACCGGAGTCCCCCGGGGGTCGGAAAGGTCGCGGCGTGCGCTGCTGAGAGCGATGATCAGACGCGCCGCTGGAAATGTCACGGCACTGAGGCGCTCGCCGCGTCGCACATACTAATCGGAAGAGAAATCTACGCACAGAATCCTTCCCCTATACAATCTGACCTTTATACTCAATAGAAGAAGGATTGCAAGAATCCACTCCAATTTATTTCATCACTTCCCAGTCTTTTTAAAGCAATTAAGAAAACAAAATAGAAAAGCAAGCTGAAAGGAAAAATTTGGCTCAGAGGTGTTTGCATAGAATCTTTCCCTACTTACCTCCTGATCTTTGTTTCAGTAGAAAAGGGATTGAAAGAATATAAAGGCCCCTCTAGTTCATTTCATCAGTTCTCGTACATTTTAAAGAGAAGATTTAAGCAAGGGAAGAAAATGGAGGCAGAAATCTGCGCGCAGGATCTTACTCCACTCCCTTCTGACCTTTATGCTCAATAGGGAGAGGATTGTACGAATATTTCTTTACTTGTATTGAGTTATTTGACTGCTGTAAAAAATTGTTATCATTGATTTATCTCCTGTATATTGTGTTTAGTTTACTGGTTATCTGTTGACTCTTGATTACTTTTCCTTTGTTTGTTTTGTCATACTTTTGCTTTGGATCCGTGGTTTATGTGTTGCCTTATTGTACTGTTATTTTGTTTACTTGTATTTTGCAAAATGAAAAAAAAAATGAAAAAAAAAGAATGTTTCATCCGTTCTCAAACATCCTGAGGCCACACCAATTTAATTTCTTGGTTGATGGATTTTTATTTTCAAAAAAAAAAAAAATTTTAGAAAAGAAAATTCATGAAAACAGAAGGCTAAAATTTTTTTGGGGGAAAATAAAAACCCATTAACCAAGAAATTGAATTGGTGTGGCCTACAGGGAAGATTTAAGCGAGAGAAGTAAATGGAAACAGAAAGCTGATTTTTCCTCAGTTCGTTCTGACCTTCATACTCCATAGAAAGGGGGTTGAATGAATGAATATAAAGGTCACTCTAATTCATTTCATCTGTTCTCGTACATTTTAAGGTAAAGATTTAAGCAAGACAAGAAAATGGAGATAGAAATCTGTGCATAGAAATTAGAACCTTTCCCCAATCCCATATGACCTTTGTACTCAATAGGAGAAAGATTGAAAGTACTGTATATGGAATATGGAATGTTCCAGTAATTTACATGTGATGTGAGAACTCACTGAAAATCGTCGCCCAGGTTTTTGTTGGCTCGCGAAACTAAGGGATCATCATACGGCACGTTTTTGCAAGGTTTTGTAATGCTCAATGTAAGGAGTTACTACGCAAATGTGCTAAACAGAGCCCTAATATTGTTTTGGTTACCTTTAAATTTATACTTATACTTGGGAAAGTATTGAAATATATAATAGTATGACAGTACGCAAATAATAAAGACGTTGATGAATGCTTTGTGACATTTCTTTACATGTATATGAGCTGTTTTTGCATATTTTACACCACACTGCACAAACTAATTAAACTGAAATTTGTGCGTAAAAGCTCTTATTTCCCTTGCGACCTTATTTTTGAATAGATGTACATTAAAGTTTTACAAGTAAAAGCATACAAGTTATTACATGTTTAAGTGATTGCGCATAATCATAGGTACCATGGGTTTTAATGTCAAATGTAATTTGAATCTTAACTGAAAATTGTTAGTAGTAATTGAGAAACATTGTTTGATGAATTTATGTATGTAATTTCACGTTTATGAACTTGTTATATGAAAATAGAAATTTCCTTACTGCAGGAAATGAAGTAAAATTTTGAATAAGAGATATGAAAAATATTTTTTGCTGTAGATTTGTTTCTGTGATTTGCATTGCGGTGATCTGACAAATTGTGCTTTTCAGCATCATTTAACTGATATTCTCTTTTTTTCATGTTGCTGCCTTCTGTGTCCTGCCCACCCCCATCCAACACTTGGATTCTTCCACCTGTGTGTCAAACCACCTTGACCCTGACTTGTAACACCAGGTATGACACTTCCATTTGTATCACTTACACTGTAGCGATATCCTGACACATGTGGCAGAGTTCTGTACTGTAGCGATTGATAGTGGCAAACTTTGCCACACTGAATCATTCTGGCGGCTGCAGGTTGATTTAGAGCGGTGACATTTCGCCACACTGACTGCTACAGGAATGTATGTGGTGTACAGACAGGCCGGCGGGATGTAGCAGTTTTATCAGACGGAGTGTGGCGAAGCTGGTGTAGCAAATCTGAAACTTGTTACAAAGTATCTGATCTTACTGTTGGGAACATCATGTCTGTCATTCTGTAATTGGGAAAATGTGTGGCTGTTTTACAAGGAAAGGTTGCAACGAGAATGGCCTGTTTTACAAGAAGCAGTGCAATGACCTAGCGAGTGTTCGCCTTGCATATGGGAGGTCGTGAGTTCGATCCCAGGCTGGGTCATACCAAAGACTCTAAAAATGGTACATACTGCTTTCTCTGCTTAGCACTCAGCATTTGGGAAAGAGTATGGCAGTTAAACACACACCACTACCAGTGGACCCTGCTGTAGTGACTTGCACAAAGTTGTGTGGCCCAAGGGCTGCTAAAACGGAGATGGGCGCCGCCTTATGCACCGTCTGGTGCAGGAAGGACTTTACTTTAACAAGACTGGGCAGTGGAGGTCTGTTTTCTGTCTGGATCCAAACAGCAGGTGTTGCTAGCTGAAACGACATTCAGTGAAATGTTTTTTCTGCTTCACCGAGTTCATCATTAATCATGGTCAAGTTCGTGTCCTTAAGACGTTCCAGCCACTTCTTTACCAAGTGACTCGAAGAATTAAGTAGCTGCTCAAGACATGAAGTAAGACTGTGGGTCTTTTTACTTAAGTATTTTGATGCAGAAGTATCTGCTAAGATAGCAGCCCTAAATCTTTAAGGAGATTTCTAAAGATGCACACCTCTGCTAAGATAAGCTGTTCCGACAGTAGTTTCTCCTCATACAAGTAACATCAGGAGTCTCAGGACATCTCAAGGTCACTCGTTTGACCTTGAGAAATCAAAGGTCATCTAAACCACTTGGAGCATGTCTTTGACATGAAGAGAAGCATCTTGGAGCAGTGCCCAAGGTGCCTGCCATCCGCCCTTGATTCAAAATCGAGTTTCTCACACATTGAAGGTCACGCTGATGGATGACGACCTTCGTGTAGATCACATATCTCATCTGTCATGCTGTCAATCACTGGGGCGGGGTCATCGCCATGGTGACCTGGCCGTGAGGGGTCAGCGGAGTCTGATATGTCCTGCAGGCTTTGGTTTGGTGGGAAGACACTAGGTCAATAGTTATGTTACCTTAGGCCAGATTAGCTTATTTCAGGGGTTCTCAGAAAAAATAAGAAAGACGTCAAGACAAGAACAGTAAGCTGGGAGGAAAAATTTGAACCTGATTGCTATATTGACTCCTATACAGCTCAATTGTTAGTAGGCTCACATCTGGTAGCTTAGGCCAGGCAAGCTTATTTTGTAGGATCTCAGACAGTTTTAAGAAATAATAAGAAAGGTGACAAGACAAGAACAGAAATCTGGGAGAAAAACTTGAATCTAACTCTGTTCATTCCCTGACTTCCAAACCAATGGAAGACACAAGGTCAATAGTTGTGTCACCTTAGGCCAGACCAGCTTAGTTCATGGGTTCTCTGACATTCTTAAGAAAAAAATAAGAAAGATGACAAGACAAGAAGGCTAGGAGGAAAACTTGAACCCGGTTGTTATATTGGCTCCTTTACCTGTGCCAATGAGGGATGCCCCTTTATAGCTCACAGCAGGTACCTTAGGTTAGACCATCATATTTCCCTTCCCTACATTTGTATGCCAATGAGGGATGTCCCCATATAGGCTCATAGCTGGTACCAGACCATCATATTTCCTGTGTTCCCAGTTTCAAGTAACAATTTACTGTCA
Source organism: Branchiostoma lanceolatum (assembly GCA_035149815.1). Taxonomy (NCBI): domain Eukaryota; kingdom Metazoa; phylum Chordata; class Leptocardii; order Amphioxiformes; family Branchiostomatidae; genus Branchiostoma; species Branchiostoma lanceolatum. The sequence goes on from CM068884.1 coordinate 14,795,233, forward strand.
AGACAAGATGAAAACAGTTGACTGGGAGGCAAAATTGAGCCTGACTACAAATATGTTCGCTCCTCGACTCACCTACTTAAGCCAGTTTTTTTCAGTATTTGTTTGTTTGTTGGTTTTCTTTCTGCACAGTTGCCAATGCCCTTCCATTTGCTTTTGTGCTCCACTCTACATAACTATGTGTTTTAGATAAACTTGTCAAATTGTCATTTTTGAATAAAAAAACTGCTGCGTAATAGTATCTTAGATACGGAGCAAAAACAGAAAATATAAAAATTGCGACGAATGACCAGAAATTGCAAGCACAACAAAAGTATCAAAGCCTGCCTCATCTGAGGAGGAGAGAAGGGATGCGGTCTCCATGGTAACCATGCATGTCACATCGCCGGGGGAATCCGATAGCCTTGTCGGTGTCTCAATTCTTCACAGGGCTGCGATCCCGATATGAAGGTTGCAGGAGGAGTGACTAAAGAACGGTCTATGGTGATGCACAATTTCTTCCCGCACGACCTTGCTTGACCTTGCGTGCTCATCTCAACACTTTTCTGAGTGAAGCAGATGTCAGGGAGCGTGCATGATGGTCAATGTCTTACTACAAAGGAAATCTATATGTAAGCCTTGTAACAAATTCAGTACCATTAGGCCACACTAATTTCATTTCTGGTTCTAGCGTTCCCTGCTTCATTTTTCTAATTTAAAAAAAAAATGAAAAAATGAAAGAAGGATATAAATGAACCCCAAAAATGCTTATATTCTGAAACTAACAGTAAAAAAGAAAGATCCTTGCCCCCTAGTTGTTATAGTTTCCATTTCTTCAATGCATTAGAAGTTCAAAATTCATCAGTTCAAATTATTTGTATTTTCCCATCAGTTCTCTATTCCATTGATATGTATATATTTGTCACAGGGTTCAGTAATTAGCTGAATGATAACAGGATGCTGTTTGTATTGTTAATTAGAGGGGAGGTGTTAATTAGCCTAATTAAGTATCAGACAGTGGGTGGGCGGGGTAGTTTGTAGCATCACAGGGTGGTCCTCCCCTCCCATGCAATTACTCAAGCTAGTTGTCTGGAGCAGTAGCCTCTACCAGGCTCCACAGGTTGCTAGAATAATTAGCCTCCACCAAGCCCTCTCACGGGCGAATGAATCGTAGAATTCGGCAGAAAAAGGAATAATTAGCCAGCAGAGTCAGTCCACAGTGAAGATCACATTTCGCCAGTTAACGGAGCCTGCATGTGAAACCCTGTCGTAGTTAGTCTGGTAGAGACTAAGGAATAATACTGTAAATGCATTTAAGTTTGTGTGGTTTTGATTTCGCGGTAGGGAGAAAATGGAGTGTTCGTGGTGGTTGTTGATGTTTGAAACAATAGTATCGCTACAGAAACACTGACGAAAAAATGTTTGCGGTGGTTTTGAGTTTGTGTTACCGCGAAGACCACGAACATCAAACCACCGCAATATTTCTGCATTTACAGGTAGTAGAAATTGGCCAAATAGACAAATATCATACCAGAGAACATGCCTAGTTCATAAACTGTATTATATATCCAGCTAACTCCTCTGGCATGTTATCTGTCTATTTCAGCTTTCTTGTGCATTTCGTACATTGTAGAGAAAGTGTTTTTAAAATTCATTTGGTAAATCTGGTATCCACTGTTTTTACATGAAGAAGAGTTGCTAGTGCTTAGTTTGTAAAAACTTGATATCTATATTTAACTATTCACGGAGACTGCTGTGAATGAAATCTACATTTGAAAAGCATGTTGGCAGAACGTAAGCCTGTTTGCGTATTTAACGTTAATATCTCGCATATACTGATGATATAGGTTTCTTTTAGTTGTGTCCAAAGACATATCTTATGCAACGGCTGTTACTCCGATGCAACGCTGACCAAAGAGAACAAAAGAGATTCGGCAGTTATAATAGGTTTAAACAGCAGGCTAATTGCCGTATACGTATTTCGTTCTGGCGACGTGCTCATTTGAAAGATGTTTTTACTGAACCTGCCTGAATGAAATGCCTTTCAGCCAGCGACAACAATACTGTTAATTACCCAGCCTATTTCTGTACAGTCTGAGTCTCCTTGATTCATTCTCTCTTGTCATAAAAAGAGCTGATGTCAGCAGTTACTCAGGCAACCTGTCAGTCGCCATGGGAACCTGTCAGTTGTCATGGCAACCTGTCTGTCGGGGTGGACGGGCGTGCGTTGCGGTGATGTAACAGGTTGGGTCTGGTGTAAACAAGGTGATGAAAATAGCTTGTTTTGTCGGCCTGGATAAAATACACTTGTGAAGGGATGGCAGGGTTTTTATCTCAACGTCCTCTGGTGTATAGGGGACCATTCAGTAACTGAAGGGGGAGGGTGAAGTTGTCTGGTATATAGGGGGCCGTTAAGTAACTGTGGCGTCGTGTTGGAGTAACGGCTAGGGTCCCGGGGTTCTTATCTCCTGATCATTTTGAGGTCTCATCAAGACCTGCCCACCTACCAAACATGAAATATGAAATATGAAAAATCAACCAAGGCAAACACTCACACACACACAGACAGACACACAGACAGACACACACAGAGACACACACACACACACACAGACACTCACACGCACAGACACTCACACACACACACACAGACAGACACACACACACACATACACACACCCACACAGACACACACTCACACACACTCACACACACACACACACAGCCCCCAAAACATAACCTTCTTGGCGAAGGCTATTATGTGGCAACGAAAGCAGACATAAGATATTTTAAGCCCTAATTATTATCAGGCTGATAACGACCCTCCCCTATAACCTTGCCCTGTCCCCAGTCCCTGTGTGGTCCCCCATATTGTATGACCCTCTATTGTAGGTCCTTCAGAACTGTCTAGTTTTGATGGGAACCGTTTTGTGGTGGTGACGACGCCATCGGTAAACACTTTAGGCCCAATTTATACAGAGTTTTTTCAGATATCTAAAAATCCGCCGACATCTGAGCCTTAGATATCTGGACGCATTTATACACACCGACAGGAAGTACCGCAGGACTCACGCAGCGCGCTGATTGCACTCGTGACCCTATGTAACCTTTAGCGCTCGTTTCAAAATGGCGGGAGAACCGCCTGTTTTTTTCGTCATGATGAATATGGTATTCTTTCTTTATCTGACTCGCGTGTGGCTAAACATGAGGCAGCAAGCAAGGGTTGAGCGTAAGAGGCGTTTGAGGTACCGGGGAAGACGACAGCGACCGGTCAGAATCAACGCTGCGTTCCTACTCGCTGCCCTTGTCGTGGTTGAGGGGGGAGGGCCGATCCACCGAACGAGCTGGCATCACGAAAGAAGTCCGTCGTCCGTTTGAGAACAAATGGTCCTTGATGCTAAGAAGTTTTCCCGCTTTATCGCCCGCCAAATATGCAATATAGCGTGAACCCCGACCTCCAGATGTCTACTACGCGACACATTCTGTTTAGACGTCCGACTGGAGCGGTCGGGGACTCCCGCTGAGCTGTCGGGCGAACGCTTCAGAGTGGTCGGCTGAAATTTTCCCGACATCTAAAAAAACCCTCATTAAGACCATAAAATTCCTGTTTAGACACAGAAAAAAGCTGTCGCCTGGCAGATATCTGCAGTCCAGATATCTAGACAAGCTGTGTGTAAATTGGCCCTTAGTCAGGTTTGCACAACTGTACAACACGGGTCGCCTCAACATGCAGACAAATAAACTAAGCAAGGGCAACAACAGTTCAGTTAGCTGGTTCTTTGCTCAAATTCCGTGGATCCGTGGACCTGAGTTTGTGCCTAGGGTCAGTCCCAGCTTGGACATAGTAGTAAGGGATTGCATTCGTCATTTTGGATGGTGACGTAAAGCCAGGAGCCTGTGTATGAGGGAGCTTCAGGTGTAAAAGCCTCAAGTGTCAAACCTCTGCATGTAAAAGAACCCAACACACTTATTGAGAAGAGTAGGGGTGACCGGGTTTGCTTGGCCCCAAAAGAAACGAGTCGTGGTGAAGCCTAAGCAAGTAATCTAACTGCTTGAAAAAGTATCAGAATCAAGGAAATAGTTTGTAGAAGTCTTTAGGAGGTAACATGAATGTTTTTACCTTCGTTTGTTAGTTTTGTAAGAGTAGAACTTGAAATGTTGAGACTTTTCTGAGGTAAAGCATATGGAGGAGACGGTGATAGAACATGGCCTTGTTTAACCTGCCGAAAAACAAACCTGTCACGGAGGAAAGTTTATTCAGTCTGACAATCTGACTTCCTATCACTTTGATTATACAGGGACAAACCATTTGCTGTTGGGGTGTCGTGTGCTTTAGGGTGCTTTAGGTTGAAAGAAGTCCTCCCCCTTTAGATTGTCTGCACCACCCCTGGTGTTCATGATTCTTTCGAAGCGTAAAATTGTCGCTGATTTATTCCGGAGCGTAGATTTGTCGCCGCCATCAGTAAATACTTCATTTCCACCTGCGTCATCAAAACACATGTCTGCAACACGGCCGATTTACCTCGGTTTGTTGTTTCTTGGCATGTTCCATAGAAAGTTGGAGTTGTAGGAAAAAAACTTAGTCAGCTCATTGCAGTTTCTAGGATTTATTTATTTATTTATTAATCTTATTGATTTTGATGTCTTGTATAATGTTCTCGTCTTTGATAAGATTGAAAAGAATTAAGGCTGTGATTTTAAAGACTATGGTCTAAGTACTGTAAATGCAGAAATATTTGCAGTGGTTTTATGTTTGCGGTTTTTGCGGTGAACTCTTTACTGCAAACGTAAAACCACTGCAAAAAGCCGTTCCGTTGTGTGACCTTAGCGCTACTATTGTTTCAAACGCGAACTCAAAACCCCAGCGAAAACACCATTTTCCTACCACGAAATTAAATCCTAGGGAGCATTTCTGCATTCATTTTCATAGTTATCGTTTTTCCAGACGTAGAAAAATAAAGTGATAATTCCAAGTGAGATTAGATCTTTTCAACCTTTTTTTCGTTCCTGTGTTCGAGAGGAAAAGCACAAAGAAGAGGATATTCCTTTGTCTGTGAGCTAATATGTACTCCATGAATTGAAGGATAGGTTTGTTTACATGTGGTCGTGGTTTGAGGGTCCGCTGTTATCCAAAGTTTAGTCTGATTTCTAATCGTAGGGCTTTGTTTAACCCAAGTCTATAGAAGAAAGAGCTTAGAAGACTGTAAGATAAAGTTTATGGTGTCTTAACAGTCAAGCTACCTTTGAGAAAGACTGTGTACCAAGACAGTGATGTTGTTGTTTTGAATTTCTTAAGTCATGAATTGCACTCATCTGATTTGTAATTGTCGACTTTTGTTTAACCCAAGTCTATAGAAGGAAGAGTTTAAAACGCTAAAAGATAAAGTTTATGGTGTCTTTATGGCGTCAAGATTCTTCTAAGAACTAGTCCACGACTTGTGATTGCACCGATGTTGTTAGAAAGATATCTGACGTTTTTAAAGAAAAGGACAAGGAAGGTAGCCAAGTATGTAGGATTGTCATAAGGAAATTTGAGCATAGATTTACAAGAATATTGACCAAATGATACAGAGAAACAACGAAAATTTGCTTAAACTGTTGAATCGAAAGAACCAATCCTTTTGTAATGTCCATTTTAATCTCTCCCTTTTCTGGCCTGCGTTTTCCCATGTTGGAGGAGATTGATGTATTTTTGGGTCTATGGTTCTTTTGATCCAGCTGTCGGTATTGAACTAATGCAAAAACCAAGCAGTTGTGCTGCTGTGGCCTGACAGAGACAATAACAACGTAACAGCGTCCGACTTGCATCATCGGTGAAGCAGTCTGCAGTCACAAGTACGTCAGACAAAAGGAGAGTAATTTTAAAAAAAGTGTGATTGAATAGACTCGTAAAAACGAAAGTGATCAGCAATCAACAATCTCACAACTCTGCTAGGTACCATAAGACCACAACATGTAAAGAAAGGAGATGTTATAGAGGCCTTCTCAAGAATGTAGTTTGTAGTGTCAAGTTCGTCAACCATCCAGACAAAGGTAGAGTAATTTTAACAAAAGTGTGATTGAATAGACTCGTAAAAACAAAAGTGTTCGGCAATCAACAATCTCACAACTCTGCTAGGTACCATAAGACCACAACATGTAAAGAAAAGAGATGTTATGGAGGCCTTCTCAAGAATGTAGTCTGTAGTTTCAAGTTCGTCAACCATCCAGACAGACCAAGAGTATTTTTCTCTTCAAGTGTGATTGAATAGACTTGTAAAGACAAAAGTGCTCAACATTAACTCTCATAACTCTGCTAGGTACCAGAAGGCCACAACATTTAAAGAAAAGAGATGTTATCGAGGCCTTCTCAAGAATGTAGTCTGTAGTCTCAAGTACACTTACACGTCAATTATCCAGACAGAACCAGAGTAATTTTTTCTTCAATTTTTCAAGTGTGATAACTAGACTCGTAAAAACAAAAGTGCTCAACAATCAACAATCTCATAACTCTGCTATGTACAATAAGACCACAACATTTAAAGAAAAGAGATGTTATCGAGGCCTTCTCAAGACTGTAGTCTGTAGTCTCAAGTACACTTACACGTCAATTATCCAGACAGAACCAGAGTAATTTTTTCTTCAATTTTTCAAGTGTGATAACTAGACTCGTAAAAACAAAAGTGCTCAAAAATCAACAATCTCATAACTCTGCTAGGTACCATAAGACCACAACATGTAAAGAAAAGAGATGTTATAGAAGCCTTCTCAAGACTGTAGTCTGTAGTCTCGAGTGACGTCAGCCCTCCAGACAGAACTAGAGTAATTTTCTCTTCACATGGCGTCATTGCAGAGACTCAGAAAACAAAAGTGTGTACTTATCAGAAACTTCTCTGGGTATCCTAAGATTGTCGCACTAAAACTAAGACCTTCTTGTCTTAAACACCTTGATACCTGTTGTGTGCATACCTCGGGGATTACTGATGTTGCATTAGTAGATCTCTTTAAGATTCACTGTGACGGTCTTAAAATTCCCAGCCGAATTATGATAGTTGACGTTATTTCTACTCAACAATTTCAACGTTGCTCCTGAAAATGTCACGTTGCAGTTGACTATTAACATAACTAAGGAGGTTGACATAACTGTAAGTTCTGTTTCTAAACAACAAATAGAATACTTTTGAAGAAATTTGTCCAGATTCGCCAGCTTTGGTAGCTGGCTTTGTGTTCTTGGATAATTTGACATTTCAAAGGGCAGTGTTGACTTTAAAGAGAACAAAGCCTGACATTTCTGATGACACAGATTTTGATAATCACACTCGCCACGTCAATGTCTGCAAATCTTCCAAGCTGCAAAATCGCTCTCAAGTCCACATGACCTCTTTGATGTGATATCATGTTATTATCTCCATGAAAAATGGAGATATAGTTTTGGGTGTGTCTGTGTGTGTGTGTGTTTCCGCACTTCTTAGGTCAGCATAACTCAAGAACCTCTTGATGGATTACAATGATATTTGGTATGTGGGCAGGTGTTGTGAAGCTGAAATTCAAGGTTGATTTTGGGCCCCCTAGTATGGGACCTTGGTACTGCAGCAGAACTTCTGTTTTTGTATCTTTTGACTTGGACGTGCTATGGTCTTGATTTTTGGGTGGCAGATAGCTTGTGATGTAATGAAGAAGTGCTGTAGATTTGGGCCCCCTAGCAGCTTGTTTTAGATTGCAACAGAGTGGTCTACAACAATAAGACGGTACAGAGGTAAACAATTGAAGGTAATGGCCATTAACATTAATCCGCCAGGTTACATGAATCTGACACTTTTGAAAAAACAGTGTGTTTGAGAGATCTCTAGTGCAGCACCCCCAGGTCTGTACAGTTTAGATATACAGGACAGCGTTATACTGGAGGACGTTGGGTTGGAGATCTGGTTGGACATATTTTTTCAGGGTGGCGAATTATGTACCCTGGTGGAATTATGTTAGTGATGTTACACATAACAAAAACACATTAAGCACACTATTAAATCTTCACAAAATACAATGAAGACAAACTAAAAAGCAACTCTTTTCAGTTTTATCCACCTCCATTCAATCCACTTATACTTATCCTGGTGCGGTGACTTCAAAAGAAGTTTAAAATCGGCAAACTTTTGTAGCCGACTCTGTGATCCTCCGACATAATTTGTTTGGAAAGTTTTAGTCCAAAACCAATCATGATACGAGTTGTATTACAGGAGAAAATCCCAATAAATCCCCCACTTTTGGCATTGGCATTGCTGCCAACATGATTGTGGATTGTGAAAGTTAAATATTGCAAAAGGCCTCGGTGATTACAGCTTACCGTAAATATAGAAACTGTTGCAGTGGTTTTGTTTTCACCTTTTTTTCCGGTGACCTCCCCACTGAGAACATATGTTCCTCCTTTCTATGACTATAATGTACTACAGAATTGTTTCAACCACTGACTTAAAAAAGATTAAAACCTCCTTTACTCTCTTAGGCCACACAATTTTTTTGTTGCTTCTCGGAGACACCTTTCCTGTTCTTTTCATTTTGCAAAAAAAAAAAATTGGGTCACTTTTCCCATTCACAAAATCATTTTTTCCCCCTGTTGCTCAAATTTGTTTCTGAAAAAATCTGAGAATCAACAAATACAATTGGTGTGGCCTTACCACTTATAAATAAACACTGCAAAAGTATACAAATGTACAGTAACTTCCTTCAGACTTTCTCGCCTCTCGCTTACCAGGTACATCTAAGACGTGTGTTTAAGAAAGGTGGTGGCGGAGTATTTTAATAGCCTTGACTTCTGACCTTCAAACAATAGAACAAATGCGGCGACCTTATGGAAGTGTTCAAAGTTCACTGGGCCTTCTTGGGTTGCTTGTTGTGTTTGGAAGCGCTGGAACCTTCTCCCTGCTGCCTAACCCTATCAACAGTAGAGAATTGATGGCCAAACAGCTACTTTAGTGTGCCAAAGGTTAACCTTGAAAGGTCTATACTGTTCTGAACTGAAAAAAAAGCAATGGTTAGGCCCCAATTTAATTAATTGCTTCATAGATTTTTTTCAGTTAATGCCAAACTAGTAGAAGAACACCATGAAAACAGAGTCTGAGGGAAAGTCTGTACCCTGGTACGCACAGTTTCAGGGAGTGAATATACCGTAGTCAGATTGAAGTTTTCCTCCCAGCTGTTTGCATGATGTTCTCTTGCTAAATTTTTACATCAAAATGTATGAGAACCCAGGAAATAAGATAGTGTTGCCTTATACAAAGAAATATTGATTAAATTTACATACCTTCTTTTTATTGTGTCTAAAAGTCAGTGTTAAAAATCTTCCATTGAGAACGACAAACAAACTTATTTTGAAACTTGTCTTGAAGTTCTGAGCTGGTCCCTCATTACGGGCAATTCACAATGTGACAATTATGTTGACAAAGCACCTAACAAGTGACCTCCGACCTACACAGGTGATTAGCCAGGTAAATACAGGTAGAGCAAACAGGTGAGAAAAACTCCGTGGGGGCGTGTGTGCTTGTTTGTCTCAGATCTGGTTTTATGGAGCGCGTAAAGTTTGTTCTGTTTGTGTCGAAGCGAGATACCGCGGTTTGTTTCGTGTGTAACAACCTCATTATGTTGGATTGTTTTCGTCTTTATCTTGTTATGCAAACTTCAGAAGTTGACATCTTCAACAAAACATCTTTGTTTGAAGGTCGCCGTGAAAAAGGTCTTTCTTAGTTTAGCAGTTCACTTCCTTTGAAGTCGGACATAATAAGTGTGTGTACGGAGAATAAAATGTTGACTAAACGACTAAAATGTTGGAATACAGCCAGTTTATTACAGGCTATAAAATCTTTTGATGAGACATAATAAAATGGAGATCAAATAAAGCTCCATTGTGATTGTTAAAGTGCAAAATGACAGGATATGTTGGCATGAAACCTCATTTGTATTGGTAAATAACGTATCGTAAAAAATATTGTAAAACTCTTGAACTTTTGATCCAACCCATTAAAAAGTCGCTCACCAGACAAATGTATCGACCGTCGCGCCATTCTTCAAAGTGTTGTATTTTATTGTTGGAGCTACATTGTATAGAAAACAGGCTTGTGTCATTGTTAACAGAGCTTAATGGAGCCTAAGAATTAATTTGCATTCCCTCATATGATTTGGGTTTTTTTAGTACTTAAAAGTGAAGTTGGAGTGGCCTAATGTCATACTGTTAGAATCAGTTTGAAAACTGCATATTACTTCCTCAAGAAGATTGTTTTGGGGGTAATATCTCATATTCTTGTTAAATTGTGGTCATGATTTTGGGGTGGTTGAAAGCCGCTGTGCCTGGGAAGAAGTGACATAAGTTTGGGACTTCTAGCAGCTTTCTTTGGAACTGCAGGGGCATTTTTAGTTGCCTTCTAAATCGTGTTGTAGTAATTCCCCACAATATAACAAGTTACCAGCTTTGCCCACCAATGCTAGACAAGTGTTTGTTCTGTAAGCATGTCTGTGTGTGTTCTTATCTTAACAAAACAAGGGAGGGAAGCTCACCTGACGCAGGTGTGGACAGGTGGGTGGAAATGTCATCATTGGTGCAAAAACCCACGAAGAAGACACAATAAATGACAATTTTGTGGTAGTATGAAAAGTTTTACACACAGCCACTAGAAATTCGTGTTTTTTGCAGTGATTCATTGCAAGAATTTGTTCTAGAGTCAATTCCAGATTACCATGTGGGTATTTATTCCCTATTGTCATGATAGCATTTTTGAAACATTTGTAATAATCTAATGGAGATAAGTAACTGTTTTCAACAATTTCCAACCTTTGTTTGACTTTCTAAATATTTTCTTCTGTATTCTGACATGTTAGAAACATTTCTATCGTCAAATATGATATCTGAATTAGTTTCCAAACTATGGTAACATAGATTCACTATTTTGTACTAGAAAAATGCCTTATGGAGCCACTTAAAAGGAATTTTTGCAGTGATTCATGGAAAGAATTTGCTCCAACATCATGTAACAAAAGGCATAGTTCTCCCAGACAGCTATTTACGCTTGTACTTCAGTGAAAAAAGAAACAACAATGATTTGCAATTTTGTGGCAGAGAAAAAAATGCAATTACTCTCTCTGCTCGGAACTGTTGAAAGGAATTTGCTTTGAATAGATCCACTTTAAAGACTTGACCAGCATCAAAGGACAATATAGAGCTGTCAGCAAGTGATGAAAACAGCTTTTATTTGAGTGTAGAAGAGGCACAATGGTCGATGATTTCTGTTGTGGTGATAAGAGAAAAATACAAGTCTTTCAATTACCCTGAACCAAGCAGAACTTTATGTGTGATAAAGTTCAGGTATCTAAGGGGAATTTTCTTTGTGGAGATCTGTTTGGATATATTTGTCCCAGTGTTAGATTGCAACGAGTGTAGTTCCTTTTTTTGGAGATTTGAAATTAATAAAAGTGAAGAAGCATTGTTGGAACAAGACACGCAACACACAGTATTAAAGTGCTGAATGACCTTGTTTGGTGTTTTCTTAGAGTTGTTTTGTTATGGATTCAGAAATGCCTGTGGTACTCGATTGTTGATTGCACTTGCAGAAAGAAGGCGGGAATTTGTGTCCAACGTGACATTAAAGCTGTATATGCAGAGCACTTTGTTTACAGCAACTAGGTTTTATTTTGTATGACAAAGATAATGTCATAGGGTTTGACAATTTTTTTGCGCAGTGTGATTCCTAGTGTCAAGCCTAATTTCTTTGTAGTGTACAATTTTTTTGTCTCTCATTCAACATTTCTCTCCAACTTGCAGGCTGCAGTTAGATATTTCAAGCCCTTTCCATATCTTTTGACTAGGCAAATTTTGACTACAACAAATGCCGAATCCAGATGTTTATATTCAAAACAACATCCACTGTGACATTGACATTGGAGTAACCTGACGTATTGAGGTGAAACCATCTGTGCTGACGGAAAACAGTGCGGATTGTTTCCCGTAAATTGATGGGGGTTCTGGTAAATTGAGCATGGAACAGAAGATCCAGAGGAAATGAAGTGAACCCAAGTGATCTCTAGCGAATACAGTCTAGGTTTTGCCAATGGTCTTGCCTACACAAATCTGCTATGGTGGCTCATGGCAATGATTTTAGCTTGTTTTGTAATTGTAGTGCTCTCACAGGAAAAAAGAAAGAAACTCTTGATCATAGGAATAGGTAGGAATTAACCAGTTCTGGCTGTACATAGGAATTTGTACTAATACTGTAGTTTGGCAGTAGATCTATATGAAAGTGTTGAGATGTTGATTCAGTTTTTGTGTTGGTTTTGTTTTCCATTTCTATATTTTGACAAGAAGGCCTATGGGACTGGTCTGTTGGTACAACGTTCCCACAGATCGAAGATTAAGCCCTTTGCAAAACCAGCACAAACTGACTTTGTCATCATCATACAACTTATAAAAAGAGAAAACTGTGCCCCAAAACCAAAGAAGACTACCAGAAAACACAAAACCTGTTTCAAAGATGACCTGAAAAAAAACACCTGTCTTTATTTTCCTTTTGTCCGACTCCATTTCCGGTTGACAAAGGAGTTTATGTAAGACGACCCAGACTTTCTAATCTCTCAGATCCATCTTGGGATTTAGCAAGACATCTTGGGTCCTTTCAGCATAAATCTTACAAAAACAAGATGTCATTTTTGTTAAGAAGTGGGTTAAGATCGTCTTAGAATGTTGAAAAGAACATATTAGTGTGTTTCAATTATCTGTTTGACTAGTAGGTGGTCCAGTTTGAAAACTGATATTGTGGTTTTTGAACGAGAAAGAAAAAGGAAATGGTTTTGAAAGGACCTCGTGTGTCGACTTTGGATCCTGGTATGGAGACTTTTCAGTCTTGGATGGAGGTAAAATTTTAAGCTTTTCAGGATATTGGATAAGATCTTATGTGTATGGGTCTTTTTTGTGTGATTATGTATTCTGACGTAATTGACATGTGATATTTTTTTCAACTAGGACGACTTAAAGCTATGAATGAATTTCCATAAATTGCGGTCACAGGGCTCAAAATACTGGATGCATACTATACACTTTTGTGTACCCCAAATTGGAGCTGTAAGTTTTGAATGTGGGTCCGCTTGTGCTCCTAGATATTTGTGTAGGTTTTTGCTGACATTCTAGTTCTACTTTATTTTATTCTTTGCTCCTACATTCTTAGGTTATGTGCTCCAGTGCACCTATTCTTAAAAATGAGTTTTGAGTCTTGGGTCAATGAAAGAACTTTAGGCCACCTACCAACTTCCTTACGAACTGCAGATCACGAGTATGCTACTCTTATGGAAGTTGACATGTCCTGGGGCAAAGAGAATTACCAAGAGGTCAGAGGTGAAGCCAAGGTCGCAGGGTTAGCACCAGTGAGTTTACTGTCTTACCCCTGTGACCTACAGTTTAAGATGGAACTTAAGACACTCCAGACTAAGGAACTGACAGTTTAAGAGGTTCTGTTCTGGGAGGTAGGGCCACAACAATTTATTTCCTTGGTAAGATATCTTGAGGTTCTAAGATATCTTGAGGTTAAGATTTAGCAAGTCGTAAGATAAAGATGAAAACAGACGGTTAGGAGTAAAACTTAAATATAACTCTGAAACTTTGTGTAACGAGGTATAGACTTTCCCTTAAAAGTTAAGCTCAAAATTTGGTTCTGGATGGAAAGGTGACAACACATCATTTTCTTGGTTTTGGGACATCTTTTAGAAAAATTTAACAATAGAATCTTTGAAAAAAAAAGGCTGAGAGAAAAACTTGAATCTTACTGAACTGTGTACCAAGGTACAGACTTACCCCTCTGCCTAGGACAACTTCTAGTTCAGCATCATCTGTTTCAAACCAGGCCCCGCGGATGGTTGGAAAAATTAGTAGAAATTGGCCAAATAGAGTGAATAGTATGCTAAGGCGTAAGAGATTCGGCTACTGAGAGAGTGGCCAATACGCCGTCAGAGCGGCAAACTGTACCCCTGTGGCAGAATAACTCCTCTTGCATGTTTTTCTGTCTATTTGGTCAATTTCTACTCTTTCCAGCCATCTCTGGAGCCTGGTAGAGGCTATTTCAAACCACCAAATCGATTTGACCTGGCCTACGGAACTGTCAGGTTAAAGTAAGAGGTTTGGGCCTGGGTGGCTCCCAAAGCAAATAAACTCCCAGCAGGGAAAAACCACTGCTTTGATAAGAGGATAAACTGTGATGGAGGGGGGAGGGGCGGTCTGGGTCCTGTCAGCTGTGGTAGGAGTGAGTCAGGAGGGCCACAGGTGTTTTGAGTCTGCAAAAGACAACACATACTGCTAGAAACTGAGAGCACATACGAGACTTACAACATTGCAGAGGAAAGCAGAGACATGGATATTGTCACTCTTGCCAGGATGAGAGAAGACCTCTCTGAGGCAAACAACAAGCAGATGTATTCAGCTTTCTCTCGGTACATCAAGAATACGCAGAGACTTGATGCGCTCTCATAGAATCTATTCCAGCAACACGCAAAAAAAAAGTCACCAAGAGCTAAATACCTAGAGAGACTATTGACTCTTAACAGGCCAAGTGACACCCAGCATCAAGGGACCACATCTAGCGATATGATAGACATTAAACAAGGACAACAACAACAACAAGTCCGCTTTCTCAGTTGTAGGAAAGTCAAGCAGTGTTTGGGGCTGTCTTACAGCTTTCCCAGTCGTTAGGAGTCCATGTAACGTTAATTAATTTTTGTTGTGAAATCTGTTGTTTTAAGCTTAGGAAAATACATTTCCATTAATCTCATGTCATGAAGTTCAGATTTTTGGGGACAGAAGGAGTGGAGTTTTTGTCTCTTCAGCAAGCAAATTACCATCCTGTCCACCCTCCCAGGACAGGTCCTGGAGACAGCCCTGCACTAGAAGAACAGGTGTTTTGAGTCTGCTGCCTCAGTTTTAGGGAAGTCAAGCAGACTGTCATAGTACAGTGTTGCTTGTATTGTAATCTTGCTTTTCCACCATAGGGTCCAGGGTTCGATTCACGACTTTTGCATGCTACATATCGTGCAGACCTTGATTCAAATCCAGAAGGGTAAGGTGTGAGGTAGTGACTGTCTTGTCCCTGAGTGTTGGAGAGTTACAGCTGTTATAGTTCCTCTGTGACAGTTGGCAGAATGTCAGGGCTGTTGCAGCCAAAAATGTAAACTCTCAGAATTCGCAGACTCCAAACCTTGAGGCAAAGCTGGGGTTGGGTTATGGGGGCTGGGAAGACTGTGTTGTGTCACTTGTGGGAGTTTCTTGTGTTTTGGTTCTTCTGTCAGATGTAGGAACATTGGCAGTTGTCAGGGTTGCCCCACAAAAATGTAAATACTACAGATTTGCAAATGTCTAACCATGAGATGAAGCTAAGGTTATGGGAGGGATACTGAGTCCTGTCACTAGTGGGAGTTTCTTGTGTTTGGGTTCTTCTGTCAAAGTTGTAGGAACATTGACAAATGTCAGGTTGCCCCACAAAATGTAAATATTCTGAATTTGCAACAGTCTAATATATATAACCATGAGATGAAGTTGAGGTAAGGTTATAGGAGGGAGATTTTGTCTTGTCACAAGTAGGAGTTGAAATTCAGTTGTTTGCCCTCTAGTTCTGACAGTGGTCGGGGATACCTTACAAAAATGTCAACGTTTGGAAGTTGCAGACTTCTAACCAGAGATAAAACTGAGGCAAGGGTTATATATAAGAGGTTCCCTGTCTTTTGTCACTATTGGAGAGCTATAGGTTCTTTTGTCACAGCCTTAGGAACGTTGAACACAGTCAGGGGTGCTCGAACTTGCTCCACAAAAATGTAAACATTCCGCATTCGCAGACGTCAAACATTAACCACAGTACAAAATTGCGGTAAGGGCCATAATAGGCCCCTGTTCCTTGTCTCTGTTGAAGAACTACAGATGTTTTGTTTCGGCTGTCACTGTGCAAAGAAAGGTGAACTGGTGGCCTCCAAGAAAATTCAGTCTACCTTAGAGGCTCTGCATTGGGGCATTCCAACAACGCTTTATGCTGAATTCAAAAGAACCTCCTATTACTACCGAAGTACTAAAGTTAAAGCAGCCATCCACAATTGAGGTGAAGTATGATGTTTTCAAGTAGCTAGTGGTACTGCAATGCGGCTTTGCTATGGCTTGTGTTTTTGGCCAAGCACACAGGTCACCCCTACTCTTCTTGATTAGTGTGTTGGGTTCTTTTACATGCAAGGATTGCAACTAATTTTTGGTCGCTTGCTACAAATTACGTGAATAATACAGCTTTTCCTACGAAGTACGGGA
Organism: Branchiostoma lanceolatum; assembly: GCA_035149815.1. Taxonomy (NCBI): domain Eukaryota; kingdom Metazoa; phylum Chordata; class Leptocardii; order Amphioxiformes; family Branchiostomatidae; genus Branchiostoma; species Branchiostoma lanceolatum. The sequence continues at coordinate 14,811,494 of CM068884.1, forward strand.
AATAAAAATAGCTTGTCTATACCTTGTGGTAAAGGGGCATGCAGGCCCCCTACCTAACTAGACTGGATAACGAGTTAACGTTGATTTTGAAGACTGCATACTTGAGATGTTTTCCCAGTCACCAGACATGTAATCAACCCACAGTTACAGGAACAAACTGCAAAGGGAAAAGGTCAAAAGTCGTGGAAGTCCCTTTTTAGGTATTTTTATGGAGTCTTGTATATATATAGAAGGGTTCCGTGTTTTGATCTGGTTTCTGTCATTTGTCTCGTTGTCAAGTTGTTATCATGGATGTAGTAGGGTGTGTTTGCAACAGTTGTTTTTGCTCAAAAACGAATGGCTAGTTTGACAGTCCTAATTGGTCTTAAAAGGTTAGTTCCTTGGAAAATAAGCAAGTTTGTGATCAGGGCAGCTTTTACTACCGAACTGGAAAAAAAATTAGGAATTCTGACATTGAAACATAAAAAGACACAGTTGTAAATTTCAAGGTTATATAACCTCCTTGTATACTGTAAGTAACATGAGTAGGATCAGACCTAACCAGAGAACAGTGCCCTCTAGTCCAAGATGAACTCTAAAGATGAAACGTTATAACACGTCAGCGCTGACGCAAGTTCGATCTGATACGTCTTTATTTACAACGTCGTCAGGCACAGCTGGGCCCGGTCCTGTTCTCCTGTTTCAGACAGGACGGCTAAGAAGGAAGACATGGAAGCATCTGATCCCTTTGTAACCTGCATAGCCCAGGGGTTAGGGACCCTGCCTCAAGTTAGCCTCTACCAGCCTCTGCGGGTCGCTGGGAAAATAGTTGAAATTGGCCAAATAGAGTCAATTGTATGAAGGGAGTCGGCTACGGAGAGAGGGTCAAATAGGCAAAGGCGGATGGAAATGTTATCCTCCATGGCAAAGTCCCCCGGCAAATGTTCTCTCTATAGCCGACGCTGTTAGTCTGGTAGAGACTAGCCTCAAGTCAAGAACATGAGGTCTCACAGTTGTAACTCTTGGCTGTGACAGTGTCACAAATGCCAACCCTTTGGAAAAACACATGTCACAAAAATAGTTTCCAACGTCCTCCTATGGAAACCAAGAGGCTGAGTGTATTGCAGAAGTTTGACTTTTACTGACACTTTAGTTAGCAACAATGGAATTGAATATGAACATTTAGGAAAAAGATGCTTGATAGGGCAATGTGGAGTGAAATCTCGATGTACTTCTTGTTTGGTCCCGGCTGATACAGGCCGATAGATGATGATGATGATGATGATGATGAGGGTTCTTTGAAAATTGATACTGAACTAGACCAAAGAAAAATCAAAGAGGACATTAAAGCTTCTTAGTGGCTGCAATGCTGATAAAGAAACCATGACCTGAATGAACACTTCTAAATGACTGATGATGATGTGCGTCCATCATTGTCGATGACGTCCTCGACTGCTATGCTTTCATAAGAAACAAGATCCGATCTGTTTGAGAAAGACATGAAAGCATCCAAACCCTCTGGGCTACGTTGTCCGGATCTGGTCACAAATACCCACCCCTCGGACAATCACATGTAGGGGTTGGTTGAAAAATGATACTGAACTTCTCAATGGCTGCTTTAATGCTGATGCGGCAACACTGATCTAATCTGCCTGGGAAAGACATTGGAATGTCAGCACCTCTTGGCTACCTTGGTTTGACGTCATCACTTAAAGCCAGCCCTTTGGACAAACACGTGTGTCGAAAATTGTCCTCTGATGTCAAAATAGACCAAAGCACACGAAACAAGTTAAAACTCCTTAAAGGCTGCAATTCTAACATAAAAATCATAGTCTGATTTATTTATTATCTGATCTGTTTGAAAGAGATACTAAAATGTTGCGCCTAGGGCTATCTTGCTTTGACGTACTTACTTACGTAAAGCTAGCAAGAATGTATTCTTCTGTTTACGCAAAATGGGATTTTAAACAAAACATTTGCAAGCAAACGCAGCTTATCTCCCTCAGTATGTCACCATGTATTACACCGTACCATGCATCTTAGAGGGCTATTTGTCTTAAAGGACTGAAGAATAAAAGGACTCTGGCCTTAAGATATTTACTTATCATCATCTTCTCTAAGTCTGAATTCTTACATCTTGTCTGTGATAAGACAGACAGAAAGAGAAGGTCCCTTCCAAGTCTTAGACCTTCGTCTCAAGTCCCAAGTCTCAAAAATGTTCTACCCTTGGACTGAATTCTGAACTGGAAGGTCAAATGAAAACAGAGTCTGACAGGGAATTTTCAGGGTGTAAATAAATTCGGAAATCAAGCTTTATTCCCTCTCCCCTCTTTTTTAAAAGTCTTTTCTAAATTTTGAGCTTAGAATGTCTGAAAAAGAAGAAAATCATCTTGTAATGTTAAGTCTAGCTATTCATGAAAAATAATTTTATACGGACTTTTTTAAGTTCAAGGAGCTACCCAGTTGCCTTGAGATTAGAATAATTTAGATGAATAGATAAGTCCAACTACCAGGATCTTCTAGGGTACTCTTTAACATTCATACATGTACATTTCTAATCTTAGATAGTGTTTTGTGACACTTTTTCTTGTCTCGACATGTGAAGACTTTCTACCATCCAGCTTTAGCTGGTTATCACAGGCTATTTTTCTATTATTATAAAAAGTGATTTTTATTTCTGGTTCTTTGACATTTGTGGAGACATCATACTGTCCAGACCTTCCAGCCTCTTCCTGTTTTCTATGTCTCCCGCCCTCCTTAGGGGGAACTAGATTCTTGCATGTCGGCAGCGTTGGATGACTGGTACAACTAGAGTCCCAGCTAGTCCTGGTATGGGAATGTTAGAAGAGGTTTGGGACCTTCACAAGATACAATCATTATGAAGATACAATGAAGACAAACTAAAAAGCAACCCTTTTCAATCTTATCCAACTGTATTCTCAATCTACTTATACCTATCCTTAGTCTCGACATGTGATGACTTTCTACCATCCAGCCTTAGCCAGTCATCATAGGATATTTTTTATTATCATAAAAAGTGATTTTTATTTCTAGTTCTGTGACATTTGTGGAGACATCATACTGTCCAGACCTTCCAGCCTCTTCCTGTTTTCTATGTCTCCCGCCCTCCTTAGGGGAGCTAGATTCTTGCATGTCCGCAGCGTTGGATGACTGGTACAACTAGAGCCCCAGCTAGCCCTGGTATGCAAATGTTAGGAGTCGTTTGGGACCCTCCGCCTGAGGGCAACATGTGCGATGAGTGAACAACATTTGTTTGGGAGGAATGAATGCTTGGTTGTCAGCAGTTGTGTCATTGGTTTGAATGTCTCCATTCTTATGTGTGAATTTGGCTGTCTCCAGCATTGAATTTTTCCCTGTCCTACTCAATTAGTTCGGGATCCCATGTTGTTCTTTTTCAGTCTTAGATCTGTCATTTTACTGTAGAGCTTCAAAATACTATAATCCATAGATTAAAGGAGTCCTAAACTCCAGAAGGCGGTGTTATTTTCCACTAGCCATAGGCTGAGGTTGTTTGATTTAATTAATCAGAAAATAGAGGGTCATCTGGGGAATTCGGTAGAATACTGAATGCTTTTTGATGCGCATTGGACTAGTGGGTACTTTATTGTATGCTGTAAAAAGTTTTCATTTTTACTTCCTAAAATTATCATCTATTGGAAGATAATTCCCCCCTCTGGACTTTTGGACTCCTTTAAACGTAGTACATAGCCTCAAGATTGGTGATCTGATTAGAGACGGGCAAACGGGGATAAAATAATCGTACCAGATTTTGATCGTCTTCAAAGGACTGCTATCCATAATATACATTTAGTTCGTAGCCTCGAGATTCGTGATCTTTGATCAGAGATGGGCACGTATCGGACCCGAAGGCCCGCCTGGTTCAATCGTAAGACGCATCAGATCTTGTTTCTTCTAAATCCTGTAATCCATAGAATAAACCGAAAGTAGTACATAGCCTCGAGAATCGTGATCTTCGATCAGAGCCAGCGTGTATCCCGGGGGTGAAAGCCCGTCTGGTTCAATCGTAAGATGGTCTCACCAGATCTTGTATCTTCAACAAACTGTCATCCTTCGAATAAACTTTAAGTAGTATGCAGCGTAAAATATCTTGATCTTTGATCAGTGGCGGGCAAACAAAGATAAAATGATCGTACCAGATTTGATTGTCTGCTAACAACTGCCATCCATAAGATAGATTTAGTTCGTAGCCTCGAGATCCGTGATCTTTGATCAGAGACGGGCGTGTATCCGGGCCCGAAGGCCTGCCTGGGTCGCTGACGACCCTCATGGGAGGCATAAATACCTCTGCGTGGGATGTTTTGTACAAATGTGAGGCAAAGTCAAGGGCTCAGACGGTTCCGACATTCCTCCCGTAGGGCACTGCTGATTGAAAGGACAAAAACAAGTTGTTTTTTCAGTTGAAGAATCGCCTACTCAACCAGAAGTAAACAGTGTTCCTACATGTACTTTGGAATGGCTTTCACAAAAGAACAGGATTTTATGAAGAGCAATGAAATGTAAAAATTGCACTGTAAATTTAATATTACAGACCTTCATACTTCTTTCACTCATCCAAGCTTATCTTTCCTTAACTGCTCATTTGTTTGTTCATTCATACATACATCCATCCGTCCATCCATCCATTCATCCGTCCATCCATCCATCCATCCATCCATCCATCCATCCATTCTACCAATATTAGCACTAATCATGATCATGGGGAAATATAGTCAGTTTGAACTTGAGTGGCTCTGCGTGGTTCAACATTGGATCTATTTTAAAACACTGATAAGCTGAAGTCTAGTTTGAAATGTCACGAACACAGAGGGAGCCAGGTGGACCCGATTGCATTTGCGGGATCGAGAATGTTCAAAATACCTTTCTGTCTAATGGCCAGGTGTTATGTGTCGTTGTTTTGATTAGTGCTAGCGAGCGCTGTTACGGCTACCCTGTGTGAAAAGATCACATTAGGCCTCCATTAATTTGCAACGGTGATATGAAATTTAATTTTGAAAATGTTCAAAATACCTTTCAAACTAAACTCGTTGTTTTGATTAGGGTTGTAACTGCCATCCTGTGTGGAAATGTCACAAAGCCCACCATTTGTACTTATACAACGGTGATATGAAATTTAATCTTAGGAATTTCTAAAATACCCTTCTAACTAATAGTTCGGTGTCGTATGTCGTTGTTTTGATTAGGGCTGTAACGGGTATCCTGTGTGGAAATGTCACGAAGCCGATCATTTTGTACTTACCCAACCCTGATATGAAATCTAATCCCAGCTACTTAGAAGAAAAGCTATTCTGTTGTTCTTGAAGGCTTTCCTCAGCTTGGGGGGTTCCAAAACAGGTGCGTTCTTGAGCTGCTGGGTCCAAGTTCAAAGCCAAGAAAAGGCCAGAATTAAGACGGGGTAAGAAGTGATATATTAGGGGGAGGTCGGAATGTACCATTTGAATTATGGGGGGTGATGGGCATCTGAGGTAAACTTTTGATTAATTTTTTTAGATCAGGTTGTTGACTTGTTGAATACAAGGAAAGTCTTCTGCAATGAACATAGTGATAAGAAACAGTGGCAATGCCTTTGCTAAACTTTACTAGTACATTTACCTACTGTATCACAAAAACAACAAATTTAGCCCTCATCAAGCAAACGATCACCCCTCTTATCTAAGTGAGTGAATCCGGCCACTCAACAGATAAAAACCTCAGGCATTTTGGGCCAGATGGCAACTCAATGCCACCCTCGGAAACTTCTGATAAATTTAGCTGAGAGGCTTAGACGTAGGCTTGGCAGCGTCAAAAGCAGTCGGCACGCTGTTTTCAACTGTGTCTAATCCCTCAGACATGCAGAGGCAAATGTACAAGTGATTACTGAACGTCTCAAGAGTTTGGCTGTGATCTTGGCTTAGCTGTTGGCCAGCCTGTTGTCAGTCGGTCCATGTTTGAGATTTGTATCTGTCGGACTCTGTGTTTGTCAACTGTTAGTGTAATACTACCCATAACCATTTAAGATCTTTATCTGTGTCTTTGTGCCAAGGCAAATGTACAAGTGCTTACAGAACGTCTCAAGAGTTTGGCTGTGATCTTGGTTTAGCTTATGGCCAGCCTGTTGTCAGTCGGTCCATGTTTGAGATTTGTATCTGTCGGACTCTGTGTTTGTCAACTGTTAGTGTAGTTCTACCCATAACCATTTGAGATCTTTATCTGTATCTTTGTGCCAAGGCGAATGTACAAGTGATTCCAGGACATCTCGAAGAGTTTGGCTGTGATCTTGGCTTAGCTGTTGGCTAGTCGGTTGTCAGTCGGTCCATGTTTGAGATTTGTATCTGTCAGACTCTGTGTTTGTCAACTGTTAGTGTAGTTCTACCCATAACCATTTGAGATCTTTATCTGTATCTTTGTGCCAAGGCGAATGTACAAGTGATTCCAGGACATCTCAAAGAGTTTGGTTATGATCTTGACTTAGCTGTTGGCTAGTCGGTTGTCAGTAGGTCCATGTTTGAGATTTGTATCTGTCAGACACTGTGTTTGTCAACTGTTAGACTAAGTGTAGTTCTACCCATAACCATTTGAGATCTTTATCTGTATCTTTGTGCCAAGGCAAATGTACAAGTGATTCCGGGACGTCTCAAGCACTTGGCCGTGATCTTGGCTTACCTGTTGTCAGTTATGGCCATGTTTGAGATCGGTATCTGTGTTTGTGTTAGCCAATGGTTAATGTTATACCTGTGTATAACCATCTGAGATCGGTATCTTTGTTACTACATTTGCCAAGGTTATGTTTTCGGGATTTCCAAGCAATTTTAAGGGCCTAACTCCGTCTCTGTTTTACGTGTCTCTTTTAGTGTGTCTCTTGTGTTACAGGCCAAATTTTTATGAGACAATGTGTTTGACATCTGGTTATGTTATAGTACCCACACCTATAACCATTTGGGATCTGTATCTTGTTACCACCTCTGCCAAGAAGGTTATGTTTTTTTTATCTCAAACAGTTTGGCTGTGGTCTAGGCTTAGCTTATGGCGAGTCTGTTGTCAGTAAGGCCATGTTTGAGATTTGTAGCTGTGTGAGACTCTGTGTTTGTTAACGTTATGCTTATCCACCCATAACCATTTTAGATCTATTTGAAATAGTTTGAAGATGCAGTAAAAAGTTTCCTGTCCGATAAAATCATTTGCTTTTCAGTAGTGACATAAATGAATAAGGTCAATGTCAATGTTATTGTAGTTTGAAGACGTAGAAAAAGTTTCTGATTGCTTTCCAGTAGGGACATTAAAAGTGACAAGGTCAATGTCAACACCATTAAACTGATCAATTCATAGTCTGAAACTCAGCATGTACATTAAGCTAAACACCCCCGTGGCATTCAGATTCAACTTTGGTATCTCCCTTAGAAATTCGATTCTTGGAAAAAGGTTATTTTTGCAGGGAGTCAGCCTTGGGGTGTTTTTTTCGGAACAGCAGGAATCTAAGTGGCTTAGACGAGGCTTAGGGACAGAAATGTCAGTAGTTTAGGCATCGTTTCCACCTGTGGTTTTTTTGCAAACATGTTTTTGGGCAAACAAGGTTTTTTTGGCAAACATGGTTATTTTGGCAAACAAAGTTTTTTTTGTCAAACAAGGTTATTTTGCCAAACAAGGTTTCTTTTGCCAAACAAGGTTTTTTTGCCAAACAAGGTTTTTTGGTCAAACAAGGTTTTTTGGTCAAACAAATTTTTTTTTTGTCAAACAAGGTATTTTGTCAAACAAGGATTTTCGTCAAACAGGGTTTTTAGTCAGACATTTCTGAAATTCAGTTTCGAAGCTGCACACCTCTGCCTCAAATTTGAAAGTGACACAGTGGAAAGTTTTCTGAAATCCAGGTACAAATCTGTTCTTCAATTCTAATAGTTCCTTTTCAGATCCGATTTTTAGAAGAAGCTATTTTTTCAGTGAGTCATAGGTTTTATTTTTGGGAAAGCAGCTGAGGCATAGTTTCCGCTGGTGGTTTCTTGTCGACTCCCTTTATTAGATTCCCTGAAATCCAGCTAGTACACCTTTCTTTTGTTTTTGAGTTCTCCTTTACATCTGCTTCTCAGAAAAAGCTATTTTTACACATTCAAGTTTCATTTTTGGGAAAGCAGCTGTTGTACTTGTATAGTTTCCGCTGGTGGTTTCTCGTCGACGTCCGTTATTAGATTCCCTGAAATCCAGCTAGTACACCTTTCTTTTGTTTTTGAGTTCTCCTTTACATCCGCTTCTCAGAAGGAGCTATTTTTACACATTCAAGTTTCATTTTTGGGAAAGCAGCTGTTGTACTTGTATAGTTTCCGCAGGTGGTTTCTTGTCGACGTCCGTCATTAGAGTCTCTGAAATCCATCTAGTAAGCGTTACACCTTTATTCTGTTTTCGAGTTGAATCTCCTCTATATCGGATTCTCAGAAGAAGCTATTTTTGCAGCGAGTGATCCTTGGGGTGCTTTTTTGGAAGCAACAAGAGTGAAAATGGCTTAGAGGTGGCTTAGGGACAGAAATGTCGGCAGCTGTGTTCGTGTTTCCGCCCTGGGCGCCCGACACGATGTTTTGTGTCACGCCGTGTCAGACTTGAACCTACATCTGCGGCACACGAGGCCATCCAAAGTCATTTGCTCGGTTCTTGGACATTTAAAAGCAGGATTTCAGCAATTTTAAAACAAAGGAAATTTGGTCCTTGAAACTGTGTACCAAGGTACAGCCTTTCCCCTCAGAATCTGTTTTATTGTTGATTTTCAAGTTCAGCATTGATTGAATGGATGGTTGGAAGGATGAAGGGATGGACGGATGGATAAGCTGAGTGAGTGAATGAATGAATGAATGAATCTTTCATTAAAAATTGGAATGCCATGATGGCCTTTAGTAACTCTTCCAAGAGAGCCCGGAAAATGGGATTATTGCTTTAAATTCACAAACTAACAAATGACATTAGTGTTGCCCCACTGTAGAAACTTTAGATGTTGATGTTTCAGCTCAGCATTGTAGTTAGTAGTATCCAGTATTTCATTATACTGCTGCTGGGTTCCCTGACACAGGGGTTGGCAGCAGTCGGGCAATCTTCATGCACACAGCACTTCCAAGTGACTCTATGGTCCACGCTGGTTAGGCCACACACCTTAATGTCCTTCCTAACACACTCCATCCAAGATTTCCTCTGTCTTTCCTCGTGTACCACAACGTGTATTGCCCGGTAACTGCAGTGTAAGTGCTAGAACCAATATATCCCATTGGTGTGGCCTTACAAGCACAGCAACTTTAAATGAGAAGTTGTGGATAAGGATCTCGGGTGAGAAGATCGGTGGTCTCAGATTTACCGTGTAGATGGCCCGGGCTCGTTCACAGAGCTCCCCTTAACGACCCGGAGCCTCGTCTGTCCACGTTAATTACCGCTGTACGCAAACGAACGAGAGCTCGGCTGGGAAGTTGGCACAGATCTTTGATGGGATTTAGTGGTGGTACACCAAAGCTCTTATTGACAAGTGTAGATGGGGCGGTGATGTCTGAGATCGAACTCAGATCTTGATGACCTCAAGCCGGCTCTGTCCATGTTAATTACTCAAGATCTTTTACAAGAATCTTTAAAAGCCGCACCGCGTGCCTGCAAAAGCTGGTGTGTTACGCGGAATGGCGGTTATACCGGCTATGTAGATACAGATACAGATAGATCTGGTATGTACAAGAATAAGAGCTATAATAGTGTTATAAGACTTAGTGAATAACAAGGCTTCGAGAATATTTGGTGAGACAGGGTCACAACAACACTATAAGCTGAGAGTTTGGTATTTATCTTATTCTATCGCTATCCTACTGCTCATGAAATGATGGTGATTTCATCCAAAATGCAGCATTGCATAAGAATAAGAGCTTTACATTTTAGTTGACTGTGTCACAGTAACCCATATCTTAGTCTGCTATTCATCCTATTCTAGATCTCAATTACATTTTGCAGGAATATCTAATTAAAGCCAATAATTTCTCTATTAATTAACTGATGTCAGACTATGCGGCATAAAGCGATCAGAGGACCAACAAAAGTCTTTGTCTACATTGATTACTTGAGTTTCGTGTTAATGGCCTTGATGTTGCTTCATAAAGATGGTATCACCCGATTGCAGTCAGATCTCTGTCATAGAAGGCAGATTGTGGACTGGTCCAATAGAAAATAGGAGGGGCGGAAGGAATTTATTGAGACAGCTTACAACACCTGACCTTGGCAAGTTTTCAAGGTCATCCCAATGGGCCGTTAACCCAGTGGGGAGTGTGTTCAGGATGGGAGGGGGTGTGACCTTGAGATAAATTGATGACTTTGACCAGGCAAGTTTGGTTTCTAGTTATTCTAAGGGTTACAACTTGGTATTCAGCTAGGGCTTTTGGGAATTCAATTGACTCAATTATGTGACTGTATGCTAACATTTTGTGCAGATTCCAAGTGAAAATTAAAATAAGAATCTGATGGTCTTAAGATCTCTTAAAACTCGAGAGGCCTGAGCATTTCATTGAAAATTCATTTTCGAGGACAGGGTTAAATCGATGGATGTCAACCATGAAATTAATTTTGCATGGCCTAACAAGTTCCCCCTCACACCCTCAGGGGGGGTCATGCTATCTGAACCTGACCTTGCTAGGGGGTGTAGTTGTTGAACTTGAGCCAGGAGGGGGTGTTAGCTGTTGACGTACATCCTATAAATCCTGGTGTTAGTTTACCAGGAGGGAAAACACATGTCTTCAGTTTGATGTCTGTTGTGACAAGGATATGTTTCACTGGAGACATGTACACAGGCATGGAGAGGGGCGCTGTTTGAAGGCAACACCAATTATTTCCCTGGTTCTCACTGACAGACATTGTAAAGGGTTATACCCCTACATTTGTATCTTCGACAGCCCTATGTTCAGACACCCTAACGTTCCGACACCCCTATGTTTCCACGCCACTATGTCCCGACAACCCCATTTTCCTACACCCCCATCTTCTGACGCCCCTATGTTCCGACACTGCTATGTTCTGAAAACCCTATGTTCTGAAAACCCTATGTTCTGAAAACCCTATGTTCCGAAAACCCTATGTTCCGAAAACCCTAACCCTAACCCTATGGCATGGGTGTTAGTATGTATGGGTGTCGGAACAAAGGCCTGCCAAACATATGGCCATTGGAACTTGGGGGTGGCGGAACATAGGGACATGCCCTGTATTCAGATCATGAAAAAAGTAGAAATATGGTTTAGATCACAGGACAGTGGTAGTAATTATGGGATGAATGGGCGGAGGGGGAGGGGCAGGCTGACAGAACCCTCTGATGTGTTAAGTGAAATGACCTTGAGGTTGCGGTGACCTTGTAACCTGGGGCGGTATTTGCAGACTTGTTATGACAAATTCCAATTACTGCCGCCTAAACCAGCAACTTGTCATGGCTGGGTGTCCTGTTGCATTCTGGGACCGATATTTCCGACCTCGTTTTGCCCCAGGGGTCACCTTGTCCCTGTATGACCTTGAGGGAGGGATTCCTACCACTTAAGATCTATGACTTCTTGTGTCATGTTCCTTCAAGGAGAACATATGGTGTCATATGTTGATGTCTGGAGAAAATGCCTACCAGATTTTCCTTTTCTTTAATAGTTTTGGGTCCTCTCCATCTGTTTCTAGAGTTTTAGCCTTTCCTTTACACAGTTCTATCATATGATTCATAGAAAGATTTGTTATAATAGATCAACCCTGGTTAGAGATATCTAGAATGGATGCCATCAACTAATAAGGATGGCACTCAGGCTAACAGAGAATAATTATCAACTTGTTGCCGCATGAGAAAATTTGTATTTCATGTATTTCAGAAGAAAATGATCAGTTTTAAGAAGTTGGTGATAGATATTTACTTGATTATGATGGTGATCATCATTCTCATCATCATCATCAGTATCGCCATCTTACAAGGAATGTAAAAAAGCAAAATTAAGACATTCTGAATTTCCCACCCACTTATCTTCAATCTGGTAACACCTGTTTTTTCGAGGTCGATGACCCCAGGCTGTTTAAGGACCACCTGGAGGAAATCCTCCATTGTTTTATCCCCCAAGGTCACGACCTTGAGATTTAAGGGATGTAGAAGTGGGGGCGTTAGGGGGACTCAGTTTCCTAAATGTTTGGTTAGGGCTGTGTATGTGGATACCTGATACCTTGTAATGACCATACCTGGTTTCCAGCTGTGGCTCTTTAAAGTAGCCTCTACCAGGCTCCAGAGGTGGATGGAAAGACTAGAAATTACCCAATGGACAGATAACTTGCCAGAGGATTTCTACTTTTTCCTGGTAAAGGTTATGTTCGAGGTTCTGGCATTGGAAATTTGCAACTGAATACTTTGTTGAATTTCCAAGTAGTTTTTTTTAATCAGCTTCGAAGAATGACAAAGTGTTTCGTCCAAGTTCCCACTGCTGCCATGACGACTCATGAGTCATAAAGCTGTCAAACAAGTTTATGTGACAGGAATAGAAACAAAGTTTTAACTCGTTGTACAGACAACTCTGCCACACTGTACTTTGATTTCTAAAGTAGGAGATTATTTTAGATGTGACTGTATATCTGTTGAATTTTTATGTTCTAATTGAATTTTTCATTAAGTTGTTAAAATCTGTGAGTGACAATATTGTAAAAAGTTGTTTCACTTTTATCTGTTTTCTATTGTGAATGTTGATGAGAATAAATGATCATGTGACTAAAGATTTTTCTTTTCTCTCCTTTTTTCCATGTGCTGTTCCATCTTACCAACCTCACCTGATCAGGTATGTCAAGAGACACTTTTTTATACTATTTATATCCTGTTATCATGCAAAACCACACTTGTTTCTTTGTCAGACTCTACAAATCGGGGTGAAACCTGACGCGGGTACCTGTATCAGAATGTATGTTATGTTCACATATAAAATGGTATAAAGTATTGTGGTTTTCCTTCAGTTACATGTGCAATACGAGAACAACTTTACTCTATAACTGACCCCCCAGAAAGAAAGTGGTACCACCCCAAAACGGAGTGACACCTCTAGAAAACGTATGGTACAATCCCAACAACTCATGAGTTACACCCCCAGAAAGCCAGTGGCACACTCCCCACCGGTGCCAGGTGTGGGGACTTGTCAGTGAAGTCTTAAGAATAACAAAATTCAGCTGTGTTTGGTTTTTAAAGCCTCCAACGAATTTTCCTTCAGAAAAGTCTGTCTTCCTGTAACAAAGCCAACTGTTTATTCATCCTGAGCATTAAAATCCCAGCATGTTATGGTTGGAGTGATCAAAGATACTGTAAATGCAGAAATGTTCGCGGTGGTTTTATGTTTGCGGTTTTCGCGGCGACCGTTTCACAGCGAACTTAAAAACACCGCAAACATTTTTGTCCGATACTGCAGCAGTATTTGACAATAGCGCTGCCGCGAACTCAAAACCACCGTGAACACTCTATTTTCCCATTAGCGCGAAATAAAAACCACGCAAACTTGAATGCATTTACAGTACATGACTGTTATGGTTGGAGTGTTCAAAGATTGTGTAAAAGGAGCTTGATGCCCAAGGTCTTCGTTTAATCTTCAGACATATCATGCGGTTTGCTAATCTTTTCATCCTAAGTCTGTTATTTATGTACCTAGCTAGCTTGAACTGTTTTTGTAACAATGGTTCATTTTCTAACATACCAGGTAAGAAGTACTGTTACAGCTCTAGTGTTGGCATTAACAATTTAGCCTCTTACATTACTGGTATGATGTAAAAAGCAAGAACTATTGCAGCCGCTCAAAGTCAAAAAGAAGTTTGGAGACAAAACAGCTGGCAAAATGATATCCTTCACTTATAATCAGAGAAATTGTGGGCAAAGTTTAACATTTATAGTGGTTACTTGCAATCAACACACTCACCTACTTTCCGAAGGTAGAGGCGATGGATGTATTGTTGAGATGTGGTTTAATACAAGCCTTTCTTCTTTGTATTGTGAAGTTTTAGACAGTTTCTGAGCACCAGGCAATAGAATTGATTTGGCCCAAGTAGGATGTAACGTCTGAAGACTTGTACGTCTGAGACTTTCCTTATCTCCAATGTCAACCGAACTCCATACACCCAAGGTCGTTGTTCTGAAGGTTATCTACGGCAGCCATCTTGTGACATTGTTGTCCTGGTTTCTGAGCTGTTCTAAATGATCTGCTTCCTCTAACGACCTTCAACACAGCAGGAACCATCTGACAGCCGTTTCAAGGTCACTGTTGAGCCTTAGCAACATCAGGTTTGGGTTGACCTGGCTTGACCTTTAGGTCAAAGGTGAAGTTTGAATCCTGTCAAACTGTCAGCTCTTCATTAGTATTTGCGTGTGGGTCGTTGTCAACTTGGGATTGTTATATCATTGATACATGTAACATATTAAAGAGCACTTGTCTCAAGTCCAAAAACTCTGAAGTTGATTGAACTTGAACTAGAGGGGACACCAAGGGTGATACAAGATTCATGTTGTTTGGGATCAACATTGACATTGACCTCTAGAACCCCTGCCAAGTTTTGAGTAGCTGTTTTCTGGTTCATGTGTAAAAAGTTATGTCTGGTTCAAGTCGAGATTGAATACATGCATCCCAGGCATTGTCAGTTGTGCAAAGGAATTTTTTACCTGCTTCCAAAAAGATATCCTTTCTGATAAAGTTTGATGCCACCCCCCACAGATACTGTAGAGTTTTGTACAGCGTTTTACTGTTTTGTGTCTAACTCTATCGGAACTAAACACAAACTGAAGACTTGCAAGAGCACAGAGCACAAAAGATTGCTTCCAAGAAGATTTCCTTTTGGATTAAGTTTGACACAGTCTTCCCATGGTCATTGCCAAGTATAAAGAGTTTTTTCTGTTTTATGTCTAGCTTTTTTTAAACTAAACACAGACTGAAAACTTGCAGTTGCACTCAGCTCAAAAGTGTGCTAACAATATTTCCTTCTGACTAAAAAAAACTATTTTGTAACCAATGTTTTGATGACTATCTGTCACCTTCCTCATGGAATTTCTGTCTTGTGACAGTCAGTAATCAAAACGTCAGTGTGAATAAAACACAAAGAGACATTTTATTGACCAACCTGATGAAACTATCCACTGATGTGAGCTTTCCTGGTTAAAAACCTGCTGTTCAAATTCTTGCTCGGTGTCACTGACGAAAAGTAGTGGATGCTGCTTGAAAAGTCTGACCGTTTCCAAAATCCTATCAAGTTGCTTGAGTAACTTTATTTGGCAGATGTAAGATTTCCTTTAGGATTAAGTTTGACACAGTCCCCCCACAAGTTTGACACAGTCCCCCCACAGTCATTGCCAAGTTTAAGAGTGTTTTTCTGGTTCATGTCCAATTATGTCTAGACTAAGAGGGGAACTTGGAGTGAAGAGTTCCACTGTGGACCACTTGTCACTGAAGGGATCGTTCATTGTTGTTATGATTGTAGAGTGATGGTGACTTGCTAGGGGACTGTTCATTGTTGTCAGCAGATTTCGAAGTTTTTGTCTTTACTTGCACATGATTGTGTTTTTACACATGAATATTTAATAGACATCACAAAAGATAATATTTGACTTGCTTACTTGCTGATTATATTTCTACATCACTATAAACACAGCCAAGTGTTATGATATATTCTGTCCCAGATTTGAATTCACCAGCTTCAACCTGCATTTTCCTCCATATCTGTCACGACTACATGTATATGAAGGGTTTTTCACAGAAGTATTTTCCTTTTATTGACAGATGACCTAAATAGATCTATCAGAGTACGACTCCTACATAAGCACCAAGCACTGTTGGGGCATCACTAGATAGCTTTGAACAGCTCTTAGAGTTATTCACTCAGACATTACATGTGACAGGTCGTTCGATGACTTTTCTTTGGTGATATAGCTAGCTTGCCTGCAATGCTGGTGTGTTACACTGAAAGGCAGTCATACCTGCTATACAATACTGATAAAGAAGTTGGCACGTTTCCCAAAAGTGCAGTTATATACCGGTTATACGGAAGCAGAAATCGACATGTTACGCCAAAGGGCTTTTATACAGTTCACAACTGTACAATAAAGATATCGAAGCTTTGTGTTACCCTAAAGGGCAGTTATATCTGTCCAACATCGCAACAATACTTGCCCATGAACTCCATCTTCCCAAGGTCATTCTTCTCATATTCCTACACCTGCCTCGACCTTGGAGATTGACCTTGCAAACTTTTGCGGGAGACGGATAGCATAATAGCTGTCATTTCTAGCAAGAAGGCTTTATAAGAACGCAAGGAGGCTTTAGAAGACATTTTCCTTATCTTCCCGAGCGAAGGTTGCAAGCGGCTCTTTTCTCCGGATAATTCTTTGGCGTAGCTCTTGCGCGATCTAAGGCTTGCTCTCGGGCGACCTACGACCTTTCGGTGACGTTCGACAGAAGTCCGTTCATCCCGCCATAACTTACGGGATTGCGCCGGAGTCGTGTGAATGTGGCGAAATGTGGCGAGTCAAATGGTCAGAAGAGGAAAATAGTCATGCCTTCAACCTCTGCTGTTTGAACACATAAATTCTGGGTTGATAACTCTGGTTCTTTTTCTCTGGAACTGTTGTTAAGAGGAACAAGTTGCCACCAGTTACAGTAGGGGCATTCTCACTAGAAAGCTTAAATTTAAACAACGCTTAGGCCACACCAATTTAATTTCTTGGTTAACGGATTTTTATTTTCAAAAAAAAAAAAAAGTTTAGAAAAAAAAATCATGAAAACAGAAGGCTGGGTTTTTCTAAAAAGATTTTTTTTGGGAAAATAAAAATCTGTTTTTTTGGGAAAATAAAAATCTGTTGACCAAGAAATTAAATTGGTGTGGCCTTACACATAGCTAGCTCTAAACATCAAGCTTACAGTTAGATGTGCAAAGGTTAGGTGTGACAGGTCATTCAGTGTAAGATACAGTAGCTACAAAGCTGTTGTGTTACGCAAAAGGGCGGCTATACCGGCTATACAGATACAGAAAACTGTGGACATATGTCTTTTATCCCTTTTAATTTGGACATTTTTTGTGCTGCGTGGCTACATCTACCAATTACCATCTTTCAGAGTAATTTAGAGATTTAGCAAGTGCTTTGTTGCTAGTGAAGGATACTCGACATTTGCTAAGTTTGTGCCCAAATCCACACTGGTGTGTAACCCTGGACTTATGATGAAAGAAGGATTTCTTAAGGTGCATCACAAGTAACTGGAGCACATTTGTACAGCTTATGTTGAAACCCACACTGGTGTGTGACCCTGGCCTGAGTCTTGATATCCAGCATGGTTACTGAAATGAAAATACCGAAACGAATTTCTTAAGATTCTCTTAAGGTTCATTACAAATGAACTGGAACACATTTGTACAGATCATGTTGAAACCCGCAATGGTGTCTAACCCTAATTCTTAACACCTATAACTTTTCAAAGGAAAATGCTGTCATGGATTTCTTAAGTACGCTTCCTCGCAAATCAACTGGAGAACATTTTGTGACCGACCCTGAAACGTAAAGCCTGTATGAAAAGTGTGCTACTGAGTTGTTCTTAAAGACCCCAGTAAAACTATATAAATACGGGATAATGTAAACTATAGCCTTCAGTATGCGCCTGGCAGCCGTACAGTGCACATCAGTGGAGGCCTGGCTGAGAAAGTTTACCATGTACAAGTTACTCTTCAAGTCATGTTTGACTTCTATAGATAACATATAAGAATTTGAAGTATGGCTACACATAAAGAAGTTAGCTTGAAGGACAGTTAGCCAAGAAATAAAGTAATGACAACACTGGCTTGCAATTTAGTTTGAGACAGTGGCTAGCAGTTATATGTACTGTTCTACAGAGCCCTATTCTATGCTGGTTACAACAACAAGAAGACGCAAAAAATCCCAAGTCATATTTCTAGACACACAACCTAGGCTAATGTTGGGAAGACATTGGAAATTTATAACCATTTAGACACTCTAACACAACGTTGACAGGGTCGATTTGAAAGTTTGAAAATTTGAACAAGGTTTGCTTCCCCCAAACTGAAAGTTGTAGATAGCATTGTTTTGATTATCCAAGGGATCTTATCTGATTGAAACTTCCTTGGATTATGTGACTTTTTGATAGATATCTGGGCCATTCTGCATGGTTTGATACTGTTCATAGAAAAACCAGTACAGAAAAAAGTTTGAATTCTCTGACAGTTATTATGGTAATCTGTCCCTGCTATTGTCCCAGGCTGGCAGACATCTAATCCTTTTATGAATTTATGTGGTTATGGGGGATTAATCCAGCCCTCAACCTGCTGGGCAGCTCACAGTAGGAGCACTCCCTTTACAACTTCCCCAGGGCAAGGTTTTGGTTCCTTTAACATGTCGTACATCACAGATCACTTTCACTAAGACTCCTCACAAATAAACTGGAGCACAGTTGTACAGCTTATATTGAGACCCACACTGGTGACCGACCCTGAAACGTAAAGCCTGTATGAAAAGTGTGCTACCGAGTTGTTCTTGACATGTTGTACATCACAGGTCACTCTGAGCACTTTCACTCAATCTGAGCACTTTCACTCCCCCTGCTGTAAGGTGAGCAGGCCTGCAGTGCTGTGGATCCTCAGTGGTGCCAGACCCTGGGTCCGGCGTCACTGATAAAATGTCTGCTATAAACGTGATTGTTTCCAGTACATAGTAACATACAAGTAGATACAGGCATATTTATTGTATCCTTACTCGAACCAGAATCCTTCCTTGAGGTGGTATAGACCCACAGTGGAGACCAACCCTGTTGTTGAGTTGTTCCTTGTAGTTGCTGTAACAGTTACATTGGGCATGTACAGTACACCATTGATGTACACCACACGGTCAACACAGGCACATTGATTGTATTACTGAAACTGGACTCCAGGCCTAAGGTGGTATAAACCCACAGAGGAGACCAACCCTGTTGTTGAGTTGTTCCTTGTAGTTGCTGTAACAGTTACATTGGGCAAGTACACCACAGGTCAACACAGGCACATTGATTGTATTACTGAAACTGGACTCCAGGCCTAAGGGGGTATAAACCCACAGTGGAGACCAACCCTGCCTTAGAAAACCAAGATGAAAGAAAGCCATATTGTTCATAGTATTGATCTACATGTATCTTGTTCTTCTACCAACACCTTTGGGTATATAAACCCACAATGGTGCCTGACCCTGAATCTGAAACACAGGGAAAGCGGAGAACCACATAGTTTATCTTTATTGCCCACTATACTGATACCCAGAGGATCAGCCGGTCTTTATAGGTGATAGGAACCCACACAGGTGACAAACCCTGACTCTGAAACCCCAGATAAAAAAAGCCATACTGTTTGTCATATTGATTGAAGCATATGTATTGTGTTCCTACTAGTACCTGAGGTGGTATGGTATTCACAAGACAGAAATTACTCCATCAACTGGATAGATTTTGTAGTCGGTCAGACGATTCAGATGCACCTACAATCTTTCGTCAGCGACTGGAAAGGATATATTTCTATATAAGATAAGCCCACAAGAAAGGAAGTGTTTTATTGAGTTCTGGGCCATCCATTAGCCTCTACCAGGCTCCGCCGGATGGCTGGAAAAATAGTAGAAATTGGCCGTAATAGAGTGAATAGTGTGCCAAGGGAGTTAGCTACGGAGGGAGTACATTCTGCCATCGACGGAGCCTGTCGGGGCTCGCTGTCTATAAAGGGTATCAAATTAATCCCCCGATTATCTGTACAAAGGAACTAACTCAGCGCAGAAGATCATTTAGGTCGTAAATCGTTCAGCGCGCAGTGTGGCCCGGCCGGCCTGGCGTGTGTAGGAAGCCAGCTGTGTGTGGGACAAAGGTCACACGCGGGTGGCAGCAAAACGCACCAAAAATTATATTCTGTATCAAGATGCTTGCATTCTCGGTATTTCCTCGCTAAAATATAATAGAAACATTTTCATTTGTTGAACAAATGGTCTAAAGTCGATTTTTTTCTGCAACGAAATGTAATATGTTTATTGTTTACGAGAGATTTACGTTACTGTGCGGTTAATCTGCAGCGAACAAGCGGGGAAATACGGTAGACATTTTTTCCTTGTTGAATTCAGCCAAACTGCGCATTTTAGAGGCTTATGGTGGCAACAAACGGTTCGGGCTAGTTGAGGCAGGACGGTGTGGCCTGAAAACAAAATGTTTTACCGGCCGATGCCCCCGTCAGAAGTCCGACGAATACAGAATTCTCCACTGCACTGCGGGCCGAGCCGGGCCGGGCCCTGCCGCAATCTCGTAGCCAAACATTCCTGGGTTCAGCTTCTTTATACCCACGCGGCGCACACGCGTACGATCGACTACCATCGCAGTACAAAATTGTCACAGATAACTACATCAGAGGACAAAAATATCGCTTAAACTACGATGTAGGGCACTGGTCTGGACCGTTATGACTTCAAACTTTCGTGATCTCTGACACTTCCTGTCCACATGTTCGCTGGTGGGCTGCTCCTGTCCGGGCCGTCACGGGCGAGTCGGAAAGCAATAAAAGGATTATTTAGCTACTTCGCACCTATTAGATAGCGATTAGTGGACATCAAACGAGATAGCGAGCCCCGACAGGCTCCGTCGATGGCAGAATGTACTCCCTCCGTAGCTAACTCCCTTGGCACACTATTCACTCTATTACGGCCAATTTCTACTATTTTTCCAGCCATCCGGCGGAGCCTGGTAGTGGCTAGCCATCCATAACTGTAGTCTACTGACCTGCAAGTCGTTTGTCTCAATAACTGGAGTTGAATCAACTGCAGCTCTGACATGTGGGTAAGCCAGACATATTGGTTGAGACAGGAGGGTCTAGATAAGCTGGGATGTATGGAGCAGGCTGGGAAAGGTGAAAACTGGCAACATCTATGAAATGTGTTGGCTTTCAGGTTGAAAAAAAAAGAAGAACATGCTAAACTGGAACATACTAAACTCGGACAGGTGGTAATCCAGACAAATTGGTTCAGACAGGAGGGTTTAGATAAGCTGGGATGTATGGAGCAGGTTGGGAAAAATGGAAACTGGCCACATCAAAGCAATTTGTAGGTTCTCTGGTTTTAAAAAAAAGAACATGCTAAACTGGAAAAAATTAACATGAAAACACTCTACTCACAGTTTTAGGGAGAGAATATAAAGTGACACAACTTTTCCTTGCAGCCCTGTTGTTTTCATCTTTGACCCTTGCAAAATCTTTAGTTTGTCAGAGAAACAATGAAATAAATTTGGACCCCTCTGATGGCCACTCCAACCTATTTTTCAATCGTTGTCAAGTTAAAATTGAGGAAGAGAACATGAAAACTTGAATCTGTGAAACTATGTGCCAAGGTACAGCCCCTCAGACTCTGTTTTCATGTTGATTATCAGGTTAGTCAGCATTATTGTCAACTTCAAGTTAGTTATCATTATTGTCTTGAATCCGAAAACCAACAAATGGAATTGAAGACCTATGAATGTCGTTTCCAATAACCATTATAGAGTGGACCTTGTCATCACAGTGACACCAGCCTGGGGTCCTGATCAGATAGTCTCAAGCAGGATTAGAGTCAGATATTGAGGGCTTCGGTTTGACAGCTCGATCGATGGCATGTGAAGCCAACCTCTGCCACATGTCTGCCAAGTCATGTGAAAAGGCAGCGAATTGAACACTAATGGAGATTCTAAAGAACATACTATACATCCGTGAATAGTTTCATCAGGTTGGTAAGTCACTGAAGAAAAAGACTCTTTTTTCACAACCAAGGGATTTATTCAACCAACGTTTTGGTGACCCTCTGTCACCTTCTTCAAGGCAATTCTGACTGGTTCACATAGCAATACAGCACAGGTGTTGCTGCTTATACATATTAATGAGATGCAAACGCAAAATATTTACATATGTACAAACACGGGATGACATCACTATGCGGTCCCAAACGTACAGAAGTGTAACACATACACAACTGCATATCGATCAACAAACAATGCATTTCAACATACTAAACAAAGAAACAAACAAAAAAACAGGAACATTTTCTTCAGATTGATATACAATGTGACGACGTCAGTCCATGCCAGGTGAAGCAAGCGAAGGCCAAATGCTTGTAAAGCCGTACATGTGAAAAGGTAGCGACACAAGAACCTAAGTTTCCTAAAATTGGAGTAACTGTTATGTGCGTTTAGGCTTAGTTGTGACAGGTGGATCTATGGCAAGGGTAACCACCAATAATTGTAAAAGCGCTGCGTAGTCTTTTGTAAATTAGATAAGTCTTGTAGAATGGTTGTTATGTAGCAGAAGATGCCATACATTGTACCTTGTACAATTGTTGTGCAATCACGTTTATCATGTGAAAAGTAGAGTCAAAAGAACCCATTACGATATGCAAGACTTAGTAGGTTAGATGGCATGTGAAACCAACCATTGCAACATGTCTGTGAGGCCATAGCTGTGAAAACGTAGTGACACAAGAACGTTATTCTCCTAAAATTGGAGGTGGATCAAGAACATTACTTTCCTTAGATTGGAGTTAGAGATATGCAAGGGTTAACTGTGACAAGACAGTGGATCGATGCCATGTGAAACCAGCCACCACCAAATGTCTTCAAAATTATTATCATTACCATACATGTTTCCTACAATTGGAGGTGGATACATATACGCAAAGCTCATAATGTGAAAAGGTAGTAAGTGACACAAGAACATTACTTTCCTTAGATTGGGGTTTACGATATGCATGGCTTAGCAATGACAGTGGTTCGATGCCATGTGAAACCAGCCACAACCAAATGTCTTCAAAACTGTACAATCGTGTTTCCTAAAATTGGAAAATGAAAAGGTAGTAAGTGACACAAGAACATAATTTCCTTAGATTGGAGTTAGAGATATGCAAGGCTTAACTCTGATGACAAGTCGATCGATTCCATATGAAACCAACCGCCGCCACCTGTCTGCATCGCAGGTGTGGAAAGGTGGTTTAGGCCACACCAATTTAATTTCTTGGTTAACGGATTTTTATTTTGCAAAAAAAAAAAATTTAGAAAAAAAAATCATGAAAACAGTAGGCTGGGGCGACTTCTGTTTTCATGAATTTTTTTTTTCAAAATTTTTTTTTTTTTGAGAATAAAAATCTGTTAACCAAGAAATTGAATTGGTGTGGCCTTGGCGGCTTGAGGAATGCAGATAAAGATAGAGATAAATCTGAAGTATTGACCGCAGCCTGGGGCATCCTCACCTTGAGTTATTGTGAGTAATACCCATGTAACGGAAGGATTAAGGCTGTAACATGATAGGCAGGGTTGAGCTTGTATTTCCTGTACGATTTAAGAAGTCCTTAAAATATTGTAGAGAGGATCTATCGGTGGCAAGGCAGTATCAAAAAGGCCAACCAGTATCCCTAGCCACCCACTTGGAGATTTTTCTTGTAAGATTTAAGAAGTCCTTAAGATATCGAGATATATCAATCAAATCTATGATTGGATAAGGACCTCTATTCTATGGACAGTAAATAACTTCTGGCTATCTTAGCTTATATTCTATGGACAGTAAATAACTTCTGGCTATCTTAGCTTATCAATTCTAGGGGAACATTGTGATCTGACTGGAAAAATGCGTTTTGGGTGTGTACTAGCCTTGAGCTTTAACCTCTTAATGGTGAATAATCAAAAGATGTAATATGAGAACTTTTGGGACCGCAGTGAGAGAAGAAATATGATAGTCATGTTTGATTTTATTTTGGAATTCCAATTGTGGGCCTCGGTGATTGCATTCTTGTAGCTCTCAACAGGAATATTAATGTTGCAGAGTCACCACAAGAATGTTAGAATAATATTGCAATGATCTTGAAATATTTAAGATAAAAAAATCTGTAAATCACAATACTTTTTATTCCTTTATATGTTTTCCTAGTTAAAAAATCTACAACTTGGACAAAAAGAGACCAATGAATCAATGATATAGATGTTGATTTTTTTTTCAACTGGCAGACAGGTTGGAAGTTAGCCAGCCGGCCTATATTTTTTTGTTTCTTGTCGCAAATCTCAGAGATCAATGTCTTCGGTAAACAATTAATCCTCCAAGGCTACGTTGATAAAGCCCTAATTAAAATGCCTGAAAATTTGGATGAAAAAAGGCCAACCAAATTCATGAATTTTTCCCCCTACCGTCAGGCAAGTTTGAAGTGAGCCAGCCGGCCTATATTTTTTTGTTTCTCGTTGCAAATCTCTGAGATCGATGTCTCTGGCGAACAATAACTCATCCAAGGCTACGTTGATAAAGCCCTAGTTAAAATGCTTACAATTTTGCAAAAAGGTGAGCCAGGCGGCCTATATTTTTTCGTTTCTCGTCGCAAATCTCCCAGATCGATGTCTCCGGTAACTATAACTCCTTCAAGGCTACGTTGATAAAGGCAACACCCTAACATGCCTGCCTCCTCGTATATCACCCGCCCGTCACGAGTCATATCACTCCTTGTGTTTCATCTCCGTTGCCATGGAGACGGTTTATCACTCCTCGTGTTTCATCTCTGTTGCCATGGCAACGGGTTATTGGCGGCGGATGAAGTGATGGAAGATGCTTTACGGTGTGACGTTACAAATGAAAATTACGGGTTTTATGTCGGATGTGGCGACATTCGGGTTGGGCCGCGGCGTTTATTGGCAACAGGAAAGGCAGGAGTAATGACGTTACTTGCTTAATGTCAATATAGAAATGATATGGATGATGACAATAAGTACCTAGCTTTGGTTAAAAGGACGTCCTATCAAATGGGACGTAAAGCCGTAGGCCCCGTGTCCTCGTTCAAGGTTCAAGGTTCAAGGTTGAGGAGGACCACACCTCAAGCAGGTTAAAGAACCCACCACACTTATCGAAAAGATTAGGGGTCCTTCCCGGTGTGAGTGGATCAAGCCGCACAGTCCTGGTGTGTCATGCCTTTTATGAAACAAAGAAAGAAACAAACGTAAATATAAGAACTGCAACCCTCTCCTGCTTTCCCTACGAATTACGCAAAATAAAAATAGGCTGCCTACGCCTGGGAAGACCAGATCTTCAACACGCACCAGGGGCTGGGAGTCACCAGAAACAACTGGAGGGTCTATGCCGAGAGCAGACCAGCCTGGCGAGCCCTACGCATGTCTGCAGCCACCATGCATCAGACACTGATGCCTGCGAATGATTGATTGATTGATTAATTGCCTACGACTTACAGAAAAGAGCATGCAGACCCTCCTGCATGGCGGAGTGAGTCGAGAAGAATGGCCTAAGTAGGAGCAGATGTAAGATTCAATCTGGGAACATGATTCTTTAATGAGCGTGCTCCGTGCAGGATCGCTCACAAGTGATCTGGTAACATCAATAAAAGCACAAAATCAATGCCAATCCCCCCAAGATATGATAGCCTTATTTTACTTTAAGTTTTGATATGAAAGAGGAAAGGAAGAAAGCAGTTGTCAATCAATGAACGACATTTCTTGACAATGTGCAAAAATGGATGATTTAGGTATTTGAAAGGTGATATCATAATAGTTAAAAGAAACATGCAACATTGGAAGAATAACTTATCTTATAGCTAATTTATTAAAGAAGAATATTGGATTAATGCATATTACAGTCAAAACTGCCCAAGGAGATCACTAAGAGGCCAATAAAATCTGGTGGTCACTAGTAGTAGTAGTATCCATTAATATTTGATTATAGGTAGAATTCTTAATGCTTCTGACGATGGGAAAAATTATCCAATAGATCACCAAAAAGTGGTCACACTGATCAGGTGGTCCTTATGTAGAGGTGGCCACTAGTACAGGTTTGACTGTACATCAATGGCTAGGTGGTCCTTATGTAGAGGTGGCCACTAGTACAGGTTTGACTGTACATCAATGGCTAGGTGGTCCTTATGTAGAGGTGGTCACTAGTACAGGTTTGACTGTACATCAATGGCTAGGTGGTCCTTATGTAGAGGTGGTCACTAGTACAGGTTTGACTGTATATCAATGGCTAGGTGGTCCTTATGTAGAGGTGGTCACTAGTACAGGTTTGACTGTATATCAATGGCTAGGTGGTCCTTATGTAGAGGTGGGCACTAGTACAGGTTTGACTGTACATCAATGGCTAGGTGGTCCTTATGTAGAGGTGGCCACTAGTACAGGTTTGACTGTACATCAATGGCTAGGTGGTCCTTATGTAGAGGTGGTCACTAGTACAGGTTTGACTGTACATCAATGGCTAGGTGGTCCTTATGTAGAGGTGGTCACTAGTACAGGTTTGACTGTATATCAATGGCTAGGTGGTCCTTATGTAGAGGTGGTCACTAGTACAGGTTTGACTGTATATCAATGGCTAGGTGGTCCTTATGTAGAGGTGGTCACTTTGTACAGGTTTAACTGTATATCAATGGCTAGGTGGTCCTTATGTTTAGGTGGGCACTAGTATACTATACAGGTTTGACTGTATATCAATGGCTAGGTGGTCCTTATGTAGAGGTGGTCACTTGTACAGGTTTGACTGTATATCAATGGCTAGGTGGTCCTTATGTAGAGGTGGTCACTAGTACAGGTTTGACTGTATATCAATGGCCAGATGGTCCTTATGTAGAGGTGGTCTCTTAGAATCTTAAGGTTTGACTGTACATCAATGGCCAGGTGGTCCTTATGTAAAGGTGGACACTTGTACAGGTTTGACTGTATATCAATGGCCAGGTGGTCTTTATGTAGAGGTGGCCACTTGTATAGGTTTGACTGTATATCAATGGACAGGTGGTCCTTATGTAGAGGTGGTCAATAGTACAGGTCTGTGGCCAGGTGGTCCTTATGCAGAGGTGGTCTCTTTGAATCTTCAGGTTTGACTGTACATTACTGTCTCCGGTACAAAAGCATGTTCAGCCATCCGTTCCAATCCCCCAACATGACTCTTTCATAAGCCTTCTCTTACAGCGTGATTCAGGCGACGCCGAAGGCCGATCGAAAACCCCACGAAATCAATTTCAAGTTCGCCGGTCTAGAACAGCGTTACGCGAGTCCGCAGCTTGCCCGTAGCGTCCCCAATTTGCGCAGGCAGCGACCTTTACTCGCGTCCAATCACGACTTAACGCCGCTCTGAAACAATTTTCGCAAGCGCTGACCTGACGCTGACGGGGTTGTCGTGGCGATACACTTGTTATGTTCTCACGTCAACCGGACGTCAGTCAGTATTAGGAGCGGACAAAATATGATCTCGCAGTTCTGGAGTTGTGAGCTTGTATTCAGTTTTGATAAAAAGAGTTTTAGAATTTGTTCCAAAAGAGATAATGTTTGTTAATGTTCAGAGTAATTGTTCTGTAGAGCTCATTCCAGCATAGAATACTTTCAGGGTAAGCACTTATCTTTTGTCCTTTTTTCAGTATCAATAATTGTTTTGTCCTTAGCTTTTTAGTATTAATGTATATATGAATCTATTATTTATGATTACCGTTAGTTACTGGTTCTTAACTTAAGTCTATTTCCTGAACTATCATCTTTTAGGCAATTTCTTCTTCTAAATTGATTTTCAAGACTTTTCAATTATACCTTAACCATCCGAGTGTCACCCTAGAGTACTTCTAAAGCTTGCAATTAGTACTTATTAGCCTTGATGCTTAGTGGGTTAAACTATTATGCCTTAAAACTTTTATGTCTTTTCCAGACATCTCATCATATCTTTATCTGCATCATATTCATAAATTTTTCATTTTCTGAAAGAACCCGTTCCCATGGCAACGGGAGATAGGTCCAAGGTGGGGCCATTAGCATACTAATCAGGCGTCGTTAATCATATCGCTTTGTGCGATCTCGGTTTACGCTTGCCCGGGAGAATAGCCGAGTCAGCGGCTTTTTACTGGGCTGACCTTTGTTAAGGAACGGGTGGGCTGGGTAAGAGCGATACCAAAGGCAAAACGTGGCCGTTTTTCTGAGTGGGCCGCGCAAAGTCGATTCTTTGTACAGCATCATCCTGTGTTTGGTCATAGTAGAAAAATATATTGCTATTATGTGCAATGACATATAAAAATGCTTGAAACCTTGCAACAGTTAACAATATGGCAATGCTGCATCAAAATAAGGTTCTGATATCTAACTTGATTTTGGGTTTACTTGGTAGGGCCAATATTGAAGGCTGCAGAATGTGGCAGTTTTTTCTGACTGGGCAGCACAAAGTCAATTCTTTGGATGGCGTCTTGTGGTTCGATTTTGGTCTGTTGTCTTAGGTGAAAAATGAGAAAGCATAACAGAAGTTCTTGCATCATTGTAGCAATATTGCATTAGTTGAAAGATTCTTTGTGAAGCTTTTGCAGTTTTCTGAGTGGGCAGCGCACCTCGACTTTTTGTCACCCTGTGTTGAAATTTTGGTCTGTCTTGCTTCGAAGTAATGAGAAGTCTTCCTATGAGAATTTGCACTGACATACGTCATTGGTTGAATCTCAAACAATTGGCATCAATGGAAAGGCATTTTATCTTTTATTCTTCGCTATCAGGCTGAAACAATTAAAAAGACAATCTAAACTTTGCCAAACTACAATGTATGTGTTCATGTATTTTCAGTATGATGTCTTCTATTGAGTTTCATCATTTCACAACAGAAACATTTGACAACCAGAAGGCATGAGCTATTGTCTGTCCACTTGTAGTTCCATTATTTCCAAGGCTACAGCCTTACCCTATTACATACCCCATGTATTTTCAGCTCTATTATGTCGGGAATGTTGTTTTACCCCATTACTTGTAGCATGTCCTCTTCCCTTATTATACGCAGAAGTGGTTTCATACAGCCGAAATCCCTCCGACCATTATTCCTAGCCCGAATTGTTGTTCGACATCCATAATTTATGTTCCAATATCCGGATGTCATATTTTCTGAGGTCTGACAAGAGGAAGGGATCCTGGGGGATTCCGTCTCTTGACCTGAATGTGATTCTAATGGGAGGTTGTAGAGCGTTGACAAGGGGGAGGGAGTAAAGAGTTGATCGTGGTAATTTGGTTGTTACATTATTGTAAGATTCGACGGAATGCACAGTTTTCCGTGTCATCTTTTGAATTGGTTTGGCAACTTGGACAAATATTTTAGGATTATTTGTTGCCTCTTAACCTGAGTTTCTGGCAGGATGTAGAATTGTGATGAGTCCTTGGTGGAAAAATAAAACACCGTCCTGTTCGAATTCTGTATTTTTTCTATTAAGACACGCTGGTCGAAGTCAAGTGATGTTCAATGTTGTTTTCTTGCATAGCAATAGTCATTGGTTTGGCCAAACTCTAGCTTGCCATACAGGGCTCAAAACACTTTTTTCTGCAATGTACAAGGCATGACATCAATGCTAGAACACGACATTGTATATCCTTTAACTTGCCAAATTGCATGGAAGTTGCTCATATTTTTCTACAATTTCAAAGATTATTCTCCAATTTGCAAACGAAATACAAACTTCTGAAACCTCCTCCTCCCATATCCTGTAAGCGTTTGTGTTCTATATAGTTACTGTAAATGCATTTAAGTTTGCGTTGGCTTTAATTTCGCGGTAGGGAGAAAAAGGAGTGTTCGCTGTTCGTATTAGGTTCACGTTTGAAACAATAATAACGCTACAGAAACACTGGCAAAATATTTTGCGGTAGTTTTAAGTTTGCGGCGAAGAGCTTATTGCAAAAAACGCGAACATAAAACCACCGCGAATATTTCTGCATTTACAGTAGCGAGGGCATTGTTCTCAACCAATTACTCCATCAGCAGCTGACTTAATGTCGGAGAGAAGAGTGCGGAGAATGAAGTATCGCTCTTTAAGAAAGGCTCTTATCTCAATTTGCGCTCGCCTCTCATCGCGCTGAATTATCGAGGCAATTATTTCTCCGCTGAACGGACAATAAAGCGAACGCAACGCCGGCTTTGTCGCAGGTGGATTGCGTAGATTTGGAGTTTCAATTAGAGCGGATCTGGCCAAGCGTTAGTAAGACCAGGCCATTAATTCTAGGCTACATTGCTCGCTAAGAGCGTTTGTCAAATCTTAGGGAGTTTTTTTTAGTAAGAAGAAGAAGTAGAAGAAGTAAAAGGATGCACTCAGACCAAAACAGAGAGTTTCAACTAGAAGTGATCTTGTCAAGTGGTTGTAAGACAAGGTCATTCATTCTAGGCTCTATTACTGGCAAAGAGTGTCTGTCAAATTTTTTTAAGAGGTAGAAAATACTACTCATACTAGAACTGTTACTGCGAGTTTCATTTAGAAGTGATCTGGTCAAGCATTTATTACTAAGCATTTATAAGACCACACAATTAATTGTAGCCTATATTGATAGCAAATTAAAGATTTTTGAAAAATTCTAGTGATAAGAAGATACCAGGACAAAGAGTTTCAGGTATAGAAGTGATCTGGTCAAGTGCTTCTAAGACAGTCACTGTACAAAGTGTAAAGAAACTGAAGTTCCTAGGAACATCTGGCAACCTCAAACAGGTGTATTTTTTTTATAATAAGTTTTGACATATAGTTCAAGATACCAGAGCTTGGATACATTATTTTGTGATGAATGACAATAAAGACAGAAAGTAAGAGAAGGGATTGTTAAAACAAAATGTCATAAAACACCAAAAATGACATAATTTTGCATCCTTTAAGCTTTTCCCAGGACGGTGTTTTGATTTAACGAGTTTTCTTTAGAAAGCTGGCTCATTAATTCTGTGCAGGCCGATTACACGGTACAGCAGCGTTCATTAAGGCTCTGCATATTATTTATAGATATCGTACCTCAAACTGATGGGTATATTCTAGCTCCCGGATGAAGTGATGGACTGTGTTTCCATTCCCTGCGTTTCTTCATGAATACGGTTCTAAGCAAGGCCCTGTCAAAATTATTTTAGGCCACAGTAATTTAATTTCTTGGTTAATGGATTTTATTTTCCCCCAAAAAAAATATTAGAAAAAAAAATCTGGCCCAGCCTTCTATTTAGCATAACATAGCATAACATAGTGTTCGGATAGGAGGCATATTGCCTATAAGATCCGCGTCTTAAGCTAAAAGTTCGGAGTTTGTGATTAGAGTTTATGTTGGGCTGGGCGAGTACTCCAGTCCCCTCCAGTGGTTGTCCAGTTTTGACTTGAAGGTGTTCACAGTTTCGGCAGCTACAACATCCGCGGGGAGGCTGTTCCATGAGTTGACAGACCTGACACTGAAGCAGTTCGACCTGGCCGGCTTCTTAGCTTGAGGTTTGACCATCTTGTATGGGTGGCCTCTGGTGCGTCTGTCAACATTGAAGTTGAACAGGCGGCTTGGGTTGACACGGTCGAATCCTTTCACGAACTTGAACACCTGGATCATGTCACCTCTCTTACGGCGGTGTTCAAGGGTTGGAAGTTTGAGGCGGCGTAGTCTTTCCTCATAGCTGATGTCGGCAAAACCAGGAACAAGTCGCGTCGCCTTGTGCTGTACTCTCTCGAGCAGTTGCTGGTCACCTTTGTAGTGTGGACCCCATATGACGTTTCCGTATTCGATTATTGGACGAACCATGGTTTTGTACAATATGGGCACAGTTTTCTCGTCAAGCCGTTGGAAGCTTTTCCTGATGAGACCAAGGGTTCGAAAAGCTTTGCCAGCAGTGGCGGTACAATGGGCGTGGAATTATGGAACTATTTGCATGATTTTTTTTTCTAAAATTTTTTTTTGGAAAATAAAAATCCGTTAACCAAGAAATTAAATTGGTGTGGCCTTATTTCAATGTGAAATTCAGCAATAGGACAAGATTAAAACAGACGGCTGGGAGGAAAACTTCCTTTCCCTGTGTTTCTTCATTAATACGGTTCTAAGCAAGGCCATAAAGAAATTATTTTATGGTTCTTGGAAAGATCTTAAGTGAAAGTTTAAAAATAGGACAAGATTAAAACAGGGCTGGGAGGAAAACTTCCATTCTCTGTGTTTCTTCATGAATACAGCTCTTTTTAAGGCCATGCCTGTTCAATTTCTTGGCTCTTAAACATTATGATGTAAAAATTGAGCAAGATGACAAGATTAAAACAGAGGGCTGGAAGGAAAATAATTGACTAAATATCAGCATAAAAGATAATATTTTTTGGAAATAGAGATAGAGTCTTAATTTCTGAATGATGTACACCCACAAATTGTCACACCGCCGCTAAAATGTGTCGGTTGTAAATTGATACAACGTCGCAGCCCATTCTTATCCCTGTCTGTCGCACGCTTGCCACCCGCTACTCGTAAATCGCTCGTTCCAACCGAAACCGCCGCACGCGGAACTCCCCCGGTAATAGTGGCGCTGCCAGATCGGGTTACACACGCCATCCGTATCCCGCCGTCAATACGTCGTGTTGCCATGGCAACGGCGTATTGTGTGATGGGCCAATTGAGGTGGGAGTATAGTGGATGTTATCTCTGGGCCATATCAATTTAATTTGTTTGTTCTCGGATTTTAGAAAGAAATATGATAAACTGGAAAATGCGGAACATTATCTAGTACTGTAAATGCAGAAATGTTTGCGGTGGTTTTATGTTAGCGGTTTCCACGGCGACCCTTTCACTGCAAAGTTAAAACTACCATTCACCATTGTTCAATACTGTAGCAGTATGTAACTATAGCACTGCCGCAAACTTAAAACCACCGCAAACACTCCATTTTCGTCTTAGCGCGAAATAAAAACCACACAAACTTAAATACATGTACAGTATTTTAGTCTTATTCAATTTTTACCACCCACCCAACCTTCTGCTTTTATATTTATCTCTTGCTGAGTTTGAAAAATTTTTTTTATATTTCTCATTTCATTTGTTAAAAAGATTATTAGATTATCTTATATAAATATTATATTAGAAAATAGAAAAATGATTCTTAAAAAAAATCCCTTGCCGAGTTTCGTGATTTTGTGTTGCCCAAAGGCTGCTGTCGTCCCACGGGTATTACGCTGTGTTGGAAAAGGTCGTAGGTCGGGAAATCTCGTTAACGGAGAAACGTGATACGATCGCGATCGTAAAGCTGATGAGATAAACATTCCAGAATAACCAGGCTGCTGAGATTTAATTTGTTGCTTTGGGCGAAATAATTTTTTTTCTAATGTGCTAATAAGATACAAGGTAAAGATGTTGTACATTATGGTTAAGCCAAGGCTGGTTATTAACATAACGAGCTTTTCTTAATTAAAAAAGGAGGGATGAGCTTAGGCAAGCTGACTACATCATAATTGACATGAAAACAGTATGTCATGAGATAATAACATGTATTAGTGAATGTAACGTAACGTAATTTGCATATGAAACGAGATAATTGTTTTTACTTGATTTAGAATCCAGTAATTATAAGTGTAACAAAATATGCGACATACATGTAAAAACTAACGCTGGAATAACTTGTCAGTTTCACTGAAGGTTGTAGCTATTTTTCTAACTGTGTCCAATACAAAAGCGGAATCTTTTCTGTCACAAGCAGTAAAACTCCATGAGACGATATAAAAACTGTTGCTGATATAACCGTTATGTCAACCCAACAGTGAATGCTGGAGTGACGCGACAAATGTTGCGTAGTCCTTTTCTGCTAGAAACACAATCACAGTCATGTCAAGTCAAATTCAAAAAACACTTTTTCAAACGTTGGATTGGAACTGCCAATCTGTCAAACTGAATGATGACAGAATCGACAGAATCTTTTCCGTCACAAACAGTTAAGTTCCGTGAAACGACGTAAATACCAACAGTCGGATAACTGTTATCTGTTTTACCGGAGGATGTAGGTATTTTTCTAGGTTTGTCAAATACTATTTTTGTCTATCAGTGAAAGCATAACCTTTTCTGTCATGAGCAATAAAACTCCATGAAACATGAAAACTGTCGCTGATATAACGGTTATCTCAACTCAACAGTGAACAACGGAGTGACGTGAAAAATGTCTCGTACTCACAATCTTCGTTAAAAAAAATCACAGTCATGTCGCGTCAAATTTAAAAACCAATTTTTCAAACGCCGGATTGGAACCGTGGGACACCCACGTGGGTCGTGCGTGTAGAGGTTTGACCGCCCGACCAAGGAAAACTGTTTTATCAGCGTTATACAGCTGGGAAGTGGGGAACAACGAGGCTGAATACCTGCCGCTAACCTTCTCCCTGCCTTCATTCTCAGATATTGCGCTGAAAGCAGCCTCATTCATTACTGAACAGACCAATTTGTTTCTTTAGTTCCCTGACATTTTTAGGAAAATTACAGCAAGAGGACAAGATGAAAACTTGTGCTTCACTAACTTGTTGCCATGCACAAAAGGGTTGACTTTTTATGGAAAGCAAGGACTATACACTTACCGCACTAGCGATTTCATACCAAATATCATGATAATCCACCCATAGCTTCTTAGGTTATGCTGTTCAGCAACAAAGGCACCAAACCACAAATGCTATCGAAAATAATGCTGAAATGCATCTGTTCTCAGATATTGTACTGAAAGCACGCTCTCTTCATTCATTACTGAACAGACCAATTTGTTTCTTTAGTTCCCTGACATTTTGAGGAAAACTACAGAAAGAGGGCGAGATGAAAACAGTTCCTTGTGCTTCACTACTTGTTGCCATGCACATAAAGGGTTGACTCTTTATAGTAAGCAAGGGCTATACACTCACCGCATGTAATTGTTTCATATCCAATGACATAATAATCCACCCATAGCTTCTTAGGTTATGCTGTTCAACAACAAAGGCTCTAAACCACAAATGCTGCTGAAAATAATGCTGAAATGCATCTTTTATCAGATATTGTCCTGAAAGCAGCCTCATTTATTACTGAACACACCAATTTGTTTCTTTAGTTCCCTGATATTTTGAGGGAAACTACAGAAAGAGGACAAGATAAAAACAGTTCCTTGTGCTTCACTAACTTGTTGCCATGCACATAAAGGGATGACTTTTTATGGAAAGCAAGGACTATACACTTACCACACTAGCGATTTCATACCAAATATCATTATAATAATCCACCCATAGCTTCTTAGGTTATGCTGTTCACCAACAACCTGGAAACAACCTCATTCATTATCGAACACACAAATTCTTTTTCTGACATTTTGAGGAAAACTATATAGCAAGAGAATGCGGTGAATACAATTCCTTGTGCTTCACTGTACTGCTTGCTGCCATGTGGCTGTGTTTTAAAGTTTGTGAACTCAAAAAAGTTGAGCTCATACAGAATCAACTTTTCAAGCAAAAAAACATATGTTTGTAACTCAATATACAAGATTATTTCCTACCTATAATGTCTTGACAATCCATCCATAGCAGCTCAACAACAAAATATGTACAGAGTGGTTCCGAAAACGCATCTGTCTCTCTTATTTTGGTTGAGCTCAAAGTGTAATGATTTTCCAACGACCAAAGGTGCAATTCGGTTTCCCTATATCTCACTTTTATAGTAATACATAACCTTCTTGGTGAAGATAAATAGAGTTTTATTACTTTTTATGCTGCTTCATGTATAACATCATTGCAGTGGGTAATGATACATTTGGGCCTAGCTGGAACATAATTTAGTGAGCTGAGTCCCAGCCACCACTCTGCAAGCATTAGTGGACAGTCCCTTCATACAACCTCCACTGTGTAAGTGTTAATGGACGGTCCCTTCAGACAATGTCCACTGTGTATAGGCATTAGTGAACAGTCCATGGACAACCACCACAGTGTAGTATTGATGAATGGTCCCTTCTGACAACCTCCACTGTGTAAGTGTTAGTGGACAGTCCCTTCATACAATCTCCACTGTACTTTGTATGTATAAGCAACAGTCCATGGACAACTACCACAGTGTAGTATTGATGGATGGTCCCTTCTGACATCCTCCACTATGCACCACTAGTGGATGGTCCCTTCAGACTGCCTCCACTCTGCACCAGTAGTGGACAGTCCCTTACAAGGGGACCATTGGTGGCAATTGCATCCCAGCAGTCCAATAATAACGGGTAGCGGGAACGAAATTGCCCCCGACACCCCCGCAATTATCGTTGGCCGCGCCTTCATTACCACGGTAACGAGTGCCCCATCGCGTATGGTGCGGAGCGATATCGTTGCCGAAAGGCCGGAGGAAGCGCGGAATTGATGGCGGGTTAGCGAGGGTGTCAGGATGGTAGTTATACTGACTGGCTGATATAGTGGGGTGTGGAACATGGCAATATTTCTGTCCGTTTGAAAAATAGAACAGCCAAGTTTTCCTGTCAAGGGCGCTCCAATATGATTTGTCGAGTCTTGGGCTACAAAGAAGATGTTTGCTGATAAAGAGGGATGTGAGACATGACAATATTTCTGTTCGTTTGAAAAATTAGGGAGCCAAGTTTTCCTGCCAAGGGCGCTCCAATATGATTTGCTGAGTCTTGGGCTAGAAAGAAAGAATGATGGTGATACAGCAGGGTGTGGAAACTGGCAATATTTCTGTCAGTTTGAAAGATTGCACAGCAAACTTCTACTGCCGAGGCCACTACCATTTGATTTGTTAGTTCTTGGATTCAAACAAAAATGCTGAAACAAGTCTGAGGGGGAGGGGTTCAACCAAAATCGGGAAAGAGGGGCGCTGCGCCCTCTTGTTTCAGCCCAGCGCCCCCTTGTCGAATTCAGAGTTTAGCTTAATCCCCAGCATACAGCCTTCACTCAGCAATTGATCCTTCCATAAATACATAGAATTCGCTCCCTTGCCTGTGTGTGCTCCCTCTTGTTTAAATTTTGTAGAAAAACCACTGGGGTAGTCTGTAGTAGATGGATGACCTAGGTGGCAATGCAGGTGAAAAACTGCTGTCTTTAACATCTGGTACACATTGAGTACCTGCAGGATCAAACAGGTTGATAGATGACCAGGTGGCTAAACAGGTGTCGTCCCCATCTATTACCTGTGATGTTAGTGATAACGGTTAGATATATTGTGACACGTGGGCTTAGTAGGACCGATAACCATCCAATAACTTCCCCCACTGGCCATCCTATCTTGTAGATAGATCACCTGGTGGAAAAATCGGTAAAAACTGGTGTCTCTCTCATCTACCAGTACATGTAATTGGGTGCTGCAATATTGTTCCTTTATTAAAAGTACTTGAAGCAAAAGCGATGAAAAACATATTAAGCATCTCCTGGCTTCTACAGGTAGATAGATGACCAGGTGGCTAAACAGGTGTTTCTGCCATCTATAACCTGTGATGTTTGTGATTGCGGTGAGAGTTAAAGTGTGCCCATAGAGCTTAGTGGGACCGATATCCAATAACCACCCTTGCTATCTGTCCTGGTATCTCTCAGATAGGCTAGCGTCCTTGGATAGAATGCATGGTTGCAAAGCAGGTGAAAGCTACTGTCACACAATGGATCGGCTTTTCACGATGGTGTTAAGTTTGCGGTAAAGAGTTCACAGCAAAAACGTAAAACCACCGCAAACATTTCTGCATTTACAGTAGTGTGCTACAAGGTCTAAGCAGGACCGATAACCATCCAATAACTCTCCCCCCTGGCCTTCCTGATAACATCACGTTTCGCCGCACGGTAGTAAAGACGCGGCCGACAACCGTTGTTAGGGAAGTTGGAGAGTGAGCGATCGCTGTCATTGGTCCGTTTAATAGGATCCGGCGTGGTAATATGATCCTGCCGTGGGTAATACGATCCTCCCTACGTCTGTTGTTAGTGTTCGTAAGGAGGAACCGTGCGGTGATAATGGGTGTTTAAGTTAGGGATGAACCATTGATGATTGTAGGGAGGTAGCGTTAGTTACTCACAGTGGACATAGGGTTCTTCTTTCATACTGCTTAGCCTCTAGAGATTAAAATTACTAGCGGTTTGTGCATGTACAAGTGTTAGTTACAAAACAAGTGACTGGTGTGGATAAATAAAGGTAAGGACACTAAGGAACGTAACTGATTTCGTGAGTGCAAAAGAAAAAGACAAGTGAATTAAGGGTTGCTTTACACTGACACCCACGTAGCGACTGTTTTTGCACATCACTAGAATTACCACTTGCAACATGCAGTGTGACGCAGGTTGACAAAGGGGAATAACAGCTGTTGACACCCTCAGTGAATATAGATTTTTATTCTGAACAAATACTTTATGATAAAGACTGTTTGTTGTGTATTAGTAGAATACCCACCTAAAACCTGTAAAATGGCAACCTGCAATTTGTAGGGGAAAGTAGAATGTTATGTTTATTTTAGATGTTTCATAGGTGATAATAATCTATACGTTTGGATAGTTAAATCAAGATCCACACTGGGGAGAAACCTTAGGCTGTTAGAGTGGGTAATAATAGAACTTTGGATATTAAGATCAAAATCCACACTGGGGAAAAACCTTATGTTGTTAGAATAGAGAATAAGTGGACTTTGGACATTCTAAAATGGATCCCTTAATGTTGTTAGATGTGATTTGATGAGACTTTGATGGCCACATTGTAAAAAAGATTAAAAGACTTTGGATATCAAGATTAAAACCCACACTGGGGAGAAACCGTAGCTTATTAGAACAGGGAATAAGTGGACTTTCTATAATGTTGTTGGATGGGTTTGATGTGATTTGATCAGACTTTGATGGCCACCTTGTAAAAAAATCTGGCCACTTGTCAGTTTAATGGACTCTGTCGGCCAGCGGGGGTTGTTATCGGTAATAGCGGGCCTGTTATCTTGGCGCGTTTCATTGGCCGTTACTGACACGACGGGCGCTGACCACAATTACGCGAGGCGTGCGGGAAAAATGGGGGATCTGACGGACATCAGGGTCGATTATGGCGGGAAAATTGGCAAATCAACTGGACTGGGACTCACACTGGGGAGGAACCACATGGGACTGTTGTTGTAGCCTGGATAGATGAGTGAGTGAATGAATGAATGAATGAATAAACGAATGAAGAAATTAATGAATGCTTGAATGAGCAAATGAAAGTATGAAGTGAATGCAAAGGCATCAGGTTTGATTATGGAGGGAAAATGGGCAACTGATGTTGAAGAGTATTCCCACTGGGGATGGACCCTAGCTGGGACTGTTGGTTTGCTGGAAGGCAGAGCCCAAACCTTTCTTTCTGTCGCCTTTTACCTCCCCAACCCAAAAGTTAAGTAGTACTACCCATTTTTACACCTGGGTGGAGTGAGGAAAGTTGTGTTAAGTGCCTTTCCCAAGGGCACAACATCGATCGTGTGTCAGGGGATGCAAACCCGGTACCTCTGGGTTCTGGGCCACACACTCTATTACTCCCACATGACACCATAGGGCTATCTTAACTCCTGGATCCATGTTAAGTTTGTGTATAATGGCGTTGATAGCCACAGGCGAGAACCCACACAGGGAGAAACCCTTAGGGAACAGAGCGCTGATTGACATTCGGGAGGCGGTCGGGGGTAATTGCATCTGAAATGGATTATACTAGGTTTGGATTCTCACTGGAGAGTGGCTTTAGAATAACTCGTTTTACAATTATGGTTGTTTTCATTGGAATTCTGGTTTACTGCAGATAAGATGTCAGCTTGAGACTCGCATTGGAGAGAAACTCTTAGGAAAATTCCTTCTAAATTGTTCCCAGCTTTATCAGTCTTAATAACTGGATGTTAAATGCATGTTTTATTGTATCCTTAATTGCTTAGCCCGAGGCGTACATCCACACAGAGGAGAAACCCTGGGGAGAACATGAGTGATTGAAATTCTAAAGGTGGTCCGCAATGATTGCTCCAAAAATGGATTGTATAAGGCTGGGGTTTACAGTGAAAAGATGGCTCTGAAATTGTAAAAATGCTTGTTTTATGATGCCCATTGTTATGGAATCCAGGTTTATGACCGATACAGCTGTGCTGTTGAGACTCACACTGGGGAGAAACCGCCAGAAATTTGTTAATAACTTAACAAAGAGTTAAGAATTCATCCTAATTATCCCGTCTGTATGGCTGCCTCAGTAACTGGAAGAATATTAAATGTGTGTTTAATTGGTAAATGGTTAAGTTATCTACAGGCGAACATTCACACTGGGGAGGAACCCTACAGAGAGAGAGTCACTGATTGAAATTCTAACTTACGAATCTGAGGGTGCTTCACTATAGATGATCCAGAAATGGATTATATAACTTATATAATCCATATACGCCATATTTCTGCAGTAAACCCCGTCCTTATAATTATTATAAGGACGGGGTTTACTGTAGAGATATGGCTTCTAGAAATTAGTTATTTTATGATGGTTATTTTGATGGAATTCAGCTTTATTACATATACATTCAAACTCACACTGGGGAGAAACCCTCAGAGGAAAATGTCACTAGCTTAACAAAGGTTTAAGAATTTATCCTAATTATCCTATCTGTAGGGTTGCCTATTAAGTAACTGTATAAACTTTAAAAGACAAACACTGATTGAAATTTTGACTACGAAACTGAGGGTGATTCGCAATGAATGCTCCAGAAATGCATTATATCAGGACGGGACTTACCGTAAAAAATATGTGGCTTCCAAAAATGCATTAGTTATTTTATGAAGGTTATTTTGATGGAATTCTGTTTTATCTCTGATACAGCTTTTAGATTGAGACTCACACTGGGGAGAAACCCTGAGAAAAGAATGACACTAATTTGACCAGGGCTTTAGTCTAGTTTAGAATTCATCCCCCTTTCCCTATCTTTAGGGCTGCATGATAGCTACAAGGATGTTAGGTGCGTGCTTAATTGCATGATGGTTAAGCTAGCTGCAGGCGTAGATCCACAGTGGGGAGGAACCCTACGGAGACAACCACTGATTGAAATTCCAACTTAGGATGCTAAAGGTGGTTCGCACGAAACGCCCCCTAGATGTGATGTATAAGGCATGGTCTTAACAGTGAATATGCAGCTTATAGAAATTCCTTAGTTGTTCTATGGTGCCTGCTTTTGATGGTATTCAGTAATTACTGAGCCATTAGATGGAGACTCACACTGGAGAGAAACCCTCAGAGAAAAATGGCACTAATTTGACCGGGGCTTTAGAATTCATCCTCCCTTTCCCTATCTTTAGGGCTGCATGATAGCTACAAGGATGTTAGATGCATACATGTACTTAATTGCATAATGTTTAAGCTAGCTGCAGGCGAAGATCCACAGTGGGGAGGAACCCTACAGAGACAACCCCTGATTGAAATTCTAAATTAGGATGCTAAAGGTAGTTCACACGAAACGCCTCCTAGATGTAATGTATAAGGCATGGTCTTTACAGTAAGTACGCAGCTTATAAAGATGCCTTAGTTATTCTATGGTGCCTGTTTTTGATGGTATTCAGTAATTACTGAGCCATTAGATTCAGACTCACACTGGGGAGAAACCCTTAGAGAAAAATGGCACTAATTTGACTAAGGCTTTAGAATTAACCCTCCTTTTCCTATCTTTAGGGCTGCATATCTTTAGGGCTGCAAGAATGTTAGATGCGTACTTAATTGCGTGATGGTTAATCTATCTGCAGACGAAGACTCACACTGGGGAGAAACCCTGGGAGAAAACAAACCTCTGATTGAAATTCCGAAGGTGGTTCACAGTAATTGTTCCTGACAAGAAAAATGAACCCGCGCTGTAAATTCCGGGGTGAGAATTAGCGTGATTTGATCGGGGAGCCTCCCGAGAGTGAAAGTAAACGGGATGATCCAGCCTGTCGTTAACTTTCCATTTACGGGCAGCATAACGAGCCGCCGTGCGCTTAATTGGATGTTCTATATGGAGGTGTTGGTGATCAATGAGAAGTCATCAGGTGGGATTGCCGGGCTATTCCTGTAATGGGGCAGGTGGAGACCCACACTGGTGAGGGACCACAGGCTGTTAGAGTAGGGAGGGATTGGACTCTGGATAACTAAGAATAACATCCACACTGGGGAGAAACCGTAAGATGCATATGGTTCGACCAGTGATAATCAGAGTTTACTAAGAATTAAAACCTACACTGGTGAGGGACCGCAGGCTGTTAGAGTAGGGAGGGATTGGACTCTGGATAACTAAGAATAACATCCACACTGGGGAGAAACCGTAAGATGCATATGGTTCGACCAGTGATAATCAAAGTTTACTAAGAATTCAAACCCACACTGGTGAGGGACCGCAGGCTGTTAGAGTAGGGAGGGATTGGACTCTGGATAACTAAGAATAACATCCACACTGGGGAGAAACCGTAAGATGCATATGGTTCGACCAGTGATAATCAAAGTTTACTAAGAATTCAAACCCACACTGGTGAGGGACCGCAGGCTGTTAGAGTAGGGAGGGATTGGACTCTGGATAACTAAGAATAACATCCACACTGGGGAGAAACCGTAAGATGCATATGGTTCGACCAGTGATAATCAAAGTTTACTAAGAATTCAAACCCACACTGGTGAGGGACCGCAGGCTGTTAGAGTAGGGAGGGATTGGACTCTGGATAACTAAGAATAACATCCACACTGGGGAGAAACCGTAAGATGCATATGGTTCGACCAGTGATAATCAGAGTTTACTAAGAATTAAAACCTACACTGGGGAGGGACCGCAGGCTGTTAGAGTAGGGAGTGATCGGACTTTGGATAACTAAGAATAACATCCACACTGGGGAGAAACCGTAAGATGCATATGGTTCGACCAGTGATAATCAAAGTTTACTAAGAATTCAAACCCACACTGGTGAGGGACCGCAGGCTGTTAGAGTAGGGAGGGATTGGACTCTGGATAACTAAGAATAACATCCACACTGGGGAGAAACCGTAAGATGCATATGGTTCGACCAGTGATAATCAAAGTTTACTAAGAATTAAAACCTACACTGGGGAGGGACCACAGGCTGTTAGAGTAGGGAGGGATTGGACTCTGGATAACTAAGAATAACATCCACACTGGGGAGAAACCGTAAGATGCATATGGTTCGACAAGTGATAATCAAAGTTTACTAAGAATTAAAACCTACACTGGGGAGGGACCACAGGCTGTTAGGGTAGGGAGTGATTGGACTTTGGATATTTGGATTCATCTTCAAATTCACACTGGGGAGAAACCATTGAATGGTACAACTCAGCTTTGGTTGTTAGAGTTGGTAATATTGGAGTTAAGATATTAAGATTAAAATCCACACTGGTGTGTAACCTTTAGATAATTGGATAGATGATAATAGAAGTTTGAATATTAGGATTAAAACCCACACTGGGGAGAAACCGTAGGTTGTTAGAGTAGGGAATAATTGGACTTTAGATATTAAGACTAAAACCCACACTGGGGATGAACCTTAGGTTCTAAGAATAGGGAATAATTTGACTTTGGATTAAAAGCTGCACTTTTAAGAACTTTGGCTGTTAAAATGGGGAATAATTGGAATTTGGATATTAAGATTAAAATCCTCTCTGGTGTACAAGTGTTAGATATTTAGAGAGATGACAATCATAGTTTAGATATTAAGATTAAAAGCAACACTAGTAAGATAGGTAATAAT
Organism: Branchiostoma lanceolatum; assembly: GCA_035149815.1. Classification (NCBI taxonomy): domain Eukaryota; kingdom Metazoa; phylum Chordata; class Leptocardii; order Amphioxiformes; family Branchiostomatidae; genus Branchiostoma; species Branchiostoma lanceolatum. Next base: position 14,854,884 of record CM068884.1, read on the forward strand.
TTGAGTTTTGATATAAAAATTAAGACTAGTTGATTTTTCATGTACTATTTTCGAACTTGTTTATTCCTAACTGCAATTTCACACCAGTATGACTGGTATTGTGAAACGTTAGGCAGTAGATATTGTTGCTATATTTCTTTTCCAGCAGTAATTGAACCAGCACCAAGGACAGCCGCTGTTTTGCTGCCTTCAGTTGTTCAAGCCGCATTTTGCAGCTCTAAGGATGATTTTTCTAACACTTCCGTTGCACTAAATGGCTGACAACCATACTTATGGTGATGGTAGCGCAAACTACATTGTAGTAACCACTTCAATCCCAGTTTCTGAGACTGTGTGAATAGCTTTATCTGTTAATAGTTCTGTGAAAACCTGGCCGAAGTTTCAGTGTCTCCTTAGCTACATTTCAATGGCCCAGGGTTGTGTCAAAAGAACATTGATTTTTTTGTACCAATTTCCAACTTGCCCATGCCTAACTTCAGTTTAGCACCAGACTCAGACTCGCTAACATTGTTATCCCAGTGGTAATGTTGGCATTATCTCGCCGGCTTTACCTGTGAGATCGCCACGGTAACGTAGCCGTCTCCATGGAGACAAGCCTTGTGAGAAAAAGCTCCTAATCTCGAGGAAAATGAGTTTCTTGAGATTGAAGGGCTCGTTCTAATCATAATGAGATTTAAGAATAAGACGTAATCCATGTGGGAATTCTGTTGGTCGACCTTGGACTATGGGTGGGCTGAGTCAAGGTCATTTGTTGGATCTTGTTCCTTTTTGTTATACTTGAAATGATTCTTCTTTTTTTAAATCTGGTTGTGAATCGTTTTGGGTCATTTTCATGCTATCCTTCTTCAAAAGTCCTAGCTTGTATTGTACTTGTAGCGTTTTCTAGTAGGAAAACTTGACTTGAGCAGCCCAAAGCTCCACACACAGCCCCGAGTCGACTCCGAAAACTTGTGTGTAAACCGGGCCCGTGTTTCTGTTCCTAATTAACGCGACCTGTTTCCTCCTGCGCCGGTCCAGAACAGGTGTTCCTCCATCTGGGCCAGGTGGTTCAGCATCCATCATAGTTCCACCTGTCCTCGTCACCACAAAACAAACCGTTACTATGGAAATGTAGGCCAGGATGGAGTTAGGCTCCCATCAACTTGATCAAGCTACTGTTAATGCAAAAATGTTTGAGATGGTTCACTGTTTTCGCAGTGAACACTTAACCGTGAACTCAAAACCACTGCAAAAAGTGCTTTCATTGTATGACTAGCGGTACTACTGTTTCAAACGCGAACTCAAAACCACCCTGGACACTCCATTTTCTGCATTACAGTATTTGCTGGATTCGTAGACATTTTGAGGTGAAAATTTAGCAAGAAGGCAAGATGAAAGCAACTTGGATCCGACTCTATATTTCACTCCCTGACACTATGCGTACCGTGCCAGCTGGTCTGACATTAATCACAGTTTCACCTGTACTCAACACCACAAAATAACTCAGGAAATGTAGGCCAGGATTTTGTTAGGGTCACATCAACCTATTTTCCTGAATTCTCAGACAAGTTGAGGTAGAAATTCAGCAAGATGAAAACAACTTGGATCTGATTGTGCCCAGATGTGGTTTCTTGGCCTTGCACTGAAAAACAAGCTGCTAGGGGGCCCAAACCCACACCACTTCTTCATTACACCACAAGCCATCTGCCACCAAAAAATCAAGACCATAGCACGTCCTGGTAAAGAGATACAAAAATGGAATTTCTGCTGCAGTACCAAGGTCACATACCAGGGGGCCCTAAATCAAACTTGCATTTCGGCTTCACAACACCTGCCCACATACCAAATATCATCGTAATCCAACAAGTGGTTCTTGAGTTATGCTGACTACAGTAGTCCGGAAACACAAACAGACAGACAGACACCCAGACACACCCAAAACTATATCTCCATTTTTCATGGAGATAAAAAGAGATGAAACAGGAAGGAAACTCCAATCAGAGCAGCTGGCCTCACATCCATCACAGTTTCACCTGTTCTCACCACAACAAAATAACTCAGGAAATGTAGGCCAGGTTTGATTGATACTCTCACATTTGTTCCTGTGTTGTGCAGTGAAAAATGAGAAAAAGGTCATGCTTCGATGTATTTTCACCTGTTCATAAAAACTGGAGACTGATCTGTTACCTTGGAAATGTACGCCAGAATTTAGTTTAGGCCGCATCGATTTATTTCTTTGTTTCTCAAACATTTTTAAGTACAAAGTAGGAAGAGAGAATTCCAAAGAAACCTGAACTTTTTTCTAAGAAATAGCAAAGAGCTTAATCTATGACTATATGTGGTGGCAACTGTCAAAATAATTTCCAAAAAGTATTTTTGGTTTAGAGTTCTACAGATCTAGATAAGAGCTTTGGATATGTTCAATCGTCACTATAATGAAGTGAATTTTAAAACATGATGAAGAGTAGTTATAAGTAAGACTACCTTGAACGTGAAACCACCACAGATTTGCCCAGATTTTAGGCTGTTTTCATTTCCGTCTTTAGGATTAAGAAAAACCTTTGAAGCAAGATTGAAAATCAACCTTGCCACCACTAAGGTGTGTGGTCTAGGTTACATGGTATTTGCCTTTAAAAAGTCTTTGAAGCAACAAGAAAGCCATTCAAGAAAGCCATTCATCGCAGTCCTTAGGACGGGACGTTAAGCCGTGGTCCACTGTTCATTATGCTTGTCGAAAAGAGCTAGGGGAATTTCCCCGGTACAATGAACCTGTAAATACTGTACATAGCGTCTGTCTCTGTCACGACCAGTGGAAGAGTAGCTCATCTGTTCATTGAGTTCATTTGAGCTAAACTGGTTCGAGATTCCTTTCCTTTCCTTTCTTGCCTCCGCTAAGGTGTGTGGATTACGTATGAAGTCTCTACTCACACATTTGACAAATGTGGCATCAAATCATGACCTGGGTCATTTAGAGAGAAGAACAGAGTACCTGTTCTGGTTGGAGTGAAGCCCTTAGGCAACACCAATTTAATTACTTGGTTAACAGAATTTGAAAAAAATGCTAGATTGGAAAATCAACATGAAAACAGAAAACAAAATTTGTACTTAAGTGCACACAGTGAACAGGGTCAGGTGCAAGTTTTCACCCCTGCCTTCTGTTTTCATGCTGTCCTCGTGCTACGACTTTACCAAAAAATCTGTTAACCAAGGAATTAAATTGGTGTGGCCTTATTGGTAATTTGAAAACCCAAACAATTCCTTGAGGGTTGATTAGAACATAACCGGGCTAAAATTTCCCGTGGGAACTCGGATTCGTCGGACCAAGAAATTGGCAGGAGAGAAGAGAGTATGGAAATGGAACAGGTAGAAGTGCGTGAAATATCGCAGCATAACTCTGATCTGGGTCATGTCTGTGTTCAGTACTGAGGAGGAATTACAATCTTTCAGTATTGACGAAAGAAATGAGCTGTTTAAAGAGACTAACATTTTCCATCCTAATTTCTCCACGTTTTCAGACGAAAAGAAAACTACTTCCCTCTTAACATCACAAAACCCACATATTACAGAAAAAGTGGGATCATTCGTCTTCCACTGTCTTGCAAAAAGAAGCCGAACCCAATGAGTTAGAACCTAGTGTCAGTAGTTACAGACTAGAGTAGTCATATGTTATATTGTTCATTATTGTCTGTCTGTCTGTCCACTCCGTGTTACATGTACATGTACTTGCAATTAGCCTACGGGCAGGAATTTTCAAACTTTCATTAATAGCTATTTCTATTGGATGCTCATTTCTTGATAGAAATGTTATGTAGGCGTTCTCGTGTCTGGTAATGTCTGGTTTTACACTCAGAAGGATGAAAAATAAGTTAGAGAGAAAAGCAGAGCAACTGGGTAAAAAAAACAGCTTTTGTTGTTATTTCCTGCAAGTATATGTTTTCCAGCCTGGAAAAGTTGCAATTTTTTCATACTTTTTGCTTTCTGCAAATTGCTGGTTGCATGTTGTTACCTTGAGTCCGGGGTGTACATATTTTTTGGCACATTATACTATCTTTGATATTCACTGCAGTTAAGTGTCTACATCTTATCATAGATCCCTTTAAGTCCAAACTAAAGTCCAAGATCTGACAACCGGTTATCTCCACCCTTCTCAGTTTTCTATTTCCCTTAGCATTTCTCTCAGTGCCATGTCTGTCCATTCTCTGATATTATCCTCCCATTTTTCTGTTGCCTACCTCTCTTCATTCCTCCCAAGTGTTAATCTCAGTCTGTACCATCCATACATCTGAATCAGCTTGCATGGGCAGCATGCCAAAGTTTAGCCAAACCTATAATTCACTAGTTACATTTATACAGGCATAGACTGAGGAAAAAAACAAAACTTTTTTTGTTCTTTTCTGCAAGGCAGTAGTTTTCCAGCCTGGTTGTTTAGCCCAGAGTGTTCATATTTTTGAGACATACTTTCTTTCATATTCACTGCAGTTAAGTGTCTAGCGCATATCTCTAGTAGTCTATACAATCCACACATCTGAATCAGCTTGCATGGGCAGCATGCCAAAGTTTAGCCAAACCTATAAATTGCTAGTTAAAATACAGGCATAGACTGAGGTAAAAAACAAACTTTTTTTGTTGTTTCCTGCAAAACAGTAGTTTTCCAGCCTGAAAAGGTTGCAGTTTGTTGAGCCCTGAGTTTTCATATTTTTGAGACATACTTTCTTTCATATTCCCTGCAGTTAAGTGTCTAGTGCATATCTAGTAGTAGTCTATACAATCCACACATCTGAATCAGCTTGCATGGGCAGCATGCCAAACCTATAAATTGCTAGTTAAAATACAGGCATAGACTGAGGTAAAAAACAAACTTTTTTGTTGTTTCCTGCAAAACAGTAGTTTTCCAGCCTGAAAAGCTTGCAGTTTGTTGAGCCCTGAGTTTTCATATTTTTGAGACATACTTTCTTTCATATTCACTGCAGTTAATTGTCTAGTGCATATCTCTAGTAGTCCATACAATCCATACATTTGAATCAGCTTGCATGGGCTGCATGCCAAAGTTTAGCCAAACCTATAAATTGCTAGTTAGAATACAGGCATAGACTGAGGTAAAAAAAAAAAGTTTAACTTTTGTTGTTTTTTTCTGCAAGACAGTAGTTTTCCAGCCTTGCTGTTGAGCCGTGAGTGTTCATATTTTTGAGACATACTTTATTTCATATTCACTGCAGTTAAGTGTCTAGTGCATATCTCTATCTGTCTATACAATCCACAAATCATGCTTGCAAGGGCTGCATGCCAGACCTATAATTCGCTACTTACGACACAGGCATATAGATCAGCTACATCGTAACCAAATCAGTATTCCAGACCCTGTCGCGGTTAATTGACGAATCGGGAGGCCCAACTGTTGCGAAACGTCCAGCCTTTATCTGCGAGTTTACCACCCCGACGTCGTAAATGTCGCAGTTCCACCTGCCGGCCCGTTTCCATGGTAACCGCCTCGTCGCCATGGTTACGCCTTCCGAAGGTTTTGTGTCGGTCCCAGTTTTAAGGCGGGAAAGTGCTGACTTTATGTCGTCTTTACGACCCGCGTCACTCCCGATAAATGCTTTTTCGTTAAATGAAATTCCCGGTTGTTAAAGGTTCGGAGTCAGAACCCCTATAAAAGTGGCGACTGTTTCATTCTGCGGGGCTGCAACGGGAGTATATGAGGGAGTGTAAAACTCCGCAGTCCATGGAAAATCCTGTTTAGGGGCTTTAAAGTCGGCCAAAGCAAGGCTGTCGACTGGTTCTGAAAAAGTTATTCTCAAAAAGGCAAAAATGGTTTCGGAATAACATTGAAATTTAAAGGTACATGTACCTGTAACTATCATTTTCTGTCCCTTTGTTTGGTCCATCAAAAATTGACTGTTTCTCAAAAACTCCAGTTAGACGGGTCCGTTGGTGGTGCTTGGACCCCACTACTTCCCCTTTTCTTTAAGATTCGTCCTCGAATCTCCGAGTTCGATATCCCTGTGCGGCACTCATGGGGTTGGTGTGGGAACTACTGAAACAAAAGGGGCGAGTAGCTCAGTCTCCTGGCTCCCGGGGATCGAACCCGGGCCGCCAGCGCACAAACCACACGCACTAACAGCTAGGCTAAAAGGTCTGGACCAGTTAGACTGGTCATTTGGTGTCGCTTGAACCCCACTGTTACAGAAGGTTTGAACGTGTTTGGTCAACTTTGTGAAACTAAGGAAAGAAATTTGTGTATCCTTTGGGACCTGAGAACCATGCAGCTGAATTGGATTGGCCCAATGGTTCATCAGTATTCTTGATAGAAAAGTGATGATTTCTGCTGTAAACCCTGGAAGGGTCTCTGGGCTGCAATTTAATAGATCGAATCAGCGCACAGGTGGGGAAAGTCGGCAGGTAACCTTGTAGGATACCTAGGGGGTCTTACATCAGAAAAGTCGGCAGGTAACCTTGTAGGATACCTAGGGGGTCTTACATCGGGAAAATTGGTAGGTAACCTTGTGGGTCACCTGGAGGGTCTTACTCAGCAGGTAACATTGTGTGTCACCCAGGGGGTCTCACATGTACATCCTTCTTCAAGGTTCCTGTCAAGACTTTTCAGAAGAAGTTTGGGGTGATGATGGTTTGGGCCCTTGTAGATTTATACTGCGTATTACTGTCCTCCCAAAAGTACATTGTATCAATTGCTTAAAGAATTTATTTTCTGCATTACTGATAGAATATGCTACAATATATTGGCTTGACCTGACCGATACGATGTTTGGTAAGGAATATTGGTGGTTAAACTTTGTTTGTGCTCCAACTCTTTGATAGTGAGTTTAAGATACTAGAGCTTGGCTTATGAAAAATCCATTGGAGTTGCAGAAACACAGACAGATTAACAGACAGACAGATAGACATGTATACATGTTTAAAAGAAAATACCTCACTACCTCAGGGTAAAATGATAACTTTTTAATCTGTTATATCACACTCATAGATTCATGCACATGTTAATGTGATACAACAAATCATTTACTTCCGCCTCACAGCTCAGTGTTATCCCTTGTTGTCCATCTCTACATCTGCATAGTTGAAAATCCATGTGACCAAGTGATGAGAAACAACCAATACTCTAACTTCTGCCCAGGCAACCTTAGTTGCCCACCTCTGTACTTTATTCTGTAAACCCAGCCGGAAACCTTGCAGCATGTTGACCTGACCCAGTCAGAAATTATTCACTCGAATCTTTGTTCCTCGTTAATAGAATCTTGTGAGTCGTCTCAGGTTTCTGCGTGTCTGTCACACGGAGCTCTCCGGTTGCATAAGAAGAGAAATGTGTCTACTGAGGACAATCACTCGAATAAACCTTGTTTGTGGGGTGAAAACAAAGAAGGAATAAAGTTCGCTAAGACTTCTTTGTTTTGTCCGGAAATCAAGCACATCGTCTGTCAGATTTCGTAAAGCTTTAGAGAGGGGTCAGTTGGTTTTGACAAGAAAACACATCTTCGTGAATGGTTTTATGTGTTTCTGTTCGGAAATATTCCTTAATTTTTGTTTTGCTGGTTGTGCATTACTCATAAAGGCAAGAAAATGTCTTTCGTTACCAATTAACAAACACCTGAGCAATGAACAAATAAAACTTCAGTAGAATTTGCTGAAGTTTTTTTGCATATCTATAGTCATGAATTTTCATATGATATGTGCACCACTGAGTGCTCGAAAGTCACTGTGTATATTTTTTACATGAAGATTGTTTGTCAATATGTATTTTCAAAAACAATTTTAAAGTTATTTATACATGTAGCTGTTTACATTTGGATGATATTGGCCCTGGAACCTGTTATACCTTTCATAGTTTCTGCAGTGATTATTTACATGTTGATCGTTTCCATGGCGATTATTTACATGTTTGTTTGTTTGTTTGTTTAGGTGCGGACATTATTTGTTAGCGGGCTGCCTATGGACGCAAAGCCTAGGGAGCTGTATCTTCTCTTCAGGGCATACAAGGTCAGATTTTTTTATTATTTTAATTTTTACGATCTCGCTCAATGCAAGGCTGTAGGGGGCCACTTCTAAGCATTGAACTAATATGGCTTATCTATTCATCTATCTATTTTCGTTAACTACCTTTACTAACTGTGATGATAGTTACTTGATATAAGCCAGAGGATAGTTGGAAAAATTAACATATTATAAATGATACGTTGATGAAGGTTAGACAATGATAAGATACGCCAAATGACGGTCACAACAAGCAACTGGATAAGATTATAAAACCGTTACGATGTTCCGAAAAAGTTTTGGAAAGTCAACATATTGTAAAATATGTTTCCAAAGACTTTAAATGTCTGAGTGACTTATGATGCAATTTCTTTACAAACCATGAATAAAAGTTGTAACATAACCACACAAAAGGTAGTTTTATGGATGACATCTGTTCAAGTTCGTCTTTTGAAATTTTCTTCTTTTTTTCAGACATTTTTTTGGGGGGGGGGCTACGTCCCCAACAGATGATTACTCCTGGAAACAGGAAAATCTAACTGACTTTTAATGAAATATCACCATAACCTTAAAAATTACCACAAGACAACACAAATATGATTTTAAGGACGACATCAGTTCTTAAGGTATTTTCTTGAATTTTCATATCTTATTTCTTTAAAGTTATAGCCTTTTAAGACTCCCCCCAGAAAGGAAAATCTTATTCAGAAGCAAATCAAAGAAGTGGAAAATCCTTTTTTGGATATGATTTTAAGGATGACATCAGTTCTTAAGGTATTTTCTTTAATTTTCATATCTTATTTTTTAAAAGTTATAGCCTTTTAAGACTCCCCCCAAAAAGGAAAATCTTATTCAGAAGCAAATCAAAGAAGTGGAAAATCCTTTTTTCTCGGACTCCTTTTCGGGCTCCTACCAATGAGTCTTAACCGTTACAGGTGGTATTTTCTTGAATTTTCGTATCTTATCTTTTTACGATATAGCCTTTTAAGACTCCCCCCAAATTGAAAATCTTAATCTGAAGCAAAACATCCCTTTTTCCAGGACTCCCCTTTGGGCCCCCAACAAATGAGACTTAACCGCTTGTCTATAATAATGTGTGCACAGCGAGCTGTAGTTAAACTTTAATGATGACAGATGTGATCATTATGCCGTAGACACTCCACACGTTAACAACTGTGTTCGGAACGAACAAGAAATCCCAGCCTACCTGCTGATGCTGCTTTGTCTTCATCAGGCAACACCAATTTAATTTCTTGGTTAACGGAATTTAAGAAAAAATGCTAGATTGGAAAATCAACATGAAAACAGAATCTCGGAGGAATGTTTTTACTTTGGTGCACACAGTTTCAGGGAGTGAACAGGGTTTTTACCCCAGCCCTCTCTTTTTTTCCACTTCTCTCTTTCTCTCCTTCCTTCCTTCCTTGCTGGGATTTGAGTTTAATATCATTCAGTCATCATTCATCTAATATTGGTTGAACTTCATTCATTCAGTCATCCCCTTTTTTCCCATCCAGTTTGGTACAGTCCAGATTACTCCAGTTGAAAGTAGACCGATCCACTTGTGCAACAGGGGTGTTTCTCAGACTAACCATCTGAATTGAGTTGGAAAGATTCCCGATAAAAGACTTGTCTTACTTAGTCTATGATAGGATTACGACTCTGCAAATTAAAACTAATTAATCCGGTAAAGCCCCATTCGTTTTCATAACGTACTCAATTCCTGGGGAGAATGCTATTTTAGGGACTGATAGCTTCCCTGGCGCGATGCCATCAGATATGAGATGTAATTCGTCTTTGAATGAAATGAGAAAGACTAAAAAAAATAAACTTTAAGAAGACTGGAGGAAAAAAACACATTAAATTTGTTTTCATAACGAACTAATTGTTCTTCAATTTCTGGAGACTGGAGAGAATGCTATTTTGGCTCAATGCCATCAGATATAAAATGTAATTCATCCTAGAAAAATATGAGGATACTAAAGAATGAAAAAGACTGGTGGAAAAAAACACATTAAATTTTGTTTTCATAATGAACTAATTGTTCTTCAATTCCTGGAGAGAATGCTATTTTGGCTCAATGCCATCCGATATAAAATGTAATTCATATCAGAAAAATATGAGGATACTAAAGAATAAAAAAGACTGGTGGAAAAAGACACATTAAATTTGCTTCCATAATGAACTAATTGTTCTTCAATTCCTGGAGAGAATGCTATTTTAGGGACTGATAGCTTCCCTGGCACGATGCCATCAGATATAGAATGTAATTCGTCTTAGATTGGAATGAGAAAGGCTAAAGAATAACGTTTTCATAAGAAATTAATTGTTGTTTTTCAATTCCTGGAGAGAATGCTATTTCAGGTAACAGATAGATTTTCTGGTGCGATGCCATCAGATATAGAATGTAATTCGTCTTAGAATGAAATGAGAAAGGCTAAAAAAGACTGGTGGAAAAAAAAAACACAACAAAATTTTGTTTTCACAATGAACTACAGGTAGAACTAGAACTAATTGTTCTTCAATTCTCAGGGAGAATGCTATTTTAGGGACTGATAGCTTCCCTAGTTCGATGCCATCAGATATAGAATTTGATTCGTCTTTGAATGAAATGAGAAAGGCTAAAAAAGACTGGTGGAAAAAAAAAAAAAACACAACAAAATTTTGTTTTCACAATGAACTACAGGTAGAACTAGAACTCATTGTTCTTCAATTTTCAGGGAGAATGCTATTTTAGGAACTGATAGCTTCCCTGGCGCGATGCCATCAGATATAGAATGTAATTCGTCTTAGAATGAAATGAAATGAGAAAGACTAAAGAATGATGTTTTCATAACAAATTAATTGTTGTTCTTCAATTCCCGGGAGGAATGCTATTTCAGGCAACAGATATTATTTATTAGATTTTCTGGCGCGATCCCATCAGATACAAGATGTATTCGTCTAAGAATGAAATGAAGAAGAATAAAGAATAATTGCGGTGCGCTGATCTAATCGCCCTGATGAAAATGTAACATAATCGGTCATGATTGTATAACGCTCTCTGCAGGAAGGGAAGTAATTATAGTAAGCCGATTAAGTTTTATAGTCTCTTCATTATTTTGGTTGTACAAACTTGATTATTTGGTTAAATGGGTCTTTAGCATATAGTGTGGCCAGCTTTCCTGAATAAGATGTAAACAGGACCCACTCAAAATAGACTGTTTTTTAAAGTCAATATGATAAAACCTTACGTGCAATGTCCGTGAATAATACTAAGTATGCAACCGCCGACTTTGACCTCTTGCTGTAGATGCTATTTTATATAATATTATATATAAATATAATGTGCATGCCCTCTTGAACATAACTTGTTGTACTTACCTGCCAAGACTGCGGCAATCATTTGGCAACATAATGGCCAACCTAAGGCGTCTTGGCGGCCATGATAATGTGACCTTTCCTATCTGGAAGGCGTGAGGTCAATCCCGGAGATTTCGTGAAGGTCAAAGATCCAGCTAATCATGGTTGTAAATGCAGGAAAGGATCTTCGGATTGACCTTCGGTGACCTTTATTGGCTGGTTTGAAGGTCGATCACACCTCGAATGTCTCCAGAGGTCGTTTCTTTCGTGGAATAACAGAGAGAATACTTCATAACAGGGCAAGGTGGTGATCATAAATGAACTTGAGACGTGAAGTTCATGGTTTCAAGTTCAGCTGAAAATCCAAGGATAAAACTTGATATTTGAGACATTTCACTTGCAAGTCAAGGTCACATGTAACTTAATTTCTTGGCTCTCAGATATTTTATTTGCTAAAGTGAAAGATCAACATCTTTTTATTAGTATTCATCGCTGCAAAGGGAGGCCAAAACAGGTAGATAAACCCAAATTACAAGTTACCCCCAAAACATGAAAATACTAGCTCTAGAGTGTGTGGGGAAAGTCTGTTATCTTCAAGTTGGTGCACACAGTTTCGGGGCTGGATATAATCATCAGTTTCAAGTTTTCCTCCCAGTTTTCATTTTCAACTCTTGCTGGGTCGTTGGGTTAAAATTTCAGAGAAAAAAGAAAATGAATATCATTTTTAAATGTAGCCCACACCAATTCTATTTCTTGGTTAACAGATTTTTTAATCTAAATTTTAGCACGAGGACATCATTAAAACAGAAGGCTTGGGTAAAAACTTGCACCTGACCTTGTTAACTTCCTGAAACTGTGTGCACTAAAGTACAAACTTTCCTCAGAGATTCTGCTTTCATGTTGATTTTCCAATCTAGCATTTTTTTTTTAAACTCCGTTAACCAAGAAATTAAATTGGTGTGGCCCAAGGTCTGATTGTAAAACCCTAACTTTAATCCAGTCATGTAACCCTCAATCTTTGGAGGCTTTAGGGCCTTCGATTGCTGCATGGTGATGTCAGTGTACACAATCAGTACAATTGTACAGTAACCTCTGACATGGGGTATGCAGAGGATGTCATATGTAAAACCAACAACCGGGGCTTGGACGGGCAGTTTGGGGGAACAAAAAGTATGATAATTGATATAAAAGACAACAGAACACACAAGACGTAAAAAGAATTAGTCATGAGCATCACATGTGTACTATATTTATTGATTTATAATAAACAGCACAGCCAGACTAGGAAATCACTCGTGCATAACTCTCAAGTTCTTACAATCAGCACAATTGTAGAAAAGTCACCTCAGATATGGGGTCTGGAGAGGATCATCCGTAAAAACCAACTTTATGTTTGTTGGCAAGAGTTATGCTAGCTGGGTCAGTTCCAAACTGGGGATGGTCAGTTTGGGGGAACAGAAAGTATGATATAAAAGACAACAGAACACACAAAATGAATTTATCATGAGCATGATCTGTGTACTTGTTTATTTATTCATAATTATACACTTTTATTTTTGTTCCTACAAACAGCCCGGTCGGCTTGGCAATGACCCATGCAGGCATAACTCTCAAGTTCTTACAATCAGTACAATTGTAGAAAAGTCACCTCAGGCCACACCAATTTAATTTCTTTGTTAACGGATTTTTATTTTCCAAAAAAAAAAAGAAATTTAGAAAAAAAAATCATGAAAACAGTTTTCGTGAATTTAAAAAAAAAAATTTTTTTTTTTCAAAATAAAAATCTGTTAACCAGGAAATTAAATTGGTGTGGCCTCAGATATGGAGTCTGGAGAAGATGTCATCCGTAAACCCACCTTTGTGTGGCTGTACGGAATGTTGGCAAGACTTGGATGTTGTGAATTGATGGATTTTCTGTGTGCATTGCCCTAATCGTGTTCTTAGCCGATCTGTGCCTGAATGCGCCATGATTAATCTTCCGCCATTTTGTTCCTTAGGGCTACGAGGGATCACTTCTCAAGGTCACCACAAAACAGGTGGGTAACTCCGTCGCCGTGGCAACTGCATCCGGAATGATGATGAATGCTTGTTCCCATGGTTGTAAACTTGAACGTGAACTAGAGTTGATGTGGCTAGAGGGACTAACGCTAACCTGAGGAATGTCTGTGACATTGAACTAGACAAGCTGAAATATGCTCGTGGGAGAATTGGTGAAAAGGAAGAATTTAACAACAGGGAAAACTAAAAACTAGGTAAAATAAGTAGAGCCCTTGGCTAAAAGCAAAACTTCTCAAATCACGGAATGTCTGTTGCAATTATGTGAAGGTAGGAGGCCCTAAACGCAAAACTTCTCAAATCACAATGTCTGTTACAATTATGTGAAGGTAGGAGGCCCTAAACGCAAAACTTCTCAAATCACAATGTCTGTTAAAATTATGTGAAGGTAGGAGGCCCTAAAAGCAAAACTTCTCAAATCACGGAATGTCTGTTGCAGTTATGTGATATTAGGAGCCATACACAGGCTCTGTTCACTTTTTGACTGTTCATGCAAGAATGTTCAATCTTGTATCCAATTGCTGAGATGTTTGGTTAAGTTATTTTACATCTTAACTTGGCAAATGTAACATGGCAAATGTATAGCTAAGTTATTTTGCATCTAAACTTACAATGGCAAATATAAGGCTGACTTATTGTATCAAACAATCAGATGTGTATCAAAAGTTTTATAAAACCTCTTATGCAGCTGATTTGATTTTCAGACATGAACCAAAGCCTTTTATATACAGATGCACTTCCTAAATCCTAAATGCTTCTTTGCCATATAGCATTTTGCTTTTCCATGATCCGATTTGAGAATTGGGTACAAAAGTGTAAAAACTGCTTAGAAAACTCACAAGAAGCTTGTGAACAACGCAAAGTGGCTTACGTCTATCCGGTGTGGAAAAGGAGCAGCTTTGTTTGGCTCAAACCGCCCAGAAAAATGAGCAGACCCGTTTCTTGTACCCGGTGATGGAACCCAATGTAGCGTGAAACAGGATTAAGCGTTAAGCCCTCTCAGAATCCGCCACAATCTGCTTACGCTGAGAGAAATCGGATTAAGGATTTCCGCTGAAAATGATCCTGGATTATCTGACGCGTGATTGGTTAGGGCATATGGTGTAGGATCTTGGGATGTACGCTGAGTGATTTTGGTCCGAGTCGTCTGCATTAAGATTCTATCAGCGTCTCTTCAGAATGTTTTATAAGGTTTAAGTGTGTGAAATTAACTGTCTTGGACAGTTGAAATTGTAGCTTCTGGGAAAACAGGAAGCCCAAGAATTAACAATACCTATTATGCCATCTTGTCCGCTTTTTCTTGAAACTCAAAATCTTAACAACATCTTGAAGAGAGTGTTTCCTCTACCTCTAAGAGGAGGTGTTCCATATTGTGACCTTTCCTTGCCACTTTAACCTTGGGAAAGGTCACTGCGACGCTTTCTTAAGTCACAGCCTTCATAGAAGAATTCCTCAAGTGCGTAGAAGTGTAAACGGACGACTTGTTTTTAGACGTGACCTTTTCCTCATCACCAAAAACGTTTCCTGTTTTCCGTATTTGTTCATAACCGATTGACGTGTCTGAAAACTTGTTTCCTCCGAAACGTCAACAAGTCAAAATAAGTGTCAGGAAAATATTCCGAACATGTTTTTGATATCAAGGTGCAGCTGAACCAGTGCAGATGTGTTTTTGATATAGAAAATTACAGTTTGAGAATGAAAAATCTTTAACAATAGTTTGGCTACAGGTCTAGGAAGATTGGATCCAACATATCACAGTCACGACATAGATGGTATTCTCTGTAATTTTGCAAAAGGTTTTGTGGGTTCATCGAAAGCTTTGGATATTTAGAAAATCTATCAAAAATGACTTGATTGGTGGACGAAGAATCATATTATACGTCAGTGCTTATATGACTGGAATTTTTGTCATTTTGTCATTTTCTAGGGCTTCTAAAAATATTGTATCCAATTTTATGTTTCGTCTTACTTCTTTATCTGTCAAAGAATTGTCAAGAAAGCAAGAAGTTGCAATTTCCACTCCTTGAAATTCCCATTCATCTTCTGAAAGATTGTGACATTCAATCTTGCGAAAGTCTTGAACCCCACAACCACAGCGACCTTCAGGACATTTGACCTTCAGAACTATAGTCACCTGTGCCTTGTTTGTAACACAATCCCGTCATCGCCATGGTAACCAAGACCATGTTGTTGGCAATTAGACCTTGCTGATTTAGCAGTCTCCAATAATGAAATTCCGAAGATTTTTGTAAGGGAATATTTTTCAGGTTTAAGACATCGGAACATTTTTCATGGAAGCTTGAAAGGTCACTTGAACTTTTGATGACCTACCCAGAGTTCTTTGCACCGATTAAACAAAGTTTCCCAAAGTGCGGCCAAACTTTCTCAATAAAAGCTTTTTCTGTGAAAATATGACAGGATCTTGCAGCTAGCATGCATAATGAATTATAATATTGCAGATGCTATATTCAACAAAAGTAAGCTTCGTACACTCTAAGACTTTCAGAGTGCCGATTGATTTGTGATGGTTTATGTCAGATGTGTCCGATAGGGATCATTTGAGCTGCAAATGCATTAATTAGATGCTTGAACTCTGAACCCTAGCTCACGTGATCAGGTAACGCGTCATATCCACAGCTAGCGTGCGGTGCCACAGGTCTCCAGAACAATTTTATCATTGCAAAAAGATTTTAACCTTCAAAAGTGTCAATCTTCTAAAGGAAGAGAATAAGAAAAAAGTAGGGTTGAGATTTCTACAATCATGGTTCAGGTAAGATTTACCAAGAAACGATTATGTCAGGAATGTACATTTACACTTGATATGCAGTGCTTCAATTACTAATATCACTTTTTCCACAGAATATATTTTAAGGTATGAAAGATGATATATGGCAGTTCGTGTAAACTTTGTTCTTACATTGTTATCGCATTCCATCCCATATCTAACCGTTTTTTCCTGTCCACATGCTACCATGGTTACAGGGAGGGAAAGCCACTTCAGTAAGTGCCTGTTTACCTTGCAGTCTAAACAATCAGGCACCTTATCGTGATAACACGGGGCACCCGCCTGGGGGCCATCACGCCGCACTGATGTGATTGGGACACTAATTATGGACCACCTTCTGGTGTGATGTCACAAATTTCACAACTCCGTCAAGGAACGAAAATTACAGACTAATTTGGGGTGATTTTTGGCACCTACACAAAGTTCACGAAATTTGGGTTGAATGTCACTTCTAATTTTGGGGAATTAATTCCCACGTCGTAATAATATCACAAACTTATCACGGGTTGATTTGATAATATGAAAGATTCAAGGAATGGTGGTGGATAAATGTTGTATTCATGTCGAGGAAGGTTGTGTTTTGTAAAGATACCGCGACACAATTTCTAGTTTCTTGCATTAAAAGTTAATAACTTTTGTGTGGGAAAAATGCATTCTAGTAGATTTATAATTAAGACAGTAACATGCACCTGTGTCAAGGAGGAATTTATGAGAGACTCTTGGCTTTCATCGTCCGTCATTTTTCAGTCTTTAATTTCTCTAAGAAACAAATAATTTTGTTGCAGTAGCCTAAAGTCACAAGAAGTTGGATCGGTACAATCTTCAAATTATAGTTTTTTATCACTTGTCAGAAAGTGATATCTTTTGATTGGCTGTTCGTCATCTTCACACTGATTGGACAAACTGAATTCAGACCACAGTGTATTGAACAGTGATTAGTCAATAAAGAACCAACCAGAAGTCTTAAAAGTTCTCTCAAGTTACCACACAGTGACTGAACTGATCAGAATGGTGTTTTTAAAGGTCATTTTCCAATTTAAAAAACAAGGCTAGAGGACGAAATATTAGTAAGATGTAGGGAATCCATATATAAAATTCAATTAACAAATCAAGATGTTAAAAACTCCTTTTTCTTTCTATATGATGTAAAACAGGTGATTTAGATGTCCGTGCCCTGCTAAAATTGATCTAATGAGAAAAGGAAGGAGACCTGGCCCAGTGGTACTTCAGTATTCACTCTCGGTCTTCAATTTAGCCCCATTTTGATCCGTGCCGCTTACGGGATTCGGGGTAATTCCCTCGCTTATTTACTCCCAGGGTCTGGAAAACGAGCGAAATTCGTTATGGGAAATGGTTCTCAGTTGTGGCTCTCCTTGCAAGCGATGCACGTTCAACCTTGCGTTGTAAAAAAATTGTTTTAAAAGGGAAATGGCCAAATACTGGAAAAAGAAGGAATCCTGATGAAGAAAATGGTTTCTCCAGGTACCAAAACAGTTCTGGCTCTCCTTGCAAGCGATGCACGTTCAAACAGGCGTTGTATGAGAATCGTTTTCAAAGAGAAAAAGCTAAAAACTTGAAAAAGAAGGTGAAAAAATATTTCTGGACAAAGGAGACAAATATCAAGATGCATGCTAATCAACCAAACTGGAGAACAAATTAAAAAGAAAACCTATCAATAGTTTTTTTATTTAATTCTTCTTTGGATGGACCATTTTCTTATTGATTGAATAGATTTTAGTTATTTCACTTATTCTGACAACAACACTGTATGAGCATTTTCTGCAAAAAAAAGGGGACAATCATCAACATCTAAATCAACTCTCTCCAAATTGGCAAATTCATAAAAATCTATGAATATTTTTATGATTTGATTCTTTTTTGGACGGGCCATTTTTTTATTGATTGAAGAGAGAAGAAAGCGATGTCATCTGTTTCCTCCTAAGGAGTTTCATTGATCTTGGAGGAGAGGAATGATGTGTGGAGCTGTTTCCATCAGATGAAGGGGAGGGAGGCGTGAAGCCTGGGGGGATGATGATCAGTACCAACATGCACGTTTGGCTTGTCGATGGGTCCAGGGGTGACTGAGGACTAAGGAGGGCTCGAAATCCTCTTCCTGAAGATCCTGCAAAGAATCTTTTTTCCTGTCATAATAATGTGAACAGATTTTCATCATTTTGTTCTATTTTTGACATTTTTATATCTTAACAGGTACACACTCCCTTTTCTCCATCGAAGTTGATGAAATGGTTTTAAAGTCTTTCCGTCATACCCAGCAAAATCCTAATAAACGACAGAATGACGAGCGCTGTCTCGAGAGCCCATCTTAGAGCCTGTGACTCATGCAAAATTATAGGCATCAGAAATAACTTCACAACTCCAGTTTTACCTGTAGTTAGAAGTGCAAACATGGCCTGTATATAAAGTTCTTCTTATACTGTAATACTTTGGCTGGGAATTTGTTCAGGATGGTCTTTACTTTTATGAATTCCCAGTTTCAGGCCGGTACAACGAGGTTGATGTACAGTTCTTATTTTCTGGAAGCTTAAGGGACAAGATTTACTTTTATTTGATTTCAGAATTAGGACGGACTTAATTTTTCCCCCGCATTCGCTAGATCTTAGATTTGTATTCTTTTGACATCAGGACTTCAAATAACACAGAGAGCACATGAAAAGTGTTACTGGCCATTTCGAAGTGATGTTATTATTACTGGCACTGGGAATTGATGCTAAAGTTAGTGGAAAGAAAATTGAATTGCAGTTATAATAACCCTCCACCAGTGAATTATGCGGTGACCAAAGGAAATCTGGGGCCCATTTCAAGGAGTTGTAGATGCAATGATGGTGTTCTCTTTCCCCGTAGCTTTGATTATAAGATATATTCCAGGATTAATTAGTTTTTTATGGTCACAATCCCTTTTTGAGCAGTATTTTTAGATCTGACATGGCCAATGAATTTTTCAAAGAGTGTCAGCCAATGCTGATCAGAAAGGTATTCTTATTGAAGAATGTTTAGTTTCCGTTTTACACATGTCAGAAACATGTCTTTTTGTAATATTAGCAAATTAATATTCCTTTATGCACCTACATTATACTTGTCATAATTTCAACATTGGACTAAGAAATGTTCCCAAAAAGTGCTTTAAGCCATTCATTGTAAAGAAAAGAAGTTTTCTTTGACACTGGTAAAAGGGAAAGCGAGAAGCACTTGACTGTATGTCCACACAACTGCTGTAGTACACATCAAGGTTGCTAGGGGGCTTTTAAGAGAAGGTTGTGACTTACATCTATATATTTAGAGAAATCCTCAAAAGAACAACACAAATTATTCCATTACGTTAGAAGTTGTGTTTTTAGTTAACTTAATTTTATTACGAAATAAGAAGAAATCCACAAAATAATGACACACAAATCATTGAAATATTGTAGATATTTTGTTTTTAGTTAATTATATATATAAGATTCATGAAAATAACCAGATTTTTCCTCTGCAAGCTGAGAGAAGGACGATTGCGTACAGGGCTTCCGAGCGGATTCGTTAAGCGCTAACGAGGTTTGCTAACGAGTTCTCGTCCAGTCTCGTCATCCAACACCTTGCACCCAAAGGCTCATGGGAGACAACTAGAAGGATCACCGCGCCACCATTTTGTCTCCGAGTTGGAACCATGGAGGTCGCATGAAGGTCGAATAGGGTGTTTGTATGTGACGCCATGTTGGTTGGTTGGACGGATCCAAAATGGCCGCTGGTTACACACAATTGAAAAGGATCTTTTTTTATCAAAGAATTATTTTTAGTCTGATGCTTTCTGAATATGTCAGGGCAGAAAAGTAGTCATTTTGAGGTTCAGGGAAATCAATATAAATTTTATTGGTTCACAAAGTGACGTTTTAAAAGAATGCAGTCAATGGTCAAAAGATGACTTTTGGAAAAAAATGCAGCAAACTTTAAGGGTCGAAACAGGACTGTATCTATTAGGAGGAAAAGTTGAATCTGATTGTATCCACTCCATGAAACTGTGTAATATTATCTAGGTAGCAATTTAGTGTTTATTTTTCAAGATTAGAGAACTGATGGCAAGGGATACATCTTTAACCAACCAACACTGGGGTCACATGTCATTGTCATCAGATGATGACTGCAAACTCCCGATTACCTCACGGGGAAAAGAAAAAAGTATTTTTCTTCTTTCCCGGCCTTCCTCCATGGCTCCAACGGAGAGGCGACCACCGAACAACCGGCACCCATGCCATGTTATAAACACAACCCCAAACGTAGCCACTCCATGGCCATGTCGAAACACAAGTCACCAGCGCAAAGGGGCCTGCTGCCCCCCTCCCCCATCACTACTGTCATCGCGTTGCCATCCAAACTGTCTGATGGGAAAAACGAAAAACTGTCTTAGACTCTGTACCTATTGATCCTCAAAACAGAATTATAATTTTGCTACATTGGGGGTCTTACACAGTGTCGCAACCAAGGCCTTCTTACCTGAGTGTGCTCTTCTCTCTCATTCCCCCTCTCTCGCTATCTCTCTCCTTCTCTCTTTTTCCTCACTCTCTCCCAGGTCCCCTCTCTCTCTTCTCTCTCCCTCCCCCTCTCTTTATATTTCTCTCTCCCTCACTCCATTCCCCTCTATCTCTCTCCTTCTCTCTCTCCCTCCCCTCTCCATCTTTTTCTCTCCTCCCACCTCCCCTTCTTTCGCTTTCTCTCTTTCCCTCTTTCTTCTACTTCTATATCTATTCCTGGAAGAAGTATTACCTTGCATCAGACCGTTTGAATGGCAACTAACACAAAGTGTCACCAGTGTACGTGTATGTGTCGCCCCGAAACACGCCCAAATATGGCAGGAAAGAGACAACTCTGCACCCAAACATTACAATCTTGTCAATCAGTGTTCGGAAAAGTATCCCGAAAAACTAGAAGCATGCTATTCAGTTTTTTCCATGTCCCACTCCACACAAGTAATCACAGCGCCAAGGTCACTTCAAGGACAACAAAATGGCGGTCCTCTGCGTAAACTGTAGGTCGATCAGCACGTTATACAGCAGTGAAAAATCAGGTCAGCTTGCGAAAGTTGAGACAACACTGCACCCTGTCAATCAAGCGACAATCACCCAATCAGACGACGCGCACCCAACCATCGAGAACATTCCACTGTACCGCCACCTCATCCGCCATGCAAGTTCGGCCACGCTATACGTCTAGTAGAACACCCCCATTTTGGAATCTAGCAGTCCGAACTGATCATTAGTTTGCCTACCGTCGGACTGTTTCATTGTGTAAGGCGGGGGAGTTGGGTTGTGGCCGTACAGTCACCAGCGTGCACCTGCGAGGCCACCTAACGTCATCCGAGATTCGCACGACACGCCAAACACGATTTCCCTGCGCTATCAGCGCAGAAGTATTGATTGATTATTGGTTATTGATTGGTGATATTGTGTTTTTGCTCTGCAGCCGGTGGGATTCGTGACATTCGAGTCAAGGGCTGGTGCAGAGGCCGCCAAGCAGGCACTTCAGGTGAGGCTTTTATGCAAATTTATGGTAATCAGATGCTAATTAGACGCCAAGCAGGCACTTCAGGTGAGGCTTTTATGCAAATCTATGGTAATCAGATGCTAATTAGACACACTGGGTAGGGTTGTGTAAATATATGGTAATTCTATGCAAATTTATGATAATCGATACAGAGTCATTTGCATATTGATATTGGAATGATCAGGGTGCAAAGCAATGCTTTGCTTGCTTACTTGGTTATGTCGAGACCTTCCAGTCATGAGTCGAGATGGCAGCCCAAAGCGCTATTAGAAGTGAGAAGAGTGCGGTTTTGCAATCTTAGAGTTGGCAGCAGTGAGAAAATGATTGTTTCAAGCTCTCTATCCCCAAGGTAATGAAAGCTAGCTTGCTATGAGAAGCCAATTCACACAGAATGTGGAAGTTATGACGTGCAAGGCAACACCTTCAAGAAAGTTTGCCATAACCTGCCAAAGGGAAAGGAAAGGAAAGTGATCTCGAACCAGTTTAGCTCAAATGAACTCAATGAACGGATGAGCTAATCTTCCACTGGTCGTGACAGGAAGACAGATGCTATATGTACAGTATTTACAGGTTCATTGTACCGGGGAAATTCCCATAGCTCTTTTCGACAAGCACAATGAACAGTGGACCACGGCTTAACGTCCCGTCCTAAGGACTGTGACCCTTTCCGGTAGCGTACATGTCGGGTGAGCGACACAGCCGGGATCAAACCCGGGGCTTCTAGTTCCAGAGGCAAGATCGCTAACCACTGGACTACGCATGCTACCTGCATGTAAGCTTGCAGTTGAGAAAAATTGATGGATAGATTATGACTGAAAGGCGTGTTGTTATGCAATTGTAGAGTTGCAGTGAGAGAATGACGATGATTTCCCTCTGAACATAAGGCTGAGCACCTGCAACAGGAAACTTACAAAAAAATCAATACAGTCGAAAGAGCGACTTCCTGTAGGTGTGGATTACCGTAATCCCGGCCTAAATGGAGAAATTATAACGGAGAGGATTGTTGTTATGCAATCTTGGGTTGAAGTGAGAAAATGACTGCCTCAAACCGATAATTTTCCATGAGGTCGTGTGCGATAACCTGAAAGATTCGATAATTCATGGAGATATTACAACCGTGAGGAACCTTACTTTGTTATCGTGAGTTGCAGTGAGAAAATGATGATAATTTCTGTGTTAGGACAAGGTTCAACACCTGCTGTTAGGAAATGTGCCGTTATGTACAAAAAACCAATCACTAACAGTTGGCAGAATGACTTGTAATTGAAAGAGTGTTGATAACTGATGGAGGAATCATAACTGAAAGGAGTGTTGCTATGCAGTTTTTGAGTTTCGGTGAAAAAATGATGATAATTTCTGTGTTAGCCCAAGGTTCAACGCCTGCTGTGAGGAAATGTAGCATAACCTGCAACAAGAGATGTACAAAAAATCAATACAGCCGCCAGAAAGACTTCCCATAGATGTATGTTACCGTAATCCCGGCCTAACGTGACTCTCAGTGTTTTGATGGACGGTTACGACCACCGGGGGAAACGCTTGATCAATCTGGACCTGAAAATACGAAGATACGTTTGTACAAATCTTCTGTCTGTTCAACCCTCACGCACAGCTGTGAAGCATGGGACATGACGCAGGACGTCACAAGAATGGTCAACGGTTTCAACAGCAGATGTCTACACGTGATCACTAAGAAACACTTTCGGGACACAGCAACAAACCCAGACTACAACCTGATGTCAGCCATCCGTCGTAGGAGACTCCGGTACCTGGGCCACATTCTCCGCATGGACCCCTCCAGACTGGTCAGGCGCACCCTGAAAGCCTACGTGTGCGGAGGAGACACCCCGCCGGAAGGCTCCCTGCTGATGGATTGTGAACACTTACCTTTTGAACACTTAGCTAGGCAAGCAAGAAACAGGCGCATGTGGAATGCCAGAATCACTAAGATAAAGTAATTTTCTAAAGCATGTAGCATAAGACCTTGGGTCTAAAAATGTAAAACATACATACTGGACCTGTCCTCAGGGCGTCGTCACTCAAACAAAATTGTTGCCGTGGCGATCCCCACGGCGACGGAAAAGCGCTGATGGGGGCAGATTTCTCCTGTCTTTACAAATTTGGGGTCAAGTCTGAACCCGTTGCCAGGGCAACAATCAATCGGGCGCGGTTTGCGGGAGTCTTTTTAACGAGGGTCTCGCGTATCTTGATTTTGTTGTCGGGAATTCGAACCTGGTAAGCCCCCCAGGTGGAAATGCTGCTAAAACTGCAGGCTTGTGTTTAGATCAAGAAGTTCAATACAGACCTTGACGACTTGACGGAATGCTTGCGAGGCGTCTTTAGCTGCCCGCAGGGAAATATTGGAGTGATGATGTCTTTGTACTTCTCAACACCTTGATTTTATGGATCATACCCACAGGATTTTGCCACATCTTCTATAAGGATTTGTGATTAAAAAAAGAACATTTTTTGATGGGACACTTCACCTCACTGAAATATGCAATTTGTTAACTTTCGACCAGTCCTATTCAAAGAAATGTACAGTAATTGTTGATTTGTTGCAAATGGTAAGGCCACACGAATTTAATTTCTTGGTTGACGGAATTTTAAAAGAAATGCTAGATTGGAAAATCAACATGAAAACAGAATCTCAGAGGAAAGTTTGCACTTTGGTGCACACAGTTTTAGGGAGTGAACAGGGTCAGGTGCAAGTTTTCACCCCAGCCTTCTGTTTTCATGATGCCCTTTTGCTAAAGCAAAAAATAAAAAATCTGTTAACCAAGAAATTAAATTGGTGTGGCCTAACCATGCGGCATGCAGAAATGATTTTTTCCTGCAGAGGCAAGAACTCCCACCGCAAAAATTGAATGCCATGAACTAGCTCCCTTTCCCCCAAACCACTAAAAGTACCGACCGCAATATTAAATGGATTTCAAGTATACAAATATGTAGAGTACAATTTAGTTTGAGACCTGTCCAACAAAGATAAAGGTTTACAAGAAAATTGCTCATGTCATTTAATGTCCATCTTTGCCCCCAGCCTGGCCAAGATCTGATTAGAAAGTGGTTTAATATAGACTGGAGTGTTTTATGCAGGGTTGAGGCAGATTGTACCTGTATCTGTGCTGCAATAACCCGCAGAAATCAATACATTCCTTTCAAATCAAGCGATAGTGGGCATTAAGTCAATGGCCCACAAAGCCCTTTTAACTAGATGTGATCCTACTACAGTAGGTTGATTTGCGTGTTATATTTTCTGATTTGCATTGAAACATGCATACTTTACAGTTGAGCAAAAGACTTTTAAGCCAATTCTTTTGAAAATCCTCTCCTTCCATTGTCTTTTACCTCCCCAACTGTAGTCAGGTACCCATTTTTACACCTGGGTGGAGTGTTGAGTGCCTTTTCCAAGGACACGACGTCAAGCCAGCAATCAAACCTGTGACCTCTCGATCTCGCGTCCGCTAGCATAGCCACATGGCCTTTCAACGCCTAAGTTTACTGTACTAATTTTGTTGATTTGTTACCTTCGCCAAGAAGGTTATGTTTTCGTCAGTGTTCATGTGTGTGTCTGTGTTGGTGTGTGTGTTGGTGTGTGTGTTGGTGTGCGTGTGTGTGTGTGTGTTTGTGAACACAATAAGAGTGAAGAATGCCTGAATGGATTGTCTTCATACTTTGTATGTGAGTAGGTCTTCTTGAGCCCTCAAAATGATTAGATTTTGGGCCACCTAGCGGATTGCTATGGTACTGCAGTGTTACTTTTGGGTTTGATATCTCATTTATATATTTGTTTTTTTGTTGTCCAGGGAGTTCGTTTTGACCCTGACATGCCCCAGACGCTGAGGTTAGAGTTCGCCAAAGCCAACACGAAGGTTCAGAAGCCGAAGCAGAACTCCACGACCCCGCAGGTCGGCATTCCCGCAATCGGGCCACACTTCGCCAGGGAGCCTTGTGAGTACTGCGTTCTGTTTGTTTGTTTGTTTGTTTGTTTGTATTGCATAGCTGGTAAACTGCCGAAGGCATGACACACCTCAATTATACACCAGTCTACATTGGCAGTAGATTTAAAGAAAATGTTGACTTTGAAAATCAATAGATCCCTGCATAGCTGCTTAAGATGCCCAAAGGCATAACACACCAGTTTGATAGTTTTGTAAGAACGAGCTCCAATTTCCAAATCAGTACCAAGTAGGGGTGGATACCGGTTCGGCAGACCTGATTCGGACCTTTATAACATCCAAGAACCGAGTTTAAAAAACCTGAAAGCCAAAAACCTGAGTCCAAAAAAACTGAACAAAGTACAAATATATTTTCTATTTTGTTTGATAAAAAGTGTTTTGAGTCTCCCCTTTGACAAAAAAGGCATTTGAAATAATTGCAACATTCAACACTTAGTCTAGTTTATTTTGAAAGTGTTCTCACCAAGAAACTTTTATAGTTGTGCATGTCAGTATTAATTCTCTATGCTTAATATTGTTCTAATAAAACAAAACATCAACTGGACAGGATCAGGTCCAGGTTCAGGTCTGGACCTGAACCCAAATCTCTGGACCTAAACTTGGACTTGGACCCTATTAAGCTGAACCGATATCCACCCCCTAGTACCAAGGTTTCAATAGTTTTGTAAGAATAAGCTCCAAATTAATACCAAGTTTCATACAGCATGACAAATAGGCTTGCCTTGAAACCATGTAGAAGTCTCAAGTCTCTATAAATATGCCAGATAGAGGGCAGACAAAGTGATGTTCAAGGCAGAATTTAGTTACACAGAGAGCAATAAGGTTAGAAAATCAATATATCCCTAGCAGTATGATATATTTGTTATGCCAAGGGCATCAAACATACCCGATATAGTCTACAGCACTGGCCAAAGTTCTGAAATAGGACTACTGCTATCACAGCTTTAGATTGATTCATGCGTACACTTAGATATTGTGTTAGACTGACCCCAAGACTTGGGTTGCAGTATGATACACGAGGGAGGAAAAAAGCGCAGGACACTGGAATTTATCATTGAATGCTTGTCATCTTCAAATTAATATGTTGTAATTCAAACATGCATTTTAGTCTAGATATTGTGTAAGTCTGACCCCAAGACTTGGGTTGCAGTATGATACACGAGGGAGGAAAAAAGGGCAGGGCATGATATTTATCATTTGTAACGCTAGGGGAAGTTGCGAAATATGATGATTTCTAGTTAACTCCTAGCTCAAACGTGCATAGATATTGTCTAACGGTGATTGAGGTGACTTGAGTGGAAGTGTGATACACGAGGTAGGAAAAGGGGCACAGCGCGATATTTATCTTTCGCAACGCTTGTCAAAGTTACAATATTTGATGGCTTTGTTAACAAGTTATGTCGTCATTCAAACTGAAAAACTGCTTATCTTAGCTGTAAGATTGCTGTTGCTTGATTGGGAAGATAATGATGTACTTGATTGGCAAGAAAATGATGTAATATTGAAAATCTATTGTTTTCTTCCAATAAACTATAAAGCTTGTACATATATATGAGCAGCTGGGTAAATTTTATGATAACAGAAAAACTGTCATCAAATTATTTTCTCAAGGTATGAAGATGTTCACTTCACAAATCATTCTTCCTTCTTAAAAGTCTTCCTTCATTGGCCTCACACTTAAAGCCAGAGCTGTAAAATCTACATTTTACGGGTTTCCAATAATGTGATAAACCACCTCCATGCTTACAAGGGTAGAAACGATTTTCCGTATTGTCGCCTTTCCGGCGATTTGTCAAGGTATTTGGGCCTAATCACAAAAGGCAAACGCTCAATTTCACAGGTGCAATTTCTCACTGGTGAAAAAAGGACATCAATTACATTTCACAGACCAAGGGTGAAAAAAATCTCCCATCTAGAAATATTTTCATCCGTGATTACTTAAAGCAATTTACATCTAATTGTTAAGTTCAACGCTCAATTTCACAAGTGCAATTCCACACTGGTGCAAAAAAAGGCGTCACAGATCAACAGAAGCTGAAAAAACTTTCTCATCCAGAAACATTTTCATCTGTGATTCCTAAAAGCAGATTTTACCAGATTTCCCATAAAATAAAAAACCATGTTGATGCTTACAAATTTAAGACGGAAACAATTTCTGCATTGTCATCAATCCAGCCATTTGTCAAGGTCTTTGGTGCTAATTGCTAAGCTCAAGGCTCAATTTCACAAGTGCAAAGAAAAGACATGAAGGACTGATCACAGACCAAGTGAGGATGAAAAAACTTTGAATTTTTCGACTAGAAACATTTCAATCTGTGATTCCTAAAAGCATCTAATTGTTAAAGGCAACCTAAGCAATATTAGGGCGCTGAAAGTCATATATTCAAAATCAATTTTTTTCTGATTTCTATCCATAGTAAGTTTAGATAACACTATCCCATCGCATATCGACCATCATGGAGCAAAAATGTGATGTCGTTGTGTGGTGGGAACTCATTGAAAATCTGAGCACTTGGAGGCCAGCCATCATTTCAAATCTTCCGAACATGCACGATTCTGACCGATAAGTCCCGAACGCTTCCGAAGAAGTAATCACGTGGTCATGGCTCAATGTGCTTGGGTATTGTGACGTCACGCGGCCGGAAGTTACCGAAAATTGTCGACAGAAAACGGTTACGGATGGATTCTGGACTGATTTTTGGGGGGACCCAATAAATAAAATACTCCTTTTGTGGCTTGCTTCTGTGCTATTTCTAAACGTCCAAAGTATGAAATAATGATGCAGATGTGCTAATATAGGGAAGTAAATGTAAATTTCAACCTCACCAAATAGAATTGCTAAAATCCCCAGAATATTTCAAGTTTTGCCCCCTGAAATCGCTTAGGGCACCTTTAACTTCAATGCTCAATTTGATATTAGGCCTTACTGGAGCAAAAAAGGACTGATCTTAGACCAAGTGGGGATGAAAGAACTCTGAATTCCTCAACTAGAAACATTTCAATCTGTGGTTCCTAAAAGCAGAAACATCTAATTATTATGTTCAACACTCAATTTCATAGGACTGGTGCAATGCCTCATGACATTGAAGCACACAAAAAAAGACCAACAGAGGATGAAAAAACATTGAAGTTTTGTCATCTAGAAACATTTCAATCCGTGGTTTCTAAAAGCGGATACATCTAATGGTGCAGAACATGTAAACGGAGAGAGGAAGTACTTCTGATGGCCGATCACGATCGGTAATGCTGTCTCGGACAATTGCTCGTATTGATCCGGCTTTGCTGGAATTTGACTCGATCGTTCGAAACAAGTCAGATGAGGGATTGGAGGAGTGTTTGCTCCTTGCAAGGGATGGCAATGGCATGGACTGTATATAAGGACAATTCAAACTCTACAACTGGATAAAATTCTGAGATTTAATTCCGGACGTTTCGAGTCACATCCATCACTCTTCTTCAGCGTCACTAAAATGAACTGACAAATTGAATACAATCCTAGCAATTCTTAACTGGGAAAACTGTTTGAGAAATTAAGATCAAACAGTTTTGGTTAAAATTTTGAAACAGACGTTTCAGACAGCATTCGGTATCTCAGTCACTGGCGAAAGATAGCGGATGCTGTCTGAAACGTCTGACTGTTTCAAAATTATATCCATGCCAGTTGCTTGAGTAAC
Organism: Branchiostoma lanceolatum; assembly: GCA_035149815.1. NCBI lineage: Eukaryota > Metazoa > Chordata > Leptocardii > Amphioxiformes > Branchiostomatidae > Branchiostoma > Branchiostoma lanceolatum. Next base: position 14,884,193 of record CM068884.1, read on the forward strand.
TATTTTTGGCGATGACAACAACACTTCTTGCGACAGAGTTCATGTGGAACGTGTGTTGACCTATCAGAGCCTCGCCGAAGACAGACCTTTTCGTCCGTCGCTCTGATCGGATTACATGACCCGACTCGACACTTTCGCGCTGCACGATTTCTCACAGGGCTTTCAGACTGCCAGCTAAGTTCATAGGTCACACTTAGACAATCTCTAGTGTGTATGTTCGAATTACGAGGTAACCTGAAATCATCATATTTCACAAAGGTTGCAGAAAATAATGACTTGTGCATTTCTTCCCCATATATATGTCAGACTACAACCCATTAAAGTTTCTAGGTCAGACTTAGACAATACCTAGCGTAAGTCTGAATTATGACATAAGGCCACACCAATTTAATTTCTTGGTTAACGCATTTTTAATTTTAGCACAAAAAAATCATGAAAACAGAAGGCTGGGGTGAAAACTTACACCTGATTGATACTGTGTGCACCAAATTAAAAACATTCCTCCGAGATTCTGTTTTCATGTTGTTTTTCCAATCTAGCATTTAAGAAATTTTATTTTTTTATTCCATTAACCAAGAAAATAAATTGGTGTGGCCTAACCAGGTCCTGAAATTATCATATTTCAAAAAGGTTGCAGATAACAATACGCATTTGCATCAGCCTTTTCCCTCCGTATCTACATGTACAAAACTACAACTCAAGGTTCAAAGTGAGGTTGAGACAATATCTAGAATAAATCTGGATAATTATTTTACTTGAAACAACTTTGATAGCATTGCTGAGGATGAATCATGTGTGTAGATATATATCAAACTACCAGCCCAGTCCCTGTACACACTCATGACTGTAGCTGTAAGTTTGAATTAAGATGCGACTTGAAATCATCACATTTCACAACTTTGACAAGCGTTGCTGATAATAAATCTCTTGTGTACATGCCCCACATGTATTACACTGCAACCCAAGCATACAGGTCAGGGTTAGACAATATGTACTGTGAGTCTGAATTACGATCTAGCTTGAAGTCATCAAAGTTCACACAAGCTTTGCAGATGATAACTTGCAATCTTACCTCCCAAATGTATCAAACTTCAATTCGAGTCCCCAGGAGGATTTCTTGACAAGTCATGATGAACATCAATCATATTTTATCACCTTTTTTTCATTCAGCCCAGTAATAAACGCATTGCTGTCCAATTTGTTGTTTCTTCACGTTTTAAAGAATGATGTTGAAGTGAAGATCAACGTGAAAACAGAGTCTGAGGGGAAAGTCTGTTCCTCCATGATACAAACAGTTTCAGGGAGAAAATATAGTCGTATTTCAAGTTTTCCTCATCCTCTTGCTAAATTTCTTCATCAAAATGTCTTAGAACCTTGTGAATGGATCTTTGTAGCCTCCATACCAGGCTCGCTGGGGCCTTTTTTTTGGCTTATAATACACTTTTGCTGACGACTAATTTTTGTACTGGGTTGTTTGTGCAGCCAGTTGGTAACTGTTTGACCTAGTACAAAAAGTCATCAGCAAAAGTGTATCATAAGCCCCCAAAAAGGCCCCTAGAGAGCCTGCTATGGAGGCTATATCTTTGTAGCCTTTGTTTTGTACAGCTTACCACTCGGGAACATTGAGGATTGCTTCACACGTTGTTATCATGAATATCAATCATATTTTATCACCACGTTTCCTTCAGCCCAGTAATAAACGCATCCCGGCTCCCCCATTATTTCCTGATGCGCTCTTGTGGGACTAATTGGTCAATATCCAGATCTAATCACGCTACACTTAGTAATCAGTCCGGGGGTACTCTCCAAGCAGAGGTCGTGAATGGGCAGATCGTCACCGTTTTATCATATACCGTTTTTTTTTCGCTAGCCCATTGACGGTCCGACAGGGGGCAGAGGTCAGAATGGGCTAGCGAAAAAAAAAGGCATATGATAAAACGGTGACGATCTGCCCATTCACGACCTCTGCTTGGAGAGTATCCGTGGGTTCGGCTGGAGGAGCTTAGGTGTAAAACCAGAAAGGTCAGGACATACATGTAATGTGCGTTTTTCGTCTAAAAATGACCGAAAAAACTCAATAAAATCATTTTAAACATATATGAAAAAAGTACCTAGAAAAAAACGTCTGGATCTGGAGGTATGAACTCACTCTATACCTGCATACCAATTTCAGCTCATTTGGCCAAGGAATGACTGAGATGAATCGCTTTGAAGATTTGACAGGAGAAAGAAACATGACCAATATAAAACAATATATTGTGCCCATACTTAGGTATGGGTGAAATATAATGATGAATACAGCTAAATGCACCACCACTGTTGTCAAAGGAGCGGTTTATGGCTGTAAATTTAGGGCATTTTGGGTACAGTTGTGGATTTGTTACACTTTCCACTAGCTATAGATGTCACAATAAAAAATTTGACATGTATTGTAAGGTGAAGAGATGCTGCTACAGTAACAATTGAGCCGCCTTTCTTCGTAAATCGATGGCAACATCAGGCTCTGATGTATTGATTAGAAAAAAAGGGCAGAAATGTTCGCGGTGGTTTTACGTTCTCAATAAGCTCTTCGTATTTTAGATGAAAGAATTCGGCTCCACCGAATTTCATTCCTTCGGCCCTTTCTCCAATAAACATGCTGTAGCCGGCGTGTCTGGACTCGGAAAATCATTTCAATAAACGAGCTTCGCTTACCGACGGCTTTCTTACCCAGGAGCGATGAAGTAATGGTCTCATGTTTCAGCCATATTATCTGTCGATGGCTCAAAATACTTTTAAATTTCTAATCATATCCCAATTTTATCTGAATTGATCAATTATTTTTGCTTTTTAATGAAGTCGAATTTCAATATACATGTAGATGCTGACAGAATCTCTACCAAGGGCCCTTAACTCCTCAATGGACTTCTTTTTGTGAAGTCAATAAAGAAATACATCAAACAAATTTTGAAAAATGAAGAAAAAGGGTGCAAATTTTGTTGTTCTTTTTAGCCACAATGTCAGTTTATATCAACAGTCTGCACATTGCTATTTGGATCCAATTGTATCTTCCCAGCCTCGTTCTCCTATAAAAATCTCTTCTTCTCTTCATTTTTTCACCTATAAAACTACAAATGTTGGTTCTTTATCATCCACAATGTCAGTTTTTATATCAGTAGTTTATAGGTTGATATTTGGAGCCCTGTATCTCCCAGCCCCGCTCCTCTATAACAATCTCCTCTCCTCTTCATGGTCGTCTATTTTTAACCTGGATCGCGGTGGAATGACGGTGAGGAATTGCGGGCGATGTCGGTCTGATGAAAATTGATTTTTTGTTCGCGAGGTGCTGTAACTTGTCTGTCGGCTGGAATTTGCTCCGAGATCTGTTCAAGCGAGGTCTATTTATAGCAAAGGAAGGAACCGTTTCACTTGCCACTTTTTTTGTTGTTGAGATCTTACTCTTTGAGCGGCAAATATGCTATATGTTGGCACATAGGCAACCAAATCTGTAGTGTGTTTTCTGGCACATTTTTTGACAGATAAGCCAAAGAGGCTTTGTGGGCGTCACTCCACCGCCAGGGAAGGTCGTGTAAAGTGCCTTTCCCAAGGGCACAACGTTGGGGCATGTTTTTTGAGATTATATTCAGTAAATAGGTTGTAATCCACTGTATTAAGGGCACAGTATTGGAAGGCGGAGCCCAAACTGCCGATACTCTCAGATATGAGGCCAAGCAGTAAAGAAGAAGAAACCTCTCCTTTTACCTCCCTAACTGAAGTCAGGTACCCATTTTTACACCAGCAGTTGGAGTGAGAAAAGTCATGCAAAGTATCCTTTCCCAAGGACACAACGTCTAGCCGGGAATTGAACCCGTAACCTCTCAACCTCTTGTCTGCTAGCCTAGTCACTCAGCCATTCGACGCCACACTGTTGTCAGCAGGATGGATGCATGCTGGGTGGTTTCCTGAGAGCTTGTCTGAACTTGGTAGAAATTTGTTATTCCAGGAACGCCAGGAATCGAACCCGTAACTTCTCAATCTCTTGCCTGCTTGCCCAGCCCAGGGCTGTCTCCAGGACTCGTCCTTTCGCCTCTGGACAGAAATTTTCTTGTTGGGATGGGAGAAAAGTCAACCCCTTTCGTCCCCAAATTATCAATTTCATGAGACAAAACTGATGAAAATGTACTTTCTTAAGCTTAAGATGACAAATTCAACAATAAAAATTTAAAAATCGGCTCCCAAGCAATGAGTGGGATGGAAAAAAATCTAAAGCTGGAGACAGCCGTGGTCTAGCCACTTGGTCGTTCAATGCCACACTTTTGTTAGCAGGACGGATGCACGCGCGGTGGTTACCTGAGAGCTTGTCTGAACTCGGTAGAAATCCGTTATTCCATCCGATTCCTAAATGGATTCCTGTGTTATTCATAGGTTTGACATCATTAGTTTTGGATAGATCGAGGCGGACGTCGGTGGGAGGTATCGGAAAAACGTTCCTCACTCGGCTCTGGGGGAAAATCCGGTTTGTCGAATCTCCGGGATTGTAATTCAGCTGGATGTGTAACCTTGTTTGTCAACTTCTACCTGAAGGCCTTTTCAAGGTACTGTATTGTTCTATTTGAGCCCTGCAAAATGAAATCGATATCATGGTAGAGAATTGAAATCTACTTTGTCAAATTCTAACCGAAGACCTTTTCAAGGTACTGTATTGGTCTATTTGAGTCCTGCAAATGAAATTGGTATCATGGTAGAGTATTGAAATCAAGGTACTGTATTGTTCTATTTGAGCCCTGCAAAATGAAATGGGTATCTGGGTAGAGTATTGAAATCTAGTTTGTCAAATTCTAACGGAAGTCCTTTTCCAGGTACTGTATTGGTCTATTTGAGTCGTGCAAAATGAAATGAGTATCTGGGTAGAGTATTGAAATCTACTTTGTCAAATTCTAACCGAAGACCTTTTCAAGGTACTGTATTGGTCTATTTGAGTCGTGCAAAATGAAATGAGTATCTGGGTAGAGTATTGAAATCTAGTTTGTCAAATTCTAAATGAGGGCCTTTTCAACATACACATGTACCGTTACAGTATGTTCTGTGTGAATCCAGCAAATTGTATCTATAGAGAGAGGAACTAAATATAATTTGTCAAATTTTATATATCAATGTAAATGGGCACCTCTTCTCTCTTACGCAAGGTGTATGATTAAGACAGGATTAGGATAGGGTTGTTGCATTAGAATCTAAAGGTTCTTGGTTCAAATTCATTGCAGGTCCTAATGTTGTGCCCTTGGGAAAGGCACTTTACACCTGTTTCCTCACTTGACTCTGTGAAATTGAGTACCTAACTTTGGATAGGGACGTCCTTTTTAATGGAACGTAAAGCCAGAGGTCCTGTGTTTGAGGAAAGCAACACCTCGAGCACATTGCAGAACCCACCAACTTTTCTAAAAGAGTAGGGGTGCTTCCCAGTGTGAGTGGATCAAACCTTGCAGTCCAGTCTTAGGCAGCTTCTAACTGCTTTACAAAACTGGTGTGTAACACCCAAAGGCGGTTTACAAGTTACACAGAGCAAATAAACAAACATACAAACGATTTCAAGTTTAAACTTTCTGTGCATTTTACACATACCTGGTACATCATTGTTCCCCTCAGACCTTGAACTTCAAGATATTCAATTTTAAGACTTCTGATCCTTCGAGATCTATAAACAGCAGACTTGATGAACTACCACCAGATCCACAGTTATTGAACTTGAAGTCGCGTCGTCCGATATCTCGAGTGACAAATTGCGCTGTCAGACGATTCTTGCCTACAGCGTTGCTGTTTCAATAAAATAAACCCTAATCAATGAAGCGCCGCCCTGTGCCCTGTTTATTATTGATTCTTAGTTATTACATTTAGTGATTTTGCCAGGATAAAGGCATTTATTTGCTGACAATATAATCTTCATTTAGATGAAAGATGAGACTTGAAAATGATATATTGTTTGAGGCATATCTGAATATGTTTTAAAATCAGTCACTTAGGTCACGAAAGTTGGGTAAAGTTTGGAACCCCTAAAAATAGTGTAAAGTAAGTATAATGAAATACATTGTAGCTGATGTTTTATACTGAGTGTGTTATACTGGTTAAGGAATATAACAGAAGCTGGTGTGTTATGCTTTAGGGCGGTTATACCAGCTATACAGATACAGCAGCTGGTGTGTTATGCTTTAGGGTCGTTATACCGGCTATACAAATACAGAAGCTGGTGTGTTATGCTTTAGGGTGGTTATACCAGCTATACAGATATAGAAGCTGGTGTGTTATGCTTTAGGGTGGTTATACCAGCTATACAGATACAGAAGCTGGTGTGTTATGCTTTAGGGTGGTTATACCAGCTATACAGATATAGAAGCTGGTGTGTTATGCTTTAGGGTGGTTATACTGGCTATACAGAGATAGAAGCTGGTGTGTTATGCTTTAGGGTGGTTATACCGGCTATACAGATACAGAAGCTGGTGTGTTATGCTTTAGGGTGGTTATACTATATACAGATTCAGGTAAATGTAGATGCCTTGACAAAGAAAAATCATGCTTTAAAATTTTGATGAAGAGAAAATTTACTGTATATTCATTAACAAGTTGCAACACTCTTGGAAAACTAACTCACCAAATTTGAATGACACTTTTTGACCCCAAGCATTTAGGACTTGATTTCAATAAGAATATGATCCATGGTAGATATAATTGGTTGATTGATTGATTGATTGATTGATTGGTTGATATTTGATATCAAATTAATGTTGTAAAACGTTTGGAAAACTAACTCTCCAAATTTGAATGACACTTTTTAACCCATTTTGACCTTTGCAACTCAATAAGAATATGATTCATGGTAGATATGGTTGATTGATAGATTGATTGATTGATTGATTGATTGGTTGATATTTGATATTTTCCAGATGAGCTGGGAGGAGCCTTCTTCACAGGCGTGCCTGAGGCCTGGGCCCACCACCCGTGAGTCGTTTGTTTGTTTATTTACATACAAGTGTTTTTTCGAGTCTAATTGTTTGTGTTAAAGATGTATGTTCAAGCTGGTACAATGAATTAGATAGATGACTATTAGATAAGTATTAGCTTTAATGCTAACCCTTGCTGTATAGTGGACCAATGGACTAGCCCCTGCTGTACTGAGTGCCCAAGGGCTATTGAAAGAGAGATGGGTGCCGCCCTATGCACCATCTGGTGTGGGGACTTTAAGTAACTGACCAACTTGCTGTGTTTCCAGTTTGGCAGCTTATGGGTTGGGATAGAGCTAGCATGTCTACTTGTTGACCAACGTAGGTAGTGAGGCTATGGGTCTGCCTGTGGTCAAAGATAGTTTAAGGCACATAGCTGCATTGTATATAACTGAATGTGCTGCTAACCCTTGCTGTGCCGTTTGTTTCCAGTCTGGCAGCGTATGAGCTGGGACCCGTTGCCTTGGCTCACCCGTTCGCTCACCCTGCTCTACATACACAGGTGGGTTAGGAATGCTGGTTATGGGTCATTATTAACCCATGCCTATATGGGTCATGACTTACCCATGCATATATGGGTCATGACTTACCCATGCATATATGGGTTATGACTTACCCATGCAAATATGGGTCATGACTTTCCCATGCATGTATGGGTCATGACTTACCCATGCATGTATGGGTCATGACTTACCCATGCATATGTGGGTCATGACTTACCCATGCATATATGGGTCATGACTTACCCATGCATATATGGGCCAGGAGTTACCCATGCATATACGGGTCAGGAGTTACCCATGTTGATCAATCAGGAATGATGATTACTATGGGTCATGACTAACCTCCATGAATACTTTCATCAGGTTGGTAAGTCACTGGATAACAAAGTCCTTTGTACACAACCAAGTGATTTATTCAAACCAACATTTTGATGACCGTCTGTCACCTTCCTCAGGGCTGTTCATACTGGTTCTGTTACATGGCAGAAAGGTGACAGTCGGTCACTGAAATGTCGGCTTTAGAAAGATGATTGGTTTTGTACCAAGAAGTTTGTTATCCAGTCCAGACAATAACAGTATTCCTGTGCAGTAAAGAAGAAGGCAATGAACCTTTGGCCATTTTTACAACAGTCACTTTTATGAAAAGAAAACCAATCTCCGACATATGAAAAGCTCATTAACTTTATGATCCAATTGCAAAAATCTGAACCTTTTCATGGGCTGTATAAAATGACCTCATTAAAGATAATCATACCTCAAGGTCACAACCTGATGGCTCAAGGTCATGACCTGATGTTTATTCAAGAATATGATTATTCAAGGTCAGAACTTGATGGCTCAAGGTCACATGATTGATATTTATTTAAGAATACAATGCTTCAAGGTCACTGCATGATTATTCAAGGTCGTTGGGTGTGATACTTTCTGCTGCACTTTGCTACAAGCTGTGTCAAGGTTATTTCAAGGTCATGTGCACTTCTAACACTCACTCCTCTGCACTCTCCTCTCACCTTCCAGGTGCATCACCCACAGCACCCCCCCACCATCGCACCACCCCCCCACCCCGCAACTCTCGCACCGCCCCCCACCGCGGCCGTGCCCCCGGGGCTCACGCGGGCGCTGGGTCTGACCGCCGGCACCAACCCGCCATGCACGACCCTGTTTGTCGCAAACCTGGGGCCAAACGTCACCGAAAACGAGCTAAGGGACATTTTCTCTAGGTACGTCACTACGCTAAGGTTGCATGCACACATCCCTAAGCTCTGATAAGCTGAAAAGTGTCATTTTTGCACAAAAATTGATCAAAAGTAGGCCTCAAAAGTGGCAAAACAAGCTAAGGGACATTTTCTCGAAGTACGTCCCTATGCTAAGGTTGCATGTACACATCCCAAAGCCATTTCTGCATAAAAAATGATCAATCTTGGGCCCAAAATGAGCTTTTTTGCATAATCATTGATAAATTCTAGGCCAAAAAGTAATATTCTTGCATAAAAATGGATCAATTCCAAGCCAAAAATGAGCAGTTTTGCATAAGATGGATCAATTGTAGGACATGATGATCAGGGGTTTTTCTAGAAAAATTAAACAAGAGGGAGCACACACAGGCAAGGGAGCGAATTCTATGTATTTATAGAAGAATCAATCACTGAGTGAAGGCTGTATACTGGGAATTAAGTTCAAATCTGAATTTGACAAGGGGGCGCTGGGCTGAAACAAGAGGGTGCAGCGCCCCTCTTTCCTGATTTAGATGCACCCCTGATGATGATGTAGGCCCAAAATGAGCTAAGGGAGGGCATAGCTTAGGTACGACACACCCCAAAGCTCTGATAATCTGGAAAGTGTCATTTCTGTGCACAGACCTGATCAATTTCAGGCCCCAAATGAGCTCCTGTCTCCTGTGTCATTTGTGCACACAAAAAAATGATCAATTTGAGACTTGGGTCTCAAAGAGCCGTAGGACGTTTTCTCTCGGTACTTCACTATACTGCATGTCACAAGCTCTATCTCAAGTCTGCTGAATATCATAATTTTTGCACAAAAATCGATCAATTTCCTAAAGGAAACAATGGACAACTTTTGGAAGCCCTTATAAGGTTTTCTCTTGATGAGGCCGAAGTTTGCCACTGGCTTTCGCATCCTAAAGATCATTTCTGATGAAAATTGTGACTAAAATAGATCATTTTTAACCGACAAAAGAGCTTAGGGATGTTACTACAGTAAGGTTGCCTCTCACAGCCAGCTTCACACCCTGGCACTCTTGTGGCATGACTGCATGTGTGCTCGTTCTTACTTTTTACTGGACATTTATGCACTGGAATCGATCGTTTCTAACTTAATAACGTTATGTGAAGCCTGAGCATGTGTAATCTGATATGTGTGTCAATTTCTAACCTCATTTGCAAATTTGTGACAAGTTGTATTCATCTCATGCTAATTTGCATATCTGTGACTGTAGATTGTCGTGTCCAGTTCGTTTAATGTTTCATCTGGAGAATGGGAAAATATGACCTTGTGAGAAGAAGATGAAAATTCTGTTGTCAAATAGAAATTGAGGAAAAACTTAAGTACAAGCTGTTTTTAGCAGGTTGGATGTTGTAATGTTGATGGTTTCCGTTCACGTAATTCTAACTCATCAAAAACCTCCCAAAAATGTTTCATTAAAGGAAAAACTACCAATGCTTGTCATTTCTGGTGGTTTCTCCTTTGATAAAACATTTTTTTGGAGGTTTTTGATGAGTTACGTGAACGGAAACCATCAACATTACAACATCCAACCATTCAGCACTAGGGACAGACCCCTATAGTTGAAAAAATGTATCTAGGTTTTCTCTTCAAATCTTGAAGACAGATGCGTCAGAACGGTGCATCCAAAGTGTCAAGTGTGGCAGTTCATTTCGGTGATGCTGTTGTTTGTTTGTTTGTTTATTTGTTTGTAGATTCCCTGGGTTCAGCCGCCTGCGACTCAACAACAAGGGGGGATCCCCCGTCTGTTTTATTGAATTCACGGTAAGTTCAAACAACTTGTGTTTTTTTAAATCTTTATTCATAACGCAAAAGAAAATACATACACTAAACCATCCTTGAAAACAAGAAGTACAAATCATAGTGATTCAAATAACAGTGCTGGTACTTAACAAGTCAGCAACATACAGTACCCCATTTGCCCCAGTGCTTCTGCAGCTTTCCCCTCCTCATAGCTATAGAATATTCGACTTTGTGGAAGAAGTTCACATAATTAAGAAAGGATTGAAAAGTTACATGGTTGGCCTTTCTGCTTTCATACTTATAACTTGTTTGCTTCGTTGATGAAGGTTAGACATCCAGGTAGTAAGATAAGCCAAAAATAGTTACTCAAGCAACTGGATAAAATCCTAGATTGTCTTAACCTCATTAACAAATCTATTCACAGTTTTGGTATAAAACCTGGTTTTCCAGTCCTATCCTTAGTCACTGGCGAACGACAGCGGACGCTGTCTGAAACGTCTGTTTTAAAATTTTGTCCAGTTGCTTGAGTAACTATTATGTCTTCACTTGTTTGTAGATCATAGCCAATAAAGTGCCTTGTGTTTGTGTCGTAATGTATCAGTTGGAGTTGATAACTACAAGTTTTACAATGAGACTGATAAGTTCTAGCTATCGCACCCCAGATAGACGTGGATACGTGTGGTCAGTTCTTGAGGTGTGGCTCTCCTCAAACACAGGACTGATAGTTTTACATCCCATTCAAAGGACTTCAACCTCTAACAATGCTTTGAAAATTAGCTCCAGAACAGAGGATATGCGATGATAGCAAATGGTTGGTAGGAAAACTTGTATCTGAACATGTCTGCTCCTGAAACTGTGTGTAGCAAGGTACAGACTTTCCTGTCTCCAAACCTATGAATCAAATCTTCAAACTTGATATTCTATGAACCGACAAATTGACTTGGTCCTGCCTAACAGTTTGAGTGCTTAATAGTTTGTAAATTCCACGCTCAATTCAGCGGGGTTCAACTTGGCTCACCGATGACATTTACCAGGATTGGGAGTCGGGGTCGGGAGCGCCAAGTTCCTCGGTCCTGTGTTGGGAGGGCGACTCGGGGGCGATTGTTTTCGCTGAATCTACATAAAGAGTTTTCGGAAGGATTATCGCGAGAGGTGGGATGCATGACAAGTAGGCCGTATTGTGTCCCTTTGGACGTGCCACAATCAGCGAATTTATTCCCACCTTTCCTGGGGGACGCCACGGAGCATGTTTAAGGCGCTCGATGCCTGGAAGGCAGATTTTCCATCTTTGCCGGTCTCACTTGGGATCTTTTAAAAATTCTCTCCTCCTTGAAACGGATTTAGTTTTCTGATGCAGCAATCTCTCTTGGTATTTGATGTATAGGGTGGTATTACTTTTCTTCCACTAAGCATTCTGCTCACTCAGAAGTTAAGAAATCTCAGTTGTAGAAGGTTGTGAACTTAAATGATTTTGAAGTGATTGTAGCTAACAGGCCCCAAGTTTGGATTCTTAAATGGCTCTCCAGTTTAAAAAGTATAGGGTGGTATTATGTTAGTTACATAAAGATTTCTGCCGACTCTGAAGTTGATAAATCTCAGTTTGTATTTGTGAAGTGAAGGTAAGAAGATTGTGAACTTTGTCGTAACTTTGAAGTGATTGTAAGTAACAAGTTTTTGTTCTTTATTGGCACTCCAGTTTTAAAAAATTGCCTTTTCCAGTAATCAGAAGGAAGACCACACCCAAGTGTTTGCTTGGCTTTTGCAAAGTACAAATTTAGAGAGATAAAATGAAGGAAAACAGAGGCCTGGGAAGAAACTTGAGTCTGACTATATTCTGTGTACCAAGGTACAAACTTTTCCTTTGACTTTGTTTTAATGTTGATCTTCTAATTTTGCATTATCTCTGTTAAAATCTGTGAACCAATGAATTGGACTGATGTGGCCTGAGAGCCAAAAGCTCACCATAGATGTAATCCGACACTGCGCGATGACATATCGCCACGGTAACCACAGCCTTATATGGGCGACGGGATGTGTCCCGCCGGGCCGCCGGCTGATGATAGTTTTACTGTGGCAATGACCCTTGACCTTCTGCTGAGATTTGATGCCGGCGACCTTTCACCTTCCAAGTGAATGATGAGATAACAGAGGGAAACTGTTGCTGGAGGAATGCTGATGAGATGGAAAAACTTTCTAGCCTAAATTTTGTGAAAATGGGGAGAACGAAATAGTCTTGGTCTGGATGTTCTGAAGTTGCTGTTGGAATGTTGATGAGATGGAGCCAGTGCTGGATTTTACCATGATGTAAGAAAAAAGTTTTTAAATCAGAATGTTCCCAACACCGGCAGAAATTGTCTTTCGGCAAATGAAGGTTTCTTTTGATGTATTTTTCATGTATTTTTCATGATTAAAGAAAAGAGGACTAGGAAAAATACCCAGAAGCTGACTCAGTTCTGTTGCAAAGCTCTTTTCTGCGGATCCGCTTTTCTTCTGCGCTGTGCATCAGTCTATATATATAATATAGCTAGCTGTGAACAATACAAATTGAGGTTGATATGAACACGTGATGTAAAACAACTAATGCTGCTTCCCATGCCCAAAGTTTGACATGAGGTCCTGTTATAGAACATTAAAGTACATGTGTTGATTTATCTGCTCGCTGCCTGATGCATCCCCGGCAGTCTACAGTCTGATTACTTTTCTGTTCTAAAGGTCACAATTTGACCTGTGAGCAGCATTTAAACTGACCTCTGACCTGTAGCACACAAGTCGCTGATGCATCCCCTGTAGTCTGCAGTCTGATTACTTTTCTGTTCTAAAGGTCACAATTTGACCTGTGAGCAGCATTTGTACTGACCTCTGACCTGTAGCACACAAGTCACTGATGCATCCCCTGTAGTCTGCAGTCTGATTACTTTTCTGTTCTAAAGGTCACAATTTGACCTGTGAACAGCATTTAAACTGACCTCTGACCTGTAGCACACAAGTCGCTGATGCATGCCCTGTAGTCTGCAGTCTGATTACTTTTCTAGTCTAAAGGTCACAGTTTAACCTCTGAACAACATTTGTTCCGACCTTTGACCTACTGTTTGCAGTCACTCAGGTCGTCTGTAGTTTAATTACTTTTCTATCTACGGTAAAAGGTCACAGTTTAACCTCTGAACAGCATTTGTTTTGACCTTTGACCTACTTTTCGCAGTCATTGAGGTTGTCTGTAGTTTAATTACTTTTCTATCTAAAAGGTCACAGTTTGACCTGAGAACAGCATTTTTTCTAACCTTTGACCTCCAGTAGGTAGTCACTGGAATCCATTTTGCAGCATTATTTCATTCAATTGTCAGGAAAACTCTTTCTCATTCTCTTTAGAGGTTTTTATATAGTAAAAGGGGGACAGTTAAAGCTTTGAGGAGGAAGCATGTATATTAATGTGTGCTGTTGTGATATTTTGTTAAGATTTTGGGTGCAACTTTTTATGAAAAGTTAGCTTTGGGAAATCCATCTATCATCAGATTACAAAGTACGCCCTTCAGGTCACCTTGAGAAGGTGATAGTCACCTGTTATGTCAATCCTTCCACTGATGTGAAGAAATAAATGGTAATATGTGAACAAGAGATTGACTTGATAAAGCCCAGTAACAGGAAGATCCCAGCGACCTTCCGATCGATGAAGTAGTGAGAAATAGAATCATTCTGACCTTGCTTCTCAATGGTAACTTGATCTGTCCCAGGAAGCTGGAAAACGAGTCTGGCGGATCCTGTAAGAATCAAACTTTGTTAGGCAGCACCAAATTGATTGGTTGGTTGTCGGATTTTAAAAATTGTACTAGATTCAGATTCAGTTTATTCTGATTGGCATTGCATAAAACAAAAATATCCACATGAATTGCGCCAATACTTACATGGCTTGCCATTGACTTAACAGTTACATAAGATTACTTAAACATACAGTAAATACATGATTCCTAATTCATGGACATTGATACATGATTACAAACGGTTTAAAAATTCTAACAACGTCCAGATGAAGCATTGCTAAGATAAAAGTAACAGCCAATACTGACTGGTTTTAAAAGGAACTTCACCGCTCATTACATTACTGACGGCCACAAAGGATCCATCAACTGACATTACTGTAGAACAGACGTAGAGATCGGGTACAAATGAAAGTTCATGTCTTTTGGTTGTAGATTGCAACATCAACATGAAAACCAAGGTCTGTATCTTGGAACACCCAGTTTGAGTCAGATGTTAGTCTAAATTAGGAGCCCTCTTGGATGCTTAAGAAGGTCAGGATTTCGATCCCGACTAACTTGTGAGTGTTCTGTTAACTGTTTGCACGCTACTGGTGAGGACTGCAGTCCCTTTTAAAGTGACGGTTAGGCTTACTAGGACCTGCATTTGAGGAGAGCCACACCCTTTATCTTGCTGCCAGGCACAGCTGTGTCACTAGTGCCCCCTATAGTTCAACAGTGGTACTGCATTTTGCTCCATCACCAATGAGAGTTGGAGTTGCTCCAGGACATTGTGAGTGAACTGGGTCATTGCACACCTATAAGCCAGGTCACATCACAAATGGATAACCCATGCTTTGTACAAGGACATTCTGTGTATAACCGAAAACCTTGCACACTTGTAACTGAAGTTCCTTTGTGTTTGCCCTTATATATAATTAGCAAGGACATACATGTACTTTACGTGACCTGGGTACACCTACAACTCTGATGTATAAGCCATTGTATCGCCATTTCTTCCTCAAGGCTATTCTGTGGTCAGACTAGCATACCCAGATCATTGCATTTACACCCCAAAAGGACAATGCTATGGGGATAGCAGCAATAACCCAGGTCAACATAGATGTATAACCCATGTATACATTATCTCCATGTTTTGCCAAATGACATATGATTCCATGTACATAATAACCCAGGTCATTTCACACTCATAACCCACGTTCCTTTATTTCCCAGGACATTCCGTGTGCGACCCAGGCCATGAATGCCCTTCAGGGATATGTGCTGCTGTCTTCAGACCGTGGGGGGTTACGCATCGAGTACGCACGCAACAAAATGGGGGAGGTGAGAATCTGCTTTTTCCCCCGCATTTTTACATAGTTACATAAGTACATAACATAACAGCACATGTACACTACTTACAATTCCACAGATATACATATTGTTACATATTGTTACATGGACCATTCCCACTGGCTTTGTTTTTGCTGGGGTGTGCTCTCGAGGACTTTTTTAACGGGTGTGTTTCATCCCCTTGGATTTTCTGTGCTAGGGGGAGGCGGATTTTCTGTGCTAGGGGGAGGCGGATTTTCTGTGCTAGGGGGAGGCGGATTTTCTGTGCTAGGGGGAGGCGGATTTTCTGTGCTAGGGGGAGGCGGATTTTCTGTGCTAGGGGGAGGCAAGAGTCTTGCTTTCGCATGGCTCCATGCTTTTGCCTAGAACTAGTCATCACATAGATCGGGGCTGTCTCCATCTTTAATTTTTTTTCATGTCCCACTGGAATGCGTAACATATTGTTAATTTTTCTTCATCAAATCTGTCATTTTAAGCTCACAAAAATACATTTTCTACAATTCCATGTCATGAAGTTAAGATTTTTTTTGAGAAGCAGGGTGAAATTTTTGTCTGTTCCAACAAGCAAATTTCCATCCTGGGACGGAAGGCCAGGTCCTCGAGACAGCCCTGTAGTCAACAGTTAGGTTTATTGTCTATGAGAGTGGCTATGATTTGCCAGTTCTGTTTGTGACATCATCACTTTCTGTTGTACGTTTGACGGCTTGTTGATGACATCACCACTTCTGCGTTGTCAGTGCTTGTGTGTTGGTCTATGCCTTTTTCTGCAGTGTTGATATGTTGATGTGTTGATAAAGTTACACAAACTTGATTTTATGGGCTACATCAACTGATCTGCGATTTTCAACATAGGCCAAGTTGTCGAAATGCTGGGAGAAAGAGTTCTCAAAAATAAGCATTTGGAGAACCTGGCCCGTGTTGAAATTGTAAATAGGAGCTCTTCGAAGCCTACGAAGGTGTCTCACGATGTATGTGCTGTTGCAGCCTTGCTTAGTGCGTTAGCTTCTTGCTGTTGTCTTCAGAGCAGAGTGCCTCCTTCTGTAGCTGTGAGTAGTATGTAGTGATCCTTGCAACTTACTTTGTTGAGGTGTTTGCTTTCATTTGAGCCCTTCTCTTCCACTGAGCCTGTCTAACTGTGTCCTCTTTCTCTCACATCAGCAGCAAAACTGATGACATCATCAGAGCCTGTGCACAATCCCCTGTGTCCTATTTGACCTTGGAATTCTGGTGGCAAGGTCGTAACCATGACGCTTTTCTCTTCTACTTTTCAGACACGCAAAGACGGGGAAAGGTCGACTAGCCATTCGCCAGTCAATATTCCAATTTGATGACATCATCAACACCATCAACGGTACCTCCGATGACATCATCAGCATGTTCATGACATCACCACCATTTCAATGACATCATCGAACTTTGTGTTGCAGACGATTCTACAGGGCAGTGACAGTGCGTATGCATATCTCATCAGGGTTCCGACGCCCAACTTGCAGGGCTGGGCCGTTTGAACCTTGACCCGACCCTACATGACACCATCCCATAATCCCACATCCAAGATGGGTGGTTGTGATGTCATCAGCATAGAACACAGCAGCACATTCCCTGGTCGCAGATTCAACATATCCATGGTGTGACGGGCCTGCTTCACAGACAAAAAAAATGAGAGAAAAGTTAGCACAACGTTCGAGGTAGATTTATACATAATGTACAGATCACCAGGGTGCCTCTATTTCCTACGGTGACTTAAGGGTGACAAGCTACGGGGTTCACATTAGAGTAGTAGCTGCAATATTGACATTTGCCAACCAATGGGACAACCCAGGGGACCAATCAGGTGCAACCTGCTTTCCCATGTCACTTCTGATTGGTTCAAAGCTGGCCAATCAGCTTCCAGTGTTTTGAGTTTGAGAAACTTGACCAGATGTGTAAATGATTGGATGAAAAATGTGTCATGTGCAAATCATGTGATGGTCATGTGATGATCATGTGATGTGCATGTGAAGGTCATGTGAAGATCAGGTGATGATCATGTGAAGATCATGTGAAGATCATGTGATAGCAGTATTTGTGTCTATTTTGTATCCCCTGGACTCCTGTTTGGTTTGGCTTGTTTCTCATGGACTTAACTTCTCGTGAAAATGGCCTTTCTATGGCAGTACCACAGGGCAATGCAATAAGATGTAATGGTCAAGAACCCAAAGCAGCGACCATGATGTAAAGTAACGTAAAGACATATTTGTAGATACTTTCTGTAGACTTCGTTCCACATGGCTTATTTGTATAGTGTACCAGTACGGCTATCAGCAGTGGAGCTGCTTGGGGGGTGTGGGGCCTTGGTAATCAGGTGGTGACATTGAGAGGTATGGGGCCTTGGCAATCATTAGTAAAACATGTATCACTAGAACAGCATGGTGGGTGGCACTTAGACTGAAAAGAACCCCCCATATTGAATGTTCAACGACCCATTTCTTGATTGATATGCACTTGAATTGGAATGTTCGACTTGAATGTGGGGGGGGAATAAGGATATGAAAACTTGTGCGCAAAGATGTGAAGTAGTGAAGACCTTAGAATGAACGCTTAGAGGACACTTCAAGGTCGTAGAGAGTTCTTGCCCTGACCTCACCAAAGTTTAATGACCTCACAGACAGAGAAATTCATATCAGATGACACAGAGTACTTACAAATGATATCAGATACCAAGTAAACCAACATATGCAATATATATCTATATACTCATTGTAATTTTGGCGACACCTCGGGGGAGGTGCCATTTCAGTTGAATATTCAGCACGATGCGAAATATGCAAATAGGATCAGGGCATGACATGAATTTTTCTGTCTCGAGGGTCAAAATGTTGATCATGTGACAATTTAAAAGCATTCTGGGTAATTTGCATGGTGGATTCTGGGTAATTCTGCATGACCAATCAGGTAAGAGCATGACGTAACTAGGGTGAACTAGCCTCAAGTGCCTGAAGTCAAATATTTATCGCAGAAAAAAAAACATGAAAGAAACTTAAATTTTGGTTGATTTGAAAGAGAAGTATCAAATTAATTATGTATGTACAGGAAAATACTGACTTAGCATATACATTGTAGTAACGTATACAAAGTATGTATATCCTTTTTCTTTCTCTACAAGATTTTGTTTAGTTTCTTTTGCTTGTAATTTGCAGTGCAGAAAAGTGATATGTTAGGATTGAAATGTGCTTCTGCACTTTTGTTGCAATGACAGATCATTCATGCAAATGAGTTATTGAAATGTTAATGAGTTTGCAGAGATGCAAACGAGTTTGCAAACATGCAACAGACTTTGCAGACATGCAAATGAGTTTGTTGAAAATGCAAAAGAGTTTGCAGACATGCAAATGAGTTTGTTGAAAATGCAAAAGAGTTTGCAGACATGCAAATGAGTTTGCAGACATGCAATGGAGTTTGCAGATATGCAAATGAGTTTGTAGACATGCAGATGAATCTGCAGACATGCAAATGAGTTTGCAGACATGCAAATGAGTTTGTTGAAAATGCAAAATAGTTTGCAGACATGCAATGGAGTTTGCAGACATGCAAATGAGTTTGCAGACATGCAAATGAGTTTGCAAATATGCAAATACATTAAGAATGATTGCACAAATAAGCTTGAAATGATGATACTTTACTTATTAGTTCATGAACAGGCAATGAGTACAATCATGCGATGTTGATATGTGATTTCGTGAGAGACAAAGTTTTTGATTTCCACCTTTTGTTGCTGTGTAAAAAAAAGTCTGCTTGATTCTGTTTGGAAAAGTTTCCAAAGCCACGTTTTTTGGCGACACCTCGCAAACGGAGCCATTTGAGATTGATTAACCTTGAGCTTGATGCAGTCAACCTTTGATTTGAAGGTTTCTCCTTTTATGAGTTAAGTTGAGAGAACAAAAACTTCTCCAAAAGATGCCACCGCTTTTTTTTTGTTTATTAGTTTTTGGAAGGAAGTTTCTCCTGACAGTGTTTAATTTACGATGTAGTTGATATAAAGTTATATAAAATTATCAAGATGAAGATATGAAGATTACAGTAGAGCTTCGGATGTATTACTTGACAATCTTGGATTTTGAGATATATGTTCTATTTAGTCTGTATTAGCCTGTATTTGAGAGTTTAGAGGTAGAACTTGTTACTTTCCCCAGTTTGGCTTTGTGACGTGAAAAGAGTTGTTGTGTCGAGAGGTTAAAGGTGAAGGGTGAGAGGTTGTACATAATTAGAGATGTCATTATGTACTGCAGTATTTATTTCTTAGTTCTATCCTCTGCAACTTTGAACAAAACCAAATTTCGTTTCCCCACGTATTGAGAACTGCTAGGAATGGACCGGTTCGAGCAATTATTTTCAAGTTTGTATTTATTGTAACCGACGGCGACGCTGTGCAATGAACTGAGATTTTCGTTTCCATGGCAACACATCAACTACCGATTTTGTACGACTTCGCTGACCGACAAAACTTTTTACCAGGTTTTACTCAACTCTCTGCTTATATTTTAATAAACTGAGGATTAATTTTCCAAGGAGTCTGGATTTGTCTTACTTGTGTGTGTGAATGTGTGTGTACGAGTTTTAGTGCATACATATATATTAAGAGAGCATATATACATACAGAGAGAGAGAGAAAGAATATATAGTTAATATATAGAGAGTATATGGAGAGGGAGAATAGTATATATGGGTGTGTGTGTGTGTTTGTGTGTGCGCAAATATATGTAAAGAGAGCATATATAGAGAGAGGGAAAGAGAATATATAGTGAATATATAGAGAGTACATGTAGAGACAGAGAAGAGTATATACATATATAAATAATAGAGAGAATGTGTGTATAGAGATAGAGAATATATAAATATAGCGAATATATACATAGAGTATTATCTAAAGAGAAACTCTACATATATATATATATATATATATATATATATATATATATATACAGAGAGTATATGTATATATATATAGAGAGAGAGAGAGAGATAGTATATATGTATGTATATATGCCCACATCTTCATAGAGAGTATATATATAGAGAGAGAGAAAGAGTATATATATTAGAGAGTATAGACATAAAGAAAGGAAGTGACACTACATATACATAGAGAAAAGGAAGCCAGACAACATATACATTACAGGGAGAGGGAGAAAGCGTTCAGAGAAAGGCTATCTTTAAAATAGAAAGATACCATGACAAAGTAGAAAGCCCGACAAAAACGCCTAAAAACACGTCAAAAACCTGCCGGACCCACTCCTCTGCTTGGAGAGTAATAGGGGTACAGATTGCCGCTCGACAGGGCGCCAGATGTGACCCTCTCCCGTAGCCGACTCCCTTAGCATACAGTTCACTCTATTTGGCCAATTTCTTAAGCTCTACCAGCCTCTGCGGGTCGCTGGGAAAATAGTAGAAATTATATGAAGGGGGTCAATTAGGGTCAATTATATGAAGAATGTTCCATATACGTATTTTGTATCACATCCATAGACTAGCGTAGTGTTCAGGTCTAAGCTGTGTAGAACTCATTAGCATGGCTATAGGCAAAGGCTAGCCTGGGTGGCATCCTATTTCTACCGGGGATCCGGATCCTTCACTCGCGTTTAAGGGTATAGCGAGTGTAGGAGCCCCGGTAGAAATAAGATGGCTCCCAGGCTATATGCCTTAGTGTTTAGTACTGCTTAAGAACTTGCCATACATCGTATCTGTTATATCTGCTGTGCAATAAAGTTTGATCGATTAATACAGAGAACTGTTTCAGCTAGAAATATAAGTTGATTCACGTTCGTTCTCACTTAAATGTACACATTTTGTAACTTAATTCCGTTACCGATAAGAAGAAGTAAATGTATTTATGTTCGCGTGGTTTTTATTTCGCGCTAATGCGAAAATGGAGTGTTCGATCTGGTTTTAAGTTTGCAGCACGCTCATTCTCATTTAAATGTACACAATTTTGTAACTTCCGTTACCGTTTGAAGTAAGACGTTCCTGACATTACAATATGCCACATATAAGGTGCCAAACTGTCGTTTTTATGATGACTTACAACGTTTCTCGCTTTTAAAAACGAAACCAAAGTTTTGGCACCTTATAAATGGCATATCTTAATGTCAGGAACGTCTTACTTCAAACGGTAACGGAAGTTACACAATGTGTACATTTAAGTGGGAACGAGCGTTCAATACATGTAACGTTCGAAGAACCGGACACGTTGAGTTATGATTACCGCGCGGTGTCAATTTAGAGGAAAACAGCATTCCAGAACGAACCCAAATAAGGTGAAATGTTAATAATTAGTTACCTAATCAAAAGCTGGACGCACCTGGTGCACAAAGGTGCATTGGTATGTAATCAGGATTTACCCAAGTAGCTTAGTCTTCTCCAGTTATAAAGGAAAATCCAAGACAGTATTATACTTTTTTATTTTTTAAGATTATAAAATGGACGGGAAACTCCGTAGTTTACTGGGGTCTAATTATACAAAGGCAAGACTACAGGGCCGAGCCGGATTCCCTGTTCAACATCAGTTCTCTCAGGCCCACAAACGAAAAGTGCACCTAGCTACTCCTGGGTTTCGACAAGACTATCTGTCGTTATGTCGTTCTCCGGAATGACAGCCTCCATTTTTGGGAGAGTGTCGACCCATCGGGTTGGCACGCGAGCCTCGGACGGCTGAGCTGAGCTGTCCTATGGCTTAGGAGATCACTAGTTCTCTATCTGGGAACTAGTGACTCAGAAAACTAGGGCCCTCCGCGGTGCCCTCATGGCCGGTCTGGCCACGCCAGGCTGTGTCGCAAGACGTCACGTAACACGATGTCGCATTATTTCGGAATTATAAGAAAGAAATACACAATTCATCAAAATTTAGTCATTTTAAGTTCATTTACCCATAATTTCCCTGACTCCTCTAGCCCTACCCTCAATGCAAGGTTTAATATTGAATGGAAATCCGACAATCGCTATTCAAACCCTTGTTTGGTTTCCCCAGCCCCACCTACACCCCCGCAAATTCTAACACTACTTCTACAGCGTGTATCTTTCGTTCGTGGTTTGGACACAAAAAATACCAGTTGGGTAAATTATGTTGATTTTCTTATGGGTAAATTATGTTCATATCCACCTGTAACACAGGTGAGAGTAATTAATCGGAATTCAATCTATGATAGACAATGCAGTAAAGACTCGGAGCCTTGTGTGCTGCTCGTTCGATACTTTATTTGTTTTGCTTCAACAATAAGCTTCAAACAAGAATTGGAACCGTAATATTGCCTTTTAGAACCGTAAAGGGACTGGGACACCACCCTTACTATGAAATGAAATGTCGGTAACAACAATTAGTAGTACCGTGCACATACGATCAAAGATACGTAAAAGGATTAAAAAAGACTTGTTTTTCCGTCTGTTAATACATCACGGACCATACATAAAATTGCTGAATAAAACTGCCTGATGAAATTTCTAAAAGAGTGGTTACGGGCGTTTCTCTATACATGATTCATCGCAGAAATTGCAATAATGTGGCTTTCTTCTTAACAACATCATGAACGGTTTCCTTCAGACCATGAAGACGTTGAACTGTCCGCCGTGGCTGTGTTGGCTGGAGTAGCGTTGTTGTTGTGATTCTGCAAAGATTTCAAAAGAACAAACGTAGATATCAACACATGAAAAAAATGACCTCTTTCCCTCATAGAGGCATTTTCGTGTTGTTTTTGATTTAGAAGAGATTAAGCTTGTTTAAAACTAAAAACATATCACAAAGTATTACCGGTTTCAAACAAAGCCTCCATAATAGTCGAATCACTCCACTGTCAGTGAAAAAAACTACAGCAAAATGGCAGAGAGGCCTTTTGTGCAATGGCGGTACAAATAGACGTAACAAGGAGGTAAACAAGAAGCACAAGACAGAGTTATTAAGAAACTTGTATCAGAGAAGTAACAAATCAAACAATGGCAGAGGGACAACATGGAAGAGTGAATTCGTGTACGTATGAACCTGTAATTTTTGCCTGTAAGGCCAGGTTCCCTTGGCGAGTCGTTTTGTTCGTGGGAGGAGGCAGACTCAAAGAGCACTGAAAACTGAATTTCTTGCTACTCTGAGTTAGTCACACCTCCCTCGCACGATCGTGCGTTTTGCAAACCCATTTATGCTCATACTGTCGTGCAAAAACGTCTTGTTAGGTTTCAATAAAAGAAAAAAATTCAAGCATAACACTCAATGACCAGCATACCACACGTCGGTTTTACCTTTACCTAGTCCCATCCTCGTGCCTGAGGGCCGGGGTCCATGGTAGCGTCCAGTATCAGCCTCCTCCACTCCCTCCTGTCTCTGGCTCTGTGGGTGCATTCAGCCAGTGGGAGTCCTGTCCAGTCACGGATGTCGCCCCCCCCTCCCCCCACCTCCTACGTGGCCTCCCGCGGCTCCTCGTACCATCTTACGTCGGTTTTATTCATATGGTAAAGTCGAAAAAATGAGTGAATAATGTTCCTGTCCAGCCACAACACAGGTGATAGGAAAGAAAAGAGATTTTTAAAGCGGCCAGCAAAACTTAACACAATTTCCAAACGTTTACTGACGATAAGAAAACTAGAACCCGGCCTGTTAACCTCCCAAAACCCACTCATTACAAAAAAAGAGGGACACTTCGTCTTCCACTGCTTCCAAAAAAAGAAGTCAAACCCAAAAAGCGTACATTGTATTCCGTAGTAGTTCTTAGAATAGCCATATGTTCTACTTGTCAACATCGCTAACTCGCACTATCTGTACAGTATACCCTTGCTATGCATTGTCACATCAATTCATAATAAACTGTTTGCAAATAGCATAACAAAGCTGAGAATCAGTGCACATTGCTTAGAAGTTGAAAAGGGTCGACACCACAACACACCAGCCACTCAGAGATTGTGTCCCACGTGTAATGGAAGTGTTGAAGATGAATTCCACTTTGTGATGAACTGTCCAACGTATAGTAAAGAGAGAGATATGCTTTTACAGACTATCACTACTAAGACAAACTACACAGAGTGATATTTTCTATGTACTATTGTCATGTCCGACTCCTATATCTATGTACATAGGTCAATTTCTCCATAAATCATTCGAAAAGCGAGATAGAATTACCCATACATGACTATATATTGTAACAAATACACTGGTTTCGAAAATATTTTGTACTTAGATTTCTAGGATAGATTAGCCTTGTAGAACAGATTGTTGATTTCATGCCATACATTGTACCATGTACGATTGTTGAGCAAAATTCACTTCACTTCACTTGTTTCATGTTGCAATTAGCCGTAGAACCGAGAGAAGAACAAAAACAACATCAAGAAGCAGAGAAAGCAGTATGCACCATTCTTAAACCCTTTGGTATAACTCACGACATACCGTTTGCAAGGCGAACACTCTACCCACTACAGCTAATTAGGTTATAGCACCGGTTTGAGATCAAAACTTCCTGTGTATTAAAAACAAACAAGCAAACGTTAAGTTACCGTAGGACCATACATGGCTGGAAAAGATGTGCATCGTCCTATCGGATGGGGACGTAAATACGGTGGCCCCGTGTATGAGGGAGCTTTATGGCGTCAAGCCTCTGCATGTAAAAGAACCCAACACACTTATCGAGAAGAGTAGGGGTGACCCGGTGTGCTTGGCCAAAAAACGCGAGCCGTGGAAACCGAGAGAACAACAAAAACAACATCAAGAAGCAGAGAAAGCAGTATGCACCATTTTTAAACCCTTTGGTATAACTCACGACATACCGTTTGCAAGGCGAACACTCTACCCACTATAGATAATTAGGTCATAGCACCGGTTTGAGATCAAAACCTCCTGTATATTAAAAACAAACAAGCAAACGGGAGCTTTAGGGCGTCAAGCCTCTGCACGTAAAAGAACCCAACACACTTATCGAGAAGAGTAGGGGTGACCCGGTGTGCTTGGCCAAAAAAACGCGAGCCGTGGAAACCGAGAGAACAACAAAAACAACATCAAGATCAAGAAACTGAAGAAACATATTCCCTCCACCGCTTCAACTTCTGTCCTGTTCTTACTCACATAATTCCACCAGGGTTCATAATCTCGCCGCGCTGAAAAGTAACGTCCAAACAGATCTCCAAACATCCCCTATACTCAAGTAAACGCAGAAATGTTCGCGGTGGTTTTATGTTCGCGGTTTTCGCGGCGACCGTTTCACCGCGAACTTAAAACCACCGCGAACATTTTTGTCCAATACTGTAGCAGTATTAACTATAACGCTGCTCGCTCGTTCTCATTTAAATGTACACATTTTGTAACTTCCGTGACCGTTTGAAGTAAGTCGTTCTTGGCATTAAGATTTGCCACATATAAGGTGCCAAACTGTCGTTTTTAAAAGCGAGAACATTTTTAAGTCGTCATTAAAACGACAGTCTAGTACTTTTTATATGGCAAATCTTAATGTCAGGAACATCTTACTTCAAACGGTAACGGAAGGTGCAAAATGTGTACATTTAAGGTCTCATTCCTGTGTTAGGCTCTTCCATTGGAATCAACGTTGAAATACGCAACTTTATGACTAAAAATCTAGAAAACAAAATAAAATGATGGAGTCGTTTTACTTTCTGTTGGAAGCACACGTGTTCGTCATGCAGCAAAAAAAAAACCAAAACTAACCGTGACAACGATATTTATCGCATTTCAAACTGCAAGTACCCACTATCCGCACGAGGCCGCTGTTGTACCGCCAGCGCCGACCGCAGCACTCATAGAAAAATGCGTATCGCTCGTATCCTATCGCTCGAATGACGAAACTTTCCTACCTAATTCTGACAGTTGTAAACAAGCTTTCATCTCAAACTTTCGTATATCAAGTCGGGCCGATAAAAGGCAATTTATGATCCACCTAAACACACGCCTCTCATGCCCGGTTATTGTTTTTGGACGGATTCTTTGGGAGTAATACAGGAGTGAGACCTTAAATGAGAATGAGCGTGCTGCAAACTTAAAACCTGATCGAACACTCCATTTTCGCCTTAGCGCGAAATAAAAACCACGCGAACATCAATGCATTAATTTTAATTCTACTTCTTCTTATCTCGTCCAACTGAGGCCGCTCATCCAATTACTGACTGTCGTCGTATCTTATAAGCTTAGGACAAAGCACGGACGCAGACGGCAATACACGGAAGGAAATCAGAATATCGCCCCCTTACGATCCATTGCATATTGCAGCGTTCAGTTGTCCGCACACCCCACTATACTGTGAATTCCAACACTTCAAAAGGGAAATAATCTTTATCTACAGACAAGCAGACAGAACAACCGTCGCATTCGTGTTCAAGAGTATTCTTGATTAACAAAATAGTATTGAAGTATGGAGCAGCTTTTCGGAAAGTGAACATTTGCAACAAAACTAGAGACAAAACCTTGGAAATTGTGAAGGAAACATATCACATATGACCCGACATACAATTCTGTCGTTTGTGAAAAGTCTTGAATATCATGAATTAAGATCTTAACTGGTCACAGTTTCGAGTCCAAGGTCAAATAAACCACAATGATTCAAACCCCTTTGCGAGCCTTTTGCGATTTGCCCAATCCCGAAAAGACCGAAATTTGGCAATTGGACGGTCTCCTTTGCCACTTTTCACGATACGGCCGGGAGCGGTACTGCAGATTAGGCTCCAATAGGGTATGTACTCCCGTCTTGTAGAAATGCAAAAATAGTAATGGTATTGCACTTAAAGCCGATGAACACTCGACCAAACAGGTCTGGCAGTCTTCACATACATTCAGAATTCCTTCTGAGACTTTTAAAACACGCGCCGGCATGGAAGGGATCGATTTGTAAGTGGTGGGTGGAGCTCATGTCACATCCGTCGAAGCGCCGTCTACATTCATGTACAAATCAAGTCTTGTCCGTAATGAGTAATTTTAGGACATAAGAAAACACCACTTGCTTCTCTTGAGAACTTTGGCCTTTTACTCAACTGTTCATCCGCTCATATGGGGTAAGGGACTGTCAGAGAAGCCCGACCGTCATTCAGGAAATATCACGATCTTTCACCCCAACATCTGCTTGGAGACTTTATCTAATTTTCTATGACAAGTTGAGCCTTCAATATCAGCATTTTCCGCTTGTATATAATCATGAATATGTAACACCGGACCACAGTATGATATAACAAGGACATATCTGCAAACTATAGACAGGATACATAGTCATAGACTGGTGTACCGAAAACTGCACTGTGCTGCACTTGTACTGTACACATAACAACAATACGTTTCCCAACATCACATGTTTGTAAGAGGAGAGAAGAGAATACTTCGAACCTTAAAAGTGCTCCTAATTCACCATTCCAGACATTGCAACAAACATGCTAACAATCTTTTCAGTTACATAATTACGCCACCCTGAAAAGATACGTCCAAACAGATCTCCAACCCAACGTCCCCCAATATAATGCGCTCCTGTATATCTAAACTGTGTATAAATGGGGGTTGGGGGGTGGGGGTGCTGCACTAGAGATCTCTCAAACCCACTGTTTTTCAATGTGGTGGATATATGCCATCCGGCGGGTTAATGTTAATGGGGGTTACAGTTTACAGTAAATCAGTCCGTACCGTGAACCATTCTACATTTTGCCCGTCTGTGATTATTATGATATCATTCTGTGATCTGGTTACAGATGCCTATTATAAAAGGGGATGAGTTTGAGTATCGAAAGTCAACTTCCTAAAGGGAGAGTGTGCGGTGCCCGCACACACAGCGTTGAACCATTCATTTCGCACAAGACGCGATGTGCACACGAATATATAGGCTCTACAAGCCTCCGCGGGTCGCTGGGAAATAGTAGAAATTGGCTAGATAGAGTTAATTGTATGAAGGGAGTCGGCTACGGAGAGAGGGTCAAATATGCAACCCTTGATGATATTGCGGCTGCGAATGTTACCCTCCATGGCCAAAGTCCCCGGCAAATGTTCTCCCTATAGCCGGCGCGGTTAGTCTGGTAGAGACTAACGAATATAGGTGGCGGTTCGACGGATGTGACATGACCAATTAACTTGAAAATCGACCCTTTCTATGCCAGCGCGTGTTTTAAAGGATCTCACAAGTAATTCTATATGTGGGTAAAGATTTCCAGGCTTTTATAGTCGAATGTTCATCGGCTTTGAGCCCAATGTCTTGAATGTATTTCTACAAGACGGTAGTAAATCCCGTGTGGTATCGTGTGGCGCAATCGGTAGGGTGTTTCGCCCACAACACCGATATGCCCCGATGTTGTGCCCTTGGGAAAGGCACTTAGCACGACTTTACTCACTTAACTCAGGTATAAATGAGTACCTAGCTTCGGTTAGGGACGTCCCTCGGTTAGAACGTTAAATGGGGGTCCCGTGTTTGAGGAGAGCCACACCTCGAGCACGTTTAAGAACCCACCGCACTTATCAAAAGGAGTAGGGGTCCTTCCCGGCGTGAGTGCTTCAAAACCGGCAGTCCTATGGCCGCACATGGGGCAATTGTAATATTGAGGTCACCTGAGTTAGCGCCGAATGGCAGCCCCTCCAGACCCTTGCGATCTAGCCCCGCCAATTGTGCGCTCCTCGCAATTCAGCCCCTGGCTGCGAAGAGAGTAGCTGGCCTACCTAATAATAATGATAAATGGTAATAATGATATCCCTTATTAGAGCCTAATCTGCAGTACCGCTCCCGGCCGTATGGAGAAATGTGACAAAGGAGACCGTCAAATTGTCAAATTTCCGTCTTTTCGGGAATGGGGAAATCGCGAAAGGTAACTGGTGCCCATAATAATGGCCCATTGCAAGCTGCCATGGCCGAGTCGACCCAATAAATAATTGAATAGAAACTATGGACCATCCAATAGTAGAGACTACTAGTTGAGCTACAGGCAGAGATTATAACGAGCTAGCTTAATAAGTTAGCACATGTATCAACTTCAGCGTGCAATATGCATTATCTCGCAAGAGGCGCTGTTGTACTCATAACAATGGGGGGAAAAGGATATCACTGGTAATTGTGTTGTTGTCAAGGTGTTTTGATAAGATACTAATTGATGTGTGGTTCGGGAATGGCGTATGGAACTCTGCATAATGTACATCAGAAGAAAAAAACGTATATTTCAAACTAACAGCAAATTTTGAGACCTCGCTAGAACAAATTGAATGTTGTCTATGACTCAGCTGTAAAAAGGACTTAACAGATCTTCTTTAAAAAACAACAGACTGTTAAAAAACAAGCTGCATCATGATAGTTACAATATCTGGATATATGGTTACCGGTCGATAAGCTTCTTACGACTTTTTTTTACCACGCTGAGTCTCTGAAGTGTGCGTGGGTCAGCTGGGCCAAGCTTTGGGCCTGTAACAAGTCCTTATTTGGGCATGACACTGGTCAATGTAGATGTATACATGTATATACATGCCAGAAATATTACAGAGTATACTCTGACACACCGGCTAAAACAGCAAACAAAGTACTTGAAAAAGACAACTGAAAAAAGGGAAAAACCAGCGCATCCTCAGTGCCCGTTGCCATCGTTGAAACTGCTTCTGACGTTTGTTTTTCCCACGTGGATTTTCAAACGTGTTTCTCGGTGCAATTCTGCGCCTGCCACAAAGAGCTTTTCATAATACTGTGGATTTTTAAAGATGTTTTCAGGTACAATTCTGCGCCTGCCACAAAGAACTTTACACAATACTGTTTTATAATATACACGACAAAGAGTTACAACTTTGTCCCTACCGCGTACCCCTGGGGTTTCTGTAAAGTTGTAAAAATTAACCAAATAGGTGAATAACTTTCCCGATAATAAAAAGAGCTGGATATGAAGTTACACGTTGACAACTCTGGTGGAGTCTAGTCACAACGATCCATTTTCAATTGATTATGATATTAAAAAAGGTGTATTTTTTCCTTGGTTCCCCTGCATTCGAGAAATAATTTTTTAAGATTCCAAAAACCAAATTAGGCCGAAATGTGCCTGAGGGGCGACTGACAGTTCTGATGACTGGATGATGTCATTGATTTGATTTGATTGACAGGTTGTTATTATATCGAGGGAAGCACGTGAAAGAGTCACCGTTTAGCGCATCCTGAACGTTGCCATCGCTGAATCTGTCTCTGCCGTCTGTTTTTCCCACGTGGATTTTCAGAGGTGCTCCTCGGTACGAATTCTGCGCCTGCCACCAGAGCTTAACACATTTTATGTTTTATAATATACACCACAAAGAGTTACAACTTAGTCCCTACTAGACCCCTTGGGTTTCTGAAAAGTTGTAAAAATTAACCAAATAGGTGAATAAATTTCCAGAGATATAAAGAGCTGGCTATATGGAGTCACACGCTGGCAACTCTGGTAACTGAGTCGCAACGATTTCTTTTCAATTTGTAATCATCTCAAAATGTGTATTTTTTCCTTGGTTCCCCTGCATTCGAGAAATATTTTTTCTAAGATTCTTAGAACCAAATTAGGCCGAAATTTGCGGATATTCAGCCTGAGGGGCGACTGGCAGTCCCGATAACTGGATGATGTCATTGATTTGATTTGATTGACAGGTTGTTATCATATCGAGCACGTGTTAAGAGTCACCGACTAAACGTTTGGAAACTATAACCAGCATAGAAATTATAAAGCCGAAAATTTACAAGTAGGTTTTTAACATTCTTTGTGTGCATATGTAGAATTGTAGTCGTAGCAAACAGTATCTTTTAATATATGATATTTTGTAGTATACACCAAACGGGTTTAAAATGACAGCATTTCAAACTCCATTTTGAAAAGATAAGTGTATCTGTATAAAAAAAACAAGCCCCAGCGCATCCTGTCAGATACAATCTCTAAAACAGTATGCTTGGCAAGCTGTAGTAGCTGCTTACAATTTCTTCCCACGGGGATTTTCAAAGATGTTTTCGGGTACAATTCTGCGCCTGCCACCAGAGCTTAACACATTTTATGTTTTATAATATACACCACAAAGAGTTACAACTTAGTCTCTACCGGACCCCTGGGGTTTCTGAAAAAATTGTGAAAATTAACCAAATAGATGAATAATTTTCCAGAGATATAAAGAGCTGGCTATATGGAGTAAGGCTCTGGTAACTTTGGTAACTGAGTCGCAACGATTTATTTTCAATTTGTAATCATATAAAAAAAGGTGTATTTTGTTCCTTTGTTCCCTGCATTCGAGAAATATTTTTCTAAGATTAGGCTTAAATGTGCCTGAGGGCCGGGGCGACAGACAGTCCTACATGATAACTGGATGATGTCATTGATTTGATTTGATTGACAGGTTGTTATTATATCGGGTCGAGCACGTGCAAGGATTGCTGTTGGAACTTCTACAAAGCATAGAATTCATAAGAAAATTTACATCCGTAACTTTACAGGTAGTTTTTAACAATTTTGTGTGGCTGAAATGTATTCATTTTAAAGCGTCATGTCGATCATCATGTGTTGCTCTGTAGCAAAGACCGCACGGGCAAAAATAACAGCATTTCAAACTCCACTTGAAATGATAGGTGTATCCGTATCACATACTGCGCATTATGACAGTTACAATCTCTAGCACAGCCTGGTTGACAAATCGTAAGCTTCTTGCAGTTTTTTTTAACCACGTTGATTTTCTGTGTGGTCGGGTTCGCCGGATGAATCTTTGGTTCTGTAAGAAATCTTTATTTGGGGAAAAAACTAGTCGAAGTAGATGTATGCATAAGGGGTGACGTCATGAACTTTGGAAATTATGAAACGGGCTAAAAAAAACATTAAGACGTGTCACCGGAACCGGAAATAAATCACACACTCTCCTTCGCAAGCAATGAAAGCCGTTTTCTGATTGGATGAGAACGTATCTCCTCCCATGCACCTTACATAAGGAGGCATCTGATTGGTGATCTTAAGAAACGGGGGATGTCATATGATTTGATAGCTATAAAACGCATGCTACGTACGTTTCATGATCATATCTAGCCGGTAATTTCATATCAGCTACGTCGTTCGAGGTTCTTCAATTGGAGATCAAACCAGGTGGGTTCACTTCGATTATTGCTTCTTCCTTTTCTATCCCACTTTGGTCTATGGAATACTTTTATCTCTTTCTTCCATATCGAGAAAATACTACAAGACTCCGGGGGGAACCGACGTTATGCCTTGTTACTTTTTGAAATCTCCTTTTTGGCCTGGGAAAATCTGTCAGGATTGGGGCATTTGTGGCTTCAGAAGTGCAGGTAGGATGTAACTTTGTGAGGTTTGGCCAGAATTCTGGGTTCATTTTATGATTTTGGGGCGAACCGATGTCATCCCCGGTTATACTTTGAAATCTCTTTTTATCTTTGCCTGGGAAAATCTGTCAAGATTGCGGCATTTGCGGCATCAGATGATTGTCCTTGTAACTTTTATGAGGTTTGAACAGAACTCTGGGCGCATTGAATGATTTTGAGGTGTGGAAAGAAGGCTAATTCAATCTCTGGGCGGTAGAAAATCTAGCAAAGCTTATGTGTGTCGGGGTTTGCCTCTGTAGCTCTAAAATACACAGAACAATGGTTTGTTTTCTTTGGTTGCCTATGATTTATCTGTGGAAACCGGAGTATTATGAATTTGAGCAAAGAAGCAAGTATTCTTGAATTGCTTGTATTTCATGTATTTCCCGATTGGAAGCAATGGTTTTAACAGGTCTTAAAAGTGTGCAAATGTGACGTGTGCTATACATGGGCGTCCCTCCATTTGTTTCCCAGCTATGGGCTTGTTACACTCGGCTGTAGGCCTTAGTAGTTCTGAAGGGGCTTGGATTCCGCCAGTACTTCAGGTGTAATCTCCACTAGACCCGGCCGTGCGGATTGTAGCAATCGGTTAGAGAAGGATAGTCTCTACCAGACTAACTACGCCGGCGACAGGGAGAATGTTTGCCAGGGTTTCACTTGCAGGGCGAAATGTAATGTGATCTTCACAGTGGACTGACTCTACGGGCTAATCATTCCTTTTTCTGTCGAATTCTACGATCCATGCGCCCGTAGGAGGGTCTGGTGGAGGTTAAGAAAAGGAAGTAGAATTTCTCAGTGTTGTTAACTCACTAGAAAAGTGTATTTCCAGTTCTTCCCATGTGTCCGTTTTAGGCGGCCTCTTAATCTCAGTAGCTATGCTCATTCATTGGAAACGATAGTTAGGATTTTTGCAAACGACTACTAACAAGGAAAAACAGACTCCATTGACAATACTTTTGGTTGCTCTCACTCCGCCTTAGTTTTCTCCATTGTTCATTTCACAAATAGGACAAAACTGTAAGTTTGGTAACAAGGAAACTGTCCACATTTTTGCTCACATATTGATACGAGCAAGTGAGTTATTTGTGCTAAATCTAGAGAACAAATCCATTCCAATTTCACCAAAGGGACAGGAAAAATTCTCTTCATTGTTATCCATGAAGAAAGGTTCACCTTATCATAAAACCTAACACATCAGAATCGTAATATTTGTATCGTTTAAGACTTCAAAAAAATCTCACGTCAACTTTACTTAGCTGTTATCTGTTTACCGTTGTACATGACTGTACTGATGATAGCCTATCTTTTTCAGTTGTACCGAAAACTTCAGGATGGCCAACGTCGCTATCATCATCACCGTCATGTGTCTGATTGCTGCGGGTGAGTTGCCTTCTTTTTAAACATTTATATCTATGTCACACATACATCCATACATTTATAATAATGATAGTGGATTGTTTTTTGGTGTGAATTGTCAGTAATGTATCTCGGCTTCTTTCCGTGCCATTTGTCGGGAACGATTTTGTACACATGTGATCCCCAATCCTACCGCCCTGCATGGGTGTGTCAATGTCCTCATGTTAATTCAGTCCCTTTGTGTCACCTTCCGTTTTGATTCAGTAAAAATGGTCTCTGCTAATTCCGTCCGTCTGTAATGAGTGGCTTTATGTGATAGGCCGGCGGTGGAAGATTCCCACAGTCATTCCGTACGATGGCTTGTTGTGTTCATCACATTTTAGTAACGAAATCAAACCCAGCACGTTTAGATTTAGAGTGAGCATTTATACTAGGGTATTCACATGTTATATTGTCCTTCATTAGTCGTCGTTTTTTTGGTATTTCAATTAGTCTTGAGGCAAGAGTTTGCATTTAAGCTGTTATATATGCATTGTCCCGTCTAGGTTGTATTGTACGTGTGGTGTGACCATTCTTCTGCACAGGAGATATAGGAAGCTTGGACCTGTTTTTATTTTGTTGTTTCATCGATTGTACCTGTGTTAGCGCCCAACAATTTTACGTTCTGCAATACATACAAACCCCGGGCCCACGCGTTGTTATGAGTGGCCAAAGGGCGGAATATCGTAGGTCTGCATTGTTTGCATGGTCCTGACAAGTAACATTGCGGAGAGAAGGGAAGAAAGCTTGTAAGATTGCCGGATAAGTTTGGATTTGTTTGACAGTTCATCTGTGCTGGTAGTTAACATTGTCCATATCCTCATGTTAAAATTCAATCCCTTTGTGTCACCTTCCGTTTTGATTCAGTAAAAATGGTCTCTGCTAATTCCATCCGTCTGTAATGAGTGGCTTTATGTGATAGCCCGGCGGTGGAAGATTCCCACAGTCATTCCGTACGGTGGCCATGTTGTGTTCATCACATTATAGTAAACGAGATCACGCCCAGCACGTTTAGATTTAGAGTCAGCACTTAGACTAGAGTAGTCACATGTTATACTATTCTTCATTGTTCGTCGTTTTTTTTCTACTTTAGAATAAGTCTTCATGCGAGAGTTTGCATTCAAGTTGTTATATATTCAGTGTCCCGTCCAGTTTGTATTATACGTGTGGTGTGACCATTCTTCTGCACCGTAGATTAAGATTAATTCACTGGAACTGTAGGAATCTTGGACCTGTTTCTATTTTGTTGTTTCATCGATTGTACCTGTGTTCGCGCCGGTTTGTGCCCAGCCCCAACAATGTTACGTTCCTCGTATTTTATCCTCGCTCCGAAAGAAGCTAGTGTATCTTGTAATACAAACTCCGGGCCCACGCGTTGTTACGAGTGGCCAAAGGGCGGAATATCGTCGGTCTACATTGTTTGCATGGTCCTAACAAGTTACATTGCGGAGAGAAGGGAAGAAAGCTTGTAAGATTACCGGATAAGTTTGGATTTGTTTGACAGTTCTTCTGCGTTAGTGCTAAGCTAAGACTGTTTGAATGAAAATTGTTTGCATATCGAATTTGTGGACAGTCCCTGTGACGTTTTGGCATAAGTGTTTGGGGGAGGACTAGGGGTTTGTAGGAATGTTTTTAAGTGATTGATCCATACTTAGAAATATTCTGACGTTATTTCTACTCTTCAGGTGCTGTGGAAGTCAGTGCTAAAGGTAATATTTCTGTTTCTTTTTTTATCATTCACCCCTACAAAAGTTGATAAGCTTCAGTCAGCTATTGGCAATTATCTGTGTTAATTTGAGTTGTGTCTTTTTAAAACTGTTAATGTTTCTTTGTGTTCTAGCCTTAGCTTGAAGATCTCTATCATTAATATGTATGTTCATGGCTTGAATGATTCCAATGTATAAATGTAATTTCCACTCACACGTCTTACTCTCCCACGCCACACACTTCATACACTTGTTGTAGCGTTACACTGTCGAGACGAGGCTTGTGATCAGCGCGGTCTCCAGATTTAATTTTTTTTCCGTCCCACTCATTCTTTGAGATGTTTTAATTTGCGTTGTTCAATCTGTCATTTTAAGCCTACAAAAATGCATTTTTATCAATCTTATGTCATGAAGTTCCTATTTTGGGGACGGACAGGCTGACATATTTTTCCGTCCCGACAAGCAAATTTGTGTCCTGGAACGGAGGGAAGGGTCCTGGAGACAGAACTGCTTGTAACGTTTCTATGATTGAATAGACTGATAAACGGTGATTCTTTTCTACATCCTGCAGGTGGCTACGTCCAGTATCCAAATGGACCCAACATGTACAAGCTACACACGGTCCAGAGGTCGTACGAGGGTGCATGGAAGGCGTGTTGGGAAGAGGGAGCCCACCTGGCGGACGTTAAGACCGGAGACCTGCACTACTTCCTGGTCAACCAGATCAAGGCGACTAAACCGGGTGACTACTGGATTGGAGCGAATGATATCCATGTAAGGGATCCGACGCAATATTTTGTGCTTTACTCCATTCTGCCCTCGTGTCACAATGCAATAATGTATAATGAGTGAGAAAATGTGTGGGGGGTGATGAGCTCCACAGTAGACTCAACATTGTCAGCTACACTTAATACTTAATTCAGGAGCTTTAGATCAAAATGCAGCAAGGATTGAAATATCTGATAGTAGTTCATGCAGACAGCCACGAAACCTTTGATAGTTCCAATCACATTTGTCACGATTGTGGGCTTTTAGTGTTTTGTCCCAAACAGCTTTAAAACTGCTTTGTGTTTTCCTAAACGGTGCATTCAAAATGACAGAATCACAGCTGCAAGGTGCAAAGAATGTCTCAAACATATAAGTGACCTGTATTGTAGTTAATTAGTTTTTTGTTTGTTTCCATCAGGCTGAAGGGAGGTGGATCTGGTCCGACGGGTCTCCGGTTACCTTCCAGAAATCGGTCTTTCCCTGGGCAGGGGGTGAGCCGAACAATTATGGGGATAAGCAGGACTGCGGCCTGATGTGGCAACACCAGGGCTACAGGTGGGACGACCAGAACTGTAACAACAGGAAGTTCTTCATCTGCGAAAAACGTAGGGAATCTTTTTCTATTGAGCAATATACATGCACAATGATGTAGAAGTTGATTAGATAATCATGTAGTGTTAAAGGAAAGCATGTATTCCCTCTGTGAATGTTATATGTAAGCAGTTGCACATGGCTAGTGCCTTGTGATCTTTATTACGTGTATTGCATTTCATATTCATGTTACATAACCCTGCATTGTTGATGATACATATTTGAATTGTTACTATACTGAGTGATTTTGCTTCTTGTGTCCGATTTTACAACCATCTAAGACCACGGCGAACGGTTCTGAGACAAGGACTGACGTGAAGTGTTGTGTGTTTCAGGTGGCTAAGTAGAGGACTGCCCCCCTCCCCAGCAGCGGTCGAGAATCTCCCGCGCCAGGCTGACTCCTGGATCCGTGGTTGTTGTTTTGTCATGAAATAAACAAACCATGAGATAACTTCTGAGTGCCTCGTCATGTTCCTGTGTGTGTGACACAAGTGATTCGTCCCCTAGAAAACCCACTTCTCTGAGTAGGTGCTGTGTTTGTGTGTGTTTATGTGTATGTGCTTGTGTGTGTGTGCGTCAATTGAGTCTAGTGATCCTCCCCTAGAAATCCAACTCTGCAACATTATGTTAGGGGTGTAGATTCATGCGTACTTCACAGCTCAAGACTGTAGGGTAATGTGCGTATGCACAAAATGTGTTTCTGCTTCACTAAGGAAGTTTTTGAGCTAAGAGAAACAAGAAGCAAATGAAAAACAGGTCAACACACCCATCACTGGTGAATCCCATCGACAACAGAAAAATAATATACACACGCGGTACTGACAAAACATCACAATCAACTGAAACAGAAATAACAACCCACGGGTAACAATAAAAACACTGCGACACAGGTAAAGATGAATTGTGAAATATCAAATGGAAAAACACGTTGCCAATTAAAGACCGCAACTGGCGCAACGCAATAAAAAAAAGAATGATCCCCCCTCCCCCCACACACGTTACTGACAAAAACACAGCAACAGAATAAAAGATGAACTGAAAACACACAAATACATACATACCCACTCCGGACAGGGTACTACCAAATCACGACGACAGTTAATCAAAGCGGAATAAAAATGTATAACCTAAACGCTGCGGCTTTTCTTTTAACATCGGGCACAGTGCGTGGTAGAAGAAAACAATCGATTAATTGCCATGCATGTATGTTACGAACAAGCCCCGTTCACACACAAAAATGTAACTGTTAAGAAGTCCAACATACATGTAACTGACAAAAGCAAAGCGACAAAATAAAAGATCGGATGAAATAAAATGACAACACACACACAGGTCGCTACAAAAACGTCTCGACACAGTTGAAAATAAATCAAAATACACGTTGTTAAACAGAACCTCTTACACGTGCGTCACCCGATACCATGACAACCTGTTAATCAACACAAGGACAGCGCATGCGCTGTTATAACCGGCGTGTTAGAGTATACTTTTCAAAGTTTTCGATGTCAATCTCTATACGTGTATTTACACCCACCAGTATTTTGCCCCAAAAGAACATAGCAAGTTACAGAAAGTTACAGAGCAAAAGCTTCGTCCACCGGACCCAAGCACACTTTAGGAACTTCTTAACGCATGGCTGCGTTACATATCATGATTGATAGGATAATCAGAGGCTTGTTTTTGAGTGTATCAAAATGGCGGTTGAAGTGCTGTTGCTTCTACCAGAGTACAAGGGTTGTCAACATGTAACTTTATATGGTCAGCTCTACACATCTTGTAGTGGATTATTCACCTGTTTTGTAAATTTTTGAAACTATTTAACAACCCTATAGATGCCTGGTAGAGATGCGTGGCCTTGTATCGTGTATATCGCACCATACTATTGTGTAGGTCCAACATTTCAGCCCAATGTAGCCGACTACGTGTTGGAAAATCCACGTGGGAAAAACAGCGAGCAGGGGCAATTTGAATGCTGTTTAGGCGGCCCACTAGAGTTTCCAAAGTTTCTGACGTTAGCTCCTATGTATATATGCATATCGACCAATATTTTTGCCCAGATATATACTTGTTATAGACCCATAACTTCGCCCGGTAAATAAATCGTAAGAAGCTCACAATTTGTCAGCCATGCCGTGTTAGACTTTACAGCTGGCATGAAGCCCTAGTCTCTACCAGACTAACTACGCCGGCCGGCTACAGGGAGAATATTTGCCAGGGTTTCACTTGCTCCGTTACTGGGCGAAATGTGATCTTCACCGTGGACTGACTCTACTGGCTAATCATTCCTTTTTCTGACGAATTCTACGATTCAGACGCCCGTAAGAGGGCCTGGTGGAGGCTAATGATGCGCCAGGGCTAGATACACCTATCTTTTCAAAGTGCTGTTATGTTAGCCTACGGGCTTCGATTCCATGGGAATGCATTATGTAGCCTCTACCAGGCCCCGCGGATCGCTGAAGATGAAAATATAATTAGATTGTGATCACTAAACTTGTGACCTAGTTGGTAAGAAATCTGCTGTCGCCAGAGTTTGTATTGCAGCTCAAAACAGAAAACTACTTACCCGCCTCCCCTCCCCCTCGAGTAGCATTATGTATTTTTCCGCGAATAGTAGTTCGGGTATATTAAAAGTAGTGCGTCAAAGAACTTGACAAAGCCGTGGGCATTCTTCTGTGGACGTCAGCGAGGCGTTAATTGTGGTGAATGGTAGAGGAATACGTCAGTTTTGAGACTGTATAAGCGGGGTTACGATGTTTGTTTCGCCCGGCGTCAATTTTTAAAAGAGAACGAGCCGGCAAACTTAAGCTCATTTTCACGTATTTTGTAGATTGACTTTGTACCCTGAAGTCAAACATGTTCGATTCTTGTAATTTCATTGTGCACCCTGCTATAAATTTTGAGGCGTCGAACTTTCTCACTTTTGGGTCCTTAACCATGTAAAAACCTATAGGTGAAATACTGTGTTCTGCTACCTTGATACTGAGGTGCGGGTGTTACTAACATTGCCTGAGAAAAGAAAGTCGGCAAATCCAAGAATCAATAGATGAAATTGGCATGGCCTTCGCAGAGACTTAAAGGAAGTGACAAGACAACTTTAAGAAGCCGTATGCTTTACTAGAGTCATTTACATAGCATAGTAGAAAACCCTCGCCTGGCAGTCAGCTGACTTAGTCCTAAGGTAACCGTTCAAAAGCGCCATCTAGAGTGCATCTGTTGAACTGCAGTCTATAACATTATGTGACATGATCTTCAAAAGCTACTGTATTTGTGATGGTGGAAAATGCTAGATTTCACCGCAAACATAATCACAAACAACCAAATGACGGTTAGAATTATAGAATATGATATCCATAACGAACTATGATACACTGATACTTTAATGTATGGCAACTATAAATGTCCAACATTGATAATATATAGCAAAAAGAATGGCATTTCTGGTAAAAATGGTTACGTTTCAAGAGAGGAATAGTTTGCCAGAAAAACCCATTGCAGTTGTACATATATGGTCATGAAGGTACGAGATGGAAGAAAGTTATGGCTCTCGCTGCTAGTAAAAAGCAGTTGTCATGGATACGTGGCAAATTTCTCACCAAAAATTCAAGACAAAATCTAACAGGTTATTTCTTACAGATTAATTCCTTATATCCTGCATATCTGTATGTAAAAATGCATACTGGTTTGAAAGGATGTAAACATGGCACAATATTCAGCAGATACTGATTCAACAAGATGAACTGCCCAATCAGCATCCATCATTTTTGTAACCTCACACATCTGTTTAGTCACTGACCAATCGGCTTCCTTCATTTTTGTAACTCGGCAATCTGCGTACTCACTGACCAATCAGCATACAGTACTGGTGTCACCTGATACATCTGTGTAGTCAATGACCAATCAGCATACAGTACTAATGTAACCCGATACATCTATCCAGTAAGGCTAAACCAATCACCTGCTTTTTTTCCTGACAGGAATTCATGTTTAACCCTTTCCCTGCTAACCTCTTGCTGCAAGAAATACAAAATTGGTGCAAGGATGCTCCCTTAGCTGGGTAAGGGTTAACCCATAGCAACAGTATCACCTTAAAAGTGGCTTGTCCAACTTTCATCGAAGAATTCATATTTACGGTTATGGCGGTAAATACATCAGTATGGAAGGCATATCAGCTGATAATATAACTCTAGTAGACGATATCATGAGTTGGTATAAACAATATCAGATCATATTACAGGGTATACAGGCCCGTATATGCCAGGGATATCTGAATAATTCGATACCTGTACCATATCAATGTGTTTTTCATATCCGTTCCATATTGGCATGATTCTATCACTAAATGTCATCCCTGCCTTATCATGTGATATCAGTTTTATCGACCCCGTGTGATATCGTCTGTTATCACCCTACTATGACACCTGTAACATTGGCACACACCACAACCCCCCTCCCCTGTAGTGGTACTAAATAACATCCTTATACGTCCCCCCCTACCAAAATGATATGTATTTCTAGGTAAGAACACATATTGCCTTGTCTGTTTCATTCTCACCGTATCAAATCATACTTTTTTTCTAACTTTCTCTTAAACACTAAGAAAAAAAAAAGCTACAGCTAAGTTGTTAAGTAGTTGGAAGCTAGAGCCCTTTACACTTCTGCTTTCTGCCATGATTTGCTGTAGGGCTGTACTCTTACTGCCCTGCTTGCTTCTGAAAATGTCTTTGTGTTAAGCAATAATTCTTTTTTTTGTCTAGAGTTAAACTATGTTCCAACGCAACAGAGAAAAACTTACAAAATACAGCCTTAAAATTGCTGAAAATGTCTTTAAGGACACATGACCTAAGTTGCTGGTCATTCCAACGTGACAAAGGCTGTAGACAAAATTGCTGAAAATTTGTCACCTTTCTTTTATTGCGTTGAAACTCGGTTAAACTTTCGACAATTACAACCACCAATACAAACAAACGTTCACAGTATTTCCATGTAGAGTGAATATCTATAGCAGTGTTATACCTTAAACTTAACGTTTGGTATTAAACTCTTCCAGAAGGCCTGATGTATACTACACATACAGCATAGCACCAGTGACAGCAGCAAGTTACACTGTGAAAGGCATTATTTCCTGGCATCAGGCCTACATGTAGTCAGTATACAGAATTCCAGTGAACGTTATATATGGTTTATACGTAACAATTTAATGGCCGACTAGTATTTATACCTATGCATATACATGGAGAGGAAAAAAACTCCTTTGCGTACGTACTGGTAAGAGCACTTAATATGAAATCTAAAAAGTTTGCATCCTTCCCTATCGATACCAAGTGGAACAGTCCAACCTATACAAACAATCCTAGCAGTGGACCGGCTCACTCCCCCGGGAGGGGTGTGAGGCTCAGTCTTCAGAGTCTTGGTCTTGCTGAGGCCTGTTCTTGTACTTTGCTTGGCGAATTTTGTACAGGTTCTTCCTGGCTTCCTCCAACTCTCGCTCTTTTCTTAAGATCTCCTCCTGAAGACGACGAGAAATAAGAACAAGTCAGGAGAGCTGTTGTCATGGTAACGGGACAATTTGTATGTTTTACAAAATCATTCCAGATATAATTGTAGGTAAAAGCTTCTATCTATGCATGCTAGTACAGTACATTTTAGTTAAAAGTTACATAAGACAGAGAAATAACTGAAATACTAATGACATGAACTACAGGCAAGGCCAAGGGATATTAATTCTTTGGATCACATCGTATGGACACCAAGAATTTCACGCCAGAGTGCAAAACAAAAAAGTCTGATTTGATTTTATACAAAGCTGATATTTTCACAGATTTATAACAATGATGACAATGTCTTTTTTATTTCCCGGTACTTTTGATTATGTCTTTAGTCAGCACCAACTTTTCAAATAAGTTTGGTACTACCTCAATTAAGTTTGGTACCACCAAGTAGGTTTAAAATGAGCTTAAAATTCCTTGATATCACGAACATGTTTCAAATTGTTGTCATCTATCCAAAGAAGTACAAGTTTCTTGATTATCCTGTTCAAAGAACATGGCCAAAATAACAGCGCAGAGACGCGATCCATAGAATCAAGATAGAGTGGCCCACTGACAGTAGAGGGTAGGAGTGGGGAGGGGGGCACGCTGGAAAAAGTGCAGCCTACAGGGGAGTGTTCATTAATGGTGGTGGGGGGAGCTGATGAGGCTGGGAAGGGGGGAAGCATG
Source organism: Branchiostoma lanceolatum (assembly GCA_035149815.1). Lineage (NCBI taxonomy): Eukaryota > Metazoa > Chordata > Leptocardii > Amphioxiformes > Branchiostomatidae > Branchiostoma > Branchiostoma lanceolatum. Next base: position 14,927,684 of record CM068884.1, read on the forward strand.
TCAATCAGGAATGGGGGAAAGATACATGATTAGGAGTATTCCAGGGCTGCACCAAATCAATTCTTGGTTCTCAAACATAAAAGGAAAATCCAGCGAGATGTCAGGATGAAAACAGAGGGCTGGTAGGAAAAGTTGGATCTTACTATAGATACTAACTGAGTTCACTCCCTGAAACTGTGAGTCCCAAGGTCAGTGCTGTCTCAAACTGTAATCTTTTTTTCCATCACACTCTTTGTGCTAGAGCCCATCTTGTTCATTTTTGTGGTTAAATCTGTCATTCTAAGCTTACAGAAATAAAGTTTCATCAATTTCATGACATGAAGTCCAGATTTCTTGGATGGGGGGGGTGAAATTTCTGTCCGTCCCAACAAGCAAATTTCTGTCCTGGATACATCCCTTGCCAAACTGTTGTCTAATGTAGCATTAATGCCGCACTACGCGCTCCGCTCCTAAGGCCGTGGCAGAAAGCACTAATGCTGGAAAGATGCCAACTAATTAGTTCAAGCCTTGGTCCAAGGCATGGCTGCTAGGACATTGAGGGACTGGAATTTGGACAGCCATAATTACCATGAAATTACCATGGCAGTGTGCACTAACCAAGCATTAGTGCTGCATATGTATTTCTGGCATTAATGCTACATTAGACAACAGTTTGGCAAGGGATCCCTGACCTAGGTACAGACTTTCCCTCGGACTCTGTTTTCATGTTGATGTTCCAGTTTGGCACTTTTTCTATAAATCTGAGAACCAGGAAATTAACTTGGTGAGGCCCAAGAGAGGCGAACCACTACTGATGCAGACAGACAAGTGTAATCTCCAAGCAGATCTATAGGTTGCGAAGACCGTATCAAACTGGCAGAAGAAGTATGTTATGCAATTGCTATACAAGCTCCTTCTTCCAGTTGGATACGGTCTTTGCAATCCATTGGGCCTGCTTGGATGCTAAGACAAGTGCACAGTGATGTGAGGCAACAGTCACAGAAACGCAGACGCATCTCTGCTCTAACTGGTGAAAAGTGAAGGGTTGTAAGCGCAGTGTGGTCAGTGTGGCTGTGTGGTAACTACGTCACTACAAACACTAATGATATAACTGTGTTTATCACTATGTACAAAACGGGCAAGGCAAATCGGCTACACCTCGGTGGTGTTGCCAAAAACTGGGAGGTCATCAGTATAGCAAGGTATACAGGCAGGTCATTCATGATAAAGTAAAACATTTTTTCTGTGATGTTTTCAAACAAATCAGAGAAAAACATTCACTTGCAAGTTGCATGCACCGTCATTTAAAAATATCAGCATTCAACGAGTTGCAAAAATCCTTAACTGCCTTGTTCTCTGTGGGACAAGTTTACTGATTATTCAAATCATATGAAGATTCAAAATGCATCAACTACACTGTACAGACACACAGTCATTACAGTTTCCCGATTATTCAAATCATATGAAGATGCAAAATGCATCAATTACACTGTACAGGTACACAGTCACTAACGTTTCCCGATTATTCAAATCATATGAAGATTCAAAATGCATCAACTACACTGTACAGGTATACAGTCACTACCGTTGTTGTCAATGCATGACAATGTGGAAACCAGGGAAAAGGCATCCAATTTAGCATGGAACACACTTAAACACACAGCATCCATTGATAACATGTTGTAGAACTGTTACATGTAGAAATGATGTTTCTCAAGCATTGCTTTCCTGCTGATGTTTCAATGCATCTGTCATGATTTGGAAAGACACTCATCGACAGTTTGTGTAAATTCTAATCAAGTTGAAAGTCAAATAACTATCACAGGTAAGGCAGATATAGAGATACTACATTATAGTTATCTTCAAGTTGATAGGTTGGCCCTACTGCAAGTTCCACAAGAAGTTGAACTTTCATCACTAGAGGCTAAAAAGTTGAGCAAATATTTCTGTCGAATTTTCAGTCAGTGTCTTTCTAAATCTGAAGTCATGTTGATGTTTTATATGTTGGGGACTAGCTTTAAAAATGAATGTATCATTGTCTGACAACACACAGTATAATATGAGGAGGGGGGATATGATCTTTGAGTGTGTGTGTGTGTGTGAGGGATAGAAGGAAGAAAAGAATAGGTAAGGAGAGGAAGTAACTGATGAAGGATAGCACTGGCTGTGTGGATTGAGGTTGGGATATGATAGAGGGAATAAATGAATAATGAATGAGAGGAAATCATCACAAAAGGGTGACATGAAGGCAGAGAGGAGTGAGAGATGATGGAGGAATAGAGGGAAGTGAAGATAAAGGAGAGGGAGGAATGAGGGAGGGAGGGAATGAGGGAGAGAGAGAGAGAGAGAGGAAAGCAGTCAATAGAAATATGACTGAGGGTAAGGGGAGGGTTAGAAGTAAATGTGACAGTATAGATGGATGGAGAGAAGAGTTGGGAAGTGTGACACAGAAATGGAGGGAGGGAAGGAGTGAATGGAAGATAAAAGAGGGGAGGAATGGATGTCATGAATAGATGAGTTGTTGAGGGAGTGTAATGAGTAACAGAGGGAGGGAATGAATGAATGAATGGATGAATGTCTGGCAGATGGATGAGTAAGAGTGAGGGAATGAATGAATGTGGCAGATGGATGAGTAAGAGAGAGGGAATGAATGAATGTCTGGCAGATGGATGAGTTAGAGTGAGGGAATGAATGAATGTCTGGCAGATGGATGAGTAAGAGAGAGGGAATGAATGAATGTCTGGTAGATGGATGAGTAAGAGAGAGGGAATGAATGAATGTCTGGTAGATGAATGAGTAAGAGAGAGGGAATGAATGAATGTCTGGCAGATGGATGAGTAAGAGTGAGGGAATGAATGAATGTGTGGCAGATGAATGAGTAAGAGAGAGGGAATGAATGAATGTGTGGCAGGTGAATGAGTAAGAGTGAGGGAATGAATGAATGTGTGGCAGATGGATGAGTAAGAGAGAGGGAATGAATGAATGTCTGGTAGATGGATGAGTAAGAGAGAGGGAATGAATGAATGTCTGGCAGATGGATGAGTAAGAGAGAGGGAATGAATGAATGTGTGGCAGGTGAATGAGTAAGAGAGAGGGAATGAATGAATGTCTGGCAGATGGATGAGTAAGAGTGAGGGAATGAATGAATGTGTGGCAGATGAATGAGTAAGAGAGAGGGAATGAATGAATGTCTGGTAGATGAATGAGTAAGAGAGAGGGAATGAATGAATGTCTGGTAGATGAATGAGTAAGAGAGAGGGAATGAATGAATGTCTGGCAGATGAATGAGTAAGAGTGAGGGAATGAATGAATGTCTGGCAGATGGATGAGTAAGATAGAGGGAATGAATGAATGTGTGGCAGATGAATGAGTAAGATAGAGGGAATGAATGAATGTGTGGCAGATGGATGAGTAAGAGAGAGGGAATGAATGAATGTCTGGCAGATGAATGAGTAAGAGAGAGGGAATGAATGAATGTCTGGTAGATGGATGAGTAAGAGTGAGGGAATGAATGAATGTGTGGCAGATGGATGAGTAAGAGTGAGGGAATGAATGAATGTGTGGTAGATGGATGAGTAAGAGTGAGGGAATGAATGAATGTGTGGCAGATGGATGAGTAAGAGAGAGGGAATGAATGAATGTCTGGCAGATGAATGAGTAAGATAGAGGGAATGAATGAATGTGTGGCAGATGGATGAGTAAGATAGAGGGAATGAATGAATGTCTGGCAGATGAATGAGTAACAGATAGACTGAGGGAATGAATGAATGTGTGGCAGATGAATGAGTAACAGATAGACTGAGGGAATGAATGAATGTCTGGCAGATGGATGAGTAAGAGTGAGGGAATGAATGAATGTGTGGCAGATGAGTAAGATAGAGGGAATGAATGAATGTCTGGCAGATGAATGAGTAAGAGTGAGGGAATGAATGAATGTGTGGCAGATGAGTAAGATAGAGGGAATGAATGAATGTCTGGCAGATGGATGCATGACTGTACAGCTACATGCTGCTGCAGGGGAGACTGGAGCTAAGGAGATAAAAGTGAAAGTGGAACTCATCATCATCATCATCAATACTTCCACCATTCCGCAAGCATCAACACCTTAAGTTGCGGTGTGGTTCTCTACTGCGATTGGCTCAAGATGTTTTGTAAGGTTAAAAGCCTTTTTCTTTTCTTTATCAAACCTTTTGCAAGTCAACACCATATATTTCCTGTTAACAAAATTCTAAATTTTTCAAGACTTTTTTTCATTTATTTTCATTAATTTGAAAGACGCAATCAGAAGGAAAAATCACATCCAGCAAAATATTAGACCCCTTGCCTTATTTGGAAATGAGTCAATCACAACAGAAAACCACACCCCTATAAAAAAGGACCCATGTCCTTATTAGGTAATGAGCCGATCACAACAGAAAACCACACCCCTATAAAAAAACGACCCCTTGTCCTTATTAGGAAATGAGACCATGCTGCAGGCTGCAAGAGACAGATGCTTAGAGGGAATGAAGACAGACAACGTTGGTGAGAGACCTGCGCACGTCCGTGGGAGACCTAGTCAGAATCGTCCTGGTGGTGAGGGCGGTTCTTGTACTTCGCCGTTCTGATGGCGAACAGCATCTTACGAGCCTCCTCGAGCTCCTTCTCTTTTCTCAAGATTTCCTCCTGTAAGAGGGTCACATGGGGTCACACATGGCAAGGTGCTACAGGTGTGCACACCTGGTAGGTGAAGTCACTTTCACTTTTTATTACAGGTGTTGCACCTGGTAGGTGAAATCATTTCCACTTTTTACTACAGGTGTTGCATCTGGCAGGTGAAGTCACTACCACTTTCACTTTCTATTACAGGTGTGCGAACCTGGCAGGTGAAATCATTTTCACTTTCTATTACAGGTGTTGCACCTGGCAGGTAAGGTCACTAACACTTTCACTTTTTATTATAGGTGTTGCACCTGGTAGATGAGGTCACTATCACTGCCATTTTTTTTACAGGTATGCGCACCTGGCTGGAAAAGGTACAGGTTTTTGCAGGTGGGCAGGCACTTAAGTTTTCGCTATCCACCTTCTAAGTGACTTTTCGTCACCACATTTAAACAGAACAGCGTTTAACTTTTGAAATTCAACTCTTGAAAACCAACGATTTGGTTTTGTTGTTTGCTTACTGGGATAAAAGAGAGATTTCAGAATTAGAAAAACAACATCACACACTACAGACATCCCCCACGTATCCCATAACCCACCTGTGCCTGTATCTCCATGGCGATGGTGGGGACACGCCTCTTGCTGAGCTCGATGTTGCGCTCCTCCTCCTCGATGGCCGCCGCCTGCTGCGCCGCCTTCACCAGCTCCTCCGACGCGTGCTTCACGCGGTTTCCCGCTTGCTGTTTCACGAAAAAACATTTTCAAGGTTTTAGTCAATTTACTGTAATTCTTGATTTGTTAGCTGTAACTTAATTTTACCTCCTTGATCAGTGTTGGATTAGAAGTTTGGTTTAAAAGAATTTTCACCCGGTTTCCCGCTTGCTGTTTCAGGAGAAAACATTTTCAAGGTTTGTTTGATTTTGTTTGAACCATTGTTTATTCATGATAAGCTCAAATCGGCACGCAGGCCGCTTTTCATTGAGGTCATGAGGGAAGAGGTAAGGGTCAGATACAATATAACAGAGATAAACAGTCATTTGAGTCCTAATAACTCTATCAACATATATCATTACATATTTATGATACAACAATATACAATTTCTACAACATGCAACATAAAGTAGGGCGAAAGCTGATTCATGGTCCGTGTTCGTTCGTTGCCTGAAGGTTTTAGTCAATTTACTGTAATTCTTGATTTGTTAGCTGTAACTTAATTTTAGCTGACTTAACTGTCACTAGTCAACCGCTAAAATCTTATCATTGCTAATCATTTAGTCTGTTACAACGGAAAAAGAAACTGTATCTATCAGGAAAAAACATTTTCAAGGTTTTAGTCAATTTACTGAAATTCTTGATTTGTTAGCTGTAACTTAATTTTAGCTGACTTAACTGTCACTAGTCAACCGCTAAAATCTTATCATTGCTAATCATTTAGTCTGTTACAACGGAAAAAGAAACTGTATCACGAAAAAACATTTTCAAGGTTTTAGTCAATTTACTGTAATTCTTGATTTGTTAGCTGTAACTTAATTTTAGCTGACTTAACTGTGACTAGTCAACCGGTAAAATATTATCATTGCTAATATTTGATCACTCATATTTGAGACAGTAATGTCTGTTCAAAGCGTTAAAATCAAATGCAGTGACCTACTCCATTTTCCCCAAACTGCTATATTTTCCTGCCGCTATACATGTATTAAAGTGATTTGCAGTAGTTGAAGTTGTAAGGTTAAGTATTGTACATATTCTAAGTATGATTTATAATCATAGTCTTTATTGTAAAAATTAGTGATTGTAAATTTCAGCGCAATTCAGTTTTTGCTGCAAGGCCAGTTTGTTCCATATTTGCTCAATAAACCAAACACTACCGATTCAAGTCTTGGGGATTTGGTTGTTTGTTTCTAAAAAAAAAAAACATTTTATTTTTGATGTACCAAACAAAAATGACAAATCTACAGGGACTTAGAGAGACTGATAACGTCTCAGGTTTTGCACAAGTTGATCCTGATGTCGGGTTTAAAAAGCCACCGAAAGGCCATCTTAGAAGTGTTTGCTTTCTTAGTTGCCTTGCATAAATACACAAGATCTTATGTAATGCAAAACCTGAGACAAATTGACCAAAACCTGAGACAAGTTGACCTTCAAGATAGCTACTCTATTGAAACACTAATCACTAGTTCAAATGTACACAAAGTGATAAAAAGGCTATCAGTGGTGGAAGAACAAAGGACATATTAAGACAGAAAAGACTACCAACATAGAATTGTGTTAAAGTTTAGTTTAGTAGGAAAAGGTAAATCCATGAGGTCATGGGCAGAGCAAGAATCCAGGTCACGACCTTTGACCCACCTGAACGTATTCCTTATAAGGACAGGCAGTAGAGAGGGGAGGGGGCAGACAGGAGGAAGGGTCAGAGGTCAGAAATTCAGGATGAAAACAGAAGTTTTAGTGAATGTTTCATAGGAAAGAAGCATGCGGCCATTTCATGTGTCAGAACATGTTTTCAAAGTCACTATTTTTGCAAATTTCAAACACTCCAAGAAAAATTGCAGACATGTATAAAGATATGTTTTTTCAGCATCTTCAACAATTTAAGATCATACTGTGAGGAAACTGCCTTGACACATGGAATAAGATTTAGTCTAAGAAGATGTTCTGAATATCAAGAACAGACGATGAAGAGACAATAAAACACATGTGAGTCTTGAGAGATGACTACACAAAGATGATGATGAGTAGAGAAAAGGCAGGAGGCACATGCAGGAGGATGCGTTGTTATGGTTACAGATTGTTACCGTGTTGCTATGGTTAATATGTGTTGCTATGGTTACGGATGTTAGCAGAAATGTTGCACATTCACAATGGAACACCATCATGGGAAACAACTTAGTACCCATCCAGGTAAGTACAACACCTGTTTCAGGTAAGAACACCTGTCTGAGGTGAATAGAACACTTCTCTCAGGTAAGTACACCCGTCTCAGGTAAGAGAAACACCTGTACTAGTGAGTAGTGAACCTATCCCAGATGAGAAAAATACTTTTACAGGTAAATACGCCTGTCTTAGGTGAGTACAACTTTCTCATGTAGAAGAAACACCTGTACAGGTGCATAGAACACCTGTCCCAGGTGAGAAAAACAGCTGTCCCACCTGTAGTCTCCTCATGGCCTCGCTGTCGGGGTCGGCCTTGACCTTGCAGGCCACGAGCAGCTGGGCGGTGGACGCGGCCACCTGCTTGGCGGAGGAGATCAGCTTCTCCTCGCTGGCCAGGCCCTGGACCATCTCATTGGCCGCCTCGCACAGGGAGCCGGTCGCCGCGGCAACCATACGCGCCTGGGGGAAGACAGTTTCTTTTATTCGATGTAGTATAGATTTTCAAGGTTAATGATACAGTCAAACATGGTCGGGTAATCACCCGGCACAGGCAAGCACCTCCAGTCACAAGCCACATCATTAAATCAGTCCCGTCCATTTTTACATACTTAACCCCACCCTGTCCTGAGCATCCACCTGTTCTCAGCACAGCAACCATTTTCCTTGTGGTGGCTGAATCCAGTTCCTAATCTACACTGGATCAATCAATCAATCAAATGGTTTTTATTGTCAACAAAACTCTCGCAGCCAGAGGCTGAATTGCGGTTTGTATAACATAGTACACCGCTACAATTAAAACAAGTCTTATTCTCAATTACACGTTAAAACAATAGAAAACGTGCTTGGTCACGTGCTTCCACATACAAATATACACTTTGGGTTTTTAAAATATACAACATTATCATACAATCATACATGGATACCAGATATGGTGAGAAATGATCCCAACATACGTACTAGAATAGTTGCTTTCTTGGATACATGAAATCACTGTGTGCAGTCTACTGTGTTCCAAAGTGGCGGATTTCAATGGAGGCTACAGTTACTGTATATAAAGAGAATTCAAACTCTACAACTGGATGGTGTTGTCTTACCATAGGAACCTTCCCATCTTGTTTTACATTTCAATACCTCTTATGCATGACTGTGATTTGCCATGTAAAACCAGTTTTTCTAGTTATTGTATATAAGTACTGGTTAGATCTGCTAGTTCATTTTAGTGACGCTAAAGAAGAGTGATGGATGTCACTCGAAACGTCCGGAAAAAATCTCTGAATTCTTATCCAGTTGTAGAGTCTGATTTCTCTTTATATACTGGTTACCTGGATGTCTAACCTACAGTTACTGTAGATTCAATGATTCAAGAAAACCTGTCCAACTCACCGCAGAGATGAGTCCTTGTGACCATTGTCCGTCGTCATACGCCATAGCGCGGGAAGCTCCCACCTTCCCCTGTGCGACAAGCTCCCGTTGTGCCGTGGACGCAGCCTTCACAAGAGCACTGGTCGCCGCGGCGATGGACTTGGCCGCCTCCAGGATCTGCTCCTCGAAGTTCAAGGTCTCGTCAACCTCCTACATGATTGACAGGGGAATCAGACAACGATCAATTCATTGAAACATCACATAATCTAGTACTGTAGATTCACCAAAGTTATGAATGTAAAATATAATCTTACCCTACATGTTGGTAATGTATAATGATTGTAAAATGCTATTAGTCCCATATTTGGAAACAAAATCATGATATTGCCATTTCAAAACTCAATATCTAATTAATATCAATTTCTATAACCTAGCCTGGTCAATGATGTCATTAAAGAAGATAAAACACATATTTCTATAATTCAGCACTATTCCATTATATATGTACATGTATATTATATGTATGGTTTAACAAAAAAAACATTTATAGAGAGATAGATGTTTGAACATTCTCAATGGAATCAAATCTTCAAGTCTTTTCAGTTAACAGTTTTCTCTACTTCAGAACCTGGGATTTTCGTATCCTTTACCGTTCACTTAACATTTCATGCAGAAATGTCTGATCTGCTACTTTGTAAGTTACCTTCAACCATATAAAATGGAATCTAAAGATGGGCTATTTTCACATAATACTCATTTCTGACATTATAGATGAACAATTTTGTCTAAGGCACATATACATATCTAAGACTAACATGTACCATATACAACTAAGCTACGTTGTGCACACAGTTGAGTGCATAGGGGGTCTTGGTGCAACAGGCAGGATTGTTGTGTGTATGGGGCCTTGGATCATATGTTTGATATATTGGTTGGATAGAAGGTAACAACCAAATATCAAACATATCATCCAGGACACCACAATGCTCCGGGTCGCTAGGCAACTGGTCGCTAGGCAACAACGTTCCACAAGGCATACAGACGGTGCAGTTGCTATGGTAACAGAACATGCCAGTACCTCTAGATGTTCTATAATTATAACTAACGAACAAGAACACAACTCTGTGCATTTGCAGTTTCATATGGACTATCCCATTTCAGAGATGGGGTGCCTTTGAAAATTTAAGATTGAAAATAAATTTTATACATGTTGACTGCATTTCCTAACGAACTATACACCAATAGGATATATCAAGCTTTCTGTGCTTCACAAATATATACTAAATACATACAACAGATACATACTAGTTAAGCATTTATCCTTACCCTTCCGAACCTCTGAGCAAGCATTAGGGGAGACAGTAGTAGAAACATTAGCACAACAAACTTGAAACGCTTTTCAACGGTCATCAAATATTGCTCACTACATTGACAACACATCACAGTAGTAGAAACATTAGCACAACAAACTTGAAACGCTTTTCAACAGTCAGAAAATATTCCTCATTACAATACATTACTTACTTGCCATGCTAGCTATGCTGACAGATCATTTTGCAAATGCACTGGTTAAGTTTATAAGATCTATGTACCCATTGCATAATACTTCTAAAGCAAATACAAATACAAAGCAAGACGGTGGGGATTGCTAATAAGATGCCTTCCTTGGTAAGACTTTCTTAGAACCCTTAATGCAGAAAAGCTGAAGACAGTAAGACGAGATGTACCAAGGATATTCATACTTTCCAGGAAAATAATGTGTAAGCTTAACAAATCTGTAATTGTTCAATCTAAAAAAATCAGAAATATGCTTTCAATAGTAATCATAACTGAGTTGGGATTAGGAATTATCCTAACCCTAATTACTCAGTTCCCAACCTAAAGTTGAACTCTCAAGCCACATGAAATTAATTTCTTTACTTCTCGGACGTAGAAAAAACAACCACGCTAAGCTCTAGCTTAGTCTTATGCACTTTTATGTCTTGATTATCAAAATTGAAACTTCCATTAAGTGTGCTTAACTTATATCAATCAGTAAGCCCCTAAACCATGGCATATCTAATTGCGTTTTTCATGTCTAGTTCAGTGACACGGACGGGATTGTTTAAGAAGTCTTAACCTGTCTTGTTAGATGTTCTAAGAACTCTTAAGACATGGAAAGTGATGATTACCTTGGCCTTGGGTCGAGGTTTGAGCTCAGACAGTTTCTTGGCGGCTGCCTCGATGGCGGACGCCGCTCCGAGCAGCTCGTTCTCCGCTACTACCGTGGGGTCCTCCGGGTCAACCCATTCCGATCCTGCGTAGGGGGGGGGGGGGAGTGTATTTTTGAAACTTATAGTGTACTTTATAGGAAAATTTATGAACACAAACTACAAGAGATGTGATAAGAAGATAAAAGTTGCAAGATTGCCCTCTGAGTATTTTCTTGTGTCATTTTTGGTACAAATTTGCCACAACTGCGAAAAGAATAACCATAAATTTGTTCTGTTTGATGGGAGTGAAAATTGTTAACCATCACAAGGACTGAGGTTGATCAAGCGCACAAGACAAGACTCACCATTTACAACTAAATTTTTGCTCTTAATGTAAATGAATTTTCATTCTGTTTATACTCGAAACTATAATTGGATATCAAAATAAACAAACAAACAAACAGACAAACGCACCTTTGATGGCCTCTGCTGTCTGTACAAGTTCTGCCACGGCCGTCGCCACCCGCTTGGAGAAATGGGCCAGCTTCTGTTTCCCCTCATGGGTGGGCTTCTGCAGGATCTGTGGGGTTGATAAATAAATCAGTTAGAGAATGAATGAATTGATTGATTGATTATTCAGTCTACAAGTCAATCAATCGATCAATCTATCGGTACATTCTCAGAAAAGACACACGACAAGATGGTACTGAACTGGAAGATTGTAACAGTTACATGACAACATAGTCTGAGCGGAAAGTCTGCGCATTGATACATCTCTCTCTCTGGCACATTCCCCGTCGTCGAGGATTAGTGGGAAGGGCAGGCCCTCTGATGGCTGAACAATCCTATCCTGGAGTGGCATGCTCGCCCGCATCTCTCGCAGATGAACTGGGTCTGGGCTGGTGGGTTCTGAGCAGCCGCCTTTCTCCTCCTTCGGCTCTCCTCTGCATGTTCCCTTCTGGCTAGTTCAAATTTCTCTGCACCCCGCTTGGTCAGAGTTCTCCAATTTGCACGGTGTGCAGCACTGTTTTCCCAGTTGGCTGCTGGGATGCCAGCCACTCTGAGGTGTTGTCTCAACTGATCTTTGAAGCGCTTCCGCATTGATACATACAGTTTCAGTAAATACATGTACGATTTCAGCTTTCTGCTTTCACCTAGACCTCTTGCTAAATCTTTATTGTAAATTGACAGGGAACCAAGGCGATGACTGGCTGAGGAATTAAGGACGTACCGAGAGGACGTGCACGAGCAGCTCGACGTACATCGACACCGTGTTCCTGCCAACCTCCATCGCTCGCTCTGTCGTTTCCCGCTGCTCAGCGCCGAACGCTGACGCCTGCAGCAAGAGGAATGTGTCAGTTTAACAAAGTGGAGAGAAAAGTCGCCTTTCCCACGGACACAGCGTTTAGCCAGGAATGCCAGGAATGAAAGCCTTGTTTGACAATCTAACTGACATAACTGAAAGATCTTACTTACTCACAAGTTCTTTTCATTGTCATTAGGGTAAAAAAGGTAAGACCTTGGTATTTCTACCTCAAAGAGGTCACTGGGTAAGTTAGTGGAAAGTGAGAAATCTATCATGACTATCAAGACTATCATGAAATAGCAACACATTTTAGAACAAAACAAGTGAAATTTGCTCTCAACTTTCGCTTCAGATTTGTGTCTTCTTTCGAAGTCTTATCAAAATCTAATCATGTTTCTGTGGACTCTTCCATTTCACAAAGAGGGTAGGCCAGGGTACCTTGCAGGTAACGGTCAGATGGACTTAACCATTTGACAAAAGGGGAGGAAGGGTACCTTGCAGGTGACGATGAGGTCTCCCACAGACTTCCTGGACATGTTAGCCACGGCGATGACGTCGTCCTGGCGACAGCTGGTTCCCGCGGCAACGGCCTTGGCGGTGAGGAGGGTGACGGGCTTGGTGCTCCTGATCAGGTCCTCAGGGGGGAGCCTCTTCTCAGGGGGGTCCATGGAGCTTAGGATCTGGGGGGGGGGGGGGAAACAGGTTGTACATACAATTTCCTGAAAATATATTTCTACCATAAACCTTTGGAAAAAGTTGTATAGAAAGCATACAGTTTGAAAGAGAGAGTACAAGCAAAGTTTACAATTTCTCTGCACAAATTCTTCGTCCTGTAAGACTGTAACCACAATTTTGAGTCCTACCTTTTGGCCAGGTGTTGGTTATCTTCTAGAAAATTTCAATTTACTGTGCATGAAGTTAGCATTACAGAAGGAATGACTGGTTCATAACTGATCTGATCTCAGTGTGCATGAAGTAAAACTAAGAAGGAAGGAATCATTCTACAAGGATTAAAGCAGAAAACAGAGCTGCCATCTTACCCTCTTCTGCCCTCAATAGTTGGAATGCACGAATTCTAACTGATCTTATCTTACTTACCAACAAGGCAACACAGAAAGAAGGAATAAATGAAGAACAAATAAAGGTAAAAACATGGTTGCCATCTCACCCTCCTATCTCTAGCTGTTTTCTGATCTTATGATAGACAGAAGGAATAAATGAAGAAGAAATAAAGGTGACAGGCCTCACCCTCATCTCCTGCTTGATGGCCTCGATGGTTGCCTCCAGTGCCCGAGTCCCGCGCGCCGCCTCGTCTTCAACTGTCTTCACCGTCTTCAGGAGGGATGTCACGTTCGTCACCATCACCTAGAGGGCAAAGGGCAAGGGTCAGGTCAGCAAGGGCAAAGGTCAGGTAAGCACTCCTTGAGCAATAAATATCAAGGGTCACATCATGCCATAAGCAGGTCAAAGGGCAAGGGTTATAGTACACGCTAGATCTGGGAGGTCACATACATGTATCAAGGGCAAGTCATCACTTCATGAACATAGTAAAATGCAAACAATCACATCAATGATAACAAGCAGGGCAAGCACAGACAGTGGGAGACAGCAAATGTACTAATAGGTAAAATACTGAGAATCACAATGCACTGTAACATCCTCTTCATTTGAGAACAGGTTTGAAAAAACAAAAAAGTCAGCTATGTCTACTGTTGCAAAAACTTGGAAATGATGCCCTATTTCTGAAAAATGCTACTGCATCTGCACAGCTTGACACAGTTAAGCAATATTCTTCCAAAGGAACTAGTAACACAAAGCAACCTTCTGATAGGAACTGAATATTTACAGTGCATATAGTAACTTAACCATTACTATAATCTTACATCACAACACAATCAGCCAATCAACCAAGACCTCACTGTAGTCATCACCAACTGCTTCCAGCAGATAAAAGTGCACACAATGTTACAGAAGATGGGAGACTCGACCACACCAAGCACTACGATGATCATCAAATGTACCTCAGATGGAAGATGACAGGTGGCTGTGCTGTTTTTTTTTTTTTCAATCTTCAAAAGTTCAAGGGACAAAACGTTTCACCAGATTTCTGGTTTGGTTTTCCTTCTGGTGAAATGCGTTTGTATGTGACTGTATACATGTATGTATGCATGTATGTATGTATGTATATGTACAAATGTATGTGGATATCAGGCTTCAAGTTAGTTGGCAACCCAACCATTTCTAAAGCTTTTAGAAAAATGTAGAATGATACAGTATGAAGTTAAGAGGCAAGCTCTTTAAAAGGATATGAAACGTTACCATACATCCAGAAATAACAGAAGCCATAGAACTTCCTGCATCCTCAAAATTGGAAAAGAACAATTCAGTTTCAAAGTCACCAATGGTTGGTGATCATCTCTGCTTTCTATGCATACTTTTGTAAGAATCTGATGATTTCAAGTCATTTTCTAGAGGCTACTGTTACATCACATCCAGAAATAAAAGAAACCATGTAACTTTTAGCATCCTCGAAATTTGGAAAAGGACAACTCAGTCACCAATGGTTGGTGACCATCTCTGCTTTCTACGCATAGTTTTGTAAGAATCTGATGGTTTCAAGTCATTTTCTAGAAGGTACTGTAACATTACATGCATTTTGGTTTTATTCAAGGTAACATTTCTTCATCCAAAAAGGAAAACGGGTTACCATGCATAAAATAGCCAGTCAATAAAGTCACAAAACAGCAACTTTCTTAGTTATATTTTTGTTCCAAAGTTACAAATAGTCTACAATTTCATTGTATAAACAATCGTCAAAAGACTTCCTACTCATCAAGTAAGTACATATAGATAATGTAGAATACATGCAATGATGAATATGATAGCGAAGGTATTAAACAAACATTGTATGCAACATAGTGGAAGACTGATAGTCTAACAGATGAGATTTTCACAATGATTACAATAGTTTACGTACAAGATGCAGTCTTGTCTATGAAGACAAAAATGTTTTTGTGACCACTATAGGGGTCATGTATAAGTCATACAACTAAAAAACCATTAGTTTCACAAAATCAGACACCCAAAAGTCTCTTAATTGTTACAAATCACTCTACAAATGATGCCATCAAGGCTCTTTGCAAACCTTGTAAAACCTCTAGCTTACTCTGACTCGACATGTTAAAGTAGATTTTGCTATTTGCTATTTATTTATTTTCCAGCAGAATAGTGTAGCAAGCTTTAGAGTTGTTCTACAAGTGGATCAAGATTAAATCCAAAAGCTCTTATCTTCCTTTGCAGACTCGCTGCCACCGCTATGTTACAAGCATCACTCTTACTGCAGTGAAAGCTTTCCCTACAAAATTGCTGCAGCTATAATTATATAATATATAACTTTATTGCAAGTTCATGCCCGAAGGCTAATTGCAGACAAACAAGTACATGGACATACATGGGAATCAAAAATAAGTTATCTAGTCTACTGTGAAAGTTCTAAGTTAACTAAGCATCGTCAGTTCTTTTCACATTTGGTATAAAAGCTTCATATAAAGAATCACTCCTACTGCCATGAAACTGCTGAATACCTGTCCAAGGTAAAGATAAGAGTATCATGTTTTAAACAGCTGCAGTCTTGTTTCTTTCCTTGCAGAACTGTCGAAGCTACACTTACTACACTTTAATTCTTGTAGTAGTGAACTTGCTGCAGTAGAAGTAGAGTGGCAGATCTTTCTCTGCCGAACTGCTGCATCTATCAGATCAGACTTCTTCCTTCCTTTGCAGTGCTAAATTAATGTAAATTCAAACCAAAAGTGTCATTCTGGTTGCATTGAACTTCCTGCAGTCCTGCATTGGATAGCTGCTGCATATTTTCCCCTGCAGAAACTCGCTGCAGTTACGGTTCATTCTTCTCTCTGCGGATGAACAGAAGCTGCTTCGAGGATCTTTCTTACAGCCATAACATTGCTGACGTATTCAAATGTACCATGTTTGCTGCAGTGGATTCCTGCAGCACAATTTTTCCCTGCAGCTACTGCTGCAGCTATTATGGCTCAATAGCAAGGTTCTTTCATGGCTCGTTCTTCTTTCTGCGGATGAGCAGAAGCTGCTTTGAGTATCTCTCTTACAGCCGTAACATTGCTGACATATTCAAATGTACCATGTTTGCCGCAGTGGATTCCTGCAGCACAATTTATCCCTGCAGCTACTGCTGCAGCTACTATGGCTCAATAGCAAGGTTATTTTATGGCTCGTTCTTCTTTCTGCGGATGAGCAGAAGCTGCTTGCTGCCCCTCCCGGTCGGCGGCCTCCCGGTGAAGAGCTGCTGGAGCTGGAGAAGCGGCTCCTCCTCTCTCCTCCTGGGAACTGGAGAAGATGGAACCGGAGAAGACGGAGCGGGGGAGGAGGGGACTGGGGAGGAAGGAACAGATCCTCCGATCTTCTTCTTCACCTCCGGCTGTTTTGACAAGAAGCTCTCCATGGACTCGGAGCGGAACATCTTCACCAGTTCCGGAGCGGAGGACTCCTTCTCCGACATCTCCTCCCGGCGCTTCGCCTGCTTGCGGAGGATCTTCTCCAGGGTGGAGCGGAAGTCGGACTCCACCCGGACCTTCCGCTTCCGCACCTTGCGCCCCTCCTTGGAATACTTCTCCAGGAACTCCAAGTCTTCGCTGGCTGCTTCTTGTAAAAGCTCAGCCAAGTCGCTAGCACTGGCTGTTCGGCTTGAGCTGGCGATGGAACTCGTGTCCGTTGCCATGCCGATGGAGCTCGTGTCTGTTGCCATGGCGATCGAGCTCGTGTCCGTTGCCATGGGGTCACTTGTTGACCGCTGCTTGTAATTGTGCATAATTCTGGGACTGTCTGCTCGTCCATACAACTCACTGCTCGCCATTCTGATCATCCTGGCCAACTCGTCTTCCTTTGCCTCTTCTCCTTCCCTCTTTTGTGTCTCACCTCGTCTCCCCTCCCCTCTCTGTCCATCGAACGCGGGAAAATCTCTGGAGGCTCCCGTTGTTTCCCCGGATGCACCGTACGGGTCGGTGTCGTAGTATCTGTGGTAGTCTTCCATTGCTCCCTCTTCTGAGAAGTCGAAGAACGGCGGCGGGGGAAGTTCCTCCTCCCCTCCCCATGGAATATCCGTGCCTGCAGCAGCCTGTGATTGGTCGAGTCTCTGTTGATTGTACTGCTCTTGGTGTTCCTTACTGGTTACATCCTCAGCCCCCCACCCTCCTGCTTCCTGCCCCAACACACTCATGTCCGGCGGCGACGGGAAACCGTCGTACTGCCCCCTTCCAGCCCTGTCTGGTACTGCAGCTGTGTGTGTCTGTGATGAAGCAGAAGGGCCGGCAGGTTCGCTGGACGTGTCCTGAGACATTTCTGTTTCCGACGCTGACGCCTCAGTATCCCACTCGGCTTCCAGGAGGTAGTAGTCGCGCATCAGCTCCGCCACGATTCCCTCCATGTTCCAGCTCCCAACCTTCTCCAGCTCCTCCTCCTCACTGGTCTCCTCCGGAGCAGGTTCTGGAGACTCCGTGGCTGCTGATGTTTCCCGAGGAGAGAGTTTGCGTGCGATCTCCAACTGTTGGATCCCCGGTCCTGCTGCTAGCTGCCTGCTCCACTCTGAATCACTGCTAGAGTCCACCTCCATCACCCTTCCCTCCTGTTGTGTCGCTCCCGATCTCTCTGCTGTCTCTCCAGCATCCTCCTCCTGCTCTTCCTGTTCCTCCTCCTCATCAGCGAAGAGAGCCTGCGTGTTGCTCCTCGTGACCCTCTGCAGCCTCCTCTTGGCTCCCCGGTTCTCGGAAACCTTGACGGCGAGCGAGTACAGGGCAGCCTGTTGGTGGAGCTGCTCCTTCTCCTGAGCAAGGCTCTCCTTGTGGTGGAGAAGCTCCTCCATCCTCTTCATGTTGTCTTGGATCAACTCCTCGAAGATGTCCCGATCGTTGTCGTGGTCTGTCTCCATCTCGCTCGAGACTTCCTCCCCGAGATTGTCCTCGCTGGCGCTGAGCTCGCTCTCTGCACTCAGCATCGCAGCATCCTGCTCAGGTTCATCTCCTGGTTCCCGCCTGTCCTCACCTGCATCTCCCTCATCTTCCTTCTCACCTGGACCATCATCATTATCTTTATCCATCTCTCCATCCTCTCTTCCTGCATCATCCTCCGCTGGTCCTCCACCCTCTCCTCCAGAGTCATGGTCGTCAGAATCCTTTGCATCGCTGGCGGAACTCTCTTCCTCCTCTTCAGAGCTGCTGGTTTCCGATGACGATTGTTCGCTCAACGTCTGCTCGATCTCTCTCGTCTGGATTATCTCCACAACAGGACTGAACCTGACCTTCGGAGGAGACTTGGAGAGCATCTCTACGGTCGAGACGTCGACGCGTTCCTCCTTGGGGCCGAAATTCGTTGCTTCGTACAGTTTCCCCTCCTCCAGACCCTTCTCGAGTCCCGGCATCTTCCCCATCTCGGACCTCTTCCACAGCTTGGCCACCTCGAAGTCTGTCTCAGACTCAAAAGAGCTGTGGCTGGCCTCTTGGGACAAGTTGGGTTCCTGAGACAGATTCTGGTCCTCTTCAGGCAAGTCCTCCTCCTCCTCCCTCATCATCTCTTCATCTGACATCTCCATGACAACGGTCATGTCTTCAAACTGAACCTTGGGAGGAGACCGTGAGTACTCCATCTCAACTGTGGCTTTTCTCTGCACATCAATAACAGGAGAAGGTGACCACTCTTTAGGTGCTTTAGGTGGTGATGTTGGCTTCACCACTTCTGCATAGGTTTTCTTCTGAGCCCTGAAAGATGGCAGAGCTGCTACTTCTGCTGAGGCAGCTTGGTCAGCAGCAACAGCTTCCTCTTTCCTGGGCTGAGCCCCTACTTTGTCCATGATTCCCAGTTTCACAACCTCTGCGTAAGTTTTCTTCAGAGCTGTGAAAGACGGCAGAGCTGCTACTTGTGCTGCTGTCACCTTTTCCTCCTTTCCAGAGTCGGACGGTTTTGTTTCAGTCTGTCTTGGCTCCTGAACTGGTTTCTCCTCGACCACATCCTTCATAGGTTCAGCATCTGGCTGAACCTGTTCCTTATCAACTACTGGAGCTCCGGAAGATGTTGCCACCTTCTTGGTATCATCTTGAGGAGGTGGAGCTCGTACATCCTCCTTTGGCATTTCTGGTTCCTCCTTCAAGTCTTCTGTAGGTTCATCCGGTAAGAACACGTCATCTTCCTCTTCTAGCAGAGAAGGCAACTCCTCCAACTGAACAGGCTGATGCCTGGATACATCCTCCGCAAGTACATCATCTCTCCTCTCCTCCTCATCTTTAGACACCTCCTGAGTTGCTTCAGCTGCAGACAGCTCCATTAAAACACTTCTCTCCTCTTCCTGACGGAATCTCTCGTCCCATTTCCTTTCCCTAACAATAGGAATCCCCCGATACAGTTTAGCTTCCTCTCTCAGTCTTTCTTCCTCTGCAATCCTTTCCTCCTCAGCTTGCCTAAAAGCTTTTGCTCTTTCTTCCTCCTCTGCAAGCTCCTTAATGATGCGCTCCTCTTCCTCCAGTCGAAACTTTTCATCCCACTTTCTCTCCCTGACGATGGGAATACCTCGAAACAAGCCTTCCTCCTTCCCAGCCTCTGTAGGCACACTTTCTGTTTCAACCTCGCTTTCTTCCTTACTTTCTTCTTCTTTCACTTCGACAATCGTTTCCACCTGTTTTTTCTTCCGCACGACGACTCTTCCAGCAATCCCTGGCTTCATCCCGGTCGCAGCGAACCATCTCCCACTTTCCTCGTCGAATTGTACGTTCTCTAAAGCGTTCTCGAACTCCATGCTGTGCGGGTCTTCCTGCTCGTCTGACAGTTCGTAGATGGTCTCTAACCCACCTGGTGTGACATCGTAACACATCTCCATATCCGTGTCTGACTCCGACTCCTCGAGCTCACTCTCCTGGATCTTATCTGCTGCTATCTTTGCGAGCGACTCGGGGGCAACACCTGTTTTTCCTTCCTCTGTAACTTCTGGGATTTCTTCAGGTACGGGACTGTCAAAGCCGATGTAGCTGCTCTTTTCAGCTGCTGAGTCAGCATCTTCTTTCCCTTCCTCTCCTCTGATTGTCTCTGATGTTGTGACAGTCTCCTGAGTCTCCATCTGTGTGGAGGTAGTGGTGCTGATGCTGGAGGCTTCCTCCACCTTTCTTTCCTGGATTTCGATCACATCCGGAGGTGGAATCAAATCCGATGCCATCTCCATCGTTTGAGGAGCTTCGTCGCTGACCTGATCGATCTCTGTGATTAAATCGGGCGGTTTGAGTGGTTCTGAGGGTGGTTCAGATACAGGTGGTGGTGGAGGAATGAGGGGTAGTTCAGAGACAGTTGCTAGGTGATCGGGAGAATGAATGACAGGTGGTTCAGGCAAAGGAGGAGTATGGATGGCAGGTGGTTCCGAGGCGGTTACTAGGTGATCGTGTGGATGAATGATGGGTGGTTCGGGCAATGGTTGCTCGGAGACGGTTGCTAGGTGATCAGCTGGATGAATGACAGGCGGTTCAGGCAGAGGTGGCGGAGCCTGCATGGATATGGTTGCTAGGTAACCCATCGGCAGGTGAGATGGTTCCGAGATGGTTGGTGTGTCGTCAGGTGGAGGATGGACTACAGGTGACGGGATGGAGCGAGATGGAGAGGAGGAGGACTCCTCCTGGACCACTCCGGGTACCTCCTCCTCCTCCATACTTACTTTGTGTGCCTCCCTGCTTCTCACCATCGATTGGCTCCCATACACCTCTGGTTCCACTTCTGTCGTTGCTGCATCCTCCACCAATCCATCCTCTTCTCCTCCTCCTGTCCCCATCTCAGACGGCTGCCCCCCCACAATCACACTATCAGCTATCTCTCTCCTCCTCCTCAGCTTACTCTCCAGCTCTCGGTCTGTTGACTCCCTCACGACGACGTTCGTGAACTGCACTTTCTTCTCCATCCTCTCTTCTGTGTCGCTGCCCT
The DNA here is from genome assembly GCA_035149815.1 of Branchiostoma lanceolatum. Taxonomy (NCBI): domain Eukaryota; kingdom Metazoa; phylum Chordata; class Leptocardii; order Amphioxiformes; family Branchiostomatidae; genus Branchiostoma; species Branchiostoma lanceolatum. The sequence goes on from CM068884.1 coordinate 14,949,020, forward strand.
TCCAACTCGGGGACAAGGGACGGAGGTCAAGGGTCCTGGCGTGGGGTTCAGGGGTCAGAGGTCGCTCCGTGGACGAGTGGACTACATTGAGGTAAGGAGACCTGGGGCGATCTCCAGGTGACAGCCTTCCCGGAACTGGGGATGGACCTCCTAATAAGGGCGACTTCCTTCCCGGAACTGGTGACTGACTTCCTAATAAGGGCGACTTCTTTCCCGGAACTGGTGAATGACTTCCTAATAAGGGCGACTTCCTTCCCGGAACTGGGGACCTCCTTCCAGGAAGTAGGACCTGCTGTGATTCTGGGGTGGGAGACTTCGGCCTGAGGTTCCTTCTGCCATCCCAAGACGTCTTGGGCCCGTCTTCCTCAGCAGGAGAACTCTCCATGGTCGGCGAGATGACGCGCTCTACCACATACGTGATGGGGGACTGGACCTCTGCGGACCTTTGCGATTTCCCCCGCCTGTCCACGAGAGGCGACTCCGCGCGGGGAGACGGGGAGAGTCGGCGCAACAGCGGGCTGTCTCGCCCCTCCTCGATGTACAGACGCTGCATTTCCGCCTTCTCGAACCGCTTCACGATGTCAAACACGTTCTCCGACGGCTCCTCCGAAAGTTCGTGGACCGGCGTTTCTCTCTCTACATCCGAAACATCACTGTACCCAGGTGATGGTTGCCTCCGAATCTCCCTTGGTGGAGGCAAGGAAACCTGGTTTCTCACAGCCTTCTTCTCGACTTGTGTAATCTTTCTTTTCTCCTCTGGCGTGATCTCTTTCCTCTCCACAGTCTTCCCCACCATGTACCCCTGGGTTTGGGTTTTGGTGGTCACCACTTGGCTGGTGGAAGTCTTGGTGACGTAGGTTCGACTCGAGGAGGTTTTCTTGGTTTGTTCCGTAGCCAAACTGTTAATGTAGTTTTCCCAGCGTGGCTGGTTGGGTTTTGTGACCATGTACTGATTGTGGATGTCTTGAAGAAGTTGCTGTTGGAGGAGAAGGGAAGGAAAACTGTTACATTTCTTATTCTATAAGATGGAGTCTTGGTTCTTAAGGCCACCTCAATGCAATTCGTTGGTTCTTGGACTACATTCAATTTGTACACAAATTTATAGAATGAATCATCCGATAATAATTGCAATTTTAGAACAGCTTCTCATGAATAAACAAAGTTTCAGACAAACAAATGTATGCTGTCAATTTCACACATATAGGTGTGATATTTCACTGTAGTCTACTGTGGAATTAAGGCTTCCAATGGTTGCTGCAATGCTGTTGTTTGTTTTGTGAATACTGAATGAAACCATGAATAAATTGTTGAACTGTTAGCACAAGAAAACAGAGTCTGAGGGAAAGTCTGTATCCTGATACAGTTTCAGGGAGTGAATATAGATCCAAATTTGTCTCCAAGAACCAATCAAGTGAATTGGCGTGGTCTAAATATCGATGAAATTATGGACCAAAAGAAGCAAAATCAACAAGGTAAAGAAATTCAATACAAGTTTTACTTCACTGTTAAACGACTTCTAAACCCTCCCAAAAATACAGGTCTACATGCAAATCATTTTGGGACGTATGCAGAGGTGCTACAGATTTATGCAGAAACATGTTCATTCATAATTGCATCAAACACAACTTAAACAAACAAAAGCTGCTATCCTGCGATTTCTAGCTTAGCTGGAAAAAAAGACTGGTAGAAAGAGCAGAAATCTAACAAGGCACCAAATTCTTTTGTGAATAAAAACATTAGCCAAGGAAAAGTTGTAAAAGGAACATAAGTATTTGTATTCGAAGAAAAAGAAGTCTCAAAAAAGAAGTCTCGAAAAAGAAGGATAGTTCGGCACAGAAGAGACACCAGGAGGGAGGGATCGAAACAAGTGAAGAATGAAGGAGGGAAGGAAGGAGGGAGTGAAAGAAGCAACAGCTGACAGGGTGCTAGTATGACAGGCAAGGCGAGATTGAGAGAAGGTTGAAGCATTCAGTGAAGAGGTGCAAGCGTGAGAAACAGAGATTGAGACATTGTAGCCATGCAGAAACAGTAGCCGCCATACTAGCAACATGCCAGCTGTCACATTCGGAATGTAGCGAAGCTGTCACATTCGGAATGTAGCGAAGAATGGTGGGAACGTTACCTTTTGCTGAACGCACGCACGTATCCTCTCTCTCCAAGGCGGCCGGCAAAAAAATCGGGCAAGACGCCGGCTGGTGAGATCTCACAAGATGTGCATGGAGTTTAGAATGGCAGTCAATAACGAGATGCCATGCCTCAATACTTTCCATACTGTTTCTATAGTAGTACAGTAGTAACTACATTAGTTGTTGTTTTCTGGTTGTCATGCCAACACGAACATTTGTCTGTTTATCGCACGCTGTTGGTTGGTTGGCAGAGTTCACGGTTAGCGCCACACGCACGTACATGTATGGGGTGTTGGTTGGGTGGGGGTGAGGAAAAACCACATGCCACCGTTGTGGGTACATGGAAACACTTACAATGTGGTGAAAAGGTGTGGTGTATTGTATGTATAATACATGGCAATCAATGCAAATGCAAAACACCAGCTCAGGACGGTGTGTCTTTCCAAAGTCTTAAAACTAAAGGCCTTGTTGCAAAACTGTGCCTTCGCAAAGTGGTATCTTTAAAATATCTCTAACGCAATTCTGAACAAGACAGCCTTGAAATACGAGTGCACAAGTTTCAGAAATTTTTCAAAAAATGTTTTCTGAAAATTTCTGTAAAAACCACAGCAGCCACCTGTCAGCTTGAACTTTGAACTCTCTTCTTCCCAGTTCGCATCACACCAAACCGACCAATCACAAGCGGCCACATCACCTACACTGCAGTACCACTCATGCCAGACAGGGGGCGTACCTTAGCGGAGTTCTTCAGCTGCACCATGGACGGGTCCTGGACGGGTTTGCCCGAAGCGTTCTTAGTCGCCTCGATCAGTTCCCCGAGAGCCACGGCGACGTCTTTCACGGCATTTATCAACAGGACCTGGGAACAACGCAGGGCCATTCTTACAAAAAACGCGATTGATATTGGATAATACAGATTGTTTTGTTAAGTTCATGTACACACAAAGAATAGGTACACTTCTATCCTTCACTTACATTAATTTAGTAATATTATGAGTACTTCCAAGGATGATCAAGTGATGTATATTAGTTACTTTCAAGTAAGCCAAAACTGAATTGAGATACATTCCTTTCATTTACACGTATCGCTTGAAAAACTGTATTTCTGTTTTCTGCAATGAAGATCATAATACAAAGCCAGGCCCTGCAGTCCTTAACCTCTAGCACTCTGAAGTAGCCGTTTGGCACCCAATTTTCTAGTATTGGTTACAGAGTTAGGCAGCAGCTAGCCAAATTTAATTTTTCTGCAATCTTTTGCAATTTTTTCTTTATCTGATTAAAAGCAACCAAAGCAATATTAGGGCCCGAAAAATGGAAATAAAAAAATGCTGAAATCTTTATGGTAGTAGCACATTTGCGTTACCAATAACTTTACACTTTGACCATTTCAAAACCATGCAAAAACAAGCCGTACAATGATCCCCTTAGTTTCGCGAACCTGCGAAAACCCCCGCAACAATTTTCAGTGAGTTCTCACTTCACAACAAGGTCACAACTAATTAGGAAAATAAGACCGAACCCTGACCTGTGCCTCTGCGTCCTGTGGTCCCAGGCTGGCGGCCCCGGACTTGACGGCGTCGGCCAGTTTGGTGATGGTGTCGACGGCCGATTGCGCAGCTGCAGCCAGGTGCTCCTGACTCGAGGCCGCACCTGACACCAGCGTCTTCGTGTCTTCCACAAGCGCCTTTGCTGTCTTCAAGATGTTCTCTCTGGAATAAGACATTTCGAATATCAGTCAAGTCCCTCATGGAACGCATAAAGTTGTATCTGGTGGTGTTGGAGTTGCCGCGTGTTCTAATCATCATCCAGTGTATGCAATAATGTAATTGTGAATATCCTGGTCAAAACTCAAAAGGGCCTTTGCTGTCTTCAAGATGTTCTCTCTGGAATAAGACATTTGGAATAAGACCTTCAGTTAAATCGGTCATAGAAGACGTACGGTTGTATCTGGTATTTGAACGGCCTCCGTATGTTGTTCCTATTATCAATACACTAAGTCTATTCCATTGTTTGCAATTGTATTTGTATGTCAAAACTTTAACAGCCTTTGCTGTCTTCGAGAGGTTCCCTTTGGAGTAAGACACTTGGAATATCAGTAACATTTTCACATAAGACACATTACAGAGTGCGGCCTCACCAACGTGGACCCGCTGGACAGAGCCGCTTGCAGGCGGTGTGTGAAGACTTGCCGACTGCTGCCTACCCCTGCGTCAGGGAACCCCGCAGCAGTATAATATAATACTGGATACTACTACTACTACTACACACACTTGTATCTGATGGTGTAGCAATCATGAAGCAAAAAACTATCTGAAACTTCAATTCTTACCTGCGATCATGATTGCCTGCTTTAAAAGTAGCACACAGACATTTTTGTTGAGTTTAGGCAAACCTGTGATAACCTATCCACCACTCAAAAATCATTAGAAAATTAGACCTCAAACATTGAATTCCCACTGCAGTACTGCAGGAAGCCACTAGGAAGCCCATCATCGAACTTGACCTTCATTTTCCCACCACATACCCACCTACAAAATATCATGAAGATCCATCCACGGCTTCTTGAGTTATGGTTAGTTAGTTAAAATCCTCCCACACCATTATTGATGTATAGGGCGGTGCCCATCTCCGTTTCATAGCCCTGGGCCACACTGTGGTGCAATCACTGTAGCAGGGGGCTAATCCACTGGCAGTGAAGTGTGTTTAACTATCATACTGTTTCACAAGTATGTACCATTTTTATAATGTCTTTGGTATGACTCCATGCGCCTCTTGTCCAGAGGTATCCTACCCGGGGCTTGAACCCCAGTCCTTCTGGTCTAAGTAATTTGAACCAGATGTGGTGAGAGGCAGAAGGCGCAGACCACTACACCACAGGGACACCCTCTTTGAGTTATGGTGCTAACATCAAAATGCACTTACATCCACAGCCACTCCACCGTGGTAAACCGAAAACACGACCTTCTGGCGACGGTAAAAAATAGACGAACCTGTGATCTGCGAAAGCCTCGTCCTCCATCTCAGGACTGAGTGTTCCCGCGGAGGCGAACATGATGGTCGTGTCGAGGTCTCCGATGATCCCGCTGACCGTGCTGGCGGCATTGATGCAGGCCTGCGTACCGCGGGAACCCGCCTGGAGCGACGCCAACACGAACGATACCTGAAACAACAAGTTTGGTCGTTAAACACGTTAACAACGACGGTGCTGGCGGCGTTGATGCAGGGAACACGCTTGGAGTGACGACAACACGAATGATACCTGCAAATACAAGTTTGTGTGTGAACATCACGCACTATTTGTGTTAATACATTTTAAAGTACCTCAGACAGACCCGAGTCATCTTACAGATACATCTGATAGGGCTGTTTAGCCATTTAAGTCAATGCTGTTGATGCGAATAAGGGTTTTATCGTTATCAATTTTTATTGATGGAGGCCATAGATATAATTATACAGTCTCAGATTTTGAATATATCTAAAAGCCCAGACTGCTTATGACAAGAAAGTAGTACATGTTCCTTAGTCACCATTGTAAAAGCTATCAGAATTTTTCAACTACACTGTATCATCTAAACCTGTAAATAAATCTGTTGGTTCAATTTGTTGGTTCTTGTGTCTTGATGTTTAATTTCCAGATCATCATGAAAGCAGAGTAGGAGGTTACAGTCTGTACTTTTTGTAAAACATTTTTCAGAATCTACAGTCTGTGATATCCACTGACAGTACCATTTCAAAGACTGCTCTTGAGTTTTCGATGATGTCCTTTTTAGCGTAGGTGGTTTTTGGGTTTAAAAATATAATGCAGCCGTTGAAGATCAACACATGTAAGATTTCCCTAACCTTGTTTTCCTGTTGACGTCTTTCTGAATTTTCAGTAATAACACATTAATTTTAAGAACACAAATTGCGAGGGCCTTTTTACAAGTCTTGCACAATACAACTATTTCCATGGTACCTTTTCAGAGACCGCTCTTGAGTTTTCGATGAGGTCCTTTTTAGCGTAGGTGTCGGTGGGGTTGCTCTGAATGGCGCCGGCGTTGTTGACCACGTCCACGCACGAGTTCCCCAGGTCCTGCACCGAGTTACGGATCCTGTCTGAAAGCTGCAACAATAACCACACATGTAGCAATTTGTAATGTAACAAAGACATGTAGCGATAAGTAACGCAAACACATGTAGCGATTAGTAACGCAAACACATGTAGCGATTAGTAACGTAACGTTGACACTCAAGTTCCCAAGGTCCTGCACCGAGTTACGGATCCTGTCCGAAAGCTGCAACAATAACCACACATGTAGCAATTAGTCGCAAAGCGATACAAGCGTGTAGCAATTATGAACAGAATGACATAAGTATGGAAAATTAGCAATTTCCTACAGGAAAATGAAATTGTCAATGTCCTCAAAAGGCCTACTGAACAATTCTCTACATCTTGATGGGAATAGATACTTGACTACCTTTGTAGGATTTTGTTTGGATAACTATACCAAGGTGGAGAGATGGCCATTACGTAACAAGTGTTTGATGAATAAACTAAGCAAAAATGGTTAAATGTTGCTTTTTCCTTTCTTTTTGATACCTTTCGTTGTTACATGTGTATATCATTCAGTTTCTCAACTCTTCATTCCATCATCTTAAACCAAATATACATAATTTAACAAAAGAAGGCAGAATCACAGAATAAAAAGAAGCGATGCCGTACCTCTGGGCTGTTGATGGTTGCCATGGCACCCTTGCTCTGCGCAGCGAGTTCTGAGAAGTCATGTGACAGGGCGTTGGCCTGGGGACCAAGTTCTTCTGGGGAGGACGACGCCTTACCAACCTGGGGAAGAGTTAGCATTGTTAACTAACATCATTAACTTATCAACTTAACTAACTAACTACAAACTCAGCTACTCTGGAGATGACGACGCCTTACCAACCTGGGGAAGAGTTAGCATTGTTAACTAACATCATTAACTTATCAACTTAACTAACTACAAACTCAGCTTCTCTGGAGAGAACGACACCTTACAACCTGGGGAAGAGTTAGCATTGTTAACTAACATCATTAACTTATCAACTTAACTAACTACAAACTCAGCTCTTCTGGGGAGGACGACGCCTTACCAACCTGGGGAAGAGTTAGCATTGTTAACTAACATCATTAACTTATCAACTTAACTAACTAACTACAAACTCAGCTCCTCTGGGGAGGGCAACGCCTTACCAACCTGGGGGAGAGTTAGCATTGTTAACTAACATCATTAACTTATCAACTTAACTAACTACAAACTCAGCTCTTCTGGGGAGGACGACGCCTTACCAACCTGGGGAAGAGTTAGCATTGTTAACTAACATCATTAACTTATCAACTTAACTAACTACAAACTCAGCTCTTCTGGGGAGGACGACGCCTTACCAACCTGGGGAAGAGTTAGCATTGTTAACTAACATCATTAACTTATCAACTTAACTAACTACAAACTCAGCTCCTCTGGAGAGGACGACACCTTACCAACCTGGGGGAGAGTTAGCATTGTTAACTAACATCATTAACTTATCAACTTAACTAACTACAAACTCAGCTCTTCTGGGGAGGACGACACCTTACAACCTGGGGGAGAGTTAGCATCGTTAACTAACATCATTAACTTATCAAATTAACTAACTAAATACAAACTCAGCTCCTCTGGGGAGGACAACACCTTACCAACCTGGGGGAGAGTTATTGTTTTTATCATCAGCTTATCATTGAGCAACTAAGTTAATAACCAAGTTAATACTTTTTTCAACTTACTAACTTCTCACTGCCTAATTAAATGTATGCAATGGAACTAATGGAAGTTATGTCTTCCTTCACAGTTGTTTGAGTGTTAGTTCATACACAAGTTGTGATTGTATTTTGGGGTGTCTATGTGAATCATAGCATTGACAAGCATGCTAATATATATTCTTCAATACTTGATTCAAATACTACTACTTCCAGACCAACATGGGCATAACAGGTATCTATACATTCCACATCACATCAGATCATCTGTTCCATCCTCCTTCAAACTATTCATCAAAGACAGACTAAAGACGGACTAAACATTCTGAAGTCTGGTAGAAAATTGAAATTGATGTAAATATGTATATACCATGTAATGTTATGTGTATGTGTACCAATGTAATGTATATGTTATCATGTATATGACTCCAGGAAGAGTAGTGAAGTGCACCTGTGTAATTCACTAATGCATGTCGTTTTAACAATAAACATTCCATTATACTAGTCCTGACAGTGTGTTTCAATTCCTTAGTATGAGTGAAAGAGGAAAACTGAATGAACCATGTCGTGGGAGGTCCTGGCGATCTGTTTGGCGATCTTGACCATCTTGGTCTGGTAGTCGACAAACGTTCCGTCTGGTTTGTCCTCGAGTCTGCCGTCTACCATCTGGCAACAACAAGGGAACAATCCGGTTCACATCAACAAAATTTGATAATTTGTCTCAGCTAGAGCTGTGTACCTAAACAAATTTTAGGTACAGGTACACGGGTTTAGGTACAGGTCCGGACCTGAACCTGTACCTAAACTACTTGTTCGGAAAATGCTAGATTTTCAATAAGGACAAAAGCATGTTTGAACTGGTAAAAACATATTATTTTGATTGTGATAGGTATTATTTTTTTATAAAAAACACAGATGAAAATTTGACTCCAGCCTTGCAAATGTGTTTTCTGTGCTTTAGAGCACTGCCACGGTACTTTCATAGTAATTTTATCTGTCAAAGTGGCCATCCCCTGAGTCAGGTCCAGTACCGATACAGCAGGGTCAGGTATTTTGGACCTGTACCTTATTGATTGTACCCGATACTGTATTGGTACAGCGTACCGGTACGCAGCTCTAGTCTCAGCCTCATGCTGCAAATCAGGACGTTGGAATCAGAGAGACTCAGACAATCTCAATATTTGGCTTAACCTTCAGCAGACTGAAGTAGCCATTTGCCTGTAGACCGATTCTCCGTTGTTTAAGGGCAGCAGGGAGAAGGTCCTGAGCATCCATACAAGGATGACTTTGAGTCTAAAACCTTAGCGACTGTTTTACAAAAAAAAAAAAAAAAAAAAAAGAGCTCTTTCAGTCTTTTGTTCGTGTTTGCAGTCATACTTATAGGGTTGCTCTTTCCGCCCATCAAACAAACAAGTTTCCATTGATGATTCCACCAAAAAAGCAAACAAACAAACTATCCGAACTTCAAAATGTATTCAAATACTAGCATGTGTGTGTGTGTGTGTACTCATATGTTAGCATATTATGCAGTTGTCTTTGTTTATGTTCTTTTATTCTGTGAATAAAGATTAATTTAAAAAAAATCAAATTAAAAAGAACAATCCCCCTCACGTCACTCATGGCCTTGGTGATGCCGTCCACCATGCCGAAGACGGCGCCTGTTTCGCTGGCTGACTCGTCCAGAGTCTTGAGCAGGTCGTCCACAGCTTCCTTCATCCCCTCCGCAGCCTCGTCGATGGCCGCGTGGGCGTGGGTCGCCTAGCAACACAAACAACAGGCTTGATTGAGATGAAAATATACCTTGACTTCAATCTTACATGTAGCTCACTGATCATGACATTATAGACAGTATATACAGCATCAGAGAAACAGAAATAACAGGCTAAATTGAAAATGCATATCTTAATTTGAATCTAGACTCACTAAAAAACTACTTTCTCAATGCCTGTGACACTATACCAGTGTATATAGCATCATAGTACCAGGAAAATTCCCCTGCTTTTTTTACCTTCCTGTCAAGTAAATACAGTGAACCAAAGCTGAGCATCCCAAACTGCATCAATTTACAGTAGCAAACAAGTCAGTTAAAAGCAATGGGGGATTTCAATAATCAATTACAGCTTTTCTTCATCAAGGATATTACCATATATCTTGAACCTTCCACTTGAGTTATCTTTTTCCTTACAGATTTGTGGAACGACACTGTCTTCACTGTTACAACACTTTGCGTTGCTCTTTCCCCCCATATGTATTTACTGATTGAGAACAAAGTATCTAAAGCTTGAAGGCTTTAAATTTGTTAAACTCCCACCTTGGGGTTTCCTCCTCCCTCCTTGGAGGTGTAGACCAGCTGAAGCGCTGACTCAGCGACCGTCTTGGTCTGCTCGAGGAGGTTTGCTTGTTTCTGCGAGTTCATCGTCTTGGAGGCGAGGTTGATCGCCGCCGCCGCGAGAGGGTCGAAGTACGACGACAACTGGGTCACCTGAGGACACAAAGGATACGTTAGAAAATATAAAAAGTCACAAAAAACATGATTATGGCAAGAAAAATTTCACTAAGGCCCAAAATTGATGTAGCTGTATAGTTTAAGTGGACGAAAAGAACAAATTTGATCTTTTAAGAGAGTAACACTGTTACAATTTGTGTCAGATTTCAGACTTGCAATTTACTCATTATGCGGCTGTTTTCATGCCAAGAATAATCTAAACCAAATGTCAGAATAGAAGGTAAAATCGTTGTTTCTCATTAACATTTGACGGTTAAACAGAACGTATGGAACAATCCCTACTAGATGTCCGAAAAGAAATAACGCAAAAACAAATGATGGAGATTTTGTAACCATCTTCTTCTCTGGTCTCCATCCCCAAAATACATCTATCGGTAGTTGTAATGATGGATTGCATCTTACTTACATCCAAGAATCTTCTAAACCATATGTCAGAATAGAAGGTAAAATGTCTTTTGACAGTTTGAGAGAACTTATGCAACAATCCCTACTAGATTCCCTAAAAGAAATAAATGAAAAACAACCTTCCGAATTCAGTAATCCAGTTCCAGTCACACTCAAACAATTAACATAGAACTTAGGAAACAATCCCTACTAGATGCCCTTAAAGAAATGATGAGAAAGAGTGGTGCAAAACATAGAACTTCTGCAACTGTCCCCACCTGGTGGCCCAGCTTCTCAGCCTTCTCCTTGGCGGCCGACGCGACCCCGTCGACGTTCTTCCCGATCTCGTGCGCAGCGTTATTCATCTGCTCCTGGAAGATCTAAAGAAACAGACAACTGTGTTAAATCTGCCCCTTTTGGGTAATGTGGAGATTTACAGCTTGTACAAAATGTAGTCTACAGAAACAAAGAACAGTATTAAATCTGCCCTTTTCAGGGTAACGTAGATGTCACACCTATGGAAGAACACTAACAAGTTACAATATCAAGATATTTTAGACTTCAAGCATCAAGATTCCTGGACTGCATACCCATGCTTTGACTTTGACTTTATTGAAGAATATCCATTAGCAGTCTGCCCTAAGCCATACTTCTAGTCTTCCAGGACTTCTTATTAACAACACTTACAGTGACGATGACAACATAACGAACATTCTTCCAGTACGAACATTAATAACAGGTAGTTGCAGATCATTAAAACCATTGTCCCGTTGTCGTCTCTCTCTCTCTCCAATTTTTTACGTCTTTTGTTCCCCATCATATGGGGGTTACACGTGCTTACACATGGATGGGGGAGCCCCAGAACTCCTCATCAAGTGCAAGTCTTTTTTGTAGCAAGAGTTTTTCCGGCTGGATGCCCTTCCTAACGCCAACCCAAACCCTACTGTTGGGCCTAGGACATGGGTTTACTTAAAATATTTAAAATAATAGTTCACTGCTAAAAGTTTACGTGTCTTCATGAAACAAATCCTCTCAGGACAGTTTCTTGACAAAAACCATCTCGACCTCATACAGTCAGTTTACAAGCAAACAAACACTAGAAAACACAAAGAGACCACCCTCTTCACCTGTGTAGTTCCCTCGTTCCTGGCCTCTAGTTTCTGAGTGACTGCCGACAGCGACGCCTGGTCCACATCACGGATACACTGGTTAATAACCTGGATGCCACGGTCGCACTCACGCTGGCCGGGGGCCTTGTCTCTGTTGGTGGACAAAAGAACAGACCTGGTTAGCAACTTGGAGAACAAAATTCAAAGATTTGAATTGACCAATCACAGCAACTATCAAACTTTTAAACCAATCAAAACACTTCCAAGATTTGAACTGACCAATCACATTTCTTAAGAGATTTGAACTGTCCAACCAAATGGCTCACTTAATCGAGGCGATGAGCCTCTTGATTGAGTCGGAGACAGTTTTGGAGTGCCCAATAAGACGGATGAAACTCACAACCAATCAAAACCATACTAGATTTGAATTGACCAATCATATTCCTCAAGAGATTTAAACAGACCAATCACAACCCTTACCTGATGGAGACGATGAGCCTCTTGATGGAGTCGGAGACAGTTTTGGAGTGCCCAATAAGACGGATGAAACTTACAACCAATCAAAACCATATTAGATTTGAACGGACCAATCACATTCCTGAAGAGATTTGAACAGACCAATCAGAACGCTCACCTGATGGATGCGATGAGCCTCTTGATGGAGTCGGAGACAGTTTTGGAGTGCCCTGCGAGGAGTTGCCAGGTCGGGGGGTCCTTTGGGTTCACTGCCAGCAGCTTGGCCGTGGTGATCAGGGAACTGGTGCTGTCGATGATGGTTCTACCGGCGATTACGATTGGTTCCTGGGCCTTCCGTGCCTGGAAAGGGAGAGAAATCAGCCAATGAGCTTAAAGCTTGCAAACCTACAATAGTGTGAAATCTCTCCTAAGGAACATGTAAAAAAACACCATGTCACAATTTTTCATCCTTAGCTTCTAGAGTTCCTTTAGAAGCTCTTCTTCCTGTCTTTGAGGTCTGCCTTAAGACCACACGAATAGTTACTTGATGCTTGTATTAGAAAAAAGAAGAAATATGCTAACTTCTAAGATCAACATGAAAAGATTTGCAAGTCTGCACATTGGTACACACAGACAGTTTCCAGGAGACAATGTCGTCAAATTCCTCCTTTTAAGCCTGTATTTTCATCATGTACTTTGGCTTAATTTCCCCTTTAAAATGTCTAAGAACAAAAAGAAAATTAAAAATTGGTGGGGCTTTACTTTAAGTGCCGTTGTATATATGGATATTCGTGCTAATCTTTGCAACTTTGAACTTTTTAGGTCCTAGTGATAGAAAAATGAAATCTAAAGCCCATCCTGACCTCTATGCTGATCTGAGCAGGCACGCTGGCGAACTCAGGGTTGGAGGTCTGTCCATAGACCACACCAACCTTGGCTAGGTTTGCACTTTCTAGACTCTAGTCATAAAACACAGCCCAACAGTGTGCCTCACCTCTATGCTGATCTGTGCAGGCACGCTGTCCGTCCCAAATTCTGAACTTTATGACAAGAAACTGATGAAAATGTATCTTTGCAAGCTTAAAATGACAAATTTGACAAAATGATAATTCAATACATTGGCTTCCAAGCAATGAGTGGGACGGAAGATGATTAAAAGCTGGAGACAGCCCTGGTGTATTCCTAGCTAAGGCCACACCAATTTAATTTCTTGGTTAACAGATTTTTATTTTGCAAAAAAAAAAAAAAATTTAGAAAAAAAAATCATGAAAACAGTAGGCTGGGGCCACTTCTGTTTTCATGATTTTTTTTTTCTAAATCTTTTTTTTTTGCAAAATAAAAATCCGTCAACCAAGAAATTAAATTGGTGTGGCCTAATGGAGTGAATAAAGTCACCTCTATGCTGATCTGCGCGGGCACGCTGGCGAACTCGGGGTTGGAGGCGAAGGTCGTCAGGTTCTCCACGGCTTCCATCAGCGGCCTACTCGCCTCCGCAACCTGCTGACGATTCTGCTCCGTGAAGTTCCCGTCCAAGGCCTGGGGGGACAGGATCAAATTACAACATGTAAGGCCTGGGGAGGACAGGATCAAATTACAACATGTCTACAATACAACCTGCTGACGATTCTGCTCCGTGAAGTTCCCGTCCAAGGCCTGGGGAGGACAGGATCAAATTACAACATGCATCTCCAATACAATCTGTTTCTTGAGAAAGACGTATCAAGTCGAAACCACTCGAATTCCGCCTCAGTGCTGTCATTGTGTTTATTTCCTTAGTTTGTTTTGTATATTCTGCTCTGTAAAGTTTCCGTCTAAGGCCTGGGGAAGACAGGATTGTCGTTAACATCATTAAAACATGTATGTCCAATACAATCTGTGACAGTTTCTTGATGAAGACATATCAAGTCGAAACTGGTCGCACTCGTCTCAGCGATGTCATTTTCCCAGGGCTATGAATGATGTATGCCCAATACAGTTATGTTTTAATCTCTGAGTGTGTTTATTTCCTTTTTAGTTGTTTTGTATATTCTACTCCGTGAAGTTCCCGTCTAAGGCCTGCGGAAGAAAATGTGCAAAATTAACAACTCAAGTGACTTTTGCTCTTAGCTTTGTATGGATAATGTCGTCGCTGTTATGTTACATGCGTTTTGTTTTTGTTTAATTGTGGATGTTGCTTGTGCACAGCGATATTGTGTAAAAATCAGAGCAATTCAGCTTGCATTTCATGATTTTAATAAATTGAATTGAGCTCTACATAATCTGTAGCTTAATATTTTCAAAAGAAGTTTTGCTTTTCAGGTAATTCCAACAGTACTGCTTTTAAGTAATATGACTCTCATTTATGTCATGTCTGATATCTTAATAAAAACTTTTTTTTGAAACTGACTAACAGTATTTTTCTGTGAGCTAATGAAACAACTCTTTTCACAAACTTAACAGAGAGAAGAAACAACTTGCCTTTTTCTTCAGGATAAAATTTCTATTGCAAAAATTGTCAACGTGTCTCTTGGTCCCTTTAAAAAAAAAAAATTGTGATTTCTATATCGTCCATGTACTGAATGGAAACAACCTTTAACCCTGCCCTTTCACCCCTGACATCCGTACCTTTATACTCTTGACCAGGTTAGCTGTGCTGTTGGCCACCTCCTTTGCTGATTGGACGAAGTGTCGCTTAGCAACGGGGTTGGATGTCTTGGTGGATGCAACTCGGCACATGTTGCAGAGCGAGGATGTGTGCTTGGCGATCACCGTGGCTGCAGACAGAACCTAAACAGAACATAAACCCATGGCAACCGTTACCGTACAGAACTACAGGCACGGCAGCTGCACATGTGGTGCTGGGTTAGTGCTTAATTATGGACATTGTGTCCATTTATCCTGACAAATGTAAAATTATAACCAGTTCTGTCAAACCTGTACAAGTGACCACCTCTACATAAAGACCACCTGGCCAATGTGAGTCCATTTTGGTGGTCTCTTAGGAAATTTTCCCTATTGACACAATCATGTCTATAGTGACCACCTGTCCATATAGACCGGATCTTATTGGTCCCTTGAGTGACCTTCTTTTTGGCAGTGATTCACAATCATGCAGAGAACTGAAGTTTAGAAAGAATGGATGGTGCGACTGGAATGGTCCATGCTGTGCTGAGGGGGGTGAAGTGAGCTGGAATGGTCCATGCTGTGCTGAGGGGGGTGAAGTGAGGTTAGTTGCTGCGGGTGCAGATAGGGAGGGGGGTGGCCTGGCAACGTAGTATTTGAAAAATTGTGAAGGTTGCAGAAAAAAAGTTTGGCAAAAAAGCCATATCCTGGAAAGGACTTTGAGGAAATGCGGATCAGCGGCCACGTAGTGTAGAGCGTCAAAGTTGTTAAGGGGCAGAGTTTTGGTCCAGCTACATTTTTTGTAATGCCGAGGAAACTCTGATTTCTTAAACTGTGCAGCGTTAAGAAGGATCTGCTGCAATACAGAAGTGAGAGCTATGAGGTGGTTACGTGGAAACCGGCGATTCAATGCCATGGAAAGTAAAAGAAAATTGGTATTTTGAGGCCAGACATTATCAGAGGGAATGCGAGACGAGGATTAGAGTTAGGCCTTGAAGTGCGAAGGATTGGGCCAGTGCAGGGACAAGTGCTGAGCTCGGGGAAAAAGAAACACTGACTGAGGCCTTTGATTGGAGGGAAAAGTTTTGGGCCCATGCAGTGGAAAGTGCTGAAGCCTTGTAATATATATTGCAAAGCGTTGGGCCAGTGCAGAGGAAAGTTCAGGGCTGGTTGAAAGCCAAGCGTTTGAGGCCGGCCTTGAGGTGTTAAGTTTTGGGCCCATGCAGAGATGAACATCAGAACAGTGAGATGGACGTTTAGTGAGAAGCATTTGGCCCATGCAGTACAAAGTGTCAGGCCCAGGGCAGTCTCCAGGACCTGTCCCTCCGTCCCAGGGCGGAAATTTGCTTGTTGGGATGGACAAAAAATGTCCCCCTGTCCGTCCCCAAAATAGGAACTTCGTGACATAAAATTGATGAAAATGCATTTTTGTTGGCTTAAAATGACAGACTTAACAACAAAATCTAAACATTGGATCTGAAAGAATGAGTGGGATGGAAAAAAAATTTAAGCTGGAGGCAGCCCTGATTGAGCCCATGCAGTGCGAAGTGCAGGGCTAGTGAAGAGCGAAACTCCGGGGCTGTTTAGGGCTGTGCAGTGGGCTTCTAGGGTCCATGGAAAGCCAAGCTTAAAGGCTCAAAGGGTCTGTGCAGTGGAAAGCATTGGGCACATACAATGGGAAGTGTAGGGCCAGCGAAGAGCCAAGCTTGGAGGCCGCTTACGGCCCATGCAGTGGGCTGCTATAGGGTCCATGGAAAGCAAAGATTAAAGGCTTAAAGGGTCTGTGCAGAGGACAGTGATGGGCCATTGATGGTCCGTGAAAAGCGAAGCGTTGAGCGCGAGGCCTAACCTACCTTGATGGGAACAGTGCGGTCGCGCTAGTTTGAGAGAGAGCGAGAGCGGAGGTGAGATGAGAGTTAGGTCACACACGAATACTACAGTGAGACTGAGATGGAGAAGCGTGAGAAATGAAGCCACATGCACAAACATGAAGAGTCCACATAGATTCAACACTTACATACAGAACATGCAGTACACCATACAGGAATGTTACACTACAACATACATGTAGCTAAGATACAAACCTGTTACACACACTACCAACTGGATTTGGGATTAAACAGATGTTTTGGGGGTCCTTACCCCATTTTACCTGGACCCAAGGAGTGGACCCCATTTTACCTGGACCCAAGGAGTGGACCCCATTTTACCTGGACCCAAGGTGTGGACCCAAAAAACGTCTGTTTAACCCAAATTCCAGTTGGTAGTGAAAGCACTGTTACTGTAGTACAGCCCTGTTACACTACAATGTAGTCTATTACAAGTACAAACCTGGTTAATACATGTACTAACTGAAAGTTGATCTTATGCATTGTCAAGCCTACTATCTAGATACAGTTTACATGTAAGATTATATGCAAATTTAGCACATTAAACCTGTCAATACTTGGCTTGTTTCAGACATTTTGTAAAAACATTTGACCAAAGGAAACACAGAAGAGGCTGTCAATAAGCACTGGCTGAAATCTGCAGCATTGCATGTTTCCTATAGCTAATACACTATTTTTAGGTATGTTTTAGGCATGTGACATTTCTGAAACCGCCATGTATATCCTATTCCTATCGTTGATATTGCTATATCTATCAGGCTTCAACGAAGCAAGCATATCCCTCTTCTACGTTACAAGTTTGAACATTCTGAGGCTTAAAATGTAGGAGTTCCCCTCCTGGGTTAACAGTAATAATAAACTAAATGCCTTAACACGCTACAGTAAGGCAAGCCTCATGCTTAGAGGCAGCCGCAGCATTTCAGCAACGCAAAAAAATAAAGAAAAATATCTATGCATAAAATAGTGGTCAGCTACAGCATTGGTCTGCTGTTAAAGTAGGAGGATGCCTTACGATTCTAAGGCCACACCAATTTCATTTCTTGGTTAACAGATTTTTTGTGTAAGATCTTAGCACAAGGACATCATGAAAACAGAAGGCTGGGGTGAAAACTTGCACCTGACCCTGTTCACTCCCTGAAACTGTGTGCACCAAAGTACAGACTTTCCTCGGAGATTCTGTTTTCATGTTGATTTTACAATCTAGCATTTTTTTTTAAATTCCGTTAACCAAGAAATTAAATTGGTGTGGCCTAAACTACAGTCGTAACTGTATCTATCCTAGGTTCCTTCTCTTTGTTAATGTAGCAAAGTAGAAGCTGCAAGTTGAGGCCTACAGTAACAGTACTGGTCTCCTACTCAAGTAGTAACTCTGTATTCTACAATAATAATTGTATCGCTACAAGGGTGTGAAGCAAGCATAAGTTCCTCCTCTCCTGTGCACTCTGTGCTGCTGCAGTGGCGAAGACGAAAGCAGCAAGCCGGGCCATTCCTCAGCGTAAAACCCAACATTAACGGAAACCTACTGTTACAGTACTGGTCTTTCCGGCCCGTACCTGAGCCTGGGACGTCGTCGGGTCCAGGAGTTGTTGACACGCCATCTGGATGGCCTGGTTCGCCCGCGCGAACTGTGATTGGTCAACCAGCCCCTGCCGTCCCGCCTGGCTGGAGGGGTCCGCGATGCCAACAAGGTACGCAGTCTGCGGGAAAATGGAAAAATGTTTTGTCGCATTCTTGTCATTGTAAACGTTTTATTAGGAATCGGTCAGTTTGATAAAATTTATGCAGGGAAATGGGCCAAACTGAGAGAGTTTTATGTCCTCAAATAAAAAATTTGTAGCAACATTGATTCCAAAATCCGAATCCGGTATTCAAATTTTGAACACTCAAAATGCATTCTAACATTCTATGGAAGCCTGTGTGATAAAAGTAGAACCCCATGTGTGATCACACGGTCCTGAACACCTACTGTAATTTTTGTTTCTTTCACTGTAACTTTAAGTTCACTGTTTTCACTGTCACCTCTGGACCGTGAACTTATCATCACAGTGAAAAACCTATTTATGATTCCTCCACACATCCTTTCTGTAAATCACTTGCTACCACTCTGAAGTTAAGTTCAGTGAAAATGTCCCTTTTTCTTACGCCATGAAATTTCGCTACCAAGAACTTAAAGTGAATTACAGTATATTAAAAGGTTTTGCGGCCCAGGTATGACATAAATAGTATTTCTCAAATACATGTAAAAAAAAAACACCAAACGATCTGTACCTGAGCGGCGGCCTCAGTGAGCCCACAGACGGCGGTGGACGCCCGCGTGACGGCCGAGCCAAACTCTTCGTGCTCGCTGTTCTTGGCATGCTGGGTAATCGAGCTCATCGACTCGCCCAACGTCTGCGAAACAAATAAAAAGCTTTTTTAGTTACACATAATTTTACATAATATCAATTCAGATACTCATTTATATACAGGTGACACTTGTTTTATTCGGACTTAACAAGTCATTCCTGTACTGTGCCATAAGACTCTATAATGAAAATGCCTGATCCACGGCTGGCCCGTTTTGGTTTTGATATGAATGTGTGAATGTACATGGTATATTTTATATGAAACTGTACTGATTTTAATATAAACACTTGTAAAAATCGGAACACAATTCAGGGAGGCGTTAGCTAATCCCTGCTCTTGATGATTTGTTTTGAATTGAATTGAATAAACTTGACATTATTTTAAGACTCATTCTCACTAACTGATGCACAATGGTGGATGCTATCTGAAATGTCTGACTTTCAGATAGTAGTAGGTCAGCAGTAACTTCTCCAATGGTTTCTGTTTGTTTTCAGTTCATTGGAATGCATAATTTGTTGTATATTTCAGTTGCTATAATTTTACAAACATCCTACGAAAGATCCCTTGCGGTGAAATTGCTTGCTTTCCTAAAACCTGACAAGAAGCAGCAAACAGAATTTGGGCACAATTTCCTAAAGACAGTGCTTGAAGAGATCTTAAGACACAGTTCCGCACCTTAGACTTGTCCATGACCGTCTCGAGGCAGTCAAAGTACGTCAGGTCGTTGACCGGTTCCATGGGGTTGTCCAGCATGCTGCGCATCACCTAAACACACAAAAAAAACATTAAAATCAACCTGAACACCCCTGGAGCTGCAATGGTAGAAGCCAGATAGCATGGATAACAATTACACTGGACCGTTCCATTCTCTTGTTATGGGTAGGACAGAAATCTAAAAAAATATCTCAATCATTTGTGCAATATTCCAAGTCAGCAATAGATGATGTCAATATCCATACATTTTGATGAAATTGGAAAAAAAGCTGATATACCCTGGAAATCATCCTACATTACAATCATTCAATCTAGAAAGACACGGTTTGATAGTCAGTATCAAAAGTATTCTCTACGTTTGAGGGATTTTGAAAAGAAATCGTGATGGGAAAATACAGCAAAACTAGTGTTCCCTTAACTGAAACACCAGTGAGAGAGAAACGCTAGTAAAAATCATAAAGAGAGAGGAATAAAAGAGAGTTTGAAGCAGAGGGGAGTGAGAGTAACCCTTGTCTGGCTGTTGAAGTGCGAGATGTAGACTTCGACACTCTTAGTGATGATGTCCGGATGCGGGAGTATGATGTGCATCTCCATGTCCTTCTTCAGCTCCGATACTTTCCTCGTCTCCGTCGTCTCAACAGAGGAGGAGGAATGGACCTCTGTGATTTGTGTCACCGTCTACGGGCGAGCGAGGGATGGAGAGAGAGATGGAGGGAGGACAGAGAGAAGAAAAGAAAGACTCAAAACCAGCACAGAAGAAAGAAGAAGCAAAAAAACGAACTCAAATCTAAAGTTAGCGTGACAGTTAGATGAGAAAAAGAAGCCATCAAGCGATGACTTCTTGTGAGAAAACTTAAAAACTTAACAGTTAGTAAGATAAAAGTACAAGAGAGAAAATAAAGTAAAAAATACACTTGGCATGAGAATGATAGAGTGAAAAATGCTCATGGAAAAAAGGAGTCATCAAAAGATGACTACATTACATGAGAAAAGAGTCTTAAGGCCACACCAATTTAATTTCTTGGTTAACGGATTTTTATTTAAAAAAAAAAAAATTTTTAGAAAAACAAAATTCATGAAAAGAGAAGAAAATAAAAATCCGTTAACCAAGAAATTAAATTGGTGTGGCCTAAAGACTGAGTTCTTTTTATAAGAATTCACTAAGACGATGTACAGTAGAATCCGTGATGTTTTCTTCCGAAGTCTCTGCTTTCTCTGTCTGGACAGTTTCTGTAGAAGTCTAGGAGTGAGTGAGAGGAGGAAAGGGGCAAGAGACAAAAGAAGCCGGCTTAAAAAAGCAAAAATTAAAAGAGAAAAAGCAAGCCAAAGCAACACTTAGAACAGTAGACAACTCAAACCATGTTAGAACAAACAGATAAACTAAAGAGTTAGAATGTTAACAAAAGCAGAAAACCAAACAAATACAAGCTGATTACACTGTACAAACAAAGTAGAAAACTTCAAGCAAAGCAAAGCGTTAAGAATATATTAAGTACAGCAGTTTCTTCTGTCTTCTCTTCTGTGGCACCTGTCTCTTCAGGTGATTCACCTTTCTCAGGCGTTTCACTTTTATCAGGTGTATCTTCAGAAGGCTAGGTGTGAGTTAAGGAGTAAATAAAGGGGCAAAAAAGAAAAGAAAGGACAACTAAGGTATAGTTTAAGACACCAGAATAAGGCTGTAAAAAAGACAGGAGCTCTTGAAAGGAAAGGTGCATTCCTCAGGTACATCTAAAACTTAAGATTGTAGCTTTGACTTTCTTTAAGGTATCACCACCCTTGCAGAAAAAGGCAGGTAAAAAGAAAGACTGGGAAACTGGGAAGAAAAAGTCACTCTCCACAAGAATGTCTCCTAAATCTTAAGATGGTACTCTAACTTCCTTTAAGACGCTGCCACCCTTACCTCGATGTTCCTTAAGGCGTTGTCGCACTCCTTCTGTCCGGGTGCGGTCTGCATGCAGATGTTGATCAGCTGGTTGATGCTGTCAGTCACAGACCTGGTAAACAAACAAACAGATAAGTAAACATAAACAATTTTCTAAGAGATGAAAAAATAAGCGTAATGGCTTTAGATGTTTCCCTTCTTTGGAAAATACTTTTTTTAAAACTTTGGATTTTTTTTTTTGCAGGAATTTAACTTTCTCTGTGCTGAAGTGGCCATTATGCACCCAATTTGTATTGGTTATGGCATTAGGCGGCAGGGAGAAGGTTATTATAGTACTAACATGTAGCATCTTGATTGTGCTTTTACGTTCAAAATCATCTTTATTGCAGAGGTAAAACACAAAAGACACACTTTTAAAACCAGCCACATACAAGATGAATTAATCAAAAACCTAGGCCGACCCCTTACTCAGATCAATACAAATCTGGAGGGTGCAAGGTAAAAATTATGTGCATCCGACTTCCGATACGTATATACAGGCTGTATTGCACAAGTTTAACGATATTTGAAGTATTGCACTGTTAGTGATACATGATAATAATATTATCTCAAAATGTACATAGCTCTCAACGGCTGGAAAACAGCCCGGACGGTGATTCCCACACAGGGGTGTTCCTTGCGCAATATATTGCGTAGGACGTACAAAGGGCGCAGTGCCCTAGCCTTTGTTTCAGCTTTCTAACTTCACAATCCTTCCTGCCTACAGGACACAGTGATTTCAACTTCTTAATGTTCTCGCTATTAATCCAACCCCTGCTCCCCACCTCTATTGTAACCACTGTAGCACTATATTGACTATGGGAGATTATCTCCTCCTTAAGGTTTTCGTACTTTGCCATTTTCCTATCTACAGCTGCTTGGGCATTTTGTTCAAATGGGACAGTCAGTTCAATCAGAGTCAGTTTCTGTTCAGTTGTGTTTTGTATGGTAATGTCCGGTACTAGGGAGGTAGGCAGGATGTCCGGGGGTACTGTTGTGTGTGTCCCGCCCTCTAGGACGTCAGGACTCAGGTCACATCTTATTGTAACTGGAGTCTCCGTTACATGTTCTAATTCATGTTTTTTTATTTCTTGATCAATACAACATCGTATCTATTCTGGAACTGACACAACGTTAAGACATCTTTGGATTCTTCTTTCTTAAGATTTGAGAAAGTTTGCATTTTGCACAACACATTTTACTTTAAGACATATAGAAGACAACTTGAAGACGTGTATTTGTCTCACCTTGCCGCTGAAGCCAGTTGGTTCCTGGCATTAGGTGCGTTGGGGTCGGCTGAGAGGGACTTATTCTTTATTTGGACTTACAAAAACTTTAAGGCTTTGTTTCTCCTTTTTTTAGTGTGACTTTAAGATATTGGTCTCACCTTGCCGCTGAAGCCAGCTGGTTCTTGGCGTTAGGAGCGTTGGGGTCGGCTGAGAGGGACTTATTCTTTATTTGGACTTACAAAAGCTTTAAGGCTTTGTTTCTCCTTTTTTTAGTGTGACTTTAAGATATTGGTCTCACCTTGCTGCTGAAGCCAGTTGGTTCTTGGCGTTAGGAGCGTTGGGGTCGGCTGAGAGGGACTTATTCTTTATTTGGACTTACAAAAGCTTTAAGGCTTTGTTTCTCCTTTTTTTAGTGTGACTTTAAGATATTGGTCTCACCTTGCCGCTGAAGCCAGTTGGTTCTTGGCGTTAGGAGCGTTGGGGTCGGCTGAGAGGGACTTATTCTTTATTTGGACTTACAAAAGCTTTAAGGCTTTGTTTCTTCTTTTTTAGTGTGACTTTAAGATATTGGCCTCACCTTGCTGCTGAAGCCAGCTGGTTCTTGGCGTTAGGAGCGTTGGGGTCGGCTGAGAGGGACTTATTCTTTATTTGGACTTACAAAAGCTTTAAGGCTTTGTTTCTTCTTTTTTTAGTGTGACCTTAAGATATTTGCCTCACCTTGCCGCTGAAGCCAGTTGGTTCTTGGCGTTAGGTGCATTGGGGTCGGCTGAGAGGGACTTGGCCGCCAGCAGGAGTTTACTGGAGGACATGGAGATGCTCTTCAGGTTACTGACCATCAGGGACTGCTGCTCATCATCCTGAAGGGAGGGAAGGAATGAACAGTTTAGTGGAGGAGAGAGAGATGCTCTTCAGGTTACTGACCATCAGAGACTGCTGCTCATCATCCTGAAGGGAGAACAAAAGTTGGGGATGAATCTTCAAGGAGCCTTCATTGGCGATCTTTATATTAAAAAAATAGGACTTCTTAGCATAGTAAAACCACATATACATGTAGCTCTACTGTCTCAAAGTCTACATACCAAAGAAATAGAGCCTCTTAACAAGCTCTAGCATCCACAATATGTACTACAATGTTGTATAAATCTAAGCACTGTTAAATTTAACTGTATGTCCAGGAACAAGAACATAGATGTAGGGCTTCCGATACAGTACTTCTTTGGAAAATGACTTCCTGCAGCTAGAGAAACTTGGTACCTACCTCAAAATGGCTATGGGACTACCTTAAAGTTTCCCTTTTAGCACAAAACCAGTGCACTGTACATGTACTAAGAGAATCTCTTAGACGTCCACGTACCGATGTCTGAGCTGCCATCTGCATCCCAGCCTCCAGCAGGAGACTGAAGTCTTTGCTGAACTTGCCGGAAGCCTGGGCCAGCTGCTCGTGGGTTTCCTTTCTTAACCTAACGAAGTTCTAAGATTTTCTCTAAGATTTCCTAAGACGTCTACGTACCGATGTCTGAGCTGCCATCTGCATCCCAGCCTCCAACAGGAGACTGAAGTCCTTGCTGAACTTGCCGGAGGCCTGGGCGAGCTGCTCGTGGGTTCCCTTTGACGCGACGACCAGCTCGCTGGACGCCATGTTGAGCTCCTGCGCGGCCGTGCTGAGCATCGTCTGCACCTCCTGGAAACTGACATCGCCCTTCTGAAGCTGCGGATGACCAGGAGGAGGAGAGTGATTGGTGGGGTTGCTTAGCAACAGATGGGGTTAGCATGAAAGTTCATCTGAGTTGGTAATGAAAATTAAACAATACTCCAACTGAAAGAAAAACTTTGTCCCAGTGCATAAAAATCTTGTGTCTACAGCTCTTGGGTCTGATAGCTGAAGAAGAAAATCGAAAATTTCTGTGAGTCAAATTCTTTGTGTTGGAGTAGAGTTTAAGTTTCATTTAACAGATGAGGTTCTTGTGAGGATAGCTATGTTATTGTTAACTCTGGGATATGCCAGTCTTACCAGAGCAAAAAGATTTCTTGAAGACTGTAAAGTTATGACCTATGTCCAGACAACTTGGTTAGGAGATATTGATAACACCAACATTTGATGGTTGGTTTGTTAAAAGGATGTTCAAAAGTTATATGAGCATTTTCAAACATTTTTTGTGTGAACAGGCCTTTGCATTATGAAGAATTTAAAAAATTTTGCTGGGATATGAATTCAGATTAAGAAATCTTTGGAAGAATTTCCTGAAACTGTAAAATGAAGATCGATGCAAGTGCTATCTCCCTCAAGTTTGTAAACACTTTTGGTTCTGTCTAAGGGAATGCATACACTTCAAAACTTATGATGATTTTTCATTCAGCCTCTTGGAGGCACATATCTGTAGTACCCTATTTGGCCTCCAGGGGGCTCTTTTAACATGAAGACTGGCATCAACCACTGAACAGTATGGAAATAATGTTATTTATAATAAATATAATCTGCTGTTTGGAGAGAAGGAAGAAAAGATTAGCAAAAGAAAGAAATGGCATGAAAACTACAAATATCGGACTATGATGTAGCAGCATGGTCTACAATGAAGTTAGAGGTCAACTACATGTACATGAAGGTCAGGTTCTTTCTCTACAGCGTAAATGCTGAATGAGTCAATGTAGAATGACGGGTGATTCAGCCAAGGAACTTTACAGTTGAAAAGTCAAAACTCAGTCAATTGTGAGCCAGAAATATCAGTGGAAAATATGACTGTACCCCTACAATGACGCAGAGGGTATGAGTGGGTTTTCCATGACTCATGCTCCTGTTTTTGAGCTAACAAAAGATATGAAAGGTATTTATCTGTTACACCCCTCAAATAGCCTCCGGCTAGTACAGAACATGAGTCAGTCATGAATGACCTTTTGAAGGTCATATAGGTTGCCAGGTGGTTCCACACCTGTTCACTGATGTATACATAAATGGGGCGTTTTTTTTCAAGGTCATAATGATGGTGGAGAACAGTGATTGCCCAAAATTGCCTTCCCAAGTCACAAACAAAACACGTCAACAAAAAAACTACTAAACACAAACAGGACAAACAAAACCTTTCTACGAAAACAGTTTCTTACGGAGCTGGAAGAAGATAAGACTCCTGAAATTCCTGTCTGCAGAAATTGGAGAAGTCTTCAAGGTCACCCCAATTCCATGGCTGTGTTAGAGGTTAAGTTAAAGCGGTGCGTTTACTGAGCAAGGTCAGGGGTCAAAGGGGAGGGGGGCAGGGGGACTAAGGCATCTACGATAGGCTGATAGAAACCACCACCTATGCCACCTCTACAACGTTGGTCCAGAGCTCAAAATTGTCCCTTGTACTTTGTGAATGTCCTTATTGCACACAGGCTAGTGCTATAGTCTAACCACCATATCACTGACAGTGCTCTGTGTCTTTTTTAGGCAAAGATATCTTGATTATTTGAGCCTAAAAAGACTTGGTTGATATAAATGGATGGAAATTTTATCATTGAATAGTTCTTCCTTGGCTATCAGGGAAACTTGGGGAAATCTTGCAGGTTTCCATACAACTTCGTAGGTTCCTTTCCAATCCATCAGCAGGAATTTCTAAAGAAGAATATGAATTCCATCGCGGAAAACTGACAAAGATTTCAAGTTGGAGACTCTCTTTTCTTTTGCGGATCCTCACAAGTTTCCTCCTCGGAATACCATCAATTCTGCATGTCAATTTTCCTTTCTCTTCACAGATCAATTTTACAGTCACTACATCCATCAGACTTGTCTTTGTAATCACTCAAAATCCAAGGGAATCTTCTGTCTCCAACTCTCCACTGAATGGGGTACATGTACCTTCTTTTCAACATTTTTTCTCTTTCAACATGGATTTTTTTTTATTCAAACGACTCCAAGAACTTTATGATTTTTCTGATCTAATTTCCAAGAAAATTTCCATCCTCTTCTAACATCTTCCACCTAAATTCTCAAATGTCTCTCAAATAAAGTTATCTGCTGTCAGTATGTCTACTTGGATTTTACCCTCAATAACCATGGCCTCTGTATCAACATTCCTTTTCAGCTTTGTTCGCCTGCAGCATTTCCATCCTTTCTGACATTCATTAACAAAATTTTATGACTTTAATGTGCTAACAGGGCTGTTTCTTTCCTTTGAATGCTTAGAATTCTTCGTAGTGCAAATCTATTTATAATTAGATCCCTGTGAAAGTCCTTATGAATGCTTAGGGCAAAAATGTATGATTTATCAGCTCTTGCAATAGATGCAGCGAGACAAAATGAGCCAAAATCCTGCCAACTTTGATTTCCAATCTTTTGAAGTGATGTCTATTTTAGCTTACATTTCTCTATCATTTTCAAAACATTTTCATCCCTTTATTCATTTATTCTTGTACAGACGACTAAATGTTGGTCGATGCACATGGTAAAAATCTTAAATACAATCCTTCAATTTGCCTTCATTCGGGGTTTTGCAGATGACTGAACACTGGTGAATATTTTTATTTAATATACAAATTTGAAGTTTGTCAACCACAATTTAGAGCTCTGGACGTGTGAACCAAACCCCAGACATTACATCTTGGTTAAAGATGGTGAACGCCTCCATCCTGAGCGACGACGCGCCGAAGCTCATCTTACTGAAAACCGAGAGAACCGACACGACAAGCCTGGTCGCAGACAGATGGAACTCCTTGCAAATCCGTGCGACTTTGATCTTGGACGACAACGCCAGGTTGTAGCGCATGGCCGCCACGCGTACGAGGCGACGGTAACGCTGCAAAACACCGATCTTCCGCATCCTCGGGCCATCCACCTCATCCTTCACGTTGCACTGTATTCCGAATTCGCGGCCTTTCGCCATCGACGGGTAGCTTTTGAAGAACTCGTCGAAGTTCGGCCAGATGTAGTTTCTCTCTGCCGGCTTTTCTTCGACTTTCCCTCGCACGATTTCTTCTGTAGATCGGATCGTTAAGTCTTCTTCCGTCTCGTAAGTTAGAATCTCTTCCCTGTCTTTCTTCTCTTCCTCCACTTGCTCGGCCGGTTCCAAGTGCGGGTAGTTCCGGAAGAAAGCGTCGAAGTTCGGCTTGACCGTATCCTTCGGAAGGTCTTCATCACCAGGAACTTTCACCCACTCTCGCTCGATGATCGGAGTTTCCATCCTCTTGCGTGCTTCCTCCATGTAGTGTCGGAAGAACGCTTCGAAATCCAGGTTGCGCTCCTGCGGTTTGATCTTTCTTTCCTCGATTTCCGACAGACCGGCTTTAAAATCGAGCCGTTCGGGCATGGTGAAATCGGAATGGGGGAATTCGATCACCTCCTTGACCTTCTCGGGTTTCTCGGGATACGGTTCGCCGTGGCCGATAAACCGGAAGAATGCCTCGAAGACAGGCGTAGAGTCATCCACGTGTATATCCTCGTCTGTCTCGTCAATGTGGTACGTTCGACGCTTGACGATCGGCTGCTCCATCTGCATGCGGATCCTTCGCCGTTCTTCGTCATACCTTTCGTCTGCTTCCGAATCTTCCTGTCGGTTGTCAGTCAACGATTCCACCGTCGCGACGGTCTCCACGTCCGAATCGTCCCACTCGATGACCTCCCCTTCTTCCTTCGTCTCCACTTTCGTTTTCTTCCTCTTCACCTTCTTCGTCGGAGGCCGGAGGCTGTCCAGGTTGATGATGGCCTTGCCCGATACGTTCTTGTCGATGCCGTAGTTCAGGATGTGTTGCTCCTCCTCAACATACTGGACCTCCTTCTGAACCTCCTGTTTGCGTTTACGGTCCTGTCGCAGTGCGGAGAGATCCAAGAGCGCCTGACCGGGCTTACCCTGCTCGACGCCGTAGTTGTACACGGTCTGGTCGAAGTCGACTTCGTTCCAGTCGAGATCGGTGCTTTTGATCGACATGGTGTCGTACCCACTGCCCGACGTCATGGATGTGAAACTTGACGTCATTTCCACTTCCTGCGGTTTCAGCTCTTCGACGTTAACGAAAGACTGCCCGTGGACCCCGCTCTGCACGCCGTAATTCACCACGCGGTCGCCCTCTGGCGTAAATCCGGGCGCCCCGTTCAGCAGGATGACCTGCTGGCCCTCGTACATAGCAGGAATTCCGTACATTCCGGGACCCTCATTCGGAACTCCATACTGCCCCGTGTACATTCCAGGAACTCCGTTCTGAACTCCGTATTGCCCCGTGTACATTCCAGGAACTCCGTTCTGAACTCCGTACTGTCCTCCGTACATTCCGGGAACCCCGTTCTGGTACATGGCGTGTCCCTCCGATTGCTGCCCCTCCGACGTCTGTGGAATGGTATAGCCCTCCGCGCCTTGGGGTGATCCGTGAGGTCGGAGGTCGTGAGGTCGAAGGTCGTATGCTCCCCCAGCGGCACCGTAATAGCCGGGATATTGAGTCAAGTCAACGTTCTGAACCTAGGAGATATCAGATTACAGGGTTGGAGCGACCGTCATGGAAACCACAGGCCCACCACCGTCACCATGGTTACTGTCCCCACGGCAACACCACACCCCACCACCCCGCACTAACACCACACCACGGATTAGTCAACGTCTTACCTTTGGGACATGGTTCTGGTTAAGGACAAGAGAGGGGTCCAAAACTGCAGGAATTTTTTCTTTTTAATTTTTTTTTCTTTTTGTTTTTTTGTAAATTCTTGGAATGAAGTACTGGTTTAGGACACAGGGCAAGGTTTTAAAAATGTTGAAATTTTGTCCATTTTCATTTCATCAAGATAGACAGGTTTTCACTTTTCTGTTTTTGTTACTCCTTGTCATAAAATAACAGTAAACATAATCTAAAAATCATTTGCAGTTTGATCAACAAGTGGTTGACATTAACGTAAATTATTGTACTCTCTTGTCCTCAGTTGAACCCATCCACTGAGTCCAGCATCAACAGCATCAAACACAACAATACAAAACTACAAACACACAGCACAAAACAACACTCGGTTTCTGGGACAAGGCAAGGCAACTCTGGGCGTTCACAATCTGAACCCACTCTCTATCACAATACCTGGTCCGCTTTTCAACGTTTAAGGGAGGTTCTGTACTCATCTGTGCTAGCCGGGTCGTTTGAGGGGTGCTGTGGAAAAGAAGAGACGCACAGAAAGCAGAAAAGGGTCGCTCAGCAAAATACTTGAATGTCTGGATTCGAAACAAACCACGAAGAATTGTACCTTTTCCCTCACCTTCAAATATTGTTGAATGTTCAACTCACAAATAGTAATTATTCTTTTGATTGATTCTCTAACATTGGTGAATATAGAAAAGTGAGATTTTATGTTTTTGTTAAACGTTCACACGTTAAAAACAGTAGTGTGCTTGTCGCAAATCCAGACACTGGTGGTAAAATGACCGTGAGAAAATAGCACTAGTAAATGGCAAATGAAGATTATAATGCAGCAGTTATATGGTTTACTACATGACTATGCTATAGTTGCACAAGCATGATGTTGTAACTAATCAATGATGTATGCTTATTCAAAGCAAAGTTATTAGCCTGTTGTAGACTATTCTTCATCAATAGCAAAATCTTACAAGTACTGTGATGATAGCCGAAGTTACAATTATAGACGTATTGCAATGAAAAAGGATTATGTGCAAGTGATATTAAGCAATGTACTATACATTTTCTACTTTGCTATGTTAAGCAGTGGCTGACAAAATTGTTATTGGCAAAGCTTAGAAGTGTGGTAATTACAACATGGAAGCAGATGTACAAAAATAAACAGAAGCATGAAGTAGAACTGAAAATATAGGTTCATTTCTCAACAGGATGGTAAAAAAAAAGATACTGGTATGAAGTAATTGAATTTAAAGGACAGAATGATTATCATTGAACCGGTGTGTGCAAATACACAAATCAAAATTCTAAAAAAAAGAATCACCTACCTGTATAGCAATTAAAATAACAAGAAAACATGTGCACAGAAGGAATTTGGAAAGAGTGGAAGAGAAAGAGAACACTAAGAGAGCAAAAGATATCAGATGAAGAGATGTAATAGAAAATAATGATGTGATGTCGGCAAAGATATAACAAAACTACAGTAAATACTGTAAAACATACTCATGATGCTTGGGGGAAAATGTAGCAATTTGGAGGAAAATGTAGCAATTTGGATGGGGGCAGTGATTCTGATACATTTTCCTCGTGACGATTTTTCCTCCCTCACATTAGAAGACTGTGCGGCTATCAAGCAGCTGTTTTCTAACAATAACCGTCTGATGCCTGATTTCTGAAGAAACAAATATTTCTGCTTTATAAAATCACTGAAAAATGCTTCTTTTAGCAGTCATTATTTTAAGGCTGATTCACTGTAAATTCCAACTTAGTGCAATTCAATTTGATCTAGTTTTCGTTGAAATTTTTTGCCTGTCATAAAAGCCAGAAGCATTTTCTTATGGTTTAGGCAAAAAATGTTTCTTCCCAGTTTTTCACTTGAGGATCCTGCACTGTCACTGTCAAAAATCAGGCATCTTTGGTATCTACTGCGACTAAAACTATTTTGTTTGTTTTTCTGTCACGCTGAACCTCGGCCTACCTGTCCTGACAGCAGAGCCTTACTGGCCTCTCCGATATTCCGGATGGCGAAATCGACGTCGCGCTGTCCCGGTAAGCAGTTCACGCAGTTGTTCAGCGCGTGCGACACGGCCTTCGCAACCTGCCGAGAGAAGAAAATCCGTCAGGAAAAAGAGGTCTCCAGATTTTACTCCACATTTCTGCAGCTATCGTTGTTGCACATTCACTTTCAAAATGCTGTAACTTAGTTACAGTAATACAAATTTGCTTCCTAAAGAATTTGACAGGTATTCGAAAAGCGATCAGGACATATTCTCCATATTCGAGTCCATGTTTCTACAGAAAATTCACTTCTGAAATGCTGTACAAAGTTGGCAACAAAATGTGCTGCCTACAGAATCTGAGTCATGTTCAGGTATTCCAAAAGCGATCACGACAAAGAAAGCTCCATATTCAAGTCCATGTTTCTACAGAAAATTCACTTCTGAAATGCTGTACAAAGTTGGCTACAAAATTTGCTGCCTACAGAATCTAGTATTCCTGCTGAAAGAAAACCTTTCAGAAAAATATGGTCCAGTGAGCCTTTCTAATCATATTACAAACTGGACCAATATTTCTTTCCTGCAACAAGCAACTCACCAAACTTGCCTGAACCTAGGTACTGCTGGCCTTGTATTAGGACTAGGAGTCTAGACCTTCTTAACTTTTTTTGTCCTGGTGTAAAATGAACAGGATGCTGTGATGCTTTGGTCTTTTCTAAATCTGAAGCACTAAAATTTCATAAACGGACATTATGCTAAAAGCCAGGCTTCCTGGGACTTTGTTATCTCCAATTTCACGCATGTTGTCATCAATATTTGATTCTCCAGTGCCAGAAGGTCGTCCCAGGAGACGACGTGTGTCTATTTCAGAACACGACCTTGCCGGGTCCCAGCACTGTAACCTTGTGATGTCTGCCCCCCTCCCCACTAAATCATTCATGAGTTACAAACTGCTAACAATTTTCTATGTGAAACTGATTCGAAAAAAAACTTTCTGTCCCAATGACTTTTTTTTAGGAGAACCCAGATTGCTAATACTTGTTTTCTCTCATAGATTTTAAAGTCATAGGAGTCTAATGCTTTTCAAATGTAACTATGAATTAACTTTTCCGAATGTTTTTGTTCTTTTATCCTCGAACTCAATTCGGATTTTGCTTCTAACGTATAAAAAAGAGGTTTTTCTTTTCATGTGTCTCCTTCCCAAGGCTGGTACAAGTAGAAAAACTCCTTACCTTACAATAAATAAACAAGCCTTTGTAACAGACAACAGAAAGTCTAGAAGGGTTACAGTCACAGGTTAAACAAAGTAACGCCCTGTGATCCCAGTCAGGAATGTCGCTGGACAACTTTGCTCCGATTGTCGTTCAACGTAGTGTTAGAAACTGTATAGGACCCTGGTCGGGTCAAACCTCAAATTTCTGCACTTTTTTAGGGTAATTTTTCCCTCCCTTTAGTGTATTACTGGAGAGACAGCATTAGTTTTCACAATACACGACTTTGTAGTGACTGTATCTTTGGGGTAACTGATTTTATACCAGTGTCAAAGTGGTCCGTAAACAACACACAGCCATACCGAAAATTTCTGTCATTCTTTAGGGTAATTTTCTCTCTCTAAAGTAAGATACTGGACAGCCAGCCCTGTGTGACCAAATAAATCACTAAAAATCAACTTCACAATGAGTTGAACATACAACAGCTTCACACCTGTGCGAAAGTGATCTGAAAACAATGAAAACTCAGACAACAAAACCCAAACAATCCTTTCACTTTCTGATTAACGAGGTCGTCCTACTTTCTCTCCTTAAGTAGTCGCCTGCAGTCCTTGTAAAGGTGCTAGCTGACTGACACATACAGGACTCAACACATGTCCGGTGCCCTAAGGTTACCAACGTACACCTTTCTGTGACAGACAACGGGAAACCCTTTGTCTCCAAACAACAATGGCCTCACCTGTATCAGTATACCTGTTTTCCTTGGATTCTAGACCCAACTATATATGATCCAACTACGGTTACATCAAGCTAGCTGTACCGGTATCTAACCCTCTTAGAACTAAGATACACAAGACTCAATATGAAGCAAAGAGATTGTTATCTGACTACTGTGGCCTTGCTAAGGATATGCCCGAGGGTTTCTCTGTCGGCAGTACAAAATAAATGACCATAATCATGTGCTTTCCACTCACGCCTACCGTCGCTTAAAGCTACGGACAAAAACAACCGAACGTTTGAGTCCTTGAAGAAACAAACAACAGAATTAAGACAGATTTCAGACAGGGATGGCCTTCACAGATGGCTGCCTTGCTATAGTCCAGCTTTTTAAGAAAATAAACGACTGTAAAGCCACCATGTTTTCCACCACAACCTACACCTACCTTTGCTGACAGTACTTCTAAAAACAACTTATTCTGAGGTCCCTGGTTGGAGAGTATTAGAAATTTAGGGTGGGGCCAGACTTCGCACACATATGAGTTGTTCTCTTACAGTTGTTTTGCTACATTGTCTTCAACTAATAAATCATGCCAACGCCTACACTTCCTTGATAGTACGCACAAAAACTACGCCTCTGAGTCTTTTTAGCTAGGTCAAGGAGTTACTGGTTGTTGGGAAACTTAGCCTTTTTAGACCTCTGAAAAAAGTGAGTGTTTGACAAGACTTCACATAAGTTTCTACCGGTTCTTGCAGGCGGTTCTCTGGTTACAAACCTGTGCCAGTTGCTGCTTGTTGTCTGGTTGTTCGATTCGTTGACTCGAAACTTCTTACAAAAACTACCTGATTTTTAAGCCTCTGAGAGCATGAAAAGAAAGTCAGTGTTTAACTAGACGTCACAGACGTTTCCGGCAGTTCTTGCAGGCGGTTCTCGTGGGTCTCGGGTTACAAACCTGCGCCAGACGCTGCTGGTTGTCGGGGTTGTTTGGATCGTTGACCGCCTTCTTCGCCTCCTCGATCAGGTTAACGGACTTGTCCATTACATCGCGGGCGGTGTCAATCAGGTGGTCCTGGGCCTGGGGGAAAAATAGCAAAAATGTTTATTTCTGCTTAAAAACATCAAATTTTGTATGAAAATGACAACAATTACCCCTCCAATGGAGCCATATGTCCTGTTATAAAAGTTTTTGTTGTTTTGATTTACAAATTGTAATTTAAAATAAAACTCTGTCTTCCCCATTACTGGATGGTCTCTTCCATAGTACACAACAGTGCAACATATCTGGACAGTGGACTGTACCATAAAAAGGGGTGGCAGGATTTTAAAAATGTTTAGAGTAAACTACTTTGAATATTTAGAATGTTTCAATCTAAAGCTAATCAAATCTTTATTGAATCCAAAGAAGAGAGAAGAAACAAGCTAAATTTATAACAGAATTTGAACAGGAGAATTGAATAAAAACTGCCTCACAACATTTTTACCGGTTTGAAATGGTACGACCAGACATAAATCTTAAGTGTCCTAACCTGTCGCCTTAAGGAAGAACATCGGCCCAGTTTCTCAGACACAAGACTGTCTGAACCCCGGGGGGAAACACTGTAGCTAATTACAGGTTTGCATCGCTTCGTTAATTACTGTCAGTCGTTAAGCCCCTGCTTGTCAGAAGTCTCGTGCAGGACTAGCTGTAATATTAGACTCTGGCTTTTACAAATTCTGAACAACTATTAGTACAGGTATTTAGATAAAACAGTGATTTAAGTAGAATCATATTCCTTCATATTGTTCTTTTTGTTCTTTGCCAAAACAAACTGGTGATAGTTACAACTTAGGTCAGGGGTTAAGCTGAGGGTCAAGGGTCGGCCCATGAGAGTCACTTGTGACTCATGTCTGCGTCATGCCTGACATTTCCACTGTGGTTGTAAAACTCGTTAAGCCGGGGCACTGATGAGTCACTAACGAGTCACTAACGACCCTCACATTCATGTTAGACAAGGCATGAACTTTTGGTCATGTACATGTAAACTGTTGTCATAACAGCATTTCCCAAATCTGAATTTGGTCACATTTCCAAACTTCACTCCACAGATAGTTGAATTTCTATTGTTGAAGTAAAATACTGTAAATGCAGAAATGTTTGCGGGGATTCAATTTCGGGGTAGGGAGAAAATTGAGTTTTTGCAGTTGTTTTGAGTTTGAAGCACTTATAATTAGTAGCGCTACAGTCACACAATGGAATGGCTTTTCGCCGTGGTTTTAAGTTCATGGTCCCTGCAAAAACCACGAACATAAAACCACCGCGAACATTTCTGCATTTACAGTAAACAAAACTGAACAGCCCATAGTTGCGCGTCACCCTCACGACTACTGTACCTGTCTGTCAGAGGTTGCCGCGGCAACCCCACGCACGGCCCCGGTCAGCGTGCGGAGAGCGTTTGCTGTGTCCCGCGCCGCCAGGCCCGTGTAGTTCTCGTTGCCCTGGAAATGGGAGAAATGGCTCAAAATTCAACTTCAAAACTGAAGCTTTTTATTTCATACATTAACAATCATCTTAAGCAGGCAACAACCTACTTTTTACAGCCTTTTCAACTTAGGAAACTCCTTTACTACCTAATCAAATTTAGTGTTCAAATATCAGTTGGAAGCTTGTTCAATACCCTTTACAATTAAAGTATTCCATTTTTCATGATGTAATTTCTTTGTGGGATGAGCAACAGGGTTACTACATGTCTTTGAGTGGGTGACAAAAATAACTTTCCCTGGACCATATCTATATTGTTCTCATAATTATCATTGCACCTTACACTAATTGAATGTTAAATGCTTTTAAAAAAAGCCAAGAATATGTTACATGTATATCCCCCTCTCCCTGTGTATGAACTGTCCCCCCACCTTTGACCTGACCTGTTCCCCTACCCTTTGACACTTGCCCCCTGACCCTGTAGGTTACCTGTGCGGCGGCGGTTAGTAGCTGAGCCATGGAAGCGCCGACAGTCTTGGACGTGTGTCCGAGCTCCTGGGCACACTGCTCGCCCTATCGTCATGGCAACGTGCAAAGAACGTGCAAGTTTGTGAGCACACGCAACGCAAGCAACAACACACATGCATGTTGTAAGGGCGGAGAAAAGGGGACACAGAAACTAGTTTTTCCTTCTAATACAGAATGAACTTTTTCTTTCTTGGAAAAGAATTCAACCCTTCATTCATTTCATTCAATTCAACCCTTCATTTCAAACCCTTTTTCATCTTCTGAACATTTTAAGAAACAAATTGTGAGGATTTTCAAGGTCGTGAATTCTGTGTCCCCTTTTACACCCACATAAGCACACAAGTTACATGTCAGAGGAAAAGACTGTGGTTCTACAAGTCATTCTACAATGGGGCAAAATCACACCTTGATCCCACATTTGGATCATGTATTGATCACATCTTGATCATGTATATGGATCACAAAATGATCTACAAAACATGGATCAAATGTGGATTGACCATGGATCTCACATTTGGATTCTGAATGGATCACAGATGGATTTGCAAAACATGGATCGAGTGCATGTGGATCACACACAATCACATCTGGATCATGTATGGATCTTGTTGGATCGCACATGGATCATATGTGGATCAAAGGTGGATCTTGCACGAATCACATGTCAGAAATTCAGCATGAGAAGCACGTCTCTCCCGCGCACCGCAGCTGGAATGTCTACACGACACACAACATGCAAGACTCTGGTACAAGTACAAGTACTGTACACATGTACATGTAGACAAGTACTGTGCACATGTACACATGATGTACAAGCCATTCTGCCATCACAAAGCCGTATGAATACTGCTGAAAACAAGCGGGATCATCAATCAAAGGATGAGGATGTAAAAACAAGTTAGTCTGCTCAACTTCGGTTTCAAAACTTTTCCTTTCTGTTATTCAATAAACAATAAGACTTGCTTAGCTTAACCTCCTAAGCATCAAGGCTTCTTAAAAAAAAAGAGTCCTTTCTTGACATTGTACGGGTTAAAGATTCCAAGGGATTTCAAATAGAAAGGAATCATTTTTGGATTTAAAAATGATACAGAGAAAAACAATATCAATCCCATTCAATGACAGTTAATGAGAATCCAGTAACTTAAGTTTAATACACGATTTTCAAGACAATGCTGTTTGGATTTAGAAAGATGTCAACAAAATAATTCAATTTTTTTGTAAAAGTTTTAGAGGAAAACTTTTGAAACAGAACTTTGAGCCGGAAACATGCGGAAGTTTAGTGTGTGATGATGAAGCTTCCTGAGTGTCTGTTTGTTGTTGTTGTCCCCATGTTTGTTGTTGTTTACTGTTGTTGTTTATACCTGGGCAGCCTCCTTCATCAGCTGGGCCATGGCGGCTCCGACCTGTTTCGCACAGCTGTAAACGGTTGCTCGGCAACCTTCGAACTTTGGAGAGAAAAAACTGGAAAAGTCAGTAAAGACAGAACAAAGCAACAAGACTTAAAACAACGATCACTTTACATCTGGAAAAACTTTTAAAACTGGTGCTCCACGATTAAAATATAGGTTTAAAAGTCAAAACTATACCAGCAAGAGTAATAGAAAGAGGCATGCTACTTGAAAAAACAATTTGGAACAATTTGAAATAAGATTTCCACTTGTTAAGTGACCAGTGTTGCACTTGTATTCAGCAAGACAAATAACACACAAGGAAAGTGACAAAAGTACAGCACAGAAAAGACAAAAAAAGCAACAACACTAAAATACAGAAACTCTAGAAGGAGAAAAAGAGTAAAGGGAGACAAAGACAAGACGGAGTGAAGAAAAAAAAGTCTTAGGCGTCAAGGAAATGTTGATGTAGTTGAAGGATCAAGGATGATAGAGGGAAGAAAAGAATAAAAAGGATGGAGATGATGGAAAGAAGGAAAGAGAATGTGAGGGAGGTCCAACTCCAAGATAAGATGGACAGATGAAAGAGGGAATGAAAGAGAGTGAGAGGGAGGTTCAAAGTAATGATGGAGAGATGATAGAAGGATGGAAAGTGTGAGGGAGGTTAACGTTCAAATAAATGATAGAGGGAGTAAAAGAGAGCATGAGGGAGGTCAAATAAATGATGGATAGATGATGGAAAGAAGGAAAGGGAGCGTGCGGGAGGTTCAAAGAGAGAATGGAGTGAAAGAGAGCATGAGGGAGGTTCAAGGAAATGACAGGAAGATGATGGAGGGAATGAAAGAGAGCGTGAGGGAGGTCCTTACCGACTCGTCTGGTAGCGGGACCAGCTGTCCCTGAGCGGCGCTCTTCTTGATCTCGACCAGGTCAGAGTCCAGCTGGCAGATCGTGTCCAGCGCGCTGTCGATTTCCAGGGGACCGCACGCGTCTTGCGCCTGGGGACGGGGAAATGTCACAAAAATTGACTTCAAGATCTGTGGATGTTATTTTCACTTGAAAGTTCATCTGTGTTGGTAGAAGTCATTCTGGATCAAAGCTGAGCTGCAATTAGAGCCAACCCAAAAATTGGACATACCCAAATTTTCGACAGATCGGCTCCAGTTTTCGTCAAGGAATGAGCAACGTGATGTCACTTTATGCAGATCAGACTGGAGCTGGGATTTTTGTGTTGGCTGTTGCAGTTTAACTTTGATTTAGGATGTTATTTTCTCAACCCCAGATTTAAAAAAAATGAACAGTGATTGTACTGCCTTAAAGTAGAGAAATTTATCCTAATTCTAAATAAAGGGTGCAAATCACCCTTATTGTCACACT
This sequence comes from Branchiostoma lanceolatum, assembly GCA_035149815.1. Lineage (NCBI taxonomy): Eukaryota > Metazoa > Chordata > Leptocardii > Amphioxiformes > Branchiostomatidae > Branchiostoma > Branchiostoma lanceolatum. Next base: position 14,988,300 of record CM068884.1, read on the forward strand.
GGAACAAACGAAGCTTTGTAATAATGGACAACTCCACTAGAAGGTGGGGGTGACTACTTTCTGTGCAGCGGACCACAGCTGAAGTATGGCCCATGCACTATTTTGTCACCGTGAAAATACACAAAAAACAAACGGATAAATAAGCAAACGAACCTTCTGTGCAGCGGACCTCAGCTCGGCCAGAGCCTGGGCCAGCTGTTTTGAGCAATTGCTGAGCTGCATGGACGCCGCCTGGTCCGATACGGTCGGTACGGCCGCCTTCGCGGCGGAGTTCATGTTATTGGCCGGTGAAATGAACTCCTGCGACGCATTGATGAGCAGAAGCTGAGCACTCGGGCTGTCTGGTTGGGCCCGGCTCCCGCGAACGCCTTGTACAAGTCGTGGGATGTGGTCTGCAACATGCTGGACAGGAAAACGATAGAAAGAATGTTAAGATCGATAAAAGAACGTTGCAAGCTCCCGCGAACGCCTTGTACAAGCCTTGGGATGTGGTCGGCAACATGCTGGACGGGAAAACGATAGAAAGAACGTTAGGATCGATAAAAGAACGTTGCGATCAAGGCATTCGGGCTGTCCGGTTGGGCCCGGCTCCCGCGAACGCCTTGTACAAGTCGTGGGATGTGGTCTGCAACATGCTGGACAGGAAAACGATAGAAAGAATGTTAAGATCGATAAAAGAACGTTGCAAGCTCCCGCGAACGCCTTGTACAAGCCTTGGGATGTGGTCGGCAACATGCTGGACGGGAAAACGGTAGAAATAACGTTAGGATCGATAAGAGAACGTCACAATCAAGGCGCTTGGAATGTCGGGTTGGGCCCGGCTCCCGCGAACGCCTTGTACAAGCCTTGGGATGTGGTCTGCAACATGCTGGACAGGAAAACGATAGAATGAACGTTAGGATCGATAAAAGAACGTTGCAAGCTCCCGCGAACGCCTTGTACAAGCCTGGGGATGTGGTCTGCAACATGCTGGATGGGAAAACGATAGAAAGAACGTTAGGATCGATAAGAGAACGTTGCGATCAAGGTGTTCGGGCTGTCGGGTTGGGTTCGGCTCCCACGAACGCCTTGTACAAGCCGTGGGATGTGGTCGGCAACATGCTGGACGGGAAAACGATAGAAAAAACGTTAGGATCGATAAAAGAACGAATCAAGGTGCTCGGGCTGTCGGGTTGGGCTTGGCTCCCGCGAACGCCTTGTACAAGCCTTGGGATGTGGTCGGCAAGATGCTGGACGGGAAAACGATTAACAAAATGTTAGCATCGAGGGGCGATAGAACAATTGAAGCTGAGTGCTCAGACTGTTGGGTACAGCTCCCGCGAAAACATCGGAAAAATACTGGACGAGAATATGATAGAAAAATGTTACATAAATCATATACATATTAAGTTGTATGCGTTCACAGAAAATACTAAATACTGAGCAATCTAAGTCAATATGAACATGATGTCAGGAAAAACATTTCAGGAATCACTAGTTGTGAGACTTAACTATGACTTTGCCACCTGTAGGTTTCTTGAGCATGAAAAATGTCACACATTTTCTGAGAATCTATAGCATTTGCTGGAATGCAGACCCATTCGAATCTGAATATATATGAGACAGACGACTACCACACAGCCAAATTGGAGAGTTTCGAATTGAGAAATACAATGTACATTGCATACATGTACATTTACATGTAATAAACCACAAAAATAATGCTCAATAAAAAGCACTCTCAAACCTTGCAGCTTCAAGTGAAAACAGCCTTAAACAGGGCAGAATTTGGTTGGAGAATAGAAGTCCTCAGTACACACCCTATCTTTCATTACTGAGAGTGTTCCACACAGGCACAGTCTAACTTAGCAGCTCATGAAAAAAGCAATTTATACTCGATAAATCCTATTCCACTCTAAAAAACTTGAATAAAAAAATCAAAGCTACTGGGAACAAATTTTCCACACAAAAACTCACAAAAACGGGCCGATTTTGGCAAAAACACAAAAACCACCAGACCTTTCCTCGCTTCGTCCCTGCGCTTCCGAGCACAACCGTCCTGTGGGTCGAACCAATCTACTCACTCAATTAAGAAATCAATCTCCAAATCAATTTCCTCCCCCGAAACACCCTCGGGAACGGACCACAAATTGGGGGGAGCGGGAAAAGCTAATTTGGTTGAGAGGGAAACAATGTTCTCACCGAACGTCAGGGAATTATTCAAAAGCGCTTGAGTGTTCTGGGACGGAGTACCTTGATTAAAATGGGCATTTATGTATCCATATGACAGGTGATGGATCACTGAATTCTCCCAACTGATTAGAAAGGGCCACGCCCTGCCTATATGTTTCCTTGTGCAGCATCTATGGTTCTAAATGACATAGCAACTAAGCTTTCAAACGGGACTAGCAACTAAGCTTTCAAACGGGAAACAGATGCAGACATTTACCGGCAAGTGTTGCTTAGTACTCTACATGTAGTTCTGTACGTAGAGTTGCTTAGTAAAACCTGGAAATTATAGTAGTGGGTTCTTTGATACATTTTAAGTGTGGCTTTTCTCATGCCTTACAGCTACTTAAAGTTGCTGTTGCAATTTGTGTTCTTGTAACAGTTGGAACATTTTCACATTGCAACATTGTAAAATTGTGTCCACTCATGTTGCCATTTTGTAGTGTTCCCTTGCAGGAAGTGACAAGTTGCTGTTACAACGCTGCTGAGGGTTCTTATTAGCAAGTTTTCACTTTGCAACATTGTAAATGTGGCAGCTAATGTAGCAGTTTCCTGTTGTTACCTTGCAGGAAGAGACCAGCTGTTGTTGCGAAGACGGGTTCTTGTTGGAACTGGATGCAGCCTGCGATGCTGCGATCGTCTGCGTTGCCACGGCAGCGGCGTGTTTGGCTGCGTTCTGGGGACAAGAAAAAAGTCAAGAGAACAGAAATATTAATGAAACTATACATTTAAGAAGGTTAAACAATATCTGGAGACACTTCATCTTCATCAGTCTGCAAAAGTTACTGGATAAGCTACAGAGATTCCTTCTGGATGCTCAAGTGACATCCATCAGTTTTCTTGAATGGCATCACAGTCTAGTGACGCTGAAGAAGAGTGATGGATGTCACTCGAGCATCCGGAAGACATCTTTGAATCTTATCCAGCGGTAGAGCTTGATGTGTCTTTAAATACTAGTGACATCAATCTTAACATGTCAAGATTCCTTTTTTTGTAACACAAACTTCTAGTCAAAAAGCTGTTTGTCAATTCAAAAGTTGGGGATTCTTTAAGCGAATTGCTCCCGACTTTTACACAGCAACCAAGGAAAATTTGGAGCATAGATGCTTGCCAAACAATTAGAAGATTATTCAAGTTTCTGTGACTTTCTTATTTTATCTAAGTGTTTGCTGATACAAGACATCATTTTCTTAGTATGATAAGGAATGATCGACAATGTCCATGTCAGGAAAGATATGTGTGCAGCACAGGTACACAAGATGCAAAAAAGAAAAGATACAAAAAGGAGAAACGAACACTCAAGTAGACAAAAGACTTGATGCAACTTTACGATGGGAAAGCAAGACAGACGTTCTCAAGAAAACTGAAGAAACTTAAGACGAACACCTGCAGCTCCTCAAGAATCTTTTTCAGCAGATCCTTGTCGTAGTGCGTCAACTTGACCTTGGTGAAGGTCAGTTGGGATGGAGAGAAGAAATGAAAGAGGTAAAGAAAACAGCAGCAACAGGAATGTTGCAGACAGACGAACAGAGCATACCTACTCTATAGCACAAGGCAAGACAGTACAAATAGACCAGGGCGGAAAAATAAGCTTGAAACGACAAAGACAAATGAAAGGAAGTAAAAAGGAACACGAGGTACCATGGTCTTTACAGTTACTGTCTCTTCTGATGTCTGGAAATGGAGAGGAACAGGGAGGAGAGTTAGCCTAGGTACCAACCTCCGTAGTAACCGCTGGCTAAATCTTTTTCGCTTACTAAGGCCACACCAGTTCAATTTCTTGGTTAACGGATTTTTATATTAAAAAAAAAAATTTAGAAAAAAAAAATCTATTTTCATGATTTTTTTTTTTGTAAAATAAAAATCCGTTAACCAAGAAATTAAATTGGTGTGGCCTTAGTAAGCGAAAAAGATTTAGCCAGCAGTTACTACGGAGGTTGGCACCCGGGCTAGGGAAGTGATAACTCTACCTAAGAGCAGTGGGAAACACAACATCGAATGAAAGAAGGAAGGAAATCAAAGAGTGTTCACAGTAGTGAGGTGTAGGCTAAGATGGTGCCGACCGTCTTTAAGAAAAGGAATAAGAGCAAACAAACACTTCAAGATGTTTCATGCAAACAGTGTTTACAGAAAGTCTTGAGCAAAGATGTGTGCTAATATGTTGTCTTGATGACAAAAAGGATGGTAGCAGTGGCCATGCACTGAGAGAGATCGTATGTAGTGAATGTTTGTCAAACACCACCCCTAGTACCAGTTTTGTCTGCTTCACTTTGCAATGTACTTTACTTTCGGAAAGCATCTATAAGCAGCGCCACCTATGCTGCAGTGCAATGTGAACCAGTCAGAATTGCCCTGAGGAAGGTGACAGACGGTCACCGAAATGTTGGTTGAATAAAACACTTGGTTGTGTACAGAGTCTTTTATTCATGTGACAGCATCACCCCTAGTACCCCCTGGGCACTGCTTGTACCTCCAGTTTGGTGACTAGTTTTTTCTTGATGGCATTGAAAGAAACAATTTGAAACAGAAGTGTTTACAGACAGATGGCAGAGAGTTAAGATGTGTGCTAATATGTTTAAAGCCAATAAGGACAAGAAGGATCGTAGCAGTGGCCACTGAGAAAGACCAGAATGTTTGTCAACCAATTTGCTTAGTTTGATAGTTTGATAAGCACCCCCCATCCCCAACCCCGTACCACCTGGGCGCTGTTCGTACCTCCAGTTTGCCGACTAGTTTCTTCTTGATGGCATTGCCGGCGGCAGCGTTCGTTGCGGCTCTCAGGTCCTCGGCCGCCTTGCGTAGGTTCTCCTGTTCGTCCGAGTCGTGTGGGTTCACAGCGCAACCCTGGAAAACGGCAAGAATTTCTCTATCTATACTTCTTAAACATTTAAAAATCAGTTCAATGTTTACCTCATCCATACTAACCTTTCTAGCAACTTTTCTCTACAATCAAAATAACACTACTGCTGTTAAACCCCTTATTTTAGATTATCTATCATAGGTAACGAAAAAATTGTCACTGTACATTTTTCAAAGTAATCTTTACATACAATGATAAAGACTTACTGTAAAACTATTACTTTAAAGAATCTACTGAATCACATGTAACATATAAAATCATTGCTTTTTTTCTCCATTTTATTACTGTTGAAGTATGACATCTTTCCTTTAGGCCACACCAATTTAATTATTTAATTTCTTGGTTACCGGATTTTCATTTTCCAAAAAAAAAAATTTTAGAAAAAAAAAAAATGAATTTTTTTTTCTAAAATTTTTTTTTTTGGAAAATAAAAATCCGTTAACCAAGAAATTAAATTGGTGTGGCCTTAATGTAAAAAGAAAAAAAGTTGTGTTAGTTTTTCTCCCTCTTGTTACCTTGGCAGCTTCCACCATCCGAGCCGTGGCGTCGGCCAGGACTTTGGCGGCTCCCAGGAGCCTCTTCTGCGAGTCGGTATCGTCTGTCGTGTCGGCGCTGGTTTTTATCGAGTTCACTAAATGTGACGTCGCCTGGTGGGTGGAAGAAAAACTTGAAACATCTCACATAATTTTCATTGTTTTGAACAAAGATTTACACAAAACATCATTGTAAAATTTAGCATGGAAGTTCATTTGTGTTGAACTTTCATTATAATACATAGGACTAAACTTTCAGCATCGAACATGGCATGCAATGGGACCTCGAATTTTTGCACTGAACTCTATCAACCTTAAGACTTCAGCCGAAAAATTGAGGTAAGACCTCTTGCATGCCATGTTGGATACTGATAGTTTAGTCCTACATGTATGTTTCATAATGATTGCGGCTGTGACAGGAGTATGAATGAATTCAAGCTCACCCAACCTGCACTGCTCTTGGACAACAAATGTACATTTTGTACAGTCATGTGCATCAAGTTTTCCAAGAGATCAGGTTGGATGAGCAGTGGACAACAGTTAAGGATTTCTTCTAAAAACTACAAGATGTCATACAGGGAAATCCTTAACTCCTGTCCACTGCACATTAATCTCAATAGTCAAAAACAGGTAATTGGTTAGAATTAAGACAAACAAACAGAGAAACAAACAAAAACGGTTCCTTACTTCTGCTAGTATCTTGGCCTGTTTGATCATGTCGGAAGCGTTGCCCATGGAAGCGAAGAGCCTGTCGGATGCGGAGATGATCGTGTCGCAGTGATCCTCATACTGTTCACCTCCCTTCGCCTGGAATGTCACAAATGTGGGGGGAAATTAGACAATTGGAAGAATTTATGACAGTAGGTTGACGAAAATTAGACATCCAGGTAATAATATACGCAAAAAATAGTTACTGAAGCAACTGGATAAAATTTTTCAAAATTTTATCTAGTTGCTTGAGTAGCTATTTATGACAGAAGGGTTTAGATGTACAAAACATGTACATACTATCATTTGTGGCTTTTCAATGAGTTATGTAACAAAAGTTAGACAAGAAGTAGTAAAAAAATGAATAAATAGTTTTAAACACACAAATTTTGGTGTGGAATGATAAATTTCACACCAAATGGGTCAAACTAGAAGAAAACTGCTACAGATTTTTAACATTTTCTATAAGCAAAAAATTAAAGAGAAAATCAGCACATCAGTAACAGCATGTAAAGTTACCACTCTTAGCAATTACATTTGTGTATTAAAAAGTTTTATCTAAACGAGAACGTTTCTAATTAGTAGAGAAAAGATTCACACATAGTCATGAATAACTATTCTTTATTGACATTTGCTATGAGATAGTTGTTACACAATTATATTTCCTAATACATGATAGTATTGTATAGATAGTAGTAAGAATACTGTTACAACAAGCAGGAAAAACTCTGCCATATACAAATATTGCGGCAGAAAACTAGGCTAAGTTACAAATTTCTTCTCCTTGCTAAGACTACACTTATATGTCTGTCTGACTAGTTTTGGTTATATCAGAAATCAGCAAAGAAACAGAGGTGTCATCAGATCATTAGAAAGAAAGTTATTTGACTGTACAAAGTTCAACAACATGTCACAGCATTGTTGAAGAGAGTCTCTCAAAGTTATGTTCAAAAGTCAGCTAAGTTCGTTTAGTCTTGCTCTGGAATGTTCTATGTCATCAAACACATAGTAAAAATAAAAAGAAGTCTAGTTTGAGCAATTCTACCACGCAGAAGATGACATTTTCCTACTCCAGTTCTACTCTTTACGGCGAGAAGTTATACCTCAAACTTGATCTCACTCAGAAGATCGTTCATCCTCCTGACCACGCGGCGCACGGCGTCGTTAAGTTCCGAACCGCTCCCGTCGTCTCCGACCGACATTTGATCCATCGCCATCCGAACCACGAGATCCAGCTCCGCTAGCAACGCCTCGTCACGGCGCCCGACGTCGACAGATTCCCGCGTCGCTACGATGGTTGTCGTAACCCGAGCTGGCTCCTCAATCTCCTCCGGCTTGGGTGTAAAAAGTGCACGTTAAAAAAAAATTAAATGGAGGTCCCGTGTTTAAGGAGAGCCACACCTTGAGCACACTTATCGAAAAGAGTAAGAGTCCTTCACAGTGTGAGTGGATCAAATAAATCTGTTTGGACATCCAGCTTGTACTGTTCAGTACAAATCCAGTGTGTTACCCCATGAGGCAGTTTCCCGGGTTGGTAATACAAAGAAATAAACGAACAAAATACAGTCGAATCAGCCTTCAGAAGCGGTACAGGAATTCCTGGGGTCTAACTGCACCGCAAGTAGGCTGATCAAACTGAGTCATAGTTTTAGAAATGTGAAAGATTTTTTTTAGTGCAGCATATCTTTTATGAGGCCTACCTGGAAGTTTGAGAAAGGTGCGTATAAATCCAAAACCAAACTGAGGTGTTATTATTAACCTTCTCCCTGCTCAAGTAACATTTGGCACCAAATATGTATTGGTTACAGGGTTAGGCAGCAGGGAGAAGGTTAATCTTAGATATGACGGAGAGACTGATGTAAAAGGGTCCTTAAATGTTGACAAGGAATAGGAGGCATAGACGCGTGTTAAGGTCAGGTCATAGGTGAGAGTTCATCAGCCATGCCACAGCAGGAGAACGGAGTCCACCATGGTCAGGTCGTAGTTGAAGGGTCATCTGCCACGCTACACTGTTAGGATAGCGTAAATAAAGTTCATCAGGTGACGTTCTCAGTTGAGATGTTCTCACTGGCACACTGTTAGGCTGGAGAATGGCCAGGTCATAGTTGAAAGGTTATATGGCAGTAGTTGAAAGGTCATCTGCCACTACACTGTTAGGATAGCTTGAATAGAGCTCATCCGGTGAAGCCACAGTTGAGATGGTCTGCCCAGCACACTGTTACTGTTAGGGCAGGTAGAGCACCAACCCCTGTCGGTACCTTCGGTTCCAACTTTATCTCGCTGAGCAGGTCGCTCGTGGTCTTCATCACGCGGCGGACCGCATCGTTCAGATCGGGTGCTGCCGCGGCGTCCTCAGGTCCCAGCTGGTCCAGCACGTTCCTTACGGCAGCGTTCAGGTCTCCCATCACCCGCTCGCGATGCAGCCTCTCCTCCTCCTGCCTCCTCCTCTCCTCCTCATCATCCCCCTCGTCCTCAGACTTCTCCGAGTCTCGCTTCTCATCGTCCGTGCTCTCCAGCTCCGAGGGCTCTGGCTCCTCGATCTTCTCCGGTTTCTTCGCCTTCTTGGGTTACCATGGAAATGGGGTCAGTCTTTGGCATTTGGTAAGACAAGGGCGTGCCAAAGATCTGACCCCTTTTAGAAAAACAACCAACCAACCAAATACACTCAACAAATTAGAAAGATTTCTTTTCCCCAACTACATGTACATTGTAGGTTGCGAGCCGGTTGAGATAAAGCTGTCCTCTGCCCCCCTCCCCATACCACCTGTGTGACCTTCAGATGTTGCTCCCCTCCCGAAATCCCATGACCTTCAAATGTAGCTGTCTTCTGCCCTCTTCCCCAATACAAACTGTGTGACCTTGAGATGTAGATGTTCTCTGCCCCCCTCCTTGGACACATGACCTTGCCCCCCTCCCCCATACAAACCTTGGAAGCCTGTTTGATGTGCTGCAGAAGGTCATTCAGCGCCTGGGTGACCTGGGTTGCCGCGGCGCCAAGGTCCTTCAGAAGGAACTCGTCGTGGGTCGCCATCTGCGACGAGTCGACCGTCTTCTCGACCGACTTGGCCACGAGCTTCGCTGCGTCGATCAGCTGTTCCTGACACGCGGGGTGGCTTATCGTGGGCGCTACCACCTGGGGAAAGATAGGGGGGAGATCTAAAAAATGAGTGACCATTGATTTTGAACAAGACCCTCATCAAACCTACATTATGAGGTTAAAAAGGTAAAGCAGTCATCCTCAATTGAGGTAAAGAAGTAAGATTTTACTAGTGCAATGTTACCTACATTGTACAGCTAACAATTCACATGCAAAAAATACATATTCAATTTTTTTTCATTTCTAATGTTCATTATCCTAACTTCAAGATTCCAGATATTTTTCAGTTAGACATGGAAGACTTATAGTGAGGTGCCATAAAAGCATACATAACTGTGCTGAAAGAAAAACAATTCTACATCATTTTCAGACAACTTTTGAAAAAGTCGAACCTTAGTGCAGGCTACGAGTTGTGAGGTCGAGAGCGCGGTCTGCGTTGCCGAGGCGATGACCTTGTTCTGCATGGCAGGGTCCTCCGCTTTGCTGGCCACGTTCTTCGCTTTCAGTACGAGAGTCGCGGTCGCGTTTGCCACCGCCTTCGCCAGCGCCATCAGGGCATCCTGGGTAAAACAAACAACAATGCTTTTCGAACTGTTTTCGACAGAAGTACAAAATTAATGTACAGCTGCTGGAGGTAGTAACATTGTTTTCGGATTGAAAGATACTACAAGTTAGTGTTTTTAAAGACCTACAAGTTGAACTTTTCTTTGTTTGCACATCTAACTGTAATCTTAGCAAAGAAATAGTTTTGGACAGCAGTACATGCAAGCATGTCTAGAAGACAGTTAATTTTTCTGAATAAAATCACATTTTTTAGTCCCCATATTTCCTGCAATCATAACAAGCCAGACAGTGAGTAACTTCCTGTGGATATTATACATGTAGGTCTGTCCTTGAAAACCTCCCCTGCAGTCTGTAATAGGTCTAACTCAAAAAGCTGATTCTTGTCTAAATCTATGACTAGCCAGGACATGCACTAAGCTGTTTATGAAAAAAGTCTTTTACATACAATCTAGTATCAAACAGCAAATCATAACCTAGACTTTCATTTTCTCTAACTGTGCAACAAGGAGAATTCCACCAAAATTTCCCAAATATCGGCTTGTCCTCAAACTCAAATCTCCCCAAATACCTACAACAGTTAGCACCCCCATCTTGTCTAGAGTGTTCAGAGTCTTCAGACAGTGTTGAATTATTACACAGGAACACGTTTAACAACTTTAGAGGGTTCAAAGGTGTACGTGATGCTTTATATGAAAATCCTCTGATGGCCAAAACAAGAAGGATTTATAGCACACAAAATATCACAAAGCCATAACCCTGTTAATCGCCAGATTGTTATTTCTACAATTTAGAGAATAAGTGTTGACAAATGATAAAAGTTAATCAGTCTTGACATTCTTCTTTGCGTGCTTGTAGCTCGGTGACGCCTTCCCAAACAATATTATGCAGTCACCCTGTTAAGTTAGGCGCGGCTTGGGAACCAGCCCATGAAGGTCCCACCACCTAAAACATGTCATTACTGACCCTGCTTGACATAACAAGTTTACAGTTATCGCATCTGTGGCTCTGGGCGAGAATTTGACTCAGTGAAGGTGTCTTCGGCTAGACATCATTAAAAAATTTGATATGACCATACAAAGATTTTGATGAACTATTAACAAGAATCTTGCGAAGGAAATTAAAAAATGAGGCATGGTGGTCAGAGGTGAGATATATTCCCATTGTAAGGCAACAGTACAAAAACATATTTTCCAATTTGGTTCTGACAATTTAATTAGGAACAAAATGTAGCAAGAGGCCAAGATGAAAACAGAGAGCTGGGAGGAAAACTTGACTCTAATGATCACATGTATGTTAACCCCTGAAACTGTGTGTGACGAGGTACAGACATTCCCCTCAGACTTTGTTTTCAAGTTGATTTTCAGTTTACTACTATTATTTCTTTCACAAATTGTGGCCTAAAACTGAATGTTACTGACAAATTAAGTTAAGTGGGGAAACATCAGAAAGGTTACCCTTTCCGATGACGTGCATGTACCCCAGCACACCCCAGCCCCCGAGGCAGTTCCCAGTGTGGCTACACGTGCTTACCATTCTAATGACCCAGACTAAATTTGTCTGGAGGATTTTGAGTCACACTTTAACGGCTATAGCCTCAAACTACTTACTAATCGCTGTCCAGTCAAACTGTCAATCAAAGTGAACAAAGGTGTTTAATTGAGAAAAATCTCTGTCAATTGAAAAAAAAAACAGTTGTGCAAAACAGAAAAAGACTAAGTCTTAGTCTTAGAGCCAATTCGTCTAAAAATTTGGGAAAATCCAATTTCTTGTTGGAAATTGCAGTTTAAATCTCATGCAGAATGACTTCTACCAACAGATGAACTTTCAAGTGAAGGTCGTGAACCTTCATGTCAAAACAAACAAAGATGCCGACAGGATGTGCAGTTTTGTGTACAGTGGTGTGACTCAACTTCGGATCCCGGTAATTAAATGGTGCTGTCCTAGACAAGTGTCAATCAAAGTCACCCAACCTGTGAACCCCAGGGCAGTTTGATTTGTACCTGACACAAAACAGGTCAGGCTGATCAAACTCTGTAAATTCTGTCGGCTTTCCTGTGACCTGTAGGGTTCCTGATTCTAAAAAAAATCTTTAAAATACAGGAGAAGTGAGGAGGAAACCATTGCTGCCGCTTGAATATAGTAGTAGTAGTAGTATATGGGGTTTACAATTTCATAGACCTAAAATTGTTGGTAAAAAGTTTTCATGGATTCAAACAGTGTTGCTTTTTGGAAAGACGATAACAAAAAAAGGAGATATTGCAGTTGCTTATACTAGAACAAGTCATATTCAGTGTCCAGCTTGCATGATCATCTGTAGAATTTATTAGAAAGTCAGAGAAGCTTTGGTATCTGCTGCTTCTTGGGGGAAGAACAGAGAAATAGAGAAGAAGAAGCACTTTTACCTGGAAACGAGGGTCAGTAACTTTTTGAGGTAAGAAAGAAGAAGTAGACTGAAGAGTTTCTGAACAGTTTTACCTGAAACCGTGGTTTGGTAACTGGTGCTGTTTAAGGCCACACCAATTTAATTTCTTGGGCCAGCCTTCTGTTTTCATGATTTTTTTTTCAAAAATTTTTTTTTTTTTTTTCAAATAAAAATCCGGTAACCAAGAAATTAAATTGGTGTGGCCTTAAGGGAAGAAAATCAGAAGTAGTCTTAGTCTTAGACTACTAAAGAAGTAGAAGCCAGGAAGCTGTGTGTGTTACCTGGAAGCGCGGGTCGGTGTCGACCTCTCCCATCTCGTGTAGAACCTCCCGTCCATGCTCCCCGATGTTTCCAGCGGCCGTCAGCAGGTTTTGGCGGGGCTGCGTAAACAAAAACAACAAACAAGATTAGCTAGGTAAACAATAACAATAACAAAACAAGATTTGATGTGTGATACATAGAAACATTTAAACATAATCATGCTATTAAGAGGAATTGATTTTTCAGGGATTCCCTGACCAAAGATGAGGTTTTCAGAGACCAATTTAGTAAAGTAAAAATTGTTGTCCTGTTGTGGGAGAATTTAGGTTGATCTGGACATTCCTGTCAGTTTCCTTAAACTGAGAAGTCTGGACAAGAAAAAAATTATTGCTTGTCAGGGAGCAAAATCTTTCTTTGCGTCTTTCTAGTGATTTTGAATTCTGAATCATCCTGTCCCCTTATTTGACAACCACAAAACCAACTGACAAAATATGATGCCAAAAATAGTTAAAATTTTATCCAGTTGCTTGAATAACTATTTTTGGCATATCAGATTACCTGGATGTCTAGCCTTCATTAACTGACAATATTACTAAAAACCTGACCCAAAACCAACACCATGGAAAATATAACCTCCCTGGAAAATATAATAACCTCGAACATCAAAGGACGACAGCCCCTCACCTATCAGCCTGACTAGTAAAAGTTGAATGACACCTGAGAACATCATACTTAGTTAAGACACTTTGCCACACCTGAGAGATGCAGGTAACGACAGGTAACGACCACCTTAGCCTGTCAAACTGACGAGGGCTTTGAAATCCATTGTGTGTGACCTTCCCAGCCCTATAATCACTAGTCTTATATCTACATGCCAACAACATCATAAACTCCTTAATCCTTCAGATATCTTTGCACTTTAAGAAGTCTGTTGTAAGTTCTTAAGTCTTTTCAACCCTTGTCCTTCACTTTACAAGGTGCAGAAAGGAAAAGACTGTCATTTTGTGACGCAGAGATTTTTGCTTGCCAGATTTTACGAGCTACCTTATTCTGTGCCCACTCTGTACCAAACACAGTAACTGTTGCTGTTGTTACTTCTTTGTCAGTCTGTCTTCCTGCGTCACCAAAATGTGATCGGCTACTCAGATTACAACCGTACAAACATGACTCATAATCAAATCAATGTTGGGATCCAAAAACTTCTGTTCCACATTCAAGACCTAAAGAGAAACGACAAGTCTTCAACCAAACACAAAACAACCGAGAACAAGACCCTAGTAGAAACCATGACTCTCTTCCATTATGTAGACAACAAATCTTGGTTCCCAGACGGACACATTCCACAAACACCTCCCCTAATCTTACAACAACATTCAGACTTGTAGAGAAAGTCTTCAACCAAATACCAAACAGCCGAGAACAAGACACAAGCCGAAACAACGACTCTCTTCCTGTTTGTAGACAACGAACCACAACTAGACGACAAGAAACAAGGACCTGTATCTGGACAACAAATCCGAGTTTCCAAACGAAAAGTTCACAAACACATCCGAAAAAGTCTTTAACCAAACACCTGGCTTAAAAATGAGACACAAGCAAAAACGACTCTCTTCCTGTTTGAAGACAACCAGACGACAAGAAACAAGGACTCCTGTATTTTGACAACAAATCCCGGTTTCCAAATGAAACTCCTGCCAACACGTCCGATCCTTACCACCACCTGAACGCCATGAGTTTGAACGCCGTAGTACGGGAGCTGTACAACGGCAGTCCTCATGCGTTTCTTCGCCTGCGCGCCGAACCACGAGGAGTCGACCGTTTGCGCGGTGTACGCCATTGTTGGTGCGGAGACAATGTAGCGAGAGGAAGGGCGGACCGGGTCTAAACTGGCCGGGCCTTGTGACGTCAGGACACACCTTTGTGCGTACAGGCTGAATACTAATTTGGGGCAACCGCCAACTGCATAACCCGGGGCTAAACCAAATTATCAACTGGTTCTCATTCTATAATAATACATTTTTCTCTGGTGGTGTTTTACTGCAGCTGCTAGTCAAGTGGCATTCTTGTCAACATTTTCTACGATGCCAGTAAGTGGGCCAACTGACAACCAATGAGAAAACTTGGGACCAAAAGTTATGAACCAAATTTACGGATTCTGATCTGATGTAGAAATGTTGAAGAGTTTTCAAGCCATGCCAGTTGCAAACCAGTGCCTAATCTCAAGCTGGTATATTATGCCAAAGTTATACTGGTTGAGCTATATATAGATACAGATACCAAAGTTTTTTGGCCAAACTGATGAAACAACTGAGGAATAAAATTTAATTCCACAACTTGATAAAATACATTCGAAAACCAGTTTTAAACTTTTTTTTCATCCAGTTGTAAAGATTACATTTTATTCCTCCATTCCTGGCCTGGATGGCAAATATTCACAAACTGAATGAAACAACTGTTTCATATCTCTAAGAATCTAGAGTTATCAAGAGAGAGTAAGCTACATTCAATATTTCACTGGAAATGTCATTTCTTCGCACGTACATGAACAAAATTGTATATCTGGTTCTCCCACATTTTGCTGAAGAGGATCACAACCTGATACAACTGTGATGTGGCCCAAATCTCATCTCAAATATCTCACAAACAGTAAATTCTGCTATGAGACAACAGCCGAATCAAATCACTACTAGTTCTCTCGTGTGTTTGTGAATAGTTTTCTGGGCTTATAACCTAGTCTTAGTTACATGCAATTCTCAAATCTTAAGCTCAAAAACACGGACTAACAGTAAATTTTACCACGGGACAAAAGTCAACTACACATCTGCAGGCAAGACCAAATTATCAACTGGTTCTCATGTAAATTAAATTGTATAAAATTTTTTGGTCGTAGTCTGGTCTCAGTTGAATGGAATTCTCATCTCAAAAACGCGTAAAAGTTGGAATAGATGACAACCCAATACTGATTTGATGTGGCCCAACTACAGTTGTTACAGTAATAAGTGACTCAACAACACTGGGGCAGAGGTGGACAAGCCCAGGTAAGGATTCTTGGCACAAAGTCAGAAAACAGACAAAACCGCCTCAAACAGAGGTCAGGAAACATCAGCAAGGTGGGACAAAAACCGGCCGACAGATTCCTGCACAATTTGTCTGCTTCAGTGAAGTCAGTTTTGACCCACGATTGAACTCTTTCTCTTCTATCTTTTTTTTGTTGAGCAAAAATCTAAACCAGACTGTACCACTTTGAAGGGTGGGTGGAATTTTAGGTGGGTGACAAGAAAAATGTTTCAGTCAAATTAAAAAAAAGGGTGGGAAGCTGAAAGCATATAATTATCGTTCACATCAGTTTTTTTCGTAAGATGTGAGAAGTTCTAAGGATTGCAAACGGTACATTCTTCCCCCCAGATTCTGAAGTGGAACGGCCCAATTTTTGAACACTTGGGTTCTAATCAAATCATGGGCAGTACGTCCGTGTTACATACTTGTGGGAACCATGGAACAATACAGGCACAGAACTACACAACTACAATCCTGGCGTGTACACGGGTTAGGTGTCACCAAGCAACATGCACACACATCGGCACAGCTTTAAAACTCTGTGCACTAACAGAAATCATTTAAGAGATATCAGGGCTAGAAATACTGGGTGCATGTGCACCTGTGTGCACCCCAAATTGGAGCTGTGCATCTAATTTTTGACTGTGGGTGCACCTAGATATTTTTGTACTCTATAGGGTAATGGTTCTCTTTTCTGCCAGTGGATAGAATTACAGTAGCGTCAAAGTTATGTTTTGCTGACACTTAACTTTATGTTATGTGGTGCACCCAAAATTTTTTCTGTGCACCTAATCTTTTTGGTTGGGTGAACCAGTGTACCTATTTCCAAAAAAAGAATTTCAAGCCCTGGATATATATTGTATACTTAGAAACATTATCAAACAGGAAACAAATAAGAAGCACACACAGGTTACAGTTCATGTAGGATTGAGTGTCACTCAGAACAGCAAACGCAACATGCAGTCATTCAACATTCCAAGTCAGTTTCCACAATCTATCTACAGCCTAAGTTCTGAAACAACTAACATGTTCATTTTAAACAAAAAAGTCTAAGTTGTTATCAAAAGGTGACGTAACATTCAGAAAAGGTATTTGTGGTCTTGACAAATTCTTAGAACACAGTCATATGTAAATTCAAATTCAAATTCACAGTCATATGAACATTGCTGTAACAGCCAACACTGTAGAAACTGGCATCGAATTTGTCCAGTTATTATTTAAGCTATTTGATTATTTCCTTAAAAAAGGGTAAAATATGCACAAAAATAGTGCACTTTCAACAATCTTATTTTTAAAATGTCTATGATTTTTCTTAAACCCAAAATTGCATCGCTGAATTTGACAAAGTAAAACAACTGTGTTCCAAGAACCGATATCTGTTTGAGAAAACCCAAGAAGTTTGAGCGGTTCCCTTGGTACCTCAGGTTCCCGCTGTAGCCATGGCAACCACAGAAGGAGAGACGTTACGACAGGCGGACAGGGTAGAGGTGGGAAGGACAGCACGAGAGAGAAGAGAGACAGAAAGAGAGAGAGACAAAGGGGTTACTTTTGTTTTCAACCAACAAGAGAGAAACACATTCAAGATAATTGGGAAATATTAAAGGATTCTGTTTGTTTCAACTATAAAATAACAGGTAAACATAGTCTACAAAGGTCACACATATACAATTTAAAAAGATACAAGAAAGAAACGAGTCTAAAAGAATTCGCATGAAAGCTCATCTGTGTTGGTAGAGTACATATTGGAAATTTTAAACTATAATCCAACACAAGGAGTTGAACTAACCATAACAAAGGTTGTTATGGTTAGTTCAACTCCTTGTGTTGGATTATAGTTTAAAATTTCCAATAAGAGTCTAAAAGAAGAAATACAAAGAGAGTTAAATGTTACGTACAACACACACATCACAAAAATGTGGAACAATTGAATAATTCATTCACACTATAGTGTGGCTTTAGGTACATGTACGAAAGAGGATAGTGAATTACAGTAGTTGCAAGATGTAGAGTGATCTTTGCCAGGAGCGCAAGATTGGAGTTGAGAGATTTCTGCAAAACAAACATGTGCGAGAAGAAAGAGAAGGGTAAAATAGCAATAAGAGTAAGAAATCATCAACTACAGGAGCTGTACATTTTATAAGATTAGAGAAAGGAGCCAGAACATCTTTGGAAGTCAGACAAAGAAGTGTCAGCAAAGAAACCATCTATAAGTCTTCTACAAAAGAAAGAAGCTGACATGATTTAATACTTGCAAAAAGAAATCTCCGAGAGGTTTCTGAAAACTACCAGGTGAGTCCTTTTGCTACACAGCTAAGCTAAAAGGAAAGAAGAGGATTTTAAGATGTTAATTGTATCTGCGAAGTGTTGAGTGCTGGAATAAAAACTCTTAAGTCTTGAGTGAAACATTTGTCGGCTATTTTGTCTGTGAGAGAGTCGGCGTTGGTGAAACTGCTATTCTCGGTGCCATGCTGGATTTTAGATGGTTAAATCACAAACTTCAGGTGTGAGGTTGTTGTGAGGTAAACGGTTGTTTATTTGTTGTGGTAAACAGTTGTTTGTTTGTTTATACCCCGGGGAGGTAGGGCACGATCTGGTCGAGGAATTCGTGTTCGGCGATCATCAGCTGACGGCAGGCTTCGTACAGGTCCGGCCCCTGGCAACGTTCCGGCGGGAAAACGGGAGGTGAACGAAAAGCAACACAGCAGGAAGACTACACGGAAAACTGGGACTGTGATGTACTTTGAGCGTTTTTTGTCAAATTTGCATTAAGCTACATGTGAATACTGATAAACACACATTGTACATCTTTTACTATAAATGAGCTAGTGACATAATTTATGTCGGAATTTCAGACTTTCTCTAGCTAAACTGTGGAAAATGAAAGCTGCATTTCTCGACAGTTTTGGGGAACAGAGTTAGATTTTCGAAGTGAGTGCAGCATGATTTGTATTGGCTGACAAAGATACACATGTAAGGCATCAGAAAACTTAGATTTTTGGAGCTGAAATCAGAGTTCCAGTTTTCAAGAATCAAAAAAGGAAGCAGCATAACTAAACTTGTAGCACTGGGACAAGAAAGCTAGGATCACAAAGGCAAAAACATGTACTAACACAGACACACATATAAAGTTCTGAAAAAACCTAGAAAGGTAACAAGAAAAGTAACACAACAAGTTGAACAACTTAAGTAGAGACTCAGTAGACAACACAACAAAGACAGATATTGTAACTACAAACATAAAAAATCCCTGAAAAATGCAGCAACACCGTCAATGATTTTGCCTAAAAATGTGGAAGAAACGTTCATGAAAGATTAAGAACTTACCAACCCCCGCATACGTCTTACAGTCGCGGGTCTCGTTTCTTTGTGGCAGGTTCTTAAGCGGACATTCCTAACCCTTCTCCTTGGGGACATCTTAAATCTAATTACCTGGAGGAGCTCACTTTCACACACAGCTTGCACAACAAAGGGGGGCAGGAAATGGGGAAACAAAACCGTGTGGACTAGGCCTGTGTACCTGAACCTGGAGCTGTAGTCCTGTAAAATTGTTAAGGTACAGGTCCGGACCTAAACATCAACTGAACCTGAACAAACTAAAACACTAGTGGGCACCATTTTTTTGGCTAGAGAGATTTTTTGAAGGTAAATCCTGTGTCAGAGATGACAGTCTTATACTTGACAAGTAAGAAACCATGTAAATACTTTCAAAGTTTGTATTTTGTATAGTATTTTGAAATTAGAATATGTAAATCCTCACAAAAACTTGACAATTTTCCATAACTTGCAGATACAGTAATTGACTTTTGTAGGTCCAGACCTGTACCTGAACCTCTGTACCTGAAAATTGTCTAGGCACACAGCCCTAGGCTGAAGACGCCACAAAAACGGTCCTACCTCCGTTGATCCGGGTTTCGCTGCGCTGAGCAGGTCCGAGAACGCTCCGGCGAGATTCCTCGCGGCGTCCAACAGCCGCTCGCCCTGTCCGTAGTCCTCGAGCAGCGCGGCCACCATCTTGATGCCCTTTGACATCTCGGTGAGGTTGGAGGAGATGGTGGTGACGGCCGAGCCGACCGCGGTGAAGTCTGTCTGCTCCGGCTCACCTGCGGACGGTAACCAACGGCAACCAGGTGTGAGGGAGCGTCTCGAAACGTTTGCTGCACATCTCCTCTCTCCAGACAAAATTACAATGTTTGCATCCAGACCAGATTTCAAGACTTTACCAACTGTTCCTTAAGAATGGAGGAAAGATCCAACCAAGACGTTCCAGAGAATGTCTTCAGATGAATTTCACAAGGAGTATCACCAAAGGTCAAGGTTAAACTAGACACACAGCAAGGTTGCAAGTAAAGAAAAGAATAGTTCATCTACATTAATGCACCAACAAGACTAAGCCCCAATAATGTTACAACAAAAGTAGTCGTCAGATTACTGTTATGACTGAAGTTAAAAATGGAAGTTCAAACCTTGCCGAGAACATACTTTCAACAAAGTTGTGGTCAATGTGGATGAAAACAATGTGGAAAAAACAAAATGAATTGACCCTCAAACCTGAGACCACCTTGGGAAGAAATCCTGGACAACAAAAAACTGTTCCACACCATAGAAATCTTCCTACCCAACTACCATACACATTAACGAAACCGAAGTCCAAGTATTTCCACGAACTTCCTTAATACAACTTTTAGTACTTTCTGAATTATGCAGAAGAGAACTTTCACCAAAATATTAACGAAAAAAACAACATGAACTATGTAAATACACTTTGTTTACCATACTGTACCTTTAGTAAGTAACATTACAGTAGATGAATTATTAAGATAGGCTTTTAATACATGTTAGACAAGCACAATCAGCATTAGTGACTCAAATCTTTTTTAGTCCATTGGTGTAAAAAAAAATCACTGTTGGCTAACATTTTGCGTTTCTTTTTTCAATATCTGTTGACTATATCTTGTCTTTCATGTTTCAGAGCCATAAAAGGGACAAATCGTTACTGTTCTGAGGGTGAGCAGCCCACCCCCAGTACAGTAACGATCCCCCCCTAACGATAGACCGGCACCTTTGACGTTGTTGGGAGTACCGCGGAAGCGATCCACTATTTTCTGGTGCTTCAGATCTGCGTAGCGTCCGGGGGGCATGCGGTTAGCGGAAGCAAGAGAGAGTCAGACACAGCAAGCCAAGAAATAATCCTCTGAACCATCAAATCTACCTTGTACACCCCTTTATCGTGATAGAACAGCCCAGTGCTTAAGGAAAAGAGTTATGCTGGACTGTCTGATTTTAAAAAACAAGGGGTAAGCAAAATATATTTCCTGGTTTGAAAGAGTTTCAGAGAAATCCCTCTTCAAACCATGAAAACTACCTTGCACACCACCATGTTTCAATGGAACACCCAAACACTGGCAGAAAAAAGTTTATTGGACTGTTTAATCTGTGAGAGAAAAAGGAGTGAGAAAGATTTATTTTTTGGTTCAGGGGATAGTCAGAAAGTAGAAAGGAAAAATACTAGCAGTGTTTTAAATATTGTGTTATAATGTAAAAGCATACTTAGGCAAATGTTGTGCATTGAAAGGTATTGCAGCATGCAGTTTAACTAAATGCAGCATGCATTTTAACTTAAATCTTTATCTTCAAAATTCAAACATATTTTTGTGCGAAATGTTTATCAGAAAATAGACTTTTAACTTATGAAAATAAAAATAAAGGAATCTAAATAATCTTACCAACATTTGATAACCCAAAAAAGAAGAATGTAAAAAATATAATAGAAAGTCATCAAATACCTAGTTTTTTCCAATCGTCTGTTGTCATCATGCAAATTAAGATTGCATGCAAGGAAAAAAGCAAGTTAAAACAATATTGTAAATACTGTTAAAAGAAAAGCCATCGAACCAAAGTTTGAAAGGAACTCAAGAACCAAAACCCAAAGAGTTAAACACAGAGCAACCTTCCCCAATTAACAGAAATCCAGGAAAATGAGAACCAACTCAAAATGGCCACCGACCATCACCAAAGCAAAGATAACCAAAAATGGTATAAAACCCCAACGAAAGACAATCAGAACTTACCAAAAACAACTTGAGACATAAAATTAAATCCTAGATGAATAAGTCATACTATATAAAGTTAAACAAACAATGCAAAATACAATGTAAGAAGAATAAATTATTTCGTAAAAAAGAAAATTGAACCGATACCAAGGGAAAGTGGAGTAAGATGGTTTGGAGAGTTAGCACATTTTCAGTATAGAGGGAGCTTGTGTGCCAGTTTGTAAGACCAGGTTTTAAAATCTCACACAAAAAATGGTTAGCCTTGAAACTGTTGAAATAACAGGAAAACCACAGCAAGTTTGGATGCTAAACTGGTTGTACAGAACCAAGGACAACCAGTCCATAGCGAATTTCTACTGAATATGTTTTTTAAAGATAGGTCTAAATGAACAGGTCTGGCACACAAGGTTAGAGAGGGGTTACCTTTCCAAGGTCAAACTTTGTTATGACAAAACAAAAATTTTAGGTAAATTTCACACCACACAAAAAGGTAAATTTTTCACACTCCAGGTGGAGTAAAAATTAGTCAGTTTTGGTAAAAAGATCTATGTTTTTATCTTTAAGAATATTACATCTAAATGTTCTAGGAATATCGACCTTTCATTTTGACCTTTCACACCTGTTCTTTCTGAAAGCAGTGGGGTTTCCCACTTTTTGTAGCAGGGACTGGAGGTCTGAATCACAACCAAAGTGATTTTGCTTGTGAAAATGTGCAAACTTTTGACACCATCCCATCACACCTCTGAGGGGGAATGGGTGCACAGTTCATGACACAGTTTTGCCACATTGTTGGTTCAATATCAAATTGCAACAATGTTTGCTACAAAATCGCAAGAATGTTGCAAATTGTTTGTGTCATGAACTGTTTTCTATGGAGGAAATTTCCCCTTCCCTCCACCCTTGCCACCCCTATTACAGAATCTTGTGATCCAAAATCTGTCAGATAAGTGCCAGAGGTTGGACCAGCCCACTCTGTACCAGGGGTGGCTGTCGGTGGAGGCTGAAGGGAGAGGCTGGGATAAGGGGGTCCTGGTGATCACCTGATGTGAGCGTTACGACGGAGGCTGTAGCGGCGGACATCGCGGCGAGCTGCGACGTCACATTCTGCTTGGAGACGTCTAAGGTGTTCTGCTTCCACTTCAAGGAGGCCTGTGGAGAGGTGAGAACAAGTAAATACATCATTCCTAGAATCTAACACCTTGGTGCTGAACTCCATTCACATAAAGAAAAAACATACCTGTTCCAGAAAAGCTGTGAAAACCTTGTCTCACTAGTTATAGGGATGCTGTCCCTGGTGCTGAACAACAACCACAAATTGGCTTACAGACCTGTCCTTGGTGCTGAACATGCTATCATTTCAATAACAAGCTGTTCATGAAATGTTGCTGATTTATCAGAAGTACCATTAGTCTACATTCTTTGTCCTCATACGTACCGGATCGGACCCCAGTGGCGGCAGCTTGACCCTGGCCCAAAATTCGGCTTGCGCTGCGCTGATCGAGTTGAAGCCGGCGTTAATGTTCCCGGGTTATTAGTAGTTTTTAACTTTTCAATGCTGTTTTTTTGGTTTTTGATTCAAGATTCTAAGGTTTTGATACCAGTTTTGGGTTTATGATACTAGTTTTGGGGTTTTCGACACGAGTTTTCAGGTTTTCGATACTAGTTTTGGGGTTTTCCGTACTAAGCTACAGCTTTTCGACAAACAGAACTCACCGGATCTGACCCCAGTGGCGGCAGCTCTGCCCTGGACCCGAGCTCGGCCTGCGCGGCGCTGATCGAGTTGAAACCGGAGCTGATGTTCCCCATTTATCACTAGTACTAGTCAGTCTAAACTAAAACGATAACCGTTTTTGTACGTACCGGATCTGACCCCAGTGGCGGCAACTCTGCCCTGGACCCGAGCTCGGCCTGCGCGGCGCTGATCGAGTTGAATCCGGAGCTGATGTTCCCCATCAAGGCCTGCTGGGCTTGTGTGTTAATAGGCGGCATGTGAGCGGAGTGGATCTGCCCGCGGATGGTGGCGTACTCGGCCCGTGGCATCGAACCCATAGAGTACGACTCGGCCCCTATTGGTTGAGAGAGAGGAGGAGGGATACTACGTCACACGCATGCCGTTAGTCGGTTTAGACCAAGACGGTTAAGACCAAGTCAGTTTAGACCAAGTCGGTTTAGACCAAGTCGGTTAAGACCAAGTCAGTTTAGACCAAGTCAGTTTAGACCAAGTCGGTTAAGACCAAGTCGGTTTAGACCAAGTCGGTATAGACCAAGTCGGTTTAGACTGCGTCGATCAGTTTTCGACACATGCTTTGGATAAGTCTGTTCTGATATTCTTGTTAACAAACATTTGCAATTGTGAGTCTAGCTCAGTAAAAGTTCTAGACTGCATCAATCAATTTTTGACACATGCTTTGAGGTCTTTTATACTGATACAGTACAGTACAGTATTTGTTAACAAACATGTACATGAGTCATGAGTCTAGGTCATCAGTAAAATTCAGCAAAATTCTGCAAAGTGGACTGTAAAGGAGAGATGATAGTAAATAAGTACATGGTAAAACACACGCTGCTAATAGAAGTATGGTTTGTTGAGGTTCTAAAAGGAACTCCAGCCCATCACAATATATACTGCATGCTGCAAAATCAGAACACTGGAAGTTCTGATCAAAGGAAATCGATTAAAAATTAGACTTCAAGACTGTATGGTGAGTCTTGTTAACTTCCTCTAAGACATATGCAGCTGCTATGTTCTTCTCTTCAACTGCTACAAGATCTAACCAAGGTTCGGAGCAATACTCAAGACGTGAGTGCAGGTGAAGAAGGAATGAAGGAAAGAGGAGGTTTTAGAAGACTGAGGAAGTCTCAAGACAGACAGAAGACGTGCGACTACATCTTGGACCAAGTTTCTCTCGTCTTAGGTGAGAGGAGGGACTACAGGGCTGAGGGTTTAGAAAGTGGTTAGGAGTAAAATGCCACGAGACGGGACCAAATGTGAAGATGAGATAAAATGTCATGAACTGATTTTGAAATGAGCTTCAATTCTTCCACAATTAATAACAGTCTAACTCCAGAATCAAACTAGGTTTTCAAAATGTATAGAAGAAACTAGCAATCATTTTTGTTTTTGATATATTCTTCTGGGACTTCTTTTGTTCAATGACAACAACTCCAATGATGAATCTTCTGTGATGTCAGGAGATGATTTTGAATTTCAACTGTCAAAAAAACTTACTTCTTCAAATGAGCTTAAATTGTGCAATCATGGTGAATGACAGTCATCCTGAATCAAATTGTATTTTTAGATCAAAGTTCTTTTCTGTTGTCTAAGATAATATTGCAATTTCTACCTTATTCTAATATGTTTTGTACAATGTACTTGAAAACCGTTTCATCGTCACATTTGGTCACATGATAAATGTGTGTACACCATCAGCAAAGGGCAGGACAGAAACCTGGAACAAAACTGTCGGGAACAAAAAAAGCAGAAAAGCAGCACAACATGGCCAACCATTCTGTCTTAGAGCAAACACTGGTGACTTTGATATTTGATTTTGACTTTATTAGAATTGCAACAGTGTAATACACGTGGGACACAGGCAGCTTTTGCTGGTGTCGTGACCCACACATAATATACCTGTTTTTACACCTGGGTGGAATGAGGAAAGTCGTGTAAAGTGCCTTTCGCGAGGGCACAACATAGGTGGCGTCAGGGGATTCGAACCCGGGACCACTGGGTTTTGGGCCGAAAACCCTGCCATTACGCTACACGTCCCCACACAATATAGAAAGTCCTTTCTGAGGTTTTAATGGAAACATGCCAAAAGCTGTCCATTTTCACTTGGACCTTGTTGATTAATGTAGTCAAGGTTCACTACAAAGAACATGCTTCACTCCCTCTTTAGTTTGCCATTAACATTTGTCTGACTTTGTCCTTTGTAAGTCTGTATGACCAGTGTTTGCCCAAGTCTCTAACAAGTCGCTCAAGTGCAAGAAGGAAGCAAAATGCAGAAACAACAAACATTAAGACACATCAAGGAGAAAAATGACACAACATGGACTTCAACAGAAATATCAAAATGAAAACATCAGACACAGCAAAACAAGCAAAGCTTGTAACAAAACATTCAAAGAAAAGAGCATGGAATGACAGAAACAAGCAGAGCATTTCTCACACATTTACACAATTCATCAAAGGCACAATACAAAACAGAGGTACCAGTATCAATAAATACATGCAAAGCTGGATTGCAAAGAACTTTCGAAAAGCTATGTAATCAATTTCAAACAATCTATTTTGCATGTGATCTTTGATACTAAGAATGCATTTACATGTGCAGATCAAAACTCAAGTCATGTGACATTACTCCACCAATTAGCATCCATACATTTAAAACCTTACCAGTAAATCAATGCAATGAGACTAGTCATGTGACATCATTTCACCAATCATGATCCAGCAATATCACAAGCCCATCATCATCAAGACAGAAATGCATGGATAGGTAAATTCGAGCGTTGCCATAGCAACTTACCATCGTGTGCGCGCATGACTGCGGGGATGGCGACGGAGCCTTCGTTCACGTGTCCGACCTTGTTCTCCTGGTGTTGCATGATGGTCGCCCTGAGTGGGGAGGGGGGCAAGGTCAGGTGAAAAATGGAACTCTACCTGAAAACCCAGTTTTAGCTTACAGAAATTAATCTCCCACCAGTCTTTACAACAAATACATTTACTGTGTCATTAAGTCAACCATTCAACACTATATACAATGTAGATTTGAAAAGTCATTTTCCAACTGCTAGAATTTTCCAGGTGTCATCCTTAATTTCAAATCGTAAGAGCACTTAACTATTAATCATGACTTCAAATCAATAAAAACAATCCCTTTAATTGATCAGATATAACTTAGATGGATAAAGGAATATACTAAAAGGAATATACTAAAAGTAACTTCCTACACCATGCCATTCTGTTTCCAACGACCTTGGGAGCCGTGACCTTACCTTGCGGGTGAGACGCTGTCCTCCAGCATGGTGGACTCCTCCTCTCCGTCCATTCCAAACCGGTCCTTCCCCTTTTTCTGTGAACACAGCAGACATGACAGGTTCATTCTCCACTCTCTTCCAACCCTCTGCACTAGAAGGCTTTTGATTTACTAATAGTAGTAAGAGATCCTGCTGGTTCAATATATGGATCCAAGTCCGTGGGTCCGTAGGCTCAATCCCAGGGTTGGTCTGGGCTAGGACAGCTTCATTCTCTTTCAAACTCACTCACTCAGCTCCGAATGCCTGCTAAAGGAGCATGGCACCTCTGCATGTGGCTCTGCAAGCAAGTAGGTCTGTTCTTGGCTGCCTCCAAGGTGATGGCTCTTTCAAACCTCTGAGTCTGCACTAATTTTTGGTTTACAAATTGTGCCAAGAGTTCCTGCTGGTTCAGCATATGGATCACAGACCATGGAGCCATGAATCCTTAAGGGTCGGTCCCAGCTCGGACATGTTGTAAGGGATTGCATTCGTCATTTCGGATGGTGACGTAAAGCCGATGGCCTCGTGTATGAGCCTCCAGCGTCAAACCTCTGCACGTAAAAGAACCCAACACAGGCATTGATAAGAGTAGGGGTGGCCCGGTGTGCTAGGCTGAAAACGTGAGTCGTTTCAAAGTCGTCTGGCACTACTGGCTAGTTGAAAAGCATCATGCTTCACCCCAATTTAGGATGCCAAAATTGGTCAATACAAAGAGGGCCTAGCAATAAAGAACCATCCAGTCTGAAAACAAAAGGCCAATGGTAAAACATTGTGTTCAGGACATTTTTTGGCAAGCACACACAGGAGCGAACCCCGACACCTATCGATAAAGCGGGATGAGTTCTTTCACATGCTTGGTCTGTGGCTTTCCTCAAACACATGGCCAACAGCTTGCAGTTACATGTAGTATGCACTTGATTTGATAACTTTAAAGTACTGTGTAATTAATCTAAAAGTAAGTACCACAGACCTTGAGTTATATCGTTGGAACGTCATGAAGTCTGGGTGTGGCTACTGTTGATTAACTACAGTAACTTTCCTTTTAGTGAGGAACATGTCCACGGCACTTAGAAAGTCTGGACAGAAGCTTTCAGACCAGTTTTGATCAATACTGTCCGAATGACTGACTGTACCACTTGTATCTTGATAGGGGGGTGACAAATGTTGTAAAGTTTCTTCAATACAACCTTAGAAACATTTTTAAGACGATAGCTGTTTTTCAATGTAAAGGAAGGAGTCACAAATAAAACCTTTTGAATATTTCTGACAAAATGCTCCTATAGGGAACTTGTTTTTGTAAAAACAGAAGCACATGTTGGATATAATAACTATCTTTATCTTCAATGCTTGTATTTCATGCTGCAAGGTGATATTAATAAACTGAATTTTTTTTGAAGGAGTTACAAGATCAAACCTTATAAGAACTAACAGATGCTCCTGTAGAGACCACGAGATGTCATTGGTTGATTGATGATTGATCAATATCCATTATGTGATCAATAACCCATGACATGCACCACAGTGGCCTGAGTGCTCTTTTTCATTACTTCTCTCAAAGTAGTAGTTACATCATCATCTTTCATTCTATTTCCATCAGCTGATTTCTCATGGGATGGAAGGGATAAATGCCTTACAGAAATGTCTGTGACACACAAGATATAAAGCGAATTTCAATCCCGTCTCTGTCAAAGTTTTCTTTCAAAATTTCTGCTCATTGTTTCTGATAGGGACGTGAACGCAAATTCGCATTGTAGTCACCTAAAACAAAGCTGACATGCCACCAAAAATAAGAACGCCATGAAAACTCAATATGTAAAGCTGAGTAATCTTCAATCTCCATATTTCAGGAAACGGAAAACCCCCCTTTACTGCAAAACGTAGTGGTATTTTTAAAAATTGTAATATTCGAAATTTTAAATAAAAACTGTTTGGTACTGATGAGCCAATCAGAGCCCAGTGTCTGGTTGCCATAGTTACCTTTCTAAGGATGATGTCTATGTACCCAGCGATGAGCTGAGAGATGGTTTCTCCCTCTGTGGTCTGGACCGAGTAGTAGGACTCTGAGTAGTCACCAAAGTCCTGCAGGCAAGGAAACACAGTCAAGCTTTCCAAGAATATCAGTAAAACAAAACTAGAAATGATAGGAAACTTTTCTTTCCAGTGGTTTCTAATTCTTCTGTTTGATTTCTGGCTTTACTTGGATGTTGATTATAATCATTCAAGTCATGAATTTGGCCAAATCGATGAATATAACAATGGCAGTCATGAGAACAAGAATTAGTAATCACACTGCATTATGTTTGCAAAAGCTTGATAATACGTACTCAGAGATCAAAATTGTATGGAAAAATCATCATATGATAGAACAAAATGCTGTCAAGTGAGAAATTTATGTTCTTAGAAATTTACTTTGAAACTCTACTTTTCATTAAGAAAGAGACATTGTGAACTATCGAACAAATCATTCTGCAACATGAATAGTCTAATCCTGGATACCAGAGTACAACATCATTGTATAGTTACGTAAATTGTATAAGAGAGTGCCCCTACCAGTGTGAAGCTCTTGGGGGAGGCTGCCCACCTCCTGACGGTGGTGAGGGGCCACACCTTCAGGATCTCCTTCGTCTTCTCGTCCACCCGCATCACCGAGTCCTTCGTGATGCCCAGGAGCCGCGGGACAAGCTTGTTCTTACCCTTCATCTTCTCCTGTAGGGTGGTAAAATAAGGTTACAGTACTGTAACTGCTCTAGTTTTTATGGAACAGCAAACTTGTATTACTGAGTCCTTTGTGAGGCCCAGAAGTTGCGGTACCAACTTGTTCTTACCCTTCATCTTTTCCTGTAGGGGGAGGGGGGCAAAATATAGTTACAGTAACAGTTCTAGTTTGTTTGGAACAGCAAACAGGTATTACTGAGTCCTTTGTGATCCCTGGCAGTCGAGGTACCTGCTTGTTCTTACCCTTCATCTTCTTCTACAGGGGGAGGGTAAAATGTATCATCTGACTGATGAACTCAAAGAATGATGACGTCTCCTAAATTGATCTTCACATCTGATTGGTCAATTTCAGGTCTGTGAATACTCCAATTAAATCCTAGGTTTGTGTTTCATCTTCCAATTGGTCTAGAATAAAGATTTTTACAGTCTAAAGGCATCCACTACATAACAATCTTAGATCACAAACACTACATTCAACATCCTTTAACATGGCAACATCATCTAAGTCTTCTATCAATTTCAATCACAATTCAAATCTTTTAAAATAAGTTTGAGAACGAGGAAACAAAGTTTTCGTTATCCTTGCAGAGGTGCAGACAAAAATGTTAGGAATATGACGAATCAAAGCCAAGACGTCTTGCGTCTCACCTTGACGAGGAAGAAGGTGACCCCGTACGTCTTGAGGGAGCGGCACTGCTGGGTGTACCTGACCTTGGCGTCCAGCTCGGACAGACCCGCCAGCTTCCGGTGCTCCAGCCAGATCTTCTTCTCTATCCCCTTGTTCTTAACGTACTCCTTGGGTAGGAACTCTTTAAGGCTGGGGGGGGGGGGGGGGGGAGGGGAGGGGGAGTCAAGATGTTACAAATAAGATTCTTCGCATACATGGATGACTTGGGCAAGACTTGAGACAAGAAGATGCTATAAATTTAGACTTCGATGTAAAAGTACAAATTCACTCAAAGGTTGTTCTTTAAATCCTCTTTAAAAAAGCAGAAATTCCTTCAGCACTGCCCAGTATTCATTCTAAAGCTTAAGCACATTCTAACTTCCTAGATGAACATTTAAGTTTCAAGTATCATCTAAAAGTGAAAAGGTATGCTTGTTTCTTCATTATCGTATCTTTATTTCCATGATCATTTTGGGTTTCTTCAAAGATAAAAAAAGATTGTCACACACTTGAAAACAATTTTCCTCATTTCACGTGACGAGTCTACTAAGACTGGATTAACTATAAGAGCCCTAGGTTGGCAAGGCTGTATTTGGTGCAACTTACTCGAGGAATCCTGACTTGTGTTTTGTCTCGATGTGATCTCCAAACTGGATCTGTGTCTGGTACGCCGCGAACATCATGGCCTCGTCAACCGTTACCGGGTGGGTCCCGTTCAGGATACCGTCTCGCGCCTGTACGAACACACAAGTTAGAACATGTTAGAACATCATCGCCATGACAACCGTTACCAGGTGTGTCCCGTTCAGGATACCGTCTCTTGCCTGTACGAACACACAAGTTAGAACATGTTAGAACATCATCGCCATGACAACCGTTACCGAGTAGGTCCCGTTCAGGATACCATCTCGTGCCTATAAAACACAAGTCCAAGTTCATGTTAGTTACAAAGTTAAAATACTTCCAATTATCCAATAGTACCATTCTCTACAAAGGGGCAGAGCCCATCTCTGTTTCTATATGCCCTTGGGCCACACAGGCTACTACAGCAGGGGGCTAGTCCACTGGCGGTGGTGTATGTTCCACTTACATATTCTTAACTCCCAACACCCATACACACAGGCTACTACAGCAGGGGGATAATCCACTGGTGGTGGTGTGTGTTCAACTCCCATACTCTTTGTCATATATTAAGTGCTGAGTGATAAGCAGAGAAAGCAGTATGTATACCATTCTTTCAAGTCTTTGTTATGACCTGCAAAGCCACAAGTGTGAGAACAGGTAAAACCAAATTCATGGAGGTATGAAGGACTCAGTTTACTAAGTCCTATAACTTTTGTCAGCAGACATCTTGTTCAAGGCGCAAACAGGTTGAGGGCAAGATGAGATGGTCAACCAACACCGCATTGCCAAGACTTAGTATATCACGAAGCATAATTTATCATTGTTGAGTGTTGTTGGGGTAACTTCACTGGACTTAGATAAAAAAGAACGTACAAACAGGCATTGTTTGATGTAGGATAACAAGTAGAAGTAGCATAGTGATTCAGTTATGCAGTATTATGGTAACAATTTAGACTGTTTAATAGAAAATCAAGGGGCAAGACCTTCCAATACCTAAGTTGCTGTCAGGTGCAAGTCTGAAACATAATCTTTGTACATGTAATTTAGAAGCCAGTACTGACAATAGCCTCCACAGCCAATCACTAGGAATTGTAACCTTAGTTGGCTTGGCAAGGACTACAAAGTGGGGACGCAACTCCGTGAAGAACTGTCCTGCAGCATCTGCTTAGAGCTGTTCACCAGGCCCAAGGTGCTGTGGACATCTGTGTACCTTTTGCCATGACTGCCTACAAGTCATTGCAAGCAGGTGTGTGTCCTCCTAATGGTTATATGCTGTTGTCAGGTGCAAGTCTGAAACCTCATCTGCATGTGTAACCGAGAAGTCAGTACAGACAATAGCCTCCACAGGTACGTAGTTATAACATAGAACTGTAAACCTTAGTATAGGTTTGGGGAGGACAACAATATGCCTGCACCCTCAAGTTTTGGGACACAAATCCGTGAAGAACTGTCTTGCAGCATCTGCCTGGTGCTGCCATGAAGAGAGGGGAGAGACCTTCCAGTGCCAAAGGTGTTGTCATGTACAAGTCTGAAACATAATCTGTGTAATCGAGAAGCCACAACTGACAATAATATTACAGGCAATAACCTGAGAATGCAGCTTTTAGTCTGAAACCTTAACTGTGAAAACTAGATGCCAGCACAGACAATAGGGCTATTCATGGGCAGTCAATGGAACTGTTACCTTGGGGGTCTTGGGAAGGACAACAAAATGGCAGCTGCACCGTCAAGTTTGGGGATGTAACTCTGAGAAGAACTGACCTGCAGCATCTGCCTGGAGCTGTTCACCAGGCCCAAGGTGCTGCCCTGTCAGCACACCTTCTGTCAGGACTGTCTACAGAACCTTGCAGTGCCCAAACTGGCTGCTGTCAGTAGGTCAGTCTATCTAGTAAAGGTGTTGAATGTTTACCTGACAACCACCTAGTTACAAGTCTGTGTGAAGGGGTTCAGAACCAAGTCCTTTTGCCATGTGGTAGGCAATGAAGACAACCTGGTTTGGAAACAGTGCAGTTTTCACCCCTCTGAGAGACTTAAGCTCTACTGTAAACAGTGCCAGGTGCCTTTGAGTGTAGATTGTGTTGAAGAATACCACGAAGGGAATCCTACAATAGATGTCAACAAACTGTCTGCTGCCTGTGACAAAGTACATTGTAGAACAAGACATTAGCATGGAGAGTTTGAGTTACTTGGTCAGAAAATACTGACAACTCCTGTCTAAACTCTGCTGAGTGTCTTCCAACCCACAGACACAGAAGTACTGATATTGGGACAAGTAACAGTCCAGTCTACCCCAGTCCCAGCAGCAACTATGGCAGAGGTCGTAGATCGTCACCATGGTGAGCACAGGGATGGGTCAGAAGAGCCGCCCCATGAAGAACCATCTTGTTGCCTGTGTCTTGGGCTGTCCAAGGTGTCCCCGAAGCAAGAAACCCCTAGTCTGGACAATGTTGAGGACCATGCAAGGACACGACAGCCCCTCCAACGTGAAACTGAGTCGGTCAGACCTGTCCAAACCCAGCCTGCTGCCTTCCAGCCCACAAGAAACCAAAGGGATCCTCCTCAGCCTACACACACCCCAGTGCCAGGAAGAGAACAAATAGCAGCCCAGTCTCCCCCATCTGCACCAATCCCAGCAGCATCTTCATCTAATGATGACATTGATGAGGGCAAAGGTCATCACCATGGTAACCAAGAGCAAGGGGTCTCAGAGTCAACAGACATACCAGGGCCAGAACTGGGACAAGAGACAGTCCAGTCTCTCCAATCGGCACCAATCCTAGAATCAGAGGACGAAGGTGATCCAGAAAGAGATGAAGAAGAAGATGAGGATCTGTTAGAACCAGGAAGATTTGAAAGCGTTACTGGTTTGGTTGTGTCAGAGGAAGGCGAAATCTTTGTGCCAGACGGCTGGAACAAGAGAATCCAAGTCTTCACCCTGCAGGGAACATTTGTCAGACAGTTCCCAGCAGTCATGTCAGGTGAGGAGGAGATGTACCCACGTGATGTGGCCATGGATGGAGAGGGGAACCTGTGGGTGGTGGGGAAGATAGAGGCCATGCATGGTGAGAGTAACTCGGGGAGCTCAAAACAAGTACATGTAGTAGCTGTACAGTACGACATACAGGGCAAGATTATAAGCAAGTTTGACATACAGGGGATAGATTGGGTGGCAAAGGTTGCTGTGGACACCAGGAGGAACCACATTCTTGTAATGCATCATACAGAAGCGGAGAACAATAAAGACAGCAGTGATGAAATTAAGATGAACACAGAAGTGCAGGTGCTCGGGCCAGATGGGACATTCGTGAAAACTTTGAGTCTGCACCAGGGGATCAGGTATCTAGAGGACATCACCGTGGACAGGGAGGGGAACATTCTTGTGTCAGACCTGAGCAATCACTATGTCTATGTGTACAGTGCTGACGGACAGTTTCTGTTCCAGTTTGGAGGTAAGGGAAGTGGTGAAGGTCAGCTGAAGCATCCCTGTGGCATCTGTACAGACGAGGCAGGTAACATCATCGTGGCAGATCAATCTAACTGCCGTGTGGAGATGTTTGACAAGACAGGAAAATTCCTCAAACACATTGATACAGACATAGAGTTACCAACGGTTGTTGCTATGGCAACACAGGGGCAACTGGTTGTCAGCTATAAGATGGATGACATAGACAATCAAGCATTCTGTGTTATTTCCTATGAGTCAGTACTGGGCTATGTCAAAGTCTATTCTACTAAATCTGCACCCGTAGCAAGAGTCACAGGTCATCAGGGAAGTGAGGATCTACCCAGCAGGATCACAATTGGTGGGGAGGGTTACCGACCTGGAAGATTTCGATATCCTACTGGTGCAGCAGTGTCCGAGGAAGGGGAGATCTTTGTGACAGATGGTCACAACAGAATCCAAGTGTTCACCCTGCAGGGAACATTTGTGAGACACTTCTCAACAGTCGTGTCGGGTGAGGAGGAGATATACGCATCTGATGTGACCATGGACGGGGAGGGGAACCTGTGGGTGGTGGGGGGTAGAGACTATGACTTTGCTGTGCAGTACGACACGCAGGGCAGGGTGCTGAGGAAATTTGAACTACAGGAGACAGGGAATGCAAGAGGAGTTGCCGTGGACACCAGGAGGAACCACATCCTCATCACACAAACCACAGAGGACTGGCCAGACCTGCATGGTGAAATTCTGCTGTTCAGGCCAGATGGGACACTTGTGAGAAGTATCGGTGAGCAGCAGGGGATGAAGTACCCACATTTCATCACTGTGGACGGGGAGAGGAACATTCTTGTGACAGACAGTAACAATCACTGTATCTTTGTGTACAACGAGGACGGACAGTTTCTGTTCCAGTTTGGAGGTGAGGGAAGTGGTGAAGGTCAGCTGCAGTATCCTAGTGGCATTTGTACAGACAGGGCAGGTAACATCATTGTGGCAGACAGGGGAAATGGCCGCGTGGTGATGTTTGACAAGACAGGCAAGTTCCTCAATCAAATCTCTGATGAGTTTGAAATCTGGAGTGACCTTCAGGCTGTTGCCATCTCACCACAGGGACAGCTGGTGGTTAACAATATGTTTCTCCATAAGGTCATTGTATTTCAGAACTACTGACATTGACATCATGAGTTCTACCCTCTAGAACAATGTATACTTAGACTTTTGAGGTGACGACAGCAAATGAATCTGAAAAACCATTTAATGTCATGCAACCCTACATTTACCTCCAAGCATACCAAAACAATGCATTGTGTTTTCAAGGGTAAAGTTCACCTGTGGGTGGATCAAGGTGTATTGAAAGAACTAATCAGTACCAAGAGAGTAATATTGTAAATTGCAAAAATAAGTATTGTAACAGATTTATGCTACCTATGCTTAGTTAATTCATTTATAATAGCATCTGTTAAGCATTTTACGGCATGTTCTTTTGAGTAGTTTGTAAATGATCTAATTAATTGTCAGGATAGAGTTATCTACAACAATAGCAGTCGTGAGCCAATGATACTGTCAACATTTATCTACTTGTCATCAACTGAACACTATGATCTCAAGTCTCCAATATTTGTAAAGATACTGTGCAGAGTCTTAAAGTAGTGGCATATGAATGATTTTGTTTTCATTGCCAATTAAATAAAGCAGTGTGATTTAACATTCTTGCTTTTTTTTCTTTTGAATTGTTTAATTTGTTGCACTCATCCTTAACATCAGTAGCTACTAATTAATTAAGGGTTAATGACCCACCTTGAGGCGTATATGGTGTCATAACTACTGAATAAAATCACTAGTGAGTGTTACACCATAAATCTAACTTTAAATATTCACGGAATCTGTTTGTTTGTTGTTTTCATGGTCACTTGTCCACCACAAACTAAGCACACCAGGTCCTGCATTTCAACTGTGCTCTTAGTAATGTTGCAGCAATACAGTACAGTATATATCTGTAGGTCAAGTTTGTCTGCTCACATTGTGGTGGTGCCAACATCCTGTGTCCCCAAGTAAATAGGACAAGTCAGCCAAAGTACATGAGGGAAACATTGTGCTTATATTTAAGCAATATCTACCATAAACAACATGGCGAATTCCATCTCCTACTCCTACATGGATCAAGACAAAATCCAGTTCTCCTTTTCGATATAGCATTATAGGCTTTCCTTTTGTTGCCTTACAAGAATGCACAATGGCTTGAAGACTGTGAGCAACCAAAGACCACCCATACCCCATAAACAGAAATTTGTTGAAGGTTTTCACTCAACCTGGCTTCAAGCCAAGTAATTGTAATTTGAACCTGTAACCCCTCCTTGCTCCTCAAGGTGGACTGATCCAGGTAACCTGACCTTTGCCCTCAGGCTGGGCCACCACATCAGAAAAACAAACAAGATGGCGGCGGCAAAGCCTCAGAGCCTCGGGCAGAAAATCCTACAGGAAGAACTGTCCTGCAGCATCTGCCTGGAGCTGTTCACCAGGCCCAAGGTGCTGCCCTGTCAGCACACCTTCTGTCAGGACTGTCTTCAGGTGTACTTTGGAGACTCACAAGAACCCTCGAAGTGCCCTACCTGTGACCTTGAGGTCAGTCTACCACCTGAAGGAGTTACAGGTCTACCTGACAACCAATCAGCTGCAAAAATGTGTGAAAAACTTAAGAGAACTAATGCAAATGACGACAAATATGCCAAGCCTAGAAACAAGTGCAGCATGCACCCTATAGAAGACTACAGGCTGTACTGTACACAGTGTAACGTACCGGTATGTTATGTTTGCCTGGAGGAAACTCACGATGGACACAGCATGACCTCGATAAAGAAAGCCACCAAGGAACGCAAACCTGCCGTTCAGACGCTTCTCAAAGAGGGGAAGGAGATTCTGGGAACCTACCACGACGTGCTGAAGGACATGAGGGAGGAAGAGAAACGTTTACTTGAGAAGAAGAGGGAAACAGACAGAAGCATCATCGAAGCTTACGAGAGGACGCTGAAGGAGTTCGAGCGGACGGCGAACCGTTTACGTCTACGAGTTCAGGAGAAACACAACGAGAACACGTTAGCGAGGCAACGACAGATGGAGAGCGTACAGCGAGAAGTAGACGAACTGGCGGCCGCTTGCAACCAGGCAGAGCAAGAAATGGCGCAAGGTGATGCAACCTTTCTCGTGCGTGAAGATTGTTTGACAGAAGTCGTTGAGAAATACAGAGGGGCACCGCTACCACCCCCTCTTCGTACTCAAATCATTGATTTTCATCCCAAGAACTTTGACAACATGCCAGAACCGCTAGGTGAAATAGTTGTTGGTGCTACTGCAGCTATGTCAAAGGGCAGAGGTGATCACCAAGGTCAAGGTCGGCAGCAGGACAGGGTGACCTTTGGAGGTCAGGGGTCAGAAAAGGGTAAGTTTGACCAGCCGTTTGGTGTGGCTGTGTCAGAGGAAGGGGAGATCTTTGTAGGAGACTTTGGAAACCAGAGAATCCAAGTCTTCACCCTGCAGGGAACATTCGTCCGACAGTTTCCAACATTTGTGCAAAACGAACAATGTGAGTCTGAACCTGAACAGAAGATGTACCCACACGATGTGGCCATGGACAGGGAGGGGAACCTGTGGGTGGTAGGGAACACAGACTCAACCCAAGCTGCCGTACAGTACAACAAACAGGGCAGCGTGCTGAGCAGGATCGACTTACTACACACCAACTGGTTCCGCAGCGTTGCCATGGATACCAGTCGGAACCAGCTCCTCATCACCCAGGCAACCGGAGACTTCGGGACCTGGCAGGGCGGTGTCCAGGTGTTCACACCAGACGGGACGCTTGTGAGAACGGTGGGGGAACAACAAGGGAAGCGACCACGGTATCTCGCAGTCAACAGCGAAGGAAACATTTTCGTCTCGCAGTTCACACCTCACAGCGTGTCTGTCTTTGACCGTGACGGAGAGTTCAAGCTCAAGTTCGGAGAAGAGGGAAATGGAGGAAACAGGCTGATTAGACCAAGCGGCATCTGCACTGTGCATTCTGGCAATGTCGTGCTGTGTGACACTGGTACAACGGAGCCAGGGCGCGTGGTGATGTTCGACAACTTTGGCAGGTTTCTCAAGAACGTTGCGACGGACATGAAGCGTCCATGGGCCATTGCCATGGCAACGAAGGGACAGCTGGTGGTCACAGACTGCAAGGACCACACTGTAACAATTTTACGCAGTATTTGAAAATATCAGTAGCTGTACATGGCCACCCTAAACTGGCAAAAGTTAAAACCTTTCTGTACTTGGACATGGATGGAGTGATAAAAAACTTAGACATTTTTGAAAGACACAGTAGCCAAATGCATATACAGGGTGTCCCGAAAGGTACAGGCATTGAGCAGTGCTATATGTGGATGACTCAAATAGTGTCTAAAATACCTACAACAGCAATCCATGTTGTTAATGTTTTAGCTCAATAGAGGCGCTAGTGTGTGCGAGTATACATAAACTAGGTAAGCTTATTACACTTCACATTGCAGCAGCGACACCTTGCAGCAGTACAAAGTATTGCAGGTACAAGCTGATTGGAACCAGGAGCTCAACTGTGAGGCTGCTTCCAGTTGAGGTATTGGGATATGACACTGCAGGGACATCTATAAACAGATGAGAAATTTCCCTACCTGTACGTAGAGCAGGTTGAGCTGGACGGGGTCCCTGGAGTCCACGTTCTGGTCCGAGTAGAAAAACTTCCTCCTCAGAAGGAGAGTCTCTGTGTCATCAATGCCCTGCTCTCTCAGGGTGCGCCCGTGGTCCAACCAGTTCACTGGGGGAGTAGAGAGATATCTGTTACTTAAACTTTGAAGGAAAACCACAAGTCTCTGAGAATATAAACCACAGGAGCATTTCTGTGTCATGTTCTCTCAGGGTGCGCCCGTGGTCAAGCCAGTTCACTGAGGGAGGAGAGAGATATCTGTTACTTAAACTTTGAAGGAAAACCACAAGTCTCTGAGAATAGAAACCACAGGAGCATTTCTGTGTCATGTTCTCTCAGGGTGCGCCCGTGGTCCAACCAGTTCACTGGGAAAAGTTGGAAAGGAACACAGTTAAGTGACTTCATGGGAAAACGTGAAAAAGTATCCAAAGATTTCAAACTAGATCAGATTCTACAGCAGTCAATACACAGACAATCACAGACCTCTTGGCATGTAATCCCATCGCATTGGCCTGCCTATGATTGCTGCCTTATCTTATCTAGGTTCTGAACCTTCAATCAACCATTCCTGATGAACATTTTCTGAATTTCAAAAGGCTTCACTTATCTTAGGTTGAAATCATTTGTGAAAATCAAAATTTGTGAGGTTCGAAATTTGTGAGATTCAAACTAAGATCTTTTCAATATTATGACTATGATTCCCTTCCTTTACATACAAATTAAGGGCAAAATACAAAGTTACCTGAAGACCAGTATTACATGATGAGACATATTACAGTACATATATTTTTAGTTTTTTGAAGAGAATGACTACTTACGCTCGTCGTCTGTGTGCAGTTTCTTCTTCAGTGCTTCCATCTTCTTCTCATCCCTCTGCAGAGTTCGGTCCTGTGCAGTGCAGTACAGAATCATAGGGATGTCAGTATCAATCATCAATCAATACATCAGTCAATGTATCAATCAATCAATCAATCAATTATTTCATACAGACTTCTTTGAGTTCAAATAAGAGGTCAGGAGTGAACATGAAGTACTAGCATCTGTAAATCAGTCCATAGTGAATTATATATTCATATCCATATGGTGTTGAATTTTTCTGTTGCTATTATGATATTAAAAGCATGTAGCACCTATTGAATAAAGGAGAGGACATGGTGCCTTTGAGTGTTGGCAATACAGAAACATTTCAGAAAGAAACAAAGTAGCATCTACGTTGTTGTGTTTTCAAAGAAAGGTAAGGCATGTCTGCATATAATTGAGTGATTGAATGAGCTGCCAATGTTTGATTTTTGTATATTAAAATCAAATCTTTACAAGCGATCCTTCCAAAAGTTAATCTTTTCTCTCTAACATTGGCCTTAGTTATCACATCTTCTTGTCTTGTTCTCAACAACAACACTAGAAGTTCAAGGCAAGCGAGGTCGGGGGTTAGTTCTCGTCAAATCAGACCACACACAGATACAAGTACATTGAAGGCAGTGTCTAAAATCAACCCAGACTCCCTGCTGCAATTACACCATGCATCAAGTACAGTACATGTACACTATATATTTGTCCTTGCAGGCTGTTTTTTCTCTGGTCACATAAACAGACAAATCAACAGCAGAAATAGACAAATTGACAGAAGAAATTGTGGAGCAAATATCCTTAAATTTGTGTACTGTTAGGGTGCATAGACAAGTGGTTATTAGGTAGTCACAAAATTCAGGCACAGAAAAATTACTGTCTTAGCCACCTGGCAAAACAGTTTGACACACAGGCACTGAGTTTGGATGCAGATGACAGCAACACAGGACAAGCAAATGACCGTCATGTTCCATGCCATGGTTGCCATGACGA
The DNA here is from genome assembly GCA_035149815.1 of Branchiostoma lanceolatum. NCBI lineage: Eukaryota > Metazoa > Chordata > Leptocardii > Amphioxiformes > Branchiostomatidae > Branchiostoma > Branchiostoma lanceolatum. Next base: position 15,029,083 of record CM068884.1, read on the forward strand.
CTGGCATGGTTGCCGTGACTACCGGCACAGTTGCCATGGCAACGCGACTTACCAAACTCAGCCGTGTCATGGTTCTCGTCATGGTACCATAGTAATTCTTATTCAGCGGGCGGAGAAGAACAGAGCGAGAGAAGAAAGATGGTGAGATGGAGAGAATGAGAAAAAGAGGAGAGAAGTAGAGATGACAGAGCGAGTGAACGTGGTGAAAACAAAATCAAACTTTGGGCCATTCCATTAAAACTTGAGGGAGGGATGCAAATTAAAAAAAGCTGCTGAATCTTTTTTCAACATTTCCTCTTAAAAAAACAATTTTTTGAGGTCGCTCAAGCTTGCTTTTCTAAATCATATATCACAATTTCTTTAAACACAATTTCTTTAAAAGCTTTAAAACATGCCTGCACCCCCTCAATAAGAACTTAATGGAATGGCCTAGTAGCTACAAGTTTAAACAAAGTTGAAAGTTATAAAATAAAAGAGATACAAAAAATATAAATTTCCTCCAAGAAGCAACACCCATATGTCATAAAATGATACAATCCCAGTCAGACATTGGGACACTTCATCATTCCTTCATCATTTGTCATCTTTCTTAATGACAAAAGTGGACTATTCCACTATATGTCATAAGGGTGTGACAACTGGAAAGGCAGTTCAGCATAGCAGCAGACAGGAGGGAAGAAGCAAAGAAAGAGATGAGAAAATTTGTGAAGTTCAAAAATAAAATGTATTTCTTTCCGTGACTAACTTATCTCAAGCAACTTCCCTTGTAGGAAATCCTGGGGACCATTCATAATCATCAATGTTTGACACCAAGCAAAATTTGACCATTGAACAAAGCTTAAAATCATAATGGCAGAATTAAAGAAAGCTCTTAAGAAAATTTCAAGACATAAGAAACCAGAGCACAAATGTCAGGAATGGGTCAATTTCATAAAAGTTTTTGTTTACAAAAGATACACAAACTGCTAGATAGCATTCCCTTGGTGATGTAAGATTTTGCTTGCTGCAAACAATGATGTTACAGATCGGTCCCCAGTCCTTGGTGTCTGCGGATATGAAGTAGAAAGCGGTACGTACGCTGATTCCTCCTACCTTCTTGACGGGGGTGGGGGGCTCTGCCGCCTCCCGAATCTTCTCCCCCTCCCGAACCAGCGAGTACTCATCGTGGTTCGTGATGCCTGAGAATAAAAAGATGAAGGTCATGATCAACGTTATCTAACAACAACACAATAAGAGCGTTCATTTTTGCTTCTGCTATAAAAAAACAGTTGCTGTCATAAAACAGGCAACACAAATACAACAACTAAAAATTTTGGGATTGCTAAAAAATCTTTGTCAAACAGAATCATTCATTTTCAATGCATGAAACAATGTTGAATACTGTGCTTAAAAAACAAGTCCCCCCCCCCCCACCAAAAAAAACACATAATGTTCAAACGTGTACATTGTACTTTTGGTAGAAAAGGAAGTTTTTCAATTCCAACCTACAACAGTAAGTTGCTGGCCCCTACCCAACTTTTAGTTTTGAGCAAACACTGTGTCTTACTTACCTTTCCTGTGGCACAATTCTCACTACCCTCCTTTTGAAACCCTCTATGACACACATGGCAATCCTGTTCAACTTCTTCCACCGAGAAAATTCTAAAGACCTTCTGTACATCCTTAAGACAACTAGAACCATCTTGAAGACTAAGTGAAGCCTGCTGGATAGTCTTAAACCTTGCCAAGACATGGTAACGGTTTTGAGATGCGACCGTTTTTCTGGCTGCAAACAACTGACGCTGACAAAGGAGGTATCTTTTTATCTGCGTTTTCCGTTTTGAAAAATGCTAATCTTGAAACTGCAGACCGATTACTCAATCCTAAGGGAAGGAAGTGATATTTCAAAGGCGGTCGGACGTCTTGCTGAGTTGTAAAAACCATAATTCTCCAACCCACACACTTCTTTTATTCTTCCTTACAATTTGCATTAGACTTTGTCAACATGTACCCTTCCTACAGTTAAAGAAGCGTTTTTCATTTCCTCTGGCATCCTTGACCCCTATTTTTTTAGTAAAACGACCCTCTTCCTGCATAGGATGTACACAGATTTGGAACAGTGCACTTCATCAATAGGGGTGGGCAGGCCACACTTCTCTCAACATTGAAAAAGATTGACAGGACCACCCCACTTGCTGTACTTTTCTGCCAGCATCCCCACAAAGCAATGGTACAGTCCAATTTATGCTTACATGCTGCCTGTCACTGGAATAGACCACTTCTCAAACAGGGGGATCAGAGCAACTTCCTAATTAGTGGACCCCCTTCTGAAGGCAGCAGTTTCCACGTTTAATGACCCAGAAACTGCATTGTCCGACTTCGCCTGACTGGAAACGGAACAGACAGCGTAATCACCAAGGTCGTGACCTCTGCATCCCCCAAACCCACCCCCGGGTTATTTGCGGAGACTTCTGTCCCTTTTTCTGCTGTAATTTTGCGACCCCCACTGGGATTTCGTCACAGTTGGTCGTTTCTTCCGAAGTCTTAACCACCGCCCCTGACCTCCGCCTTCCTTGTTTACAGATTTTTTCGTTTCAGCGTTTCCTACGCTTTTCTTTCAAGGTGCAGCTGGCGGCTGTTTCTGTGCCAAATTGGCTGAGATAATATTTCCTGATGCTGAATTTTTATATCCTTCAGTTTTAATCGGACAAAGTTAACAAGTACAGTCAGCCTTTCTGGCAAACTTTGGTTTTTACTGATCTTTTTATGATTTAAACATTTCTTTTGTCATAACTGCAGTAATTTTCATTCCTCTAAAAGAGGGAGAATGGTATATATGATAAGTGATATGGTGGTGGTCAAAATAAAACCTTGAAGAATAAAAAGACAACTCCAGTCAAAACTACCTAAGAAGACCACTCAGGGAACTGCTAAAATCTGGTCTATGTAGTCAGGTGGTCACTATAGACAGGATTCTTAATGCTTGGGTTTAATGGGAAAAAATATCTAAGGGATGTCTGTCTTTATGTAGACGTGGTCACAGGTACAGGTTTAACTGCATAATTGACCAAAAACTTGACAGAAAATTTTTGTCTTTTCATTTTTTCTAAATTATAATCTGTAGTGTACAAAGTCATGTATGATTCCTGAGGGTTTCTCACCGATGCGTGTGCAGATGGTGACCAGTAGCTGGGCAACTGTGTGGCTGTCGTCAACCTAGGAACACAGGAAACATAGCATCACGTTAGAGGGCAACATTCACATCACAGTAAACATAGCATCACCTTAGTGAACAACATTCACATCACAGTAAACATAGCATCACATTAGTGAACAACATTCACATCACAGGAAACATAGCATCACATTAGTGAACAACATTCACATCACAGGAAACATAGCATCACATTAGTGAACAACATTCACAATCAAGTAAACATAGCATCACATTTATAGAGAACAACATTAAATTGTGTTTGTAGTAAACACAATATTACATTACATACTGCTAACAATGACAGTAAACATACATTTAGCACTACACCACCCTAAAGATTCAGAAATAAATATATAAAAAAATTTTGAAACATAATTTTGCTACCTCAACTTTATAATACAATGCTTCAAAATTAGGCAATTTGGTAATCTTTTTTCTTGCCTGGCAGTTTCATTTTCTTTCAATTTTCTATGCCTGGTAATGCATTCAACTACATCTGAAGGCAAATTTTAATGCTTTTCAAAACAATAGCTATATTTTGGAAGACTACAAGAGTCAGGAACAGAAGCGCTGTACTACAGACAGCTGTTTTAACTCCGCCCGACTTGATTCAGTTTCAGACTGATGAAGGGATCTAAGTGGCTTCAGCACTCAGCTAATTTAGTTTGCAGGCGGCGCTGTCGATAAATCGTCAAGGCGATGTCGATAAAGCAGCAAACGTACGGCGCTACGCAAGACAGACGAGCTGGCGGATGGACCCTACTGACCCTGCATCAGTTTAATTAAGTTCAGTTTGGCTGTGGGACACTTTGTCATGGGTGGAACACTAGAACAGGGCGGGTCTCTTCTACAGAAGGCTGTACAAAGGTAAACCATGGACAGTAGGGTACGCAGGTTGGCACAGGACTAAAACAGCTGTGCAGGTATTTTTGACGTCTACTTACAAAATAATGTATGTACACTTTGTCATGGGTAGAAGGCTGTACAAAGGTGAAATAACAGGGCTGGACATTCAAGCTGGTAAAGTGCAGGTAAAATCGGGGTTGTGCAGGTATTTCTGATGTCTACCCTGCATCAGTTTAATTAAGTTCAGTTTGGCTGTGGGACACTTTGTCATGGGTGGAACACTAGAACAGGGCTGGGTCTCTTTTACAGATGGCTGTACAAAGGTAAAATAAGAGGGCTGGACACTCAACCTGTGCAGGTTAGTGCAGGTATGACTGGGGTTGTGCACTGCACTGACCCCCATCAGTTTAATTAAGTTCAGTTTGGCTGTGGGGACACTTTGTCATGGGGGAACACTAGAACAGGGTGGGTCTCTGTCACAGAAGGCTGTACAAAGGTAAACCATGGACAGTAGGGTTGTATATACGGTATGCAGGTTGGCACAGGGCTATAAAAAGCTGTGCAGGTATTTTTGATCTACTTACAAAATAATACTCAGTGTATATTTTGTCATGGGTAGAACACTAGAACAGGGCGGGTCTCTTCTATAGAAGGCTGCACAAAGGTAAACCATGGACAGTAGCTTGGAAAAACCACCTGCAAATATGCAGGTTAGTGCAGGCATGACTGGAGTTGTTTCTACCTGCACCCAACCTGTACTGTACCTCAGCTTTGCTGTAGGGCTACTTTGTCATGGGTGGAACACTAGAACAGTGTGGGTCTCTTCTACAGAAGGCTGTACAAAGGTAGTACATGGACCGAAGCCTGGAAATACCACTGCATATATGCAGGCTAGTGCAGGTATGACTGGAGTTGTGCACTGTTGTCTATCTGCACCCAACCTGTACTGTACCTCAGCTTTGCTGTGGGGCACTTTGTCAAGAGTGGAACACTAGAACAGTTACAGGGATAGGTCTCTTCTACAGAAGGCTGTACAAAGGTAGTACATGGATAGTAGCCTGGAAATACCACCTGCATATATGCAGGTTAGTGAGTTGTGTCTACCTGCACCTACATTTTGTACAACCTGTACTGTAACTCAGCTTTGCTGTAGGGCTACTTTGTCAAGGGTGGAACACTAGAACAGGGTGGGTCTCTTGTATAGAAGGCTGTACAAAGGTAAAACATGTACAGTAGGGCTAGACAGGAAAAGAAAAGAGGCAAGAAGATGTTCTACCCACCATGACTGTCTTGACTGTTCCGTCCAACATTCTGACCTTCAGCGGTCGGTGTTTCTTCTTATATTCCAACAAATCCTGAAAAAAAACATGAGGAGAAAACTTTAAAAAGTTACTTCTAAAATACTAATTTAATCTTTCTTTAAAACACCAGCAAAGTCAACATCCAATCGCAGATTTGCGTTTAGACAGGTGATGCACATGTAGAGTGAAATGTGCTGTTTTATTAGTTGCCATTATGTAACTTCACTTATATACTAAACATCCAGAAACAAGTTGAACAACTGTCACCATCACCTACACAAAAATTGGAAAACTACCTTCCCACATTCAAGTCACTAGTATTACTTTACAATACCAATTGGCAAGGATTTTTCTCAAAATATTGACTAAGTTACTTTTATCTTACTTTCATGTACTAAGTACTGTCAACATGTATGCATTCCTTTGCTATTTGGGGCATAAAAAGCACATTTTTTGTTCATCCCTCCTTGTGTTACCCCATTCCCAGACGGCCCTTACCCCGCTCCTGAGCAGGTAGTAGTCCAGCGTTCGCCCCGCCTCCAGCCACACCCCCTTCTTAGGGTCCTCGTCTGCCAGGAACATTCCAAACTCTGTGGCTGCGGGGGGGGACAGACGGAGGGATGAATAAAGTGTTATTACCAGAAATATTACATGTAGTCTGTTTTGTACTTGTTCTTAATAATAATAGACGAGTTACTTTATATTTGCTTTCTTTCTTTCTTTCTTAAGTCAAACTGTAACGGATGTCCTCGACAGAAAAGATGTTTAACTGTACCAGAGATCAAATTATGAGAAAAAAAACTTACACAAAGAACAATGCAATTGTTTTCTTTTCATCTATTGTGCTAAGTAAACTGATTTCAATGGACGTGATCTTTGAAACAGAAACCTGCCTCTGAATCTGATTGGACTCAAACAAACATCTCTGATTGGCTAAGGCATGAGTTTGAAAATGCAAAGCCATCTCTGGTTGGATGAGACATGGTGAACAAAAATTAAGAAATAGTTTTAGCCATCTCTGATTGGATGAGACACAATTACGAAAATGTAAAGCCATCTCTGATTGGATGAGAATATGTAAAGCCATCTGTGATTGGCTGGCGTACCATTCCCCATCTGTGCCTCTGGTATCCTCTCGCGGATCATGCGGCAGGCGTCGTACACGATGGTGGAGGGCTCGAATTGCATAGTCTTCACCACGTTGGCGTGCTTCACCGAGATCTTCAGCGAGAGAGACGCCATCTTGGTCTCCTTCTTAAGTCTTCACCTCAAAATCTGCAGAAGACAAGAAACAGAAATTTGTATTAGTTTCTTGGAACATCAAACATTCTCAGAGTAACCAGGTCCTTTATTAGTTATCCTAAAGATGACCAGAGAAAAAAATAAAAATTTGGTGAGTTGGAAAACATTAATTATTGAAGTCTTTCATATGGCTTACATGTTGCTTTTTATGGGTGCTTAAGACAAACTGGGACAAATGAAAGTACTGAAACAAACAGTAGAAAAAGATAATAATACAAGCAGGCTATTGACAACACAAAACCAATACTGCATTTCCAAGTTGAGTTCTTTTAAACGGACACGCGACCTGTAGTGAAGCCGCAATGCACTCCCACTAGCTACTTGAAAAAGCATCGTTTCACCCCAATTTAGGATGACTGCTTTCACTTTAAACTACCTCAGTAACAATAATACGAATTTTTACAAATTTGCTCTTTGCTAAGCATGAAATACCGCAAAAGCTCAGAGACTGATTCTTAAGTCCCTACTTTCAAGCTAGTCAACAGCGGGAGTACGTGAGGAATAAAATATGACACACGACTACAGTGCTACGTAACTCCAGCTGTTGGGCATAAATTATCATCATCCCAAAATATCAACCCCGACGACCGTCACATAAAACTCGGATGACTCCCCGGATATGATTAAGTATGATAAGACGTCTTAACAGCTACGATGACTCCCCCTTTATAACGATATACAAGACAACAACATCTTTACGTCTTCTCTACTGCCCCAAGGAAAATATTTTTCTTATCCTATAATACCCCTTCAAATCCTTAAAGTCAGACTGAAGTTTAATTTAGACACATCAAGTATCTTGATTAATATCAATATCTCTCCGGAATAGATCTTTAAGTATAAGTCTTTGCGATTATTTCTAGAGGTCTGACTGTCAACGTAACGCAAATGACAAAGAAGTTTAATGCCTAATTATACCCAAATGAGGATAAATGCATTAAGTTAGAAACTATGCTGCATTATCTATAATTAATTATCTATAATTTACATTCTATAATATATCATACCAGGATCTTACATTAGAACCCAATATGAGAACACAGACTCATTTATATATGTATTAGAATCCAAGATTACTACATTAGAAAGTGACTTCTTTGATTCAAAATGACGCCAGAAGCCGCTAGTATCACTGCAGCTTATGTTTAACCTTCTCTCTGCTACCTTAACCCGTAAGAAGGCAACTGTGAAGCCAAACGGCTGCCTTAGCATGTAGGAGGTTATCATGTCTGCAGGGTGAGTGACTCATCCCTGTAATACAGTTAGTGCTCCAGATAAGGACAGATGCTCACGATTTCTGAGAAATGTGTTTCATAAAGACAATTAATATAGATATCATGAGTCACACAGGCTTATCTGAGACAAACTGAAAGGCCTCCCTGGAAAGACTCAGATATTGATGATACAATTCACTTAGTTAGAGGCAAATCCTTGAATGAATAATATTTGGAGAAGCTCAAAGACTATGATCTCCATGTATACAGTAGCAAATATTAGACAATTGTTTTTATGAATGGATATCTGTTAGTACAATATGAAAGTAGAGACCCTTCTGAGTAAACAATAACTGGAATAGAACAACATTTTTGTTTAGAATTGACTACAAAATTCATCCAAATTTCCTTCATAACTACTGTACCACCTCAATAAGTGACATAATTATTTCCAGCCGAAAGTTTCTACACAGCAAATCCCAAAAACACGGATTATTTTCTTTACAAAAGATCAATGTCAAAACAGGAACTATACCCTGGCTCTGTAGCAAGATTAACCCACTAACAATCACCACCAGGCCCACCGCACACGCAGTTACACTAACAATCCACAATGGAGCCCAAACACCACCCACATACATACATGTATCCTTGGTGCTGCCTACGTGGTCAAAGAGCCTTAGCGAAGGCCTGACCGTTACAATTACATGTACATAGCCATGGCTGGAAATATTGTGCACCCACCCAAAACTGGAGCTGTTCACTTAAATTTTGACCGAGGCTGTAGCCGTGTGTATGCACTAGTGTACCTAGATATTTGTGTAAGGTTATATATGTAAAGGTACAATTATGTATTTGTACACTAGCACACAACATATTCTTGACATTCAAGTGTCATGAAAAACCTTGCATCAATTTTTTTTTTTTTAATATTTTGAAGTTCACAGTAGAATTTCAGATTCAAGCCCTGAAGAGAGGCAAGATCTTTAGAGAGGTTATGCTAACATTCTACTGTGTTTTATGTGAATGTGCACCCAACATTTTTCCTGTGCACCTAGGTTTTTAGGCTAGCTCTAGGTGCTTCCAAAACTGTATTTCGAGCCCTGCGTTACGCATGTTTTCACAAAACATTAATCACTAAGAAAAGATCTGGGTTGCGCTCTTTCCATTTTGGGGTTGGACAGTGTGGTGTGGACATGCCTGGCATTGGGGGCAGGGACCTGTGGGTACAGGAATAGCACTGGGAAAACATGGCAGAGAGTTCAGGAAAATAAAATAAACAAGTTCAGGCCAACAACAGTCAGACAGCATACAGAATATAGAAGAAAACTAAATATGAAAGTGCATTAAAATTTTTAGATAATATTCATGCAGTAGATACATTAAATTTTGTAGATGTTACTGGCATTGGGGGCAGGCAACTATATAATGGGTACAGGAATAGCACTGGGAAAACATGGCTGAGTTCAGGCCACAACAACTTTAACGGTCAGGCATCATACAGCATACAACTGGAGATGGAAAAGGAAATACAATGTTTATCTCCATAATATTTATAGTTATGTTACTATCATCTGTTGTTATCATCTACTATCTATGGAAATTCAGATGTCCATACAAAGATCTCTGTACTTTTTTGGTGTCAATAAAGTTATAAATGGCACATAACATTCTACAAGTGAAAAGTCATTATATAACTCTGCAAAGGAGTTAGGATATATAATTATGACATTGTATTTCTGTGATTATATGTCTTTTCAGTCCCATACCTGTCTGTAAACAAGATGACTTAACCAAGCTACGAACATATTTTATTTCGTTCATTTGGTAGTTTATAGACCCTGAGAGAGTGACACAATCTCTCATATTTCTCAAAGGATCTGTATGAAAATTAATCTGTGAACCGTGGTGACATCTCTTTTTCAGTCCCATCCCTGTTTGTTCGCTTGTGTAAACAAGACAACTTTAAAAAAAAAAGATTTTGCTACATTCATTTGGTAGTTAATACTTTTTATAGACTCTGGAAGGGCACAATCTCTCATATTTCTCAAAGCATCTTTAAGGAAACTTGATCTGTGACCTGTGATGACATGTCCTTTCAGTCCCATCCCTGGCACCCTTCCTAAGCTTCCTTCCTGCCCCCCTGTCCCCGGGTCACCCTAACTGTAGGCGTTTCATTTCCGGTGCCTTAACTTAAAGGAAAGGTCTGAGGAGATGACAGTTTCTACAGCAGGATACTAAGTCTTTTGTCAAGGTCAAGTCGTTTGTCAAGGTCGCTGTCTTAAGAATAGAGCTGGATATTAAGAATTGGTAAAGGAGTGATATTTGGTGCCAAGAATGTTCCTTGTAGGGTGTGGTGGTTGAAGATTCTTGTTACGGCCACTACAGTAATTTGTTTCTTGGTGTCAAAATACCAACCTTTAGATCTATCAACCAAGGTATCATATCAATAGGATCCTAGTAATCTGCAGTTAAGAATAAAGCTGCTAGGGGACTTAAAACTAGTTCATGCCCAACCCACAAACTGCAAAATGTAGAAAGCCTTATGTAAAATCCTGTCATGAAATGTCCTCTAACTGTCACAGTGTCCATATTCATAAACATAAACAAAACAACAAACAAAATCAGCATAAAAATATCTTGTACAGAACATCCTAGTACAGTCAAACCTGTACAAGCGACCACCTCTACATTTAAATACTCTTTTCCCATTGACATAGGAGTCCTGTTCATAGTAACCTGTCCATACAGAACAGATTGTATCTGTCCCAAGTGGTCTTCTTGGGCAGGTTTGACTGTAACTAGGGATGCATACCTCAACCCACGTTCATGAGTTTTACGTTCATTTTGAACGTTCATGAGTTCAGATTCCAGCGTTTAGGAATGCATCCCTAATGGGGGTGGATACCGGTTCGCTGGACCTGATTCGGACCTTTATAACATCCAAGAACCGAGTCCAAAAAACCTGAAAGCCAAAAACCTGAGTCCAAAAAAACCTGAAGAAAGTACAAATATATTTTCTATTTTGTTTGATAAAAAGTGTTTTGAGTCTCTCCTTTGACAAAAAAGGCATTTCAAATAAGTGCAACATTCAAATATAAAATACTGGTTTATCTTGAAAGTCTTCTCACCAAGAAACTTTTATAGTTGTGCGTGTCAGTATTAATTCTCTATGCTTAATATTGGCCTAATAAAACAAAACATCAACTGGACAGGATCAGGTCCAGGTTCAGGTCCGGACCTGAACCTAAATCTCTGGACCTAAACTTGCACTTGGACCTTATTAAGCCGAACCGTATCCACCCCTAATCCCTAACTATAACCACAAGACTTAGTTGATTTATCAATCGAACTCTCTTTCTCTACACATAACATAGCATTACATGTAACCTGTTGTACAGTAACTTGGCACCAAACTCCCATCCCCGTTATGACTATGCCATGACTCCCTGCCCCCTGCCTTGACTCCTGCACTAATTATACCTCCTGTCCTGACACAGAATGGCAGACATGTCACTGATCCTGTCAGAAATGTCCACATCACAAACTCACACATAGCCAACCTCACGTAGGTTTGTGTAGGTTTTGACACATCATCATTCAAACATAACAAACTCACACACATAACCAACCTTCCTGTTTTCACAGATTCATTTTCGTAGGGCTCGACACATCGTCTTTCAATCAGAGATGACAAGCAAACATGACTTCATACCAGCACCCAACACTGGCCACTTTCCAGTTGAATGCAAGTTCACTAAATTCAAAGGAAAAGTGCTAGCAATTTGAACAAGGCCTTTCAGTATCAACACAAGTAATAATCATGAAATCCTTGTTTAATGACATAAACTTTTTGAAAAATTGAAATGCAAACAGACAACAGCATCAAAAATTATTATCAGAAAAGACTGAGACAATGCAAAACAATAACATCAGTTTTGTTACTTTTGATATATTGACTCTGACACAGACAAAATGCTGCATTCAACAGATGGTACAATATTAACGACAATGACCTTGAAATGGATGACCTTGACAGTGTTTAATTTTGGAAGGTCCAGCGTCCTTAAATAGGGTCATTGCCACATGGCAACATATGTGACAATAATATACCAATATTGACATAGTCGAAGTGCTGTGCTACAAAGTTGGGGTAGCATGGATGTATGCTCATTGTTTGGGAGCCCATATTGTTAATTTTTGTTCTTAAATCTGTCATTTTAAGATCACAAAAGTACCTTTTCATCAATTTCATGTCATGAAATTTCATTCTATTTTTACAGATGGGGTCACAAATTTTTGTCCATCACTACGAGCAAATTTCTGTTCCGTTGTAGAGATTTGATTTGCCTTCAGATACTGTTAACTAGGATGTCTAACCTTCGTAAATACCCATCCAGTGGGAAATGAAGATGTTTGGACCCAACATCACAGTCCCCTCTCCTCTAAAATAGCCAAGAATCTCTTATCCTTATCCGCCCAATTAACTCTGAAGTATTTAAACAGTCCTGTTGACCCTTTGGTGGATTGTATACTCAGGAATCAACTTTCACTGGTAAAGTAGGAGTCAAATTTCACACCTCCAAAGCTCTGTGTTTGGACCATGCAATCCTGATTTCATGGATAAAGCCATACCAACGTAATGCAAACAAGCAGAGCTATTACTCTTTGTGGGGTACATGAAGTTGGTTGATTTTAGCCCACTGGTTGGGTTTTCTCTGATTTTCCTTTCTTCCTAAATTTCTTCGTTCATTCATTTATTCATTTATTCATTTATTCATCCATCCATCCATCCATCCATCCATCCATCCATCCATCCATCCAGCAATCCATCCATCCAGCAATCCATCCATCCAGCAATCCAGCACACTACCATGCTGGTTCACAAACCTGTCCAGGTTTTCTCTGAGTGTTCTTTTTAGTCTGACAGCCATGTTTGTGTACAGTTAGAACAACACAGGACATCTGGGCACACTTACATGGTGTGGAAACAGGATTTAAAGGTTGTTGGCCTATAGTAATTCTGTGCAAGGCCTTACTGTCTTTATTTCATGGGTCATGGATGACATCATCTAAAGGTAAAACCCCAAATTTGATGATTAAGTGGAGCAAAATGTGTCAGATTAACCTTCAAACTACTAAGGTAGACATTTGGTACCAAATGTGTATCCGTTACCAGGAATGGCAGCATTGAGAAGGTTAAGCTCATTTTGCATAGAATGCTTTACAACATATATGTAACCAGGTTTCAAATTTTGCATAATTCAATTAAAAATTCCATATTTCTTCACAGGCAAATTAACAACATGGGCTCCCAAACAAAGAGGAAAAAGCTCAAATCTGGAGAAAACCCTGGAAGAAACCAACACAGAGAGCCTAACATTTAGAAAGAAACTGACTTCCAATCATTAAAATTCTTGACATCAGACATTCCTACACCAGGAGGAATTTTAAGGGGCGAAAAGCAAAGGTCTTCAAGTAGAGGATGACATCTGTCTCCCAAAAGGGGCCGTGGAAAACACACACCCCAAGTTTGTATGTCAACACCACACACCACTTTCCTCCATCGTGTCAACAGTCGGACAGGAAACGACTAGGGAAAGTTCTGGATACACTTTCACTTTTTAACCTTTCACATCATTGACCAAGAAGCTAGAGAAAGTTCTCGGCATACTTTCACTTTTGATTTTCACTTCAACAACCAAGAAGCTAGGGAAAGTTCTGGATGTACTCTCACTTTTAATTTTCACTTCAACAACTATGCAAGAAGCTAGGGAAAGTACTGGATTAATTTCACTTTTATCTTTCACTTCAACAACCAAGAAGCTAGGGAAAGTTCTGGATGTACTCTCACTTTTAATTTTCACTTCAACAACTATGCAAGAAGCTAGGGAAAGTACTGGATTAATTTCACTTTTAACTTTCACTTCAACAACCAAGAAGCTAGGGAAAGTTCTCAATGTACTTTTTTCACATCAACAAAGCTAGGGAAATTTCGGGATGTACTTTTGGTTTTAAAACTTTTACTTCAAGAACTAGAAGAGAAACTACATGGCAAACTACATACATTTGGGATTTGAAATGTATACTTTGATCCCACGACTTAGAAGTGTATTAATTGTTTATTTTTATGTCCCACAACTTAGTATAAACATTTCCTCATATCTATAATTACTCACCCACAGGCTGGGAATAGAAATGGTTTCTCTTCCTATTTTCTTTGATTGTGTTACCGTAATTTGCATCTGAAATGTAATTACTGTATTCCTCTTTCTACAGTACTGTAAAACTTGTAAATTCTGCACACACAATGTCCTCTATGTTAAATCATGTGTGTGAAAAAACTTGGCAATTTCGGAACCTCATACACACAACTTGAAACACAAACAAATTTCTACCCTGTGTTACAATAATTTACTTGTAAAATGTACTCATCTGTTTCTACACTACATTACTGTAAAATGTCTAATCTCTGCATACACTGAGATGAGAAGACAGAGAAACAGAAACGAAGACTTCCTTGATTGTATGCAACTTGAAACCTAGATAAATTTCGACCCTGTGCCCTAGAGATTTGCTTTTAAAAGGTACATATCTATATCTACTGTAACAGTACTGTAAATCTTCAAATTTCTGCACACACAGGAAAGTCCATGTAAGTAAAGACAGAAGAAAGAGAAACATAGACGTTTATCGGGCTTCCTCATACACTTAACTTAGAACACAAATAAATTTCTACCCGTAATTTGCATCTACAAGACACTTCATCCCTCATTAGAGTACTGTAAAATATCTAATTTCTAAACAGATAAAAGACCATGTAAGTAAAGACGGGAAGAAAGAGAAACAGAGACATTTGTCGGGCTGTCAACAGGCGCCCCCCTCCCCCAAACTTGGCAAGGTCGAGACACCAATTTGGCCCCAGTCCAGCACCTGGCTTCACTGTAACCTGCTGAAACCTAACACAAAAATATCAGCCAAAAACACACCGAGGAACCAAACTGTATGTTAGGGTGTAAAACTGTGGGTAAAATGAGGACATAAAAAGACTGTGGGACCGGCTAGGCCCAATTATGGCCTCTGGCTGCCTGGTCACTCACAGTGGATAAAGATAGAGGAGCCAAATCAGGCTGTCACTCAGTCATCCACTCACCCTATACTCGATGATGTGACTTTCACCGCTCGGACGGAACCTAACCCAGCGGAATTCCTCCAGGTAAAATCCGAGACCTCAACGTTCGTGGAATCCTACATAAGCGTACGGAACGGCAGCAGAACTCCCGAACGAACGTCCCGGTTAGAAACAAGCGTCCCTTCCTTCCCTTAGTAGCAGCATCCTCACTCCTAACCGAGGGACTGCATGCCAGGGTCCGTACAGCTATGTCAGGAATGCCGGCCGCTCGGTGGGTATATATGCCTTCTAAACACACCAGCACCAGGCAGGCTGGGACGGCACCACCAGCACCAACACACTGGGCTCGCCACGCCCGCCGTTCTACCATCGTCATGGTAACAACCGGATAACCAATCTCGACGTTTTAACGAAAGAGTCGTCGTTGTTAACACACGGCGTGCGAGGGAGGAAAAGTTTAGCGATGTTCTAACACCGTACGGACGAAAGTGAACGTCACACGGAGCTGCGAGTGGAGCGGGGAGACATTCTGACGGAGGAGACTCGAACAGAAGGGCGATTCTTTCCCGGCCCTGATTAAATTGTCCCGAATGTCGATGAATTATGGATGAAGGGGAGGCTCTAATTGGCTGAATATGTAATGTAATTTGGAGCAGAATTCCATTAACTACACAGTTTTTGTCCCACTAATAACCTAATAAACTGGACCCATGGATCCTGTACCCCCGGCCACACTAACGCAGTCAACTGTTTCTTGGCACTTTTAAGGAAACGTAGCACTGAGAAGAGTAGGGGTGATCATGACTCAGCGTGCGTGGCTAAATACGCGAGCCACTATAGCAAAGAAGCATTGCACTCCTACAAGCTAACGAAAAAGCGTAATGCTTCGTCCTCAGTCTGAGGTTTGACCGTTTTTCCTTTACCTTTTACGATAGAGTAACCTTTAAGCAGGTCTTTCAGTTGGCAAGACAGTATGTGTATACTGTATCCATGGCCACTAGATGGCCAATAGGCACTGTTTCAGCCCATGGATACTGTCTATTGCCAACCGGAAGACCTGCTAGGCAATTAGGATAGAGAGGAAGATCAGAGAATACGGAACAAGAACAAAACTAATTTCCCATGTATCTTTAGCAGAGTTGAAAGTTTTTGTCCTCAAAATAGTTAAATACCAACCCAAAAGCTACATGTGCAACCCAGATTCCCGCATCAGATTCTACAAACGGATTTCAATCACCATTTTCACATCTTTTTTGTATTTTGTTCCCCTTTTCAGGATTTACAGGCACTAGACCCAATATGATCCTCCTGTATTAGAGACGTATACAGCATATATACACCGACTGAAGGACTATGTTGGGTCTACAGACAGGATCCTAAATGGGGAGAACAAAAAATGGCCACCTCCAGACATATGTATCATTTGGACACACTGGTACAAGTTCAGCCACCTACTAGACCCTATAACTAGTTATAATAAGTAGAAGTGGATCAGGGAAAATATTGACTACAGTTCAGACATGTACATGTTGTATATCTTCAGAACTAGATACTCATATGGAGTGTTCATAGCTCCCCGGCCATATAGACACATATTTCATCAGGATTAGATATATACTCTAGTACAATTTCAGCCCCTACTTTAACTGGAAGTAGGTCAGGTAGACTAATGACTATAGTACTGTAAATGCACTTAAGTTCGCTATGATTCAATTTTGGGTAGGGAGAAAACAGAGTGTTCGCAGTAGTTTAAAGTTTGCGGTTCAAAAAATTGAAGTAGACTGGCAGACAACAAAGCAAGGTTTTCACTGCGGTTTTAAGTTTACAGCGAAGAGATTACTGCGGAAACTGCGAACATAAAACAGTG
The DNA here is from genome assembly GCA_035149815.1 of Branchiostoma lanceolatum. Lineage (NCBI taxonomy): Eukaryota > Metazoa > Chordata > Leptocardii > Amphioxiformes > Branchiostomatidae > Branchiostoma > Branchiostoma lanceolatum. The sequence continues at coordinate 15,045,941 of CM068884.1, forward strand.
CAAACGTACACGTAGTTACAGTGCTGCCAGTGCCAGACTGATCGTGATGAAACTGCCGCTGCCACAGGGGACCAGGATTAACTACAGTAATGTAATAAAGCTAATCAACTCCCAACCCTGTATGGTCAACCTGTGACATCACAGCGTTAAAATACACCAACCTATACAAAGGAATACATAGGCAGGTGGAAATGAGTACCTAGTCTAAGTTAGGAACGTCCCTCGGATAGGACGTTAAATGGAGGTCCCGTGTTTGGGGAGAGCCACACCCCACGTACGTTAAAGAACCCACCACACCTTTCGAAAAAGAGTAGGGGCATGCCCTGGTGTGCAATGGTCCAAAAACCTTACAGCCAGTTGATACATGTCAGTAATTGCCGATTCTTCGGCAGATGGACATTACGAAAGAAGAAGCAATAGGAAATCTAGACTATTCACGTAGAACAGAAATGTAGGGCAGATTTTCCCATCCAGCTCTAGATGACGTGGCTGTCCCTTTGTGACGGTGATTAAATTAGATTAGATTAGATCACTGCCTGCCGCTGTTTATCCTGATCACCTGGGTTACAAGCAGTCTGACTATACTAAACATGTATACAGAACATATACAAGTCCATTCCATACCCTCTATTGAACAAGTGAGAACAAGTGGCCAAAGTGGTCAGACGGCATCATGCAAAGGTAGTCACCAACTGTGGTCCCTAGTACAGGTTTGACGTAACAAATAGACTTACATGTATAATACACAGGGTAAAGTCAATGGGACAAATTCTCTCACAATACCCTCTACAAGTCTAACCTATCAGATTCTTTAAGTAAGAACAAAGAACAGTTTGAACTTTTGTTTATTCATGATAAGCTCAAATCGGCATGCAGGCCGCTTTTCATTGAGGTCATGAGGGAAGAGGTAAGGGTCAGATACAATATTACAGAGATACACAGTGGACCACAGCTGTTATTCTCCAACTTTTCACTATTTTGTTCTATCTATCAAACAAGAAATAGTTTTAGTCCTGCCTGGCTTGAATTGGAACAGAGAGTTTTGTTAATGACAATAGAAAGTCTCAGCAACACACACACCCTCCCCACCCAACACCCTGACAGCACACAGGTATTCATAACACAAGCAATCGCATCAAGCTCACTAAAGCCACACCTTGCTTTACAGACATTCCAAAGCAAGAATTTTACAAGAAGGAAACAGGGGGTTGGGAAGAAAACAGTTACTCTCTGATACGTCGATGCAGGTTAGACAACGTTAGGTAATAAGATATGCCAAAAATATTTACTCAAGCAACTGGTTAAAATCTTGAAACAGTCAGACGTTTCAGACAGCATCCGCTGTCTTTTCTCAGTGACTATGGAAATGACTGGGAAACCAGGTTTCATACCAAAACTCTGAATAGATATGTAAATGAGTTAAGGTACGCCTAAACCCTGGCTGAGGAATTCAAAGGGTATATCAAACTATATGTTGCAGTTACTTATGGACTTTGAGCTTTTGTAACATAATACCTTGTTGCAAGACGGTAATTTCTGCAAATTTTTATGACTTCACGATGACGTCATCATTAGTAATGGGGCCACGCCCATTTTTAGAAAAATCGAATTTCCAGGCTAGAGCTTGGGTAAAAATCAATGGTATTTCTCAGAAATGTACATAATGGTGATAGTAAAAATATCATGTTTTTTCTCTCTCATATTTTCAAATGCTGATTTTTTAGGAATTTTTTTCGGTTATTTTCATTGCCCCCTATGCAGCCAGCCTTCACCGACTCAAATAGCAAGGCATTGTTTCGGCGAAATTTGACGGTTTAGTTTAGAGGGTTATCTCCACAATATTGATTTTTTCCCCCATATTTCATACGTAGTTTTACCATGGATTCGTTTTGAAAATCATATATCTATTGTATATGTAACGTTTTTCCCCTTCAGGGGCCGTAAAAGTGTCGAAATCGCTGTTTTTTTGGCCGCATTCCACGGGCCCGATCACTTCCTGTTAAATGAGGGTCAGTGACCTTTCAAAAAGCGCTTCCTGGCGGATTTAGAAGGCAAAACATGGATAAAAGTTTTCCGGAGGGAGTGAAGAACAGCCAAAACACGCCACAACAACAGAACGTGACGTCATTTCCCCCCGGAGTCAAACAAAATGGCGGACCTCTCGAGGCCGGCGATCTGCGCCGTCCGCTTCGGGACGAGATTTAGCCCGGAAGACAGTCGTTTACCGGGCTCTATCCTACATAGCTTCGTGGGAGAAGTCTTTACGATTATTCTGAGGCCTTCCTAGAGGAATCCTACTCGGGTTTTCTGGAGTTACAGACTTGTTTCTGACGCCGGACACGTCTCGACCCCATTGTTGTCGAAAATAGTATGCCGTGATGATCAAAGATGCACGGACATACGCGCGTTTTCTCGCGACAAAAACAGCTTTTACGCGGCTTGGCGATCAACGATGTTGAACTGGTGGTCGGGATAGATAGCATAGCTGGATGTGGTATGGGATTTTTGGGCTAATTGTTGAACATTCGTAAATATACTTGTCCGAAGTGAAGCTGGGTCTCAAAATCAAAATTATGATGATTCTGTATGTTTGCCCAGACATCTGCTTATTTCACGTTCGATGCTGTATCTACAAAATATCGACATGTATGTAACGTTTTCGGAAGTTATTGCTTAGTAAACTTTATTTGTTGATATGCTGTGAAGTTGGCGATAATATTTGTGTAACTCCGGGATGGACAACCCAAGAAAGAAATTCATTCGTTACAGTTAACGTTAGATCGCTGTTTGAAGGCATTGAAGTTTTTACTAATAAAAATGAACCTAACTTACTGAAATTTAGTTCTATTGTCATACTTATATCGGTGCAGTCAAGCTTTTTGTTGAAAATTATGCCGTGAAGTCGGAACATTATGTTACGTCGCTCTACGATGTACATCCCTCGATCCAAGAAAGACAGTCCTTACTGTAACTTTAGATCAGAGTTTGTAGGCAATGGATTTATGAAGAAGAGAAATGAACGTTACTGAATGGAACCTGGTTCTTTTGTGGTAGTTGTTCACATATCCGTGCAATTCAGACCAGTACAGTTTATTACAAATACTCAATCGGGAAATGCACACTTGGCACAGCTTTGGGGATTCTCCATTAGTCGTGTCGTCATCCACTTAGCGCAGCCTGATTGGCGGAGCGGCCTCTTGTTTTCCCGCCACGGGACCAGCTGGGACCATCTGGGCTCCCCAGGGGGGCGGAGTAGGCTGTTGTCCATGATCCCCCCTCCGTACTGAGGCATGAAAACTGCAACTTTACCCTTCAATTTAGGGGTTAAATTGTGACATTGAAGGGAAAAACATTATAGATTATAAAAATAGGTCTTATAAAGCACCAGGTCTAATGGAAATAATTTATTATCAGCATATGCCTCAGCCCGGGTTTAGGAGTACCTTAAGGCAATTTAGGATGTCTTGACATAGTTTTCCCTACTCCAGTTACTGTGAAATTAAGAAAAAGAATGAATGAAAGGCATAGACTTCCCCTCAGAAAATCTAAGCTGTACATTTTTATTTCCAGCCCAGAAGAACATGTATGTATGTTTCTCTAACCTCTGACATCTGACCTTTCTTTATGAGGCAACTTGATCTTGTAGCAACTGTTGTAACCTGACACCTCAGACGGGGTTAAATATAGACGTCTGATTTATAGTATGCTGATCATCAACTCCTTTTGGGGCAGGACGATAATAATAACGTTTTATTCTCTCATACATTCTTTCTGACACAGGAATTAATGAACTACACTGGAAAAGTGCATCATTCTGTAAGGGTTATGTTACTGCCCCTCTTTTTGCTACAAAATAAAATCCCCTATATTTGTACCATTTTGCAACAGTTCTGGTTCATAACTGTTACATTTATAGGTGCTAATGCCATTCGAGATATTGCCACAGTACAAAGACACCTGCATCATTTTACAACAGTTCAGTACTTTTTCATGAAAAAACTGTAGTTGTAGAATTTGCAACAGTTCAGTACTGTTACATTTACAGGTGCTACTGTCATCAGAGACTTTGCCACAGTACAAAGACACCTGTATAATTTTGCAACAGTTCATTCAGTACAGATTTTCATGCAAAAATCTGCAAGTATTTTGTGATGATTCAAAACTGTTACTACCAGTGTTACAGGTGCTAATGCCGTGAGAGATATTGCAATAGTACAAAGCCAACTGTATCATTTTGCCACAGTTCTGCAACAGTCCCAGTCTGTTGCCACTGTGGCAATAACTCCCTTACAGGGGAATGGCAGCACGCCTACTCTGTCCAATTAGATTAAGAGTCCCCTGTGTTCACTCTGGGGTGGGAACTGAGCATTCATCAGACTAATCAAGTCTGTGTGCCAGGAGGGGTCAACAGGGGGCAAAGGTCAGCAGGGGTCACAGGGAATAAGGGGATGTAGAATACTGTAAATGCATTTAAGTTTGTGTGGTTTTTATTTCGCGGTAAGGGGAAAATGGAGTGTTCGCGGTGGTTTTAAGTTCGCGTTTGATACAATTTAGTAGGGGTACAGTCATAGATGGGCAAAATGTTTCGCGATGGTTTTAAGTTCGCGCTGAAAGTTCACCGCAAAAGCCAGCGAACATAAAACCACCGCGAACAGTTCTGCATTTACAGTATTTAGAACAGGCCACACTTAATTATTTTGTTGGTTCTCAAAAGAATTAACTCTAATTTTAGCATGCTAGCAATATGAAGGAGGGAAACTTTAATCTGACTACAGTATATTCACTCCCTGAAACTGTGTGTACCAAGGTACAGACTTTCCCTCAGACTCTGTTTTCTTGTTCGATCATTGTTGGTCTTCTAGTTCGGTAGTCTTTTTAAATCAAAGAACCAAGTTTACATTGATGTGGCCAAAACACACAGGCTGAGGAGAATTATGTTTCCAATAAAATTGGTTGGTTGGTTGGTTGGTTGGTTGGTTGGTTGGTTGGTTGGTTGGTTGGTTGGTTTAAAAGACAACTCTGAAAAGTTTCATAAATTTTTTGGGATAATTTTTTTCCCAAATTTTGTGTCCATGTCTCCAATGTTTACTTACATTATGAATGTTTGCCGACGCAACATATCAGAGCAAATCTGAATTCCATATACTACAGATAAAAGAGATTTGACCCCATTGGGCCAAAATGACCTAACATTAAGAGCACTAATTTTCATGAAATCAGATTACAAATGTCAACTTAACTTAATTCCGTTTGATGGATCATTTTATTGGTATTGGAAAGAAACATTTTCTATGACTCATATCACAACGTAGTTGACTGAGGACCATATTTCAGATTGTAAAAAAAGTTTCATCCAAAAGGTCATGAGCAGAATGTGATATATTGCCAACATGCAGTTGAAACTTAACACAGTTTTAACCTGTTTCCTACTGCCTAACCCTGTAAATGATTCATATTTGTAGTCAAAAGGCTACTTCAGCAGAGTGGAGGTTAAAGTATCTAAAACACAATCATGTACAATGTAGACTTTCATGGTACATGTATCTTCAATCCAGCATCAATGTTCATTTGTACAAGTTATTTTTGGATGTAGTAATACTAACATTGCATGTAACTAGTTGTTAGATAAGCTAACATATACATGTACTTTGTAGAACTAAAATTTTATACAATCTTTACAGCAAAACATGTAAGCATTATAACAATGAGAATGCTATATGATCAGAACATTTTTCGAACTTTCTTTAACAAAATAGGCAGTAATTTTTTCATACAACAAATTCTGAGACAAAAATATCACATAGCATTCTCAAATATTAAGAAGAAAAAACATGTATTGTAAAGAGGCAGTGACCCAGGATTTGCTGCGAGGAAGATACATGTGTTCATTTACAGCAAAAAAAACAGGTGCAGCTTTCTTAGATGCATTTACATGCACTTTATACAATGTCATGTACATGTGGTTGAAGAAATTTGCGTATGTGCGACTAACTTCAGCAAGAGACAGAAATATGAGAAAGGTGATCATTTCCATGATAAAGAGCACAATATCACTAACATAGGAAGGGATCGATACACACAATTGATATTAGAACATGTCCCTTTCATCAGCTGATTGACCTGTCAGGTCTATGAATAACTACTGTACTTTCCACAGTAGGTTCCTTTATGAATTGGCCCAATGAGTTCTGAAGAAACTTAACGTAAAAATAGCTAGCCTTTCCTTACAACTTTGCCAACTTGACTGTTATATCTCCCTCACAAAATGTTGAAACAAAGTTATTGAATCTCAGATGCACATGCCATTATACTTCCATGCACTGTATGTATACAATGTAGGTTCCTTTATGAATTTGTCCAATGGGGTTTGTGGGAAACTTCATGTAAAAATAGTTTCCCCAACAAATTTGCCCGATGAGTCCTTATACTTGAAAGTCAAAGGGAAAGTGATCTCAATCCAGTTTAGTTCACTAAAGACCTATTCTTCCAATACACCTTTCTCACGCGGCGGACATGATAGAATGAAGACGAGGCCAATGAGGCAAAGAAGCAAAAATAATGTACAAATTTAGTTTTCCTCCTAAATCACATAAAGTTTTAAAATATGATATCCAAGTATCAGTATTACAACTAATGAAATGCACAAAAAAAGATGCAGCAATTTAGAGCTTTGTTGACCGATCCCATAGTCTCCGCCCTCCTCTGTCAAAACGTAGAAATGCAAAATAAAAACATAGAAATGCAAATATTTGACGGTCATGGAGCCACTTCCTCATAGGTCGATTCTCTAATTATCAAGTAATCATTGGCTAAACTGCTAATTGTGATTGACAGTTAGGATCGGTCTAATGTTTGCCACAAGGGCCTCGTTTTCATTCTATCATGTCCGCCGCGTGAGAAAGGTCTATGGTTGTGACAGAGAAGACAGACGCTATGTACAGTATTTACAGGTTCATTGTACCAACAAATTTCCCCCAGCTCTTTTGCACAAACACAATGAACAGTGGACCACAATGCTACAACCTTTTCCAGTATCATGTGTGTCGGGTGAGCGACAACGGTTGGGATTCAAACTCATGGCTTCTAGTTGCTGCTGCCGCGCCGCGTGCCTGCGAAGCTGGTGTGTTACGCCTAATGGCGGTTATACCGGCTATATAGATACAGATACAGATACAGATAGTTCCAGAGGAAGGGTCGCTAAAGACTGGAATATGCACAGACGACACTCGAGCCCTATAGTCACGTGTCCCACTCCTGCCTCTGCGGTGTCAGCGGTGCTACATGTAACGGTGTGAGTGGGGGGGTTGGCAGGGGCGTCGGCGCCCGTGCGACCTTCTCCGTAACCATGCCGACGACCTGAATCAGGTGTTTCTCCCGGTCGTTGAACTCTGCCCTGGTCTGCTCGAGGTTTTCCTTCACGGCGTCGCACGTGACGGAGAGTTCGTACACCTCGGTCAGCATGGGGTCGCGGGTCTGCCGGATGGCCTGGAGGTTCTGCTGGTGTTTGGTGTTGACGTCTCGCAGCATCGTTTCCTTCGTGTCCGTCAGCTTCTTTATCATCTGCTCGTAAGCCTGGATGATGCTTCCCTCGGCCTGCTGTTTCTGCTCGTGCAGACTTTTCTCCGTTTCGCGCAGACCCGCGAGGAAGCTGCAGTAGTTTTCGATGAGGTCCTTTCCACGGGTGACGAAAGCGGTGATCGCTGCCTTTCGATCGTCCAACGCCTTTTTTAACGTCATCATGCGATGTCCGGCGTGGATTTCATCCAAACACTCCGTGCACGAAGGAACCTTGCACTGCACGCAGTACAGCTGCAGCTTCTCTGCCTCGTGCGTGTCACAGTTTGTGAAGTACTTCGCTTCTTCCTCTTCCTCCGAGTCCAGGACAAGCTCCGGCATGACGGCCTGGTTGTGGATTCGGTCGCACAGAGCCAGAATAGCCGTGTTCTCCGGCATTTGATTCACAGCCTCGGGTGTGAGTTCGGTCCTCGCCTCACATACCGGACAGTTGAACGATTCACTTTCCTTGGCGCGCTCCTCGAGACAGTCCTGGCAGAAGGTGTGCAGACACGGCAGGACCTTGGGGGTGGAGTAGATCTCCTCGCAGAGTTTACAGATCAGCTCCTGTTGAAGGACGGTGGGGAGGGACAGGCTCTTCCCCGCCATGTTTTTCCTCAGCGCGTAACGCCAAATCTTTTTGGGCGGATGGTCAATTTTATATCACGAAGCCGAGGCTACAAAAGGGGTTTGGAAGAAAAATTACCAGCCGTACAAATTTTTCAGGCACGGACACTTTGTTGAAAACGTATGCACGCTCTCTTTGCCGAACATAACGTTTCCATCACGAGATTGCTAAAACTGGGACTTTCTGCCCCCGACTTAACAGCAACCAGAAACTCAGAAACCCCTATTAGAGTCCCTGCAAAACCTGAAGTTCTAGTGGGCAATTACAGCTGCAAAGCTGACATCTAACCCAAGAGCCTGAAGAGGGCATTGTCTCAGCAAGGACTCATGATCAGTACAGCCTTAGGCGGGCTAGGGGAATCTGCCCTACTATCAGGCAAACCTGTCTGAGTCTTTGATCAAAACACCAGGAGTCCAACTGGAGATTTCACAACTTTCTTTCTTTCTTTCTCACTTGAATTTGTAACAACTGATTTTTTTAAATTTTTGTAATAAGCTAAGTCTGTCCAACATGGTTAAAACTAGATGCAGCTAGTGTCTCTGTCCAAACACAGACAAGGGGAGCTAGTTATGGATCAAATTACACACGTTAATACCAGGGTGGGCCCAAGTTACAGGGGCACCGATTTACATCTTGTCAATATTGTTCACAAAACCAAGCTGAGAATGAATAAAATGAAGAATAAGTTGATCAACTTATAGTAAACCAAGTATGAAGGTGCTAGTTCAAAACATACACCAGTTTTGTAAAATACATAATCTTTAAAATCTTTATTCTTTCTGGTAAGATAAGATCACACGGCATGCAAATGTCATTCACAAATGCCTAAAGGCATGTTGAACACAAACAAACCTGTATACATTTAGAGCTGACAATTACCTTACTAAACACTAGTCACAACCGACAGGGTAATAACATTGTTGAAGACGCAGTACTAACATCATCACTTATACTATACCGCTACAGAAGTGGATTTTTCTTGTCCTATTAGCAACGTCATCATCAAACAGTTAAATATTGATAAAACAAGAAACTAGCAGACAGAACCTGAATCATTCGATGTCTTGTTGTACATGAAAGAACCTCTGCTTTAAAAAGTCTAAATTACACATGAAAAATATTTTTATTTTCTCAATAAACACAATTAAACAACCAATAACGGAGGCTAGTATTGCAGCTACAGGGAAGGTGGATATTTGGTTCTTCTTGGATGGAAACATCACTAAAGGTTTAACATGTCATAAGACTCTGATATACACTGCAGCAGTAAGTGCGCCACCTTTGCATCCAGCAACACCAAACTTCTAGTCATGTGTAACACTTCAATTCTTTATGATCTAAGATACAGTAACATTATCATCTCACAGCTACAAAAGCAGAACTAATACCCGTAAATGAAGAAATGTTCACGGTTTTCATGGCGGCCGTTTCACCATGAACTGAAAACCAACACAAACATTTTTGTCCAACACTGTAGCAGTATGTGACAATAGCGCTGCCACAAACTTTAAACCACCGCGAACACTCCATTTCCCCCCCAGCGTGAAATAAAAACCATGGGAAATTAAATGCATTTTACTGTATCTATTTTCATATCTTCCTGTCCAATCAACATAGCGTTAGACTGTTGTACTGCAGCAAATGAGCCGCCTCTGCAGCCAGCGACACCAAACTTCTAGTCATGTGTACCATTTCAACTGTTTATGTTCGAAGACATACTCATAAGTCATATAGCAACATTATCATCTCACAGCTACAGAAGCAGAAGAAATTATCTATTTCCGTGTCTTCCTGTCCTATGAACATGGCGTAAGAGTTAGACACTGATATACACTGTTGTACTGCAGTAAGTGGGCCACCTCTGCATTCAGCGACACCAAATTTCTAGTCATGTGTACCATTTTAACTCTCATGCTCATAAGTCATATAGCAACAATATCATCTCACAGCTACAGAAGCAGAAAAATTGACCTATTTCTATTTTCCTGTCTTCCCATCCTATGAACCAGGCGTAAGCGTCAGACACTGATAAACACTGTTGTACTGCAGTAAGTGGGCCACTTCTGCATCCAGCGACACAAAAATTCAAATCAAGTTACGACATTTCAATTCTTTTTGTCCTAAGACATACATGTAGTAACAATATCATCTCACAGCTACAGAAGCAGAAAAATGGATCTATTTCCGTGTCTTCCTGTCCTATGAACCAGGCGTAAGCGTCAGACACTGATATACACTGTTGTACTGCAGTAAGTGGGCCACTTCTGCATCCAGCGACACCAACTCCGGTTCCTGTAAACTCAGCCCCTCCGTACCGATCCCCACCGCCTGAATCAGCTGATTCTCTTCCAACGAAAACTCCGCACGCTGTTTCTTCAACTCTTCCTCGACGTGACCGCACGTGATCACCAGCTGAGTGACCTGCGCTAGCACCGGATCCCTCGCGCGAACGACGGCCGTCATGTTCTGTCGGTGTTTCTCCCGAACCTCCCTCAGCATCTCTTCCTTCATCTCCTCCAGCTTGCTCAGCATCTTCCGGTATGCATCGCAGACGCTTGTGGAGATCTGCAGCTTCTGCTGCTGGAGGGTTGCTTCCGCCGTACGCAGGCCCTTGATCAAATCGCACTGTTTCTCCAGCAGTTTCTCTCCCCGCTTCACGTAGGTGGTCGCCGCCGCTTTACGATCCTGGATGGCCTTCTTGAACGTCACCATCCGGTGTCCAGGGTGACTCTCGTCCAGACAAACTGTACAAACCGGTACCTTACACTGGATGCAGTACAGCCCGAGGTTTTCTGTAGAATGGGTTTCACAGAAGGTTTCGGCTTGCGATTTTTCATGTTCGGCTTGCGATTTTTCTTGTTCGGCTTGCGATTTTTCATGTTCGGCTTGCGATTTTTCACTGTCAGCTTCATTTCCGTCTCTGTTGTTGTCTGGTTCCTGTTTGACCTGTGGAAGCACCTTTGCCTGGTTTCTGATCCGGTCGCACACGGCAAGGACAGCCCGGTCATCCGGCAAGTCTTTGATCCTCTCAGGTGCGAGGTCAACCTCTGTGTCACAGGTGAGACAGGTAAACAGCTCACCTGCCTCGGAGGCCTTCTGCAGACAGTCCTGACAGAAGGTGTGCTGACAGGGCAGCACCTTGGGAACAGTGTACAGCTCCTTACAGATGCTACAGGACAGTTCCTCGCGGATTGCTTGTAGAAACGTCGAGCTCAAGCCTGCCATTTTCTCCCCCATTACATTACCTCACAAGGTGATCGACTTGTGGCACACACGTGACAAGTGACGAGGCTACTGTTGGGGGTTTGGGGGATGCTTGACATCACACGCTCCACTGTGCAGCAAAGGCAGGGAACTGAATACACTGTCAGAATTTTCCCTCGTGACAATGTGATTCAATCCAGAAGGTTTTTTGTTAACCTGTACTTTTAAACTCCTCAATCTTTTTGGTAAGGCTACAAGAAAAGTTGGTCTGAAATCCCTTCCACAGCCCTGTGTTCAAAACTGGAAGTTCTTGTTTACAGTTTAAAAGACACCAGGGCTTAAATTGCATCACACAACAATTCACAATTCGGACGCTTCAAAAACCAAACAAACTTGACTGCCTCTTTTCCGAAGAATATGATATGATATGATTTGATAAAGAATGTACGGATCATAGAAAAAATGATCGTAAGTCTGTAGCATTTATGCTACAGACTACATGTACCTTTAAAACTGCACAGTTAGCACAAGTACAGTATTACACATGTACATAGCCTGAAATCACAAACTGCGTCATGCGTATCTGTGACTTGTTTGTGAAGTGAACTGTGACTGACACAAAAGCATTCATCATGAACCATCTGACGCTGCACACCACACCCTGTTGTCTATAAGTACAACATACCGTAAAATTCCTATTTACGTACGCACCCCTCCTAACGTACGCACCCCTGATTTGGGGACTATTCAGGGGAAAAACCCTCCTAACGTACGCACCCCCTCTCCAGCATTTCGGTGGATAGTTATGAGGTTGACATGATCATCCTTTCGATGATGTTTACCGACTTAAAGGGTTACTGAGAAAATGTTTCTGGGAAGAAAATGTCAAACAATTTAAATATATGTATTGTTTATTCTTTATTACTGATTGATTGTGTGGTAGCATTCCACACTTCATTTTCATGAAGATGTACCATACTTTCATGCTGATGTGCGATTCTTACGAGGAAGAACCCCTCCTAACGTACGTAAATATAGGGATTTTACGGTAGAACTAAATGTAGGCGACCAGTTATACATTCAGCCTTCCTTCTAAGTTATCATAACTATAATCTTAGTAACCACACACACATGTACAAAACACTCTTGGGTGTCACGGGTTGATAAAAATCTTTTTTTTTTTCTCTCTAGATTTTTCGTCTAGATTGTCACCTCTTTTATACCCCTTGGCAAGGACAGTTCGAACAAGCGCACAAGAAGTGATGAATTGTTCTGGTGACAGGTTGGTATTTGCATTGCCGTCCATGGTTTACTTGAGAGACCACTTTGATAATTGTGAATTGTTGGCTTCAATTCAAAAACTCAACTAAGCGTAATGCTTTTTCGATAGTTTGGATGAAACGTGTCTGTGCCAGTGTATGTGTGAACCGTTACGTAACTTTTATTTATTTTTCAGATTTACCACATTTGTGGAAGGATTGACATAAGAGGTGACTATCACCTTTTCAAGATATCAACCCAGGCCAGACTGTAAGGTTTGGACCATCGCACGCTGGGGCATGCCCCAGCCCTACTCTTTTTCGAAAGGTGTTTTGGGTTCATTAACGTGCGTGGGGTGTGGCTCTCCCCAAACACGGGACCTCCATTTAATGTCCTATCCGAGGGACGTCCCTAACCGAAGCTAGATACCCATTTACACCTGAGTGAAGTGAGGAAATTTGTGTTAAGTGCCTTTCCCAAGGGCACAACGTCCGGGCGCATGTCCAGACATGTCTGGGCGTAAGCCGGGATCGAACTCGGGTTCCCTTGTTTGACGCCCAAATGTTCTAGCCGTTACGCCACACGACGCCACAAATGACATTTGTCACTTGTTTCTGTACGAAAATAGCTCTTGAAAATAGATGCCTTTCTCTGAAATTTCTACCTTTACTTATTGAAGTTATTCTGTATTAGTATTATGCAAGGTAGGAGTGGTATTTCTATGTCTTAATTTCTCTTTTGTGACAAAGGGAAAGAAATACAATCACACGAATTACACAAAAAGCCAGAGTCGAAAAGATTTATTATCATTCTCACACATTTTCATGGTATGCTGTACAATGTACAGTAGAATCCGCTTAACTGCACCACCCATTTGTCAGCATTTTTGGTGCAATTATCCGGCTGGTGCAATTATGCGAAATGCCCAGCTGGACCGCACCACCATGGGCGAGGGGGTGTATTGTTAGTCAGAAACACTAGCACAAAGAAAACAGACGAAATTATTCAGTTATTAACTTATTATTAACTTTATTGACCCTTTGCTGAAAATAGAGAAATGACTACGAACCTGTTTTAAAAGATTTTGCATTTTTTCATTTTTCCACGCGATCTACCGCATTACAACACACGTAATGTTACAGGGGAGGCATTCTGAAACATCGTCATGCCACTCATGGGATAACAGTTTCTGTGTAACATTGTGCCGCCATGAAACTAGGAATTGAAACTAAAACTTGGTTACTGATTACAGGTGACCCGCCCGGGACCTCCCATACGATTCCTATCAACGTAACTGTCAATGGAGACCGCCTCCTTTTGTTACTCAAAACAGTTTTAAACATATTGTCGGTATTGCGCCTTTACACCGGCAGGTATCGGCTCATTTGTACCGCGTTTGCCGATTTTAGCGCACCTTTTCAGTTAACTTGTCGAGGATTTTTGAAAAAAATTGGTGCAGTTATCCGGCATTGGTGACCATGCGCGGTGCAGATATGCGGAGTCACTAACAATGCAGTGAATGGGAACCGGTTTTGGATATTGGGATTCGGTGCAATTAAATGGAAGGTGCGTTTATCCGAGGTGCAATTAAGTGGCTTCGTCTGTATTTGGCAAATTGTCATAGTATTCAGTCAATCCTGTGCGACCTAACCTCCTCTACATAAAGACCACCTGGCCAATGTGACCACTTTTTGGCTGGTCTCTTTGATAATTTTTCTCATTGACACAAGCATTAAGAATCCTGTCTATAGTGACCGCCTGTCCATAGACCAGATTTGGGGTGGTCTTCTTGGGCAGGTTTGACTCGATCTGCAACCTGACATGAATGCAACAAACAAGCATCAGTAGCTGTGGAAGATTGTGACAGTGTTATCGCTAGAGTCCGTCACCACCAGCTGTCCCTGCGTCGCCATGGCAACGGCCAGCGGACCCCTCATCCCCGTGGCGACGTGCCGGACCCACGTCCCCGTCTTATCGAACAGCTCGACGCGACAGTTGTAGGTGTCGGCCACCACGATGTTCCCTGAACCGTCTGTACAGATGCCACTGGGGCACTTGAGCTGCCCCTCCCCGCCCCCCTCCCCCCCAAACTTCAGCAGCAGATACCCTGCTCCATTTAAAATGTACACGTAGTGACTGACATTGTCTGAGACCAGGATGTTCCCTTTCGGGTCCACCGTGATGTAGGCAGGGTTCTTCATCCCCTCCAGAGCACCCACGGTTCTCACAACGTTCCCTTCTCGACCGAATATCTGAACCTCCCCGATTATGTCGCGCTTGTCGATCGTCGTTTGTGAGACGAGGATGCTGTTTTTCCGTGCGTCCATGGCGACGCCTCGGTCCCATCCCGTGTCGCGGAGATCGATCGTGCTCAGGAGCGTACCGAACTTGGTGTACCGCGCCGCGACGTCGACCCCCACCACCCAAATGTAGTCGTCCGTATCCATGGTAACGTCATCCGGTTGGATGGTGCGGTCCTCTGATACGACAGTCGGAAACTGGCGCAGGAACGTCCCGCCCAGCGTGAACACCTGAGTTTGAAAATTCCTAAATTAGAAACTGATACTTTATCTGATACTGCTTTTGTACATCATTTGCTTAATGGATCTGCTTTGTTATCTTCAAGTTTCAATGCGCAAGTTCTATCTGTAACCAAATTGAATATACCAAGGGTTTTCATAACTAAGCTTTTTTTTTTGTACATGAAGCCTACATTGTTTCTTTCAGACGTCGTATACTGTATTGTTCCTGTACTGTTAGTGTCTCATGCTTTTTCTATTTAGGGATACTGCTTAAATAAACATGTTTTGTTTGAGTGCGGCATCACTATGACTGTGTTGTTTTTGAATTTGATGCTGAAATAAAAGAATAAAAATTAAGCACCTGGACGCGCCTGTTCCCGCAGTCTGCGATGAAAATCTCGCCGTCCTCTGACACCGCCACGCCGCACGGAACGTCAAACTTCCCAACCTCCGACCCCTTCCTGCCGAAGGTCACCTTCTGGAGCTCGAAGGAGCGCCGGCGACCTTGTTTGACCTTCGTGTTGCTAGGCGACGGAGACAGCGAGCGATAGATGACTGTTGGCTGCTCCACAGGGAAGTCTGGCTCCTCTGCAGTTGGCAGATAAAAATCTACAGAGGGCACAGATTGTTCTGCAAGACTAAGGGGAGGAGTCGCAGGATGTCTTTCTATCACCGGGGTTTGCGCCCCCCTCCCGCAAGCCGCAGATACGGACTGGAACGATTGCACGGCCACCTGGCCCAACTTCGGCACGGGTGAGTTCTCGGGTTGGAACACTGCGACGCTGTACGCCTGAGCAGAATCTGGCGGCGCGATTCTCGGGTGCATCACCTGGCTAAGGGAGGTCTCGTAGTGGAAAACTTTCGCCCCTACTTGCTTCACTTCTTGTTCTGCGCTATCGCAGGCCGCAGACAGTTCGTCTACTTTAGCTAGAATATTTTCTCTCTGTTCCTGGATGGCCTCGAGGTTCACGCGGTGTCTTTGTTCAACTTGAGACAAGAGGCTATGTCTCGTGTCGGTGACTTTCTGAACGATTTCGTCGTAAACGTAAGAAATTCTGTTGTCTGTCTGAAGTTTCTGTTCGTTTAGAGTCTTCTCGGTGTCTCGAAGGTCTCTAAGAAAGTTGCAGTACGTTTCGAGAAGGTTTCTCCCCTCGGAGATTAAAGAATCAACAGAAAACGTCCTCTCAAGCGAGGCTTTCTTCAGCGTGGTTGTAGAGTGGCCATCGTGAACTGTCTCTAAACACAGCTCACAAATCGGCACCTCACACTTCTTACAGAACACCTTAAGATCTTCCAAAGGGTGACTGGTACACCTGTTAGCAGACTTGGATCGACGTCCTCTCCCTGAAGAAATTCCCACCTGGCTGCCCAGCCTCTCGCACAAGCTGGAGACAAGATGATTATCAGGAAGACCCGCCACGCCTAGCGGAGAAAGGTCAACCTGCATGCGACAGTTTGGGCATAGAAAAGGCGCCCTGACCCCCGCGTGGTCCTGTAGACAGTCCTGACAGAAGGTGTGCTGACAGGGCAGCACCTTGGGCCTGGTGAACAGCTCCAGGCAGATGCTGCAGGACAGTTCTTCCTTCACCTGTTCTCCTAGACTCGACGTTTTCGGGGAGGTCGACATGTTGTTTACTTCCTGCTTACAAGCTTGTGCACACCTGGGCAAATCAAGCAAACTCTCTCCTCTTCTTAGCAAAAAAACACCTGATGAAAGACTATCTTTGGTTCACAGGTGCACAGGAGGATAGCAGGCTTCCAAAACTGCTGCTTTCTTCAGTTCGTCACCCAAAAAAGAGGCAAAACATGTCCCCTGCCGCCTAGTTTCAGTTCCCTTGCCTGTGTCCCGGTGACCTGTAGCACTTGCTCACTGGAGCGTGCGCATACCTGGGTTTATGCTAATGCCTTTGTCTGCATGTGTGCCAGCTAAACACGACAGACTATCATAATTACATAACTACAGCCCCACCTACTGCAATCTAAATGCAGAAATACAACACAAAACTGCAGAAATACTTAAATTCAATCAAACTTCAGCCATTCTCTTATTGACTGTTAAGCTAATTCTTATTTTATGGATCTACAACTGTATCATATCACTGAATCTTCTGTACATGTACAAATGTATATTCTGTATATCTATATGTTATTTTCCTGTATGTTATGTAGTTTTGTGTAATGTATGTTGATTAGGACCACAGGACATTGTAAAGCTAAATGTGGATCCAAACAAACTCTAACCAGTTCAACTGTGAGAAACACACAGACATGTATACAGACATGTCTGCCCAACTAGCCTATGGCTATGTGACAAAGGGCTAGCTCTGAGGAGTAACAATACCTCAAGTCAATGATCGATGAAAAGCAGCTTGCACGCCGATTTGAGCTTCTCATGAATAACCAAAGGTTTAAACAAACAAACAAATGCAAAGTACAACAAAACGTATTAGTATATCTAAAAATTCTAAACTGCTGTATGTACTTAACCATATAAGGTCAAAGATGTAATTTTCATTCAGCCTGTATGTCGACCCGTATATGTACGGGTTGGGGGTGTGTGTATTTTTCTAACTGACAGCAGCAAAACGCACCGAATACAGAAGTACGGGTTGGTGGTATTTTTCAACTGAACGCGTCATACCACAGCGAAACACACCGAATGCAGAGGTAACTATGCCGCAGTAGCACAGAAGAAATCAAGGGAAAATGACCTGATTAAGAATTCAAATTAATAAAATAAATTACGTAAAAGCGAGGCCAAGGGTTTTAAGATATTCTATTTAGTGGTTTGTAGTAGACCGTAAAAAAGTCACTCTACGTTTTGTTGCACCAATAAAGTTTCCATGTTACACCTACTTATCAATCACCAGTAAAAGCCTATCTGATAGCCCATACATCCTGGAGCTGAACTCCCCACTGTTCCACAGTCCCTAACTGCTTGTACTCTCCAGTACAAACCTGGTGTGTTATACCTTGAGGCGGTTTACCGGGTATGCAATACAAACAAACTATGACCCGATACACACTGGGAAAATTTTCTGGGCGTACGACAATGACGTACGTCTTTTTTTTCCTGTGTGCGATCGGCCTGTACTTTACATGCAGAAAAAAAGGCGACCTATGTCAAAGAAAATTTTCCCAGTATGTATTGGGTCTAAACAGGGCTGTCTCCAGGACCCGTCCTTCCGTCCCAGGACAGAAATTTGCTTCTTGGGACGGAAAAAAATTCAACCCTTTCCGTCCCATAATATTCATTTCATGAGATAAAACTGATGAAAATGTATTTTTCTAAGCTTAAAATGACAAATTCAATGATGAAAATTAAAAAATCGGCTCCCTAACAATGAGTGGGATGGAAAAAAACTTAAAGTTGGAGACAGCCCTGGGTCTAAAAGCCTATCTGACAGCCCATACATCCTGGAGCTGAACCCCCCACTGTTCCACAGTCCCTAACTATGCTGTTTCATCCACTCTACCTGTCACTAGCTGAGGGTCATCAGATTAAGTACTATCGACCAGGCATATACAGTCAAACCTGCACCTATGTAGAAGGAGCACCAGGCCATTACAGGCCTTTTCTAGTGGTCCCTTACACTATTTTCCCATTGACACAAACATCAAGAATCCTGTTCAAAATCTAAATGTTTATTTCCCATTGACACAAACATCTAAAATCCTGTTCAAAATCTAGTATGAGGAAAACATAATACAATGCTAAACTTTCTTCCAACACTGAGGTATTCACGGACTAAATTTTCAAAGACCACTGTCGCCTTCTTCAGGATCAATAATGACCAATCACTTCCGATCCGTGAATACCTTAGTGTTGGAAGGAAGTTTAGCATTGTATGATGATTACTACCAACACAGATGAGCTTCCGTGACAGTCAAGAAAACTTGTGTTAGAAATAAAACCATGAGTGCGTTACTTACAGAAAATGTAGATAGTTCTTGTCCTTAGATGGCAGCCCTTAAATCGTGAGTTCCTTCTTCTTCAGACTTCCAGTCGCTTGTCTCTCTTCTGTGTCCTCCTTCTGAAAATAAGAAGTAACTTGACTCAGTTCTCGATCAAAAACAACTTTCCTTTCCCATTACACATAATCTGGATCCCAAAACACAATCAAAGACTGACTACACTGAAATACAGGATACTACTGGGAAGTTTTGGAAACATTAGAAATGCTAGAAATTACAAGAAACTTGACTCAATTATCAAAAACACAAAATCTCAAAATCTAGAAACATTAGAAATTCTAAAAATTACAAGAAACTTGACTCAATTCTCAAAAACACAAAATCTAAAACCTACAATGCTAACAAAGACTACTTAAAGATAAAACTGAAACATAGAAATAACGTCAAGTAAACTTACATCTCGAATTGACATAAGAAATAACCATCTCATGGTTGTGTGTAAAGAACCTACCCATTGAATCATCACCTGAGCTGATGGAACTATCCAGGGATTTCTACTGACATAAATATAGACTTCTTGATAAGCTGGAAACTTACACTCAATTCCAAACCACAGATGTTTGTATACAGATCTACATCAAGCATCATTAATTCATTTAAAGAACTGGGAAGGAAGGAAAAGTACAAAGCACAGGAACCTCGGCAGTTCTAATATTTCAAACCACGGAAAAGAGGACGTGACTCTGTCTGTAGTCAATGTATCAAATTGGACAGGCCTTATATATGCAATGGTACAACTAAAAATGTGCCAAAGCATAGGACGTTTGCAAGTCTATCAAAAACTTCAGGCTTCCACATTTTCACAAATTTCTGACGATGCCTATGTAGGGACGCTTGGCAGAGGTTGGGCCACACAGTATGAGTGCCCCCTAGTGGCTAGCTGCATTACTGCAGGGTGTACTTACAATACAAAAACAAACAGTTGAAGCTGGGTCTGTTGAGCACATGGCTTTTCCAGGCTGTATGACCATCTGGGGACTCCAGAAGCTGTTCTGCACCTCTTAGCGCTATAAGGGACCTCCCTAAACTATCTACAAGACGTGGGAAAATGTCTTAGAGTGTATGCAGTGATTTAAGGTTAGGAGAGCAGGAGAAAACAGTTGGAAGAAATTTATCAAGTTTAGGCCGCACTAATTTAACTTGCTGGTTCTCAAGAATTTTGAAACAAATACTGTAACAGCCCTCTATTCAAATCTTTACCTCTTTCTGAAGTGTACCTTCAAATGCACTGGTCTTAACCTGGAAAATAAATATCTATAAAAAACTCTAAAATAAGAACCAGCTACACAAACAGCCCCACCCTGCCCAGGACACCTTCAGCACTTTTCTACACTAACAGCTGCTGATCCTACACATTCCTTCAGTAAACTCCAAGGACAAGACTCTTTCTTCTGACATTGATGATGAAGCCAAACCATCCCTCCCCAGCCTGAAATGGTAGACCCCTGATCTCTAACCCTCCCCTATCTTAAAATGGTAGACCCCTGACCTACACCCCAGCCTGAAATGGTAGACCCCTGGCCTGCACCCCTCCTTGGCCTAAAATGGTGTACCCCTGACCTGCACCCCTCCTCAATGGTGTACCCCTGACCTGCACCCCTCCCCAGCCTGAAATGGTAAACCCCTGATCTCTAACCCTCCCCTATCTTAAAATGGTAGCCACCCTGGCCTCCACCCCTCCCCAGCATGAAATGGTATACCCCTGACTTGTACCCCTCCCCAGCATGAAATGGTAGACCCCTGACCTGCACCCCTCCCCAGCATGAAATGGTACACCCCTGACCTGCACCCCTCCCCGGCCTGAAATGGTACACCCCTGACCTGCACCCCTCCCCAACCTGAAATGGTGTACCCCTGACCTGCACCCCTCCCCAACCTGAAATGGTGTACCCCTGACCTGCACCCCTCCCCAGCCTGAAATGGTGTACCCCTGACCTGTACCCCTCCAACCAGAAATGATGTACCCCTGACCTGAATCACCCCTCCAACCTGAAATGGTGTACCCCTGACTTGTACCCCTCCCCAGCCTGAAATGGTAGACCCCTGACTTGTACCCCTCCCCAGCCTGAAATGGTAGACCCCTGACTTGTACCCCTCCCCAGACTGAAATAGTGTACCCCTGACCTGTACCCCTCCCCAGCCTGAAATGGTGTACCCCTGACCAGCACCCCTCCCCAGCATGAAATGGTAGACCCCAGACCTCCGCCCCTCCCCAGCCTGAAATGGTAGACCCCTGACCTCCACCCCTCCCCTTCCTGAAATGGTAGATCCCTGGCCTGCACCCCTCCCCAGCATGAAATGGTATACCCCTGACTTGTACCCCTCCCCAGCATGAAATGGTACACCCCTGACCTGCACCCCTCCCCAGACTGAAATGGTGTACCCCTGACCTGTATCACTCCCCGTACCCTGACAAATTGTTGACATGTGTGAGAACATTTACACTTCTCCCCTGTCAGCCTGGGTAAACTTGAACTAGGGACCATCCAATAAACATTACAGGCTGGAGAAACTTGAACTCTAGGGACCATCCAGTAATACCGCTAGTGATGAGTCGCTTATCTCTCCCAGACCTGAACCCTTGTTTTTGAATTAAGCAATGTCAACTCCAGAAATAAGAATAATGGTACACAAAGCATGCATTTCTCTGGCGTTTGAAAGTTGATAATGAGAGAACTAATAGTAATAGTTATCCCCCTGGACAGAGCCGCTTGGAGGCGCTGTGTGAAGACTGGCCGACTGCTGCCTACCCCTGCGTCAGGGAACCCTGCAGCAGTATAATATAATACTGGATACTACTACTATATACTACATAGCAGCCTTGAATTGGGACATACAAAAGTAGACAGCCCCCTCCTTTTGGAATTCCCAAGCAGTTTGGAATCCTGAGACAAAATGGAATGACTACATCAGGCTTGTTCCACTGCAGTACCAAACAAAGCCACTAGGGGCCCAACAATTCGACCATACAGTAATTAGAACAAGACTGAACAGCATTCCAGATATCATACTAAGCCATCCACAGCTTCTCGAGTTCCGCAGTTCAAACACGAACACACAAAGGCTACCATGGGCCAAGCAACCAGCAACATTGGACCATACCTTCATTATACAAGGACTGTCATTCAGCTATCATTTACAATCCATTGGCATTTCCATACATGTAGCTTCTGGAGTTGAGTTCAAACGCACACACACAAAATGCTACCGAGCAACCAGCAACACTACCATGAACTGAACCACCTCATTGGTTGGGATAACATACCTTCATTATACAAAGACTGTCATTCAGCTATCATTTACAATCCATTGGCATTTCCATACATGTAGCTTCTGGAGTTGAGTTCAAACGCACACACACAAAATGCTACCGAGCAACCAGCAACACTACCATGAACTGAACCACCTCATTGGTTGGGATAACATACCTTCATTATACAAAGACTGTCATTCTGCTATCATTTACAATCCATTGGCATTTCCATACATGTAGCTTCTGGAACAACGGAGTTCAAACGCAAACACATAAACGCTACTGAGCAACCAGCAACGCTACCATGAACTAAACCACCTCATTGGTTGGGCTAACAAGCCACTCGACCGTGACCTTCCATCCTAATGACACGGTAATTACCTTGACCCCTGACCTCTGTATTGTTCAGTTCAGCAGGGGGTAAATAACTGTATAAGCCTCCAGGTTCTGAAGTCTTTTACTTTGTCATGGAATGAATGCTCTAGATATGATGTCTAAATTCTGTTGTAAGAAGCTATTTATATTTCTTTGTGAAAGTACAAGGGATTTTGAGACATTCTATATGCCACAAGCAGATTTCAATATATCTTTAGATTTGACCACTCTAAAAAATGCAAAAATACGTAAATCATACTAAATACATGAAAGATTTCTTTGATATTAGAAAATATACTAAAATCCACACTTAGCCCACAGAGACTTCATCAGAATGATTAAGGCCATACCAATTCATCTCCTTGGCTTACAGAAATTGAGCAAGAGGACAAGGTAAGCATAGGTGTGAAAATCGCAGGGTAGACAAGCCTCCAGATTCCAATGTCACACCAAACCAGACACTTCATGAGAATGATACAAGGCCATACTAATTCATTTCCTTGCTTTGCAGAAATTAAGTAAGACTAGCTATAAATATAGAGCCCACTAATTTTGACTAAAGTTGTGAAATTCTCAGTGCCACATTTTGCTTCGCTACCTTCAAACTTTAATGACAACAGTGGAACAAGTCTGCCCTATAAAGTAACTAGAGCATGACTGATAGGGGTTTGTGGCTTTGGTGGGGGTTTTATTACTCATATTGGTTTTCATGTGTTGTTGCAAATATCTAGTCTATTGCAAATGTTCAACTGAAGTTACTCTTTCAGGCCATACCAATTTAATTCATTGGTTCTGTGGACTTCTCCTATTAAAAAGATAAAATGTGGCAATGAGCACAAGATGACCTTTTGATAAAATCTATCTTGTTGGGTAAGGCCGCTCATTTATTTGCTTTGTTCTCAGACTTTTGAGTAAGTTTTAAGGCTAATCTAAGCAGGAAGACAAGATGAACACAGAGGGCTGTGAGGAAAACTTGACCTGACTATATTCCCTCCCTGTAACTGTGTGTACCAAGGTACAGACTTTCCCCTCAGACTCTGTTTTCATGTTCATCTTCCAGTTCAACATCACTTTTTAAAACCAAGAACCACCCAGCTAAATCGGTGCGGCCGTACCCTTCACACTTGCCGAGATGGTTTAGTTTCGGAGAGGTTTTAAAACGTTTTATCCTGCGGTACGACACGCGTCCGTTTCCTTTCTCGATACTCGGATCGTGAAATCGATGTGCGCTAACTGCCGTCCCGAGAATACATCATCGGAAAATCAATGGACTCCCATCAACATGATTAAATCTGAGAGAGAGAGAGGAGAGCGAGGGTATGTAGTCGATCAACGGTAACATTGACAACATATGGGGAGGGGCGAGACTGATCATCATTCAACACTGGACATGGAAATGATGGGGGAATATGGAGTTGTACATAATGTACATGGAGAATGCCATGGTCTCCGGCCACACAAATTTAATTTGTTGGTTCATGCTTTGAGTAAAAACGATTGCGAAACAACAAGAGTTTGGGTAAGTGTCTACCTTGGTACACTTTCAGGGAGTGGATATGGTTGGCTGTATGGTTTTATTCAAGGAAATGGCAATGCTAAACTAAATCTATAAGTATAACTTTAAAAAATGTGGTTAGATTCCACCCATTCCCCCCCCCCCAGTTATCATCATCTAAGAGATATGAAATAAATTGGTGTGGCATGACATACTCAAAATGTAGAACACAACATCCCTTGCAAGTAGTATTACATTTAATCAAAGCATAGATGATACTAATATTATGATTAGATCTTAAGATCTTTCAAATGGACCAAACATGATATACCAGCAAAAAAATGTTCCTTCCTCCTGCTACATGTACAGTAGCCCTCTAGCATCAAATCTATAATAGTATAATGGTTCTACTAATCTACAGTAGCCAGAAGTAATATAGAATAATCACAAATATACCAGAAAAAAAGCAACAGTTGCACCAGTTGTAGCCTCCCGCAAAGGGATCCTACCAGACAGTAGGTAAAAAGTTTACGATGCCCCCCTCCCCATCCCCCCATCCCTAAAAGTAATAGTAATACATTAACACAAATAGTACAAGGAAATAACTCCACAACGACCTACCTCCCAACCCGCCCATTCTCACCGCCGACGACTAATCGCGTTAGACGCAAACGTCCGTTTTGCAACGAGATTACAACGCTGTCCCCCCATTCGCTGATTTCCCCCGAGTACATATGACATCGTCCCTTCAAATCTCGCAAATGGCCAGTAGGATTATGAGTGGGGCCATTGATCATATAGAAATTCAATAGAGTTTGGACTAAGCCAGCTGTCCTGGACAAAAGTACAAAACTGGGCAAAAGCAAATCTTTTTGTGGTTGTGGAGAAGTTAAACTGTTTAGATTTATAACTCAAAAGTTGTCTTATGTAATTTTTAATTCAGGATTATGAGTAGGACGATTGATCATAGGGAGATTCAATAGAGTTTGGACAAAACAACCTGTCTTGGACAAAAGTACATCACTGGTCTTCTTCCGCAAGACTGACTTAACAGTTCAATCACGTAGCCCTATTCTTGGCCTGTCCTAGCACTTTTTGTTTTGCTTTTTCATTTTCTTATCAACAAAATCAACCAATTCATTTGAAGTGAAAAATACAGTAACAACAACTTGAGTTTTGTCTGATACTTTTAATGTGTTGCCTCTAGATTGGTAACTGCTTCTTCTGATCTGCTTCAATTTAGGAAATCAGCATCTTTAAAAGCTAAAAGGTGTTAAGAGCACCAGTCAAGTGGCATTATGTCCTTCTTAATTTTGTGTGCCATTTTCTTTCTACTTGTGTTTTACAGAGCACAGAGCAATGGCTAATCTGACTGCTAAAGGACATTGTAGGTTTGAATTCCAGAGACTGAGGTATGAATTCTAAATTACAACTGAAAAAACAGAACTGGGTTGTGGCACTCTAGTATGGGACGTTAAATAAAGCCAAAGGCCCTGTGGAGAGCCACACCTCGATCATGTTAAAGAACCCACCACACTTATCATCCAGGCTCCACCTTCAGAGCTGTTGGCCTGTTTAGGCCCCGGAACAGTCTGGCATCCAGGCTACTTCCAGGGGATTTGAGGTAAAATTTCCTTGGGACATGTTGGCCTTGGAACCGAAGTGTTGGCCTGTGGCAGCAGTCTGAATTCCAGGCTATGTAGTGGGCCCTGGAACAGTCTGGATTCCAGGTTAGACAGGAGAAGGGTCAGCTACAACATCAGTTACATCTGGGGTCACCAGATGATGTCATCCATAAAACCCAGCTTGTGTTACAAGGTTGCAGACTACTGTACCAGGCAGGAGTCCTCCCAATTTCACACCAGTCACAGGGGTTCAGTGTTAGCAGGCAGGGGACTGTAGTACATGGTTGTAATCAGCTCAGACTGGTACAGGCTGTCACTCTGGGGTCAGCTAAGAACCCGCCACACTTATCGAAAAGAGTAGGGGTCCTTACCCGTGTGAGTGGATCAAACCTTACTAAGTTACAGTCATATGATATATATAGGCTAGCCGCTACAGAATCTTCAGCAAGTTGAAGCTGGTAGCCTCAAATTCAGTCAAAAGAAAGAAGAAGAAACTTCACATGTAACACTGGGAGCAAAATGTAAGGGACTGATCACGACTGGTGGAGAGGGGGTGACTACAGTACCAGGCAGGGGTGCCTACCGATTTTAATCTCCAAGCAGATCCACACCGGGCGCGAAAATCGTAGTATGCTAGCCAGAGAAGGTCCAGTCAGCCAGAGAGGGTCCAATAGCCCGGTAGGGATCTGCCCTTAGACGGACCTGAACAAGGTTATTAACCGGCACGAGGAGGGGCAACCTTTTGAGGAAGGTGCCTCTACTCCTCCTCGTGCCTGCTTAACTCCAACATGAAAATTGGCAGGGATTATCGTTTTACAACCCCGAATCTGGGACGAACCCGGCCGGCCGCGCCATTTCACAGCGGGAGTTTCCCCTCAGATACAATAGTGCGGGAACACACCGCATCACAACGCATCAAAGCAAAGGTATCGACATACAGACTTTTCCGTTAGACAAATTTGCACCATTAATTTCTAGCTTAATGTTAAACCATAATTGATTAAAATGTCGTTTTATTTATGTGAATGCTTGGTGTGTCTTTTTTTTTAACCACAACTTGGAATCTGTTTTAGGCCATTTTTTCACGCTTGGATGCGGTGCAAAACCACGCCGGAACACCGCCATCTTTCAGTGTCTTTGTACACTGTATCTTTTTCTCGCGTCTACATTCAGTTCAGTAAAACCCGAGTCTTGTCGTTTGTCATGTCTTGAGTTATGGCAGAAGCCATGGCGTCGTCCGGTGGATCGAGAAGTCTCTACATAACGTCCTTACTTCGTCGCTGATTAGCGCTCGTAACGGTGAGACGATCGAAACAAGTTTTGTTTCACGGCAGACACAGTGGAATGTAATTTGGTAGCACAGGGATTTCCCCTTGCCCGTCGCAATCCCAACAAATACATCTTTACTCTCCAGACATGCTAGAATGGCATCTAGTTGAGTCTCCCTTATTTCAAACTCCCAGATAGCACGGAAATTACGGCGGACTCTTTCCGTCCACCAGCGCCTGCTTGCTTCCATTGTTATCTGGAATTCAAACCTGCCGGGTAACTGTGAGACGGCGCGCAGCTGACCCATGACGGGCGCCGGGCTTCGAACGCCGGCACAATTCGCACCTTCTTTCTAAGCGCAGTTTGACTGCGGGGAGATTAGGTAACAATTGCGTGTTAATAACCTTGTTCAGGTCCGTCTAAGGGCAGATCCCTACCGGGCTATTGGACCCTCTCTGGCTGACTGGACCTTCTCTGGCTAGCATACTACGATTTTCGCGCCCGGTGTGGATCTGCTTGGAGATTAACCGATTTCACAGCAGTCACGGGGGTTCAGTGTTAGCAGGCAGGGGACTGCACTACATGCTTGTAATCAGCTCAAACTGGTACAGGCTGTCACTCTGGGGTCAGGATCAAGCAAAGTGTCAGGGACTGATCATTACTCATGGAGGGGCAGGGGTAGGTCTAATGTCCAAGCAGATCCATTAGTGGCAAGGCAGTGTCAAAAGGGCCAACCTGTACCTGTACCTTTTCGGCTTTTGAAACTGCCTTGCCATCGAAGGATCTTCCATGCTTCCCTCCTACAGAGTATAAAGTGAAGCTCCCCTGGTCCCCTGACACTGAGGTGTGAAAAATGTCTGCTGGGCAGGAAAACAGGGACTGTTCATTTCTGTTGTGTTGTGGGATGCTGCGGGATACAGACAGACATTCATCATCAAGTCCATATGATGTCATAAAGCCCCCGTCACAAATAAGAAATTCATCTCGGCCGACGTGTTGGCAAGCTTCAAATGCGCATTGTCGGCTGAAGTACGGCCGACGTCCTGTCGATTATGCAGGCTTCGGGTGATTTTTTGAAATAAAAGTTGATCCAAATATTGGCCTTTTACCAGGTTAGTTGATAATGACTTCGTCCATGTCCAAGAGATGGTACCATCTCATGGGTGATTTTTAGTTTTTAGTGTTCGACAGACATCGCCCAAGATTTTCATTGGAAAATATGGTCGACACTCGGGCGATTTTGAAATTCGGTGAGCTTTCCGGCGATCTACAAAGTCGGCCGACGCTCGCATGAATTGTGACGCCGGCTTAACAACTTTGCATCATAAGTCTTTAGACCATAGCAGTTTGCAAGCAACTATCCCAAATGAAAGAAAACCAATCTGAATTACATCAGATCTACAGGTGAAAATATTATCATAGACAACTTGCTATTTATCAGGGGGGAAATTCTGGCTTGTTATTATACCTGATGAATGATAACCAAGTTAATAAACAGTGTCCTTGTGTCCTTGTAAAACATGCATTCTACATTTTATAGAGCAAGGTTTCTAAAAATTGAAGGTAAAACTTAAGCCTTGATGCCAGACTGGCTCGAGTCTAGTAAAAAAATCTTCGTTCAGGGACATGTTGGACAAGCTGGCTAGTACAGGCCTTGGATTTGGAAACAGTCTGGCCAAATTTCTCACAGTTTGCAATATGCGGGTAACAGGAAATGAAGTGTTTCGAGCCCTGGTTTTCTACCAGCCACTATAATGATTCCTCCACACAGAAGCCATAATTCAGAAGTGACTGTGACGACCACAATACACCCTTTCTCCAGTCGACCTTTTCACTTCCTACAAACAACGTATCACGCCTCTCCACAGCTATTTGTATGAGGAAATAGTTCCTGGGTTCTTCCACTGTTTACTAAGACCAGAGGAAAGTCAACACAGAATGGACCTGCAAATATGGACAGGGCTTCCTGGCAGAAACAAATCACTTCACTGTTTAAAGGAGGAAGATAAAGTTCACAATGAAGTTATTCAAGAGTTCATTTGGGCCAATTTATTTTTTGGGGGTAATTTCTTCAAATTCTTGGTTCATTGCTAAAAGAAGACCGCTATCACTGAACTGGACGATCAACATGAAAACAAAGTCTGACTCTGAGGGGAAAGTCTGTACCTTGGTTAGGTTTGGTATACAGTTTGAAGGAGTGAGTACATGTTTGTTTGTATTGTCAGATTCGAGTTTTCCTCCAACTCCAAGTCCTCTGTTTTCACGTTGTCCTGTTACTCTTTTAAATGTCATAGACCAAAGCAAAAAAGAGGTCAAGGGATAGGTTATAGGTTACAGGTTACAGACCAAAGCAAAGGAAATAAATGCATGACCTTACCAAATAAGAGGTCATTCAATAGTTTGTTTATAGCTTTAACGTGACCAGTATGTTTAAAATCACGACCTGTTTTCCTTTTGGCGACCTCCCAACGATGTTAACTACTGAAATGTCCCCAAGTTTGGCTGCTATTCTTACTGCATGTGGGTCAAATTCTTTGCCATATATGTGCTGAGTGGAGAGGTGGGGAGGGGGGCGTCTACTGGTACTTCACTTTTAGTAGTTATACCAGTCTTAACTGTAAGTTTAGGGCACACCAATTCGCTTTCTTGGTTTTCTGACATATCTGAGATTTTGGGCTGGAAGAAAAACTTGAAACAGACTATATCCACTCCCTGAAACTGTGTGTACCAAGGAACAGACTTTCTCCCCAGACTCTGTTTTCCCATTTTTTTCTGAGAACCAACATATCAGAGTGGTGTGTCAGACAGTGTCCTTATGTGACACCAACTAAAACATAAACCAGAACATAGCAGACATTCGAAATCAAAGTTATCTACTCTAAAAAATTCCCATATTCCACTTTCATCATTGTTGTGTTTGACTTGAGTGGAACTGAAATGTGATACTTTTATGACTCATATACATTCAAAGAATGTTTAAAGGATACATTTCTCTCCGGTTGGCGACAAGAAATTAGGAGCTGCAGTAAGCTAAAAACCTATTCACAAGTCAAAACTGACTTCACATTGGAAAAATACCTTTCATCAATTCGTAATAAATCCTTTATAGTTAACATAACCAAATTAAGAATCAGTTCTCACTGTTTAGAAATAGAAAAAGGCCGATACCATAATATACCAGCCAACCAGAGACTATGTCCTTCATGTCAAAATAGCATTGAAGATGAATATCATTTCTTAATGACATGCCCCGCATATACTGTAGATAGACGAAAATTGATAGATATGATCTCATGTAAATTCAGGAAACCCTTGCCAAAGGCAAACATAGACATGTTCAATCTACTTATGTCATGTCCCGACACCATATCTACGTACTTAGGCCAATACATATGTAGCGCTTTACAAAAGAGAGAATGTATTTTAACAGACCGAAACGTTTAACATATATTATATCATTACGCCATTTACGTTCATATATTCTTGTGATTATAGTTTTCGGAATAGAATAGAATAGACTAGTTTAGTACCCATTGTATTAATTGCATTGTCATTCTTGCCATACATTGTGCCATGTACAATTGTCGAGCAATAAAGTTCATTCATTCATTCATTCATTCATATATTGCTGTATCACCAGAGGATATCATGTTTCATCACAGTTTCATGACATCATCGTCAGGATGTGGTCTGAAAATGACAACTTTTGATATTTCTACAAGTCATATCCTTTAAGTTTAACATCGTGATGTGTCACTGTACTTCCAGTAAGTAAGTTGTACATAAAATGTTATAATTGCCTCAAAATTCTGAACCAATAACCTTTTAAAAATCGACCTGTGTGAATTGAAAAGTTTGACAAACAAAAAGGGAAAGTGAACGTATCAAATTCCAATTTTTCATTCTAACACAACAAACTCCCCAGTCTGGAGTTTGACTGTCATCACCAAGCAGATGTTGGGATGGAAAATCATAACATTTTCTGGCACTCTACATCTGCTTGGAGATCAAGTGTACCACAGCTCAACCTCTCACCCAAGGTCACGACAGGTCAAGGTCAAGCCCCAACCCAGCTGGGAGTATCAGGTGACAGTCTGACAGCTGGAGTTAAAGGGCTGAAGTTAAAGGTCCTGCCTACAGTTGCCATGTTGTTGTTCACTTGTTCTGCACCTTGTAGTGCCCAGTAAAATATAGGGGCCTGGGCAGCAAGTCTCCTTGCTGTTTCAGTAGTAAGGTATACTTTTTACAGGGATAGTTTGCTAGCCTTTCTCCTTCTGACCAAGATGTCTTTCCCATCTTATGACTTTACCTCAACACAAGGCACAAAAGGGACCAAACAACAGAAACGGCTTCCTTTATACTTTGAATCCACCCCCACACCCCACACTGTATACATATATAGGGGTCTACTGAAAATAAGACCACCCCTACATCCAACCAAGACCAGGTATGACCCCTCCTCTGATGCCTGATAAATCCATATCTGTAATCTGACACCCATGTAGGGGGCATCTCAGATGACTTGATAAGACTTTGATCCAGTCTGGGAGTCCTTCTAAAACTACACATCTCACACAACATGCTAAGGGCTTCAATACTGATGTTTGTCATTTGCAATCAATGCAATTGCAACCCCTGACTTCTTCAGCTGCTCTAGGGTCAATACTAGCATACATTGATACAGCAATTTAAAGGATATCTTAACGACACAACAAAAGGACTTTTGCAAGGTCTCCTACAACTATAAACACAGACATCATCATCATGAAACTACAGTTGTGTATGAGTCTGAGTATTACTTTGTGTGTAGATAGTATCTAAATTTTCTCTGATGTATTCTTCATCTGTTTGTACAGAGATCATCTCCACCTAAGCTACAACATAAGTAAGGAAAGAAACTGTCAATATTGATAGATAGAAGAGACTGGTAAAATACATCTAATCAAGTCTTAAACCACCTCAATCTTATTAATTAAAGACTTTACACAATTTCAGCTGGAATAAAAGGCTATATAGAGTAGAGTAGAGTAGAAATTGAATGTTCGGTCAGGTAGGACTGTTCCAGTTTACAGGTAATATAGGTAATATCACAAGCAACATCACAGCTTGTCAAAAGATAAAGATTAGATCTTCTTTAAGAACATTTATCTAAACAGCAGTTTCCTTGTTGTAAACGTTTGCAAAGACGGTACTTTCAGAACAACTGATTGTAGGGCATGCAGTATAATCAGTAAAATCAGTTTAAGAGCTGAGGGTGATCAAAATAAATAGATAAAACAAAATATAGTCAACTGTCAAACCTGGAACCAATAACTTGATAATGAATGCCATGCTAAGTGTTACGTGTACGGTCAAAAGATAATATTGTAGTAGATATTCAAAATTAACAATACTGTAACAGGTAGAAACTACAAAAAGCTAACATAATTGATTTAACAGTTGTGTCAGATTTTGAAATGATGTTTGTTTTGTGAATACAACTCAAAGCAAATGGGAGTGATGAGATTTGCATACATCTCATACTCGACCCACCCACCAAAAATAAACAAAAACACATGTTTGGGCTGATAATAGAAGGTGTGAAAACCCCAGTGTTGGAGGGTCCATATGTGTCACAAACATATCCAGACTGGTTCCCACAGCCCCCCTGGGGCCCTCCTCATCACTCAAACAACTCATCTCACAACAACCTGAACCAGCCCACTGCTTTTCCCATTTCATTCCCCACTAGATATAGTCTATAAATAATCCTGGGTTAGGTACGTAACTTCCCGTCCAACCAAAACGGGTAGCTAGACTCAAAATCCGGGGATGACAGAAATGTTCTGCTTTCTACGGATGACAAGAAGGGGGACTGGTAAAGCTGGGGTAGAGAGAAATGTTCACAGATGTTGGTTTTCAGCGGTACAGTTTCCGCGAAACGTCAAACCTATAACAACACCCGTCAGCCGACAACAGCTGGGAAGAACATCAACACTGGGTTTGATTGACAGTTAAGGCAGACGACGTATTTTGACGCATGGGGGGGGGGGGTGAGGAACAGTATGACATACTGGAAAAATGATAAGCAATTCATAGAATATCAGCGTGATCCGGTGCAATAATTAATCCCAGGTTGTTTTCCACAGCCCGGCCGTATTTTGAGTACAAAGCCTCTATAGTGTTCACCCGCCCACGGGCTGTGGTCGGAGTCACACCGGGACAGAAACCCTCCCAACTCGGCAGGCCCTGGTCATCACAGCTGAGACACAGATAGAGTACAGATGTACCGAGCCCAGACGGGAGACATCCCGGTGAACAGGAGAGTGTACCGCCGGGTAGACCCTCTCCCCAGCCCCGGCGCGAACCCTCCCCCGTCCCCCTGCGCTAATTTGCTTTCCACATTCCGGGCACTTCCGCGCACCAAAAACGCCAAGAATTCACCCCGATTTCTCCCCACACAAGACAGAAATACCCTCAGATCTACGTCTAATCCCTACCTTAAGTCTACGTCTTCAGGTACGCACCTGTCTTGTTGGTGAATCTTTAGATCTAAAGACTTTAAAGTAAAAGTTGTATCTTACCTCCCAACTTGTCCCACCCTACTCTCGGCCCATGAAAACAAAAATGGCGGATTTCCCTCGTGACGTCATTTCCGCCAGGAAGTGGCCGCCGGCAGGTCAAAGGTCGACGTTCCGTCTGGGCGAGTTTCAGATTTGTCATTTGTTGTCCGTGTCAGAAAACATGTTTTGGGTAAAATCATGTTCAGAAAAGTGACTTTTTGATAATGAAAGCATTCATTCTGTGCGAAGACCAACTGTCATAGATACTGAATGGATCTCAGATTGTTTTGTTATTTCTAACTACTTTTATTTTCAACATAAACTAAGTTGGCGTTGACCTTCAAACAGAAATAGCGTTAAACCGTATCTCTGACCGTATCTAAACAACCAATTACTCATCACAACTTCCTGTGAGTCAAACCTGATAACAAGCGGCGTTTTTATTCCTGTGATCATGATCTGTCATAGATATTTCCGGTACTTTTTATACTTTAAGGTGAATACTTATAAAAGTGGCCAAAGGGCATACGGATTTTACTAATAAAAACATACGAATTTTGATTTAAACTTATTCAACGGTATGAGAGAAATGTGTCATTCTTATTCATAAGAATCTTATGTACAAGAAATACTAACTGTTGACAGTAACATCGACCAATCTTTATATTGGAAGAACCAAGGGGGAACTGACGAACGGTCAAGTTGTTCAGTATAACATGCGCTCTTTGCTTAAACCGCTTGGTGCGCTGCTCCATGGCCTGGCAGCTTTCACTTCACGGCTTTCTCTTTATCTGAGGAAAGGCAACGTTACACTCAGGCTTTTCTTTATCTCCACAACTATCTTTAACGTGCAAAAACACAAACGTCTGCCACTCCATTTAAAAAAAGATTTCCTTGACATATCCGGTAGGCAAAGTTGTGACGTTAAATTACATGTAAACTTGTCCAAAATACATAGCATCTGCCACATCGTGTGTCTTCAACAAATAATCTATAAATAGATTGAATATTGATTGTGAGCAAAGTTGTACATCTCATAAGCGACTCTCACAGCGTCCGAAATACATAACGTTGGGTTACCATTGTCATTGAAACATCTTCAAAAGCAGAGAAGTGGTCGCTTACTAAGAATACTTGAGAATACTGCGCGTCAGATGTCTTTGAAATCCCCACGAAGTGGTATATTGAGCGCTATTGCAGAGCCGTATTGTTTAATCAATAGTATCATTGGACGGGGTGCCCCGAATGAGAGTTGCCCAGTATCGTATAGAAATAGAAATCAACATACATAACGTTAACTGCATAGTAGACATAGAACACCTAAGTGTGTCTTCTTGCATAGCTTAGAATTTACGTGTAGATTGCACTACATCAACGCAACTAGCCAATAACCTTATACAACACTTTGCCTTTAATACATTGCACCGGTTGAAATTGTTGTAAGATAAATTTTGACTTGACTCGACTCATGTATCATATAGTATACTCAAGTTCAACCACAACGTATAAAATCATTATGGTACAACATTCTGAAAGAAATATTTTACATACTACCTTTTAATGACATACACTGTATCCTGTACTGCATGATAACAAATTGTAGCAAACTAATGTTGTGTCACAAATGAACGTTACTGTACAACTGGAAAGTGTAGCAAAATAATCTTGCATCATAGCATTGCCACACGTTACGGTATACTGCCAAACGTAGCAATAGTATACATATTACTGCATCATAGCCAACTGTAGCATACTACTTTTTCCGGAATAAATAAAGGTTCAAACGTTCATACAAACAAACCGATCTCACGCCACAGCCACGCACTGCTGTATGGTGGCAACCTGTAGCGTACTAGTCAGAGTCTTGCTTCATGTTTAGCCTTCCACGACGTGATCACCATTGCATGTCACAAGATGCAGCATTCTGAGAGAAAAGAAAAAACACATGTCAGGTATAGAGTATTCATATACTATGGTAGTGTAGATAATCCAGATAGTCAATCTGCATCACGCCGAGGGCCCACAAACCTTCCCTGAACCAGGGCGGGGGACGGTACCGACTTATAAGCTCTGATAAATTGCTCACGCCTATTAATTTTTTTAAAAATAAACAACAGAAGAATAAACAGGACACAGAGATGATGCACTCTAGCTAAAGCTAATATTAAACACCACCTCTTGAAATAAAATTGATTTGGGCGTATTAATTTGGGCGCATTAAACAAAAAACAAATTTGCTTCATGTCAGAATATGACAAGGGTAATGTCTTGCTTAGGGGATTCGATGTTTGCCGCTATGATGATGGATCCAAGAACAGATTGCACCAATGTCGATGAAGGTCAGATATCCAGGTAATAAGATACGCCGGAAAAACAGTTATCCAGAGAGAGAGAGAGAGAGAGAGAGAGAGAGAGAGAGGGAGAGAGGGAGAGAGGAAGAGCTAGAGAAAGAGAGAGAGAGGAAGAGCTAGAGAAAGAGAGAGAGGGGAAGAGCTAGAGAGAGAGAGAGAGAGAGAGAGGGGGGGGAGAGAGGGAGAGAGGGAGAGAGGGAGAGAGGAAGAGCTAGAGAAAGAGAGAGAGAGAGAGAGAGAGAGAGAGAGAGAGAGAGAGAGAGAGAGAGAGAGAGAGAGAGAGAGAGAGATACCGCACAAACCTTTGTCGTCCGTTGGAACCCCCATGCTGACAGTGTTGACGGGTGTTTTGATGAGTCTTTTCCAGTTCAGGACGGTTCCGACGGGGTTGCAGAACCGGCTGCTGAGTTTCTCCATGGCGCCCATCATGTGCTCGCTGTACAGCCCCTCCGACTGGTCCTTCAGCCCGGTCGCTCTGTCCGCAAACAGCGACGCCTTCTTCCCAAGGTTTCCTACGGGAATGATTGATAACATAGCCTGAACTCAATCAAGCCTCCTGTAATAGCTTGCCGCCCTGTAACCGCATAGCCGCCCAAGGGGAGGGGACAGAAATCCCCGGACAGCTGGTGTTTGCGTTATACAGACTAATTGATATCTTATCGCCCGGTGCCGAAATATATTTGATGGAATTTGAAGAACGCCATTTGTGATAATGAGTTTTTATTCAGAGAACATTTGGCACACAACAACTGAATTACATGTTCTGTACATTAAAATAAAGTTAAATTGACATGTGAAACATTGACTATCATACAACTAACATACAAACTAACAAGAAGTGTACCAGAGGACTGGCCATGTGCAGTTGTGTGGCGTTCTCGCGATCGTCGATGATCTAAGACAATCAGTGCTCATGACAATCAATTCATAGCTTCTTTAGAGTTCTGCTGGTCAACCACAAACATACAAAACTACACACGATACCGAAAACACTCAATTCTTCTTGGCAAAGGTAATCAAAGCGACCAAACCTGGAGAGAGCATGTAGGACTCGTAAAAGACGACGGCGTTCTCTCGATCGTCGATGACCTGTGGCCACCACTGCTCATTCAAAGGTTCTAGAGCCATGCTACTCAACCACAAACATACAAAACCACACACGATACCGAAAACATACAATTCTTCTTGGCAAAGGTAATCAAAGCGACCAAACCTGGAGAGAGTATGTAGGATTCGTAGAAGACGATGGCGTTCTCTCGGTCGTCGATGACCTGCGGCCACCACTGCTCATTCAAAGGTTCTAGAGCCATGCTACTCAACCACAAACATACAAAACCACACACGATACCGAAAACATACAATTCTTCTTGGCAAAGGTAATCAAAGCGACCAAACCTGGAGATAGCATGTAGGACTCGTAGAAGACGATGGCGTTCTCTCGGTCGTCGATGACCTGCGGCCACCACTGCTCGACGTGCTGGGCGTACTCGCGGGCATACATGGCCACCACGCCGGTGTGCGGGGTCGCGTAGCGCGGGGACAGGGCCGGGTTCAGGTCAGGCGACTTGTTCTCAGGGTCCACCACTGCCATCTCCTGTTAGGGGAAAAGATAGACGTCATTCTCAACCCAGGGTCCACCACTGCCATCTCCTGTTAGAGGAAACATAAGAATGAGGACAGGGCCGGGTTCAGGTCAGGGGACATGTTCTCAGGGTCCACCACTGCCATCTCCTGTTAGAGAGAAAATAGACATGTTTATCAACCCAGGGTCCACCACCGCCATCTCCTGTTAGAGAGAAACATAAGATTGAGGACAGGGCCGAGTTCAGGTCAGGAGACTTGTTCTCAGGGTCCACCACTGCCATCTCCTGTTAGAGAGAAAATAGACATGTTTATCAACCCAGGGTCCACCACCGCCATCTCCTGTTAGAGAGAAACATAAGATTGAGGACAGGGCCGAGTTCAGGTCAGGAGACTTGTTCTCAGGGTCCACCACTGCCATCTTCTGATAGTGGGAACATTAGAATGAGTTCTCTGTCTATTGAAAGGGGGAAAAGTCGATGCAGGAACATTTGTGCGAAAAGATTTGTACACAGTGCACATAAAAAGTGGTAGAAGACAAAAGTGTTTTTTTTTCGTTTTAACCACTTTTTGAACAGTTAAAACTGTTACCAATCTTGACCGATGAATCTGTGCTAAAATAAACTTGAACTGTAACCCTGCACGTTTTAATGAACTTGAACTGTAACCTTGGGCGTTTAACGAACTTGAACTGTGACCTGATAGAGCGCGATGCGCAGCCCCGCCAGCAGAAGGAAACAGGACAGCCCGATCTTGGCGTAGTTCTCCTGCATCAGTGTGCCGATCACGCCCGTGGTGGTCAGGTTCTGGTCCAGACCCTGCAGAACGGGAATAGTTTGGTTGGTAAGTTAAGGCCAATGAGTGTGTGTGAGGAAAGGTACACGACACTATCGGCCTATAGGAACCGCTGTTGGTATCTGTTAAGCCGTATGCTCCAGTGGCTTGACCATGTAACACGACATCATCCGTAATCCTGTCGAAGACAATCTTGCAAGGCAATCTGGAAGGAGGCGACGACACAGGGGAAGCCTGATAGGACAAGGTTCCGAAAGGCTGACTGTTGTATAACAGTCACAGAGACAACTCTGGCGGCAAGTTTCTATCTTTTGGTCTACCTTACCCTCCTAACTGTACCATGCCTTATTTGCGCAGTTCAGTCATAGTCTTTTTAGAACGACTGAGAGAAAATGCCCCCAACGAGCAGGTCAGGTCGAGGGAATAAGAAGTCGTGTTGTTGCTGTCCATGGTGCTGCAGGTGGCATCACTGTTCTCAGCGCCACCTAGCGATAAAACTGTGTCATTACCTGTAGATAATCATGTAGACGCTGCCTGTCGGCGGGGTTGGTGATGTCACTGTTCCGCTTGTTGACGGCTTAGTTGATGGACAAAGTGTCCTGAAGGTCGTGTAGAACTCCGTTGATCTGGTCCAGGACTACGTTTTCTAGCGCCACCTAGCGATATAACTGTGCCATTACCTGTAGATAGTCGTGTAGACGTTGCCTGTCGGCGGGGTTCGTGACGTCGCTAGCGCTGTTCCGCTTGTTGACGGCGTAGTTGATGGACAAAGCGTCTTGCAGATCGTGCAGAACTCTGGTCTTAAAGCTACTTGACCCCACGGAAAAACTATCCGTTGTCCATAGCCGTGAAGGCAACCAACAAACAAATCCCTCTTACCGGCCGACGTTTCGGTTGTCTTTCTGCTACCTGGGTCAGAAAATCTACTCTGTCCTAGTTATGAACCAGGCCGGGACATAAATATTCTCGTTGCAGCACAGCCTAGCGAAAAGAAGTCTACTACCTGTACCTGTAAGTAGTGGTGCAGACGCTGTGGACTTCCCCTGCCTTCTACTTTCTGTAAGAAGAATTTTCCGCTATATAAGTTCTTATGCACCTGTAGATAATCGTGTAGACGCTGCCTGTCGGCGGGGTTTGTGACGTCGCTGTTCCGCTTGTTGACGGCGTAGTTGATGGACAGCGCGTCCTGAAGATCGTGCAGAACGCCGTTGATCTGGTCCAGGACGTCCTCTTTCAGCTCCTGCTGGACCAGGCACCTGATGTCCTCCAGGGTCGGCGACAGGGAGGCTGCGGGGAAGATCAGCTCCCACAGTTCACCGAATATCACCTGGGTGAGAGGATGGACGGAATTTATTTATTGGTTTTTATTGGTCAGAAATCACCCGCAATGGCAGCCTTTCTAGGGCAGAATTGATGCACGGTTTTACAGGTTTCACATAATACACAACATATACATATAACGTTACATATCTTATCCACACTTGCATTTTGTGGAACTGTCGCAAGGGTCTGGGCGGCTGCCATTCGGCGCCACCAGATAACCTCAATACGACCTTCCCCAACCGAAGTCAGGTACTCATTTACACCTGGGTGGAGTGAGTTAAGTCGTGTAAAGTGCCTTTCCCAAGGGTCCAAGGGCACAGGATCGGTGACATGACAGGATCGAACTCGGGACCTCTTGGTTCTGAACCGAAAGCTCTGCCGTTGCGCCACACGACCCCACGATTATACTTATTTATTCATTTCATTTCATATCTATTCATCTGGGTTACTCTATAAAACTCTATAAAAGTTGATTTCTAAGAAGGCCCCGTACATACAGGACAAGTCAGGTGGAGACAAAAGTGGACGACATATGAAATCAAAATCGTTGTCCGTAGCTCAAAGTCTTAGCCGTTCCAACGTCAAAATCAATAAAGGTTAAAAGTTTAAGCGGAATCACTAGTTCTTCAAGTAGATGTAAGGAATCGGCTCATTCCCAGTGTTGATGCCTGTTTTTACAACATTGGTACTCTTTTCTGGTATTGCATTCTTCAACGGTTGCCGCCGATCTCCTCCTAGAAAAGACTAAATGTTGCAAAACAGCCATAAAACACCAAGATGAGCCGCATCCTTACATCTGCTTGGAGATTACAGAATGGCGGGCCGTCGTATGAAATATACGGTACCTAAAACCAACTCAGGAAAGATCGAGACAAAGTAATGACTGTGAATACCAGAGTTACCAACCCAGAAATGAGTTCTTTAAAGATGTCTCCCTTATATATCATAGAGTGGAACTCATTGTTATCAAATACAATAGTGGCATCCGAATATCACCTGTCCGAGACCCCCCACGACGCGTCCTTTTCTCTGTCTTGACTTCGACAATTTAGCCACGGTCTTGGGACTTTCCTCTGAGTCCGTCTCGCCCTTGGACTTGGGCTCGGGCACTGACGTGGGATCGACGGCGCCGTTGACCATGAGCTTGGCGAGTTCTGACGCGGCTGCGGCGGCAGGGTCTACCGCGTTCTCGTCATATATCTGCTTGGATAACTTGTCTCCCATCTGAATGATAAAAAACATAAACATTTTGTTTGTTTGTTTGTTTGTTTGAACCTTTGTTTAGTCATGAGAAGCTCAAATCGGCACGCAGGCCGCTTTGCATTGAGGTCATGAAGGAAGAGGTAAGGGTCAGATGAAATGTAAAATGAGATACAGATTTGTCCTAAAAGGTTACTAAACTAAGATGACAAAAGCAAACGCATCCATCTGAATAACAGACGAAGTATAAGCATTTTGTTAGGCCATATCTGAAAACCAAAACATACATACCGAAAAACTCGCAAATTGGCTAGAATACTGCTTAAAGGGGCATATTGTGACATGAACATAAAACAAAATTCTTTGTTTTTGATTATTTTTCTACATCATTAGTTGAATCTACCTTATTACACTGTACAGCAATATTCATCACGTACGGATGCGACTTTGTAGTGACGTGCGAACGTCTTGAAAAAAATTATATACGCAATCCCCGCCGCCGCTTGAATTGGCCGCCATCTTGTCCAACATTCCGACGAAACACCGAACACGCGATCGAACGCCCGACGTTCTGAAGTTTGGTCACTTGTGGTGATTTTCCTGTGACGCTCGAACTCCGACCATAACGGTCGATTCGGATTTTTCGTAGCGTTCTACGCTGGCTTATTTGCATTTTAAGTTGCGGGACGCAAGTTAATATGTAAATGAACCAGATTTTACACGTTTTGCGTTTTTCGTCGTTTATTAATGGTGGAAATGTGACAAAATGACGGGAATATGTTGGAAATAGGTAACAAATAAGTTACAAATGTGAATCTTAGTGTAGATCTTTCAAATTCTTACTATTTGTAGTTTTTGCCCACCAGATTCTACAATATGCCCCTTTAAAGTAGAAGCGACTTTTTACACATGTATTACCTTACTTGGTACAAAGATCAGTAAAAATAATCTATCATTTTCTACCTATCGCCCATCTGAGACACAAAGTACAGAAATTTAAAAAGTTCACTCGAAACCTAACAATTCACTACCACACGAACACGAACAGGGCAAATTGTCTAAACTACTTTCAGTTGTTTTGAAGCAGAACTGACTATTTATACAAATACCAGCTATTCTGGTACGAAGTTGTGAAAACAATGTTTCACTCTGCGATATTTTTACAAAAGTGTTGATAATAAACATTATTTCCGGCACTGCAGTGATTTGTCGGCGTACGTCAAAGAGATCGATGTGTAAATATCATTTAGTTGTATTTCTACATTTTGTTGTATTGAACTATTAAAGTTTAATGTTCAATTCTAATGGAAAAAGTAAAATTAGAACATTCAGATAGAGTCAGATTTACAATTCAGCAGTGTGCATATGAGAGGTTCGAAGGGAATATTTGGGTGTTTAATGATCCATTTGATGTTCAATCAATAAATGCAGTCGCCGAGAATCGTACGTTTTCTTGCCGTACGATCTTCTATGAAGCTATGACAAAATTGAACAGTCGACCATCTTTTATGTTCACCAGACAGCTAAAGTTTGTACTACACATCCACGATTCCCAAAATAATGCTCAGGAATATCATGTTCAGCTTGGATACGATCAGATGAGCGATCATAATAGCATGGATTCCAGGCTACTCCCGACCCGGCGCCGACCGTCTAGGCGTCGATCTTTGGGTATCTTTGTTGGGGATCGGTCGGAACCTAAGTCGTGTCAAGGTTAGTCTCTACCAAACTAACCGCGCTGGCTACAGAGAGAACATTTGCCGGGGGACTTTGGCCATGGAGGATAACATTCCCAGCCAGGGTTGCAATATTGGACTCTATCTCCATAGCCGACCCCCTTCATACAATTGGGGCTGGTAGAGTCTATGGCAAGGTCCTGAATGTGTGCCAGTGGGTTCCCAAGACAGCTAAATCTTGTACAATACATCCACGACGGTCTCAAGAACACCCTTATTTTGCTTTACTAGTAGGTTCAGTGCAGTACAGCACACCTGTCGTGCGGCGAACACAATCACAGCTTAAGACGCCAAAGTGACCGTGACGACCTAACGCAAACAACGGCAGCAGTGTGGATATATAGAGAGTAGTAAGATCACAACAAACAGTAACCATGGTCCGTTATGAGACAAAACAGGCACCTTACCTTCTGTTAGACTGAGTAGGGACAGTTAGAACTCCACAGGACCATCCTGCTGACTTTAAACATGTATATACAGCTGGACACCAGTCCTCACAGACCAGTTCTTTGGCACAGAAAAATCTGTTTGTGTCCGAATGTTGTCACAGGTCGAAGTCAGTCGATTCAACAACATGAGACGATTGCGAGCGTTGTATCTGATGAGATCAGATGCTACTTCAAGTCATTATCATACAGAGAAACCTACGTTATACACAACGGTACCCAAATGTTCGACGTTCGTAACGTTTATGGGTGTTTCGTGCTAGCCCAGAGCGGTGATTGGCTGCGCGGTGCCC
Source organism: Branchiostoma lanceolatum (assembly GCA_035149815.1). NCBI lineage: Eukaryota > Metazoa > Chordata > Leptocardii > Amphioxiformes > Branchiostomatidae > Branchiostoma > Branchiostoma lanceolatum. Next base: position 15,089,368 of record CM068884.1, read on the forward strand.
ACGTGACTGCCGAGCCGGATACGGAACACAGTCATGTCACCGAACTTTGAACAGCCCGCCCCCAGGTAAACATTACAGGTGAGTAGTACAGGAGGAGCAGACTGAGTAGAAAACGCGAGAAAGTTGTCCATGTACTGACTGGGTGAAGAAAGGAGGGGGGAATTCTCTGTAGAGCACAATGCTGTGAAATGTTGTAAAACGATGCCAATGGAAGCGATGATAAGATGCACACAATTTGTAATGAGCTGTCATGAGTTCTGCCACTCATTAAAAGAAGTCAAACCCAACCATAGTCAACCTTAGTTAACTTAGAACTTTGACAGTAGCCTAGATACCTATTTTTGATTCCCATGTATTCCCATGTACTTGTTTGTCTGCAATTAGCCTTCGGGCATGAACTTGCAATAAAGTTATTATTATTAAACCGAGGTTACAAATGCGCGTGTAAATCCAGGCTTAGGCAAGGTTTCTATTTTCATTCATCAGTTTCTTACTTCGAGTTGATAAGGTGAAAAGGTCACGAACAATTAGAAAAGGACTCTAACGTGAAGGCTTCGTCAGCATGTCTTTGATTGATTATATCCCACCTTCGTGGCCAATCAGAGACGCCCCTTGCCTAATTACCTCACGCAATATTCAAATTTCCCGCCGTGATGTCGCCAGGCTCAACAGGTGTTGCATTCCTGCTGTAGCGTGGTCCGTGGGTGCACGACGTGTTCAAAAGTTCCAACTTTTGACATACAAAACTTGCAATTTTCTCACATTTTTGCGGAGATTTTTCCACAAAAATTGCGGAGAAGGGCTTCTGGAATACCATGGGCGAGAATGGCCGGAAAAGTTTACGGAAATGCTTGGAATGGCGGTCGGATGGCTTTGGATTCAAACATGTGACGCAGAACCATACACGGTAAGCTTCTAGAAATTTTTTCTTCGTGTTTTCGACGAAAAGTGTTAAGATTTACCAGCAAAGCAATACAGTGTGGTCGGAAACTCGTGTCTTGTGTTGTTTTTACTGTACAGTTGAAACTGGACTACTAAAGGCGCGAAAGGCTTGTGAAAATAACAAGCGACGTTTTGGAAATTGGTACAAAAACTAAGGCGGATAAACTGTGCTGAGCAGAAATTTCAAGCTGAGGCATTGAGACTTAATTGTCAACCAGTGTTTATGGTAGTCACACATTCAACGGGATTATTTGATGTAACGTTACATATGTTTATGGATATTGTCCTTGTTTTTCTCCGCAGTCATAGCTGACACACCATAACCTGTCTCCTTCTGCAACGCGAGGCCCGGGCAAACAACACCGATTCTTCATTTTCCAGCCAAACAAGTAAGTGAAATTTCTATTGTATACATTCTTCTGTTGTTGTTTAGTATATGACAGCGAGCGTTTTCGACCACAGTTGGCTTTTTTGCTATGTTGTCGTTTGTAGAAGTGTATTTTTCTCTTGTTATACGTCGTAACACGGACTATTTTGACGACTCTTTTACGACGGTTAGGTGAGGCTGTAGATATCAAGACAGGACAAGTCTCTTAGTGTGTCGGCAAAAGCGCCAATGTTTATAGTTTGTTCAATTGATTTCACGAACGTTTAACGTTGAATGCAAGGAATGTTGCGCGGAGGGGTGGGGTGGAGATTCGCACCTGGTTTCTTGTCATGTCATTTGCATAATGACGTATGAGTGTAAACACGTAAGTAGCGCCATTCATTGTATGTTCCTATGACGTAGGAAGGTTTGCATACCTGCTTGTTGTCAGCCTTACATAGTCCAGTTTGAATGGTCTATTTACCTATTGGATAGAATGGTTGAATTTTCGACGTTTGAATATGCGACTGTACGGCTTATTGTTGCTGTTGTCGCCTGTTGTCATACATAGAGGGCATCCAGTTACGTCATCCTAATTTGTATATCAATTTCACTGGCGATATTGTCATGGCAACAAAAACTGTCCGCCATATTGTAAACATTTAGATATCATAATACAGTGAAACATTTGAGCTATAGTTACGGAATTCACAGATGACGCCACATTAATGCGCTCTTTTGCGTTTCCCTCATTGACATTTGATGCCTTTACCGAAGCTAGAATGTTAAGACTCCTGTTTTGCTTTTAACTTCAGGACGCGAGAGGATCGATGAGAATGTGAGCGCTCTCCCCACCCCAACACTCACTGATGTATTTCCGAAGTTGCTGCATGATGCCACGGAGACTGCAAAACTAATCTCCAAGCAGATGTAAGGATCCAGCTCATTCTCACTGACAGTGGTTCCTACCTATTTATTTTGTTCTCTTCTCTAGTGTCGACCTTTTGTAGTCATTGGTTTCCTCCGGGTCCTTACATCTGCTTGGAGATTATTTAAAATCAGGTCAGTTGAAATCCCTTTCATTTCTATCCATCACAATCTTTCCCTTACTTCTTATCACCCCTTTTCTCCACCCACTCCCCCTTGCCACCCACCCTACCCCTGCTTGCTCCCCACCCCACTCCCGCTTGCTCTCCACACCACTCCCGGTTGCTCCCCACCCCACTCCCGCTTGCCCCCCACACCACTCCCGCTTGCTCCCCACCCCACTCCCGCTTGCCCCCCACCCCACTCCCGCTTGCTCCCCTCCCCACTCCCGCTTGCTCCCCACCCCACTCCCGCTTGCTCCCCACCCCACTCCCGCTTGCTCCCCACCCCACTCCCGCTTGCTCCCCACCCCACTCCCGCTTGCTCCCCACCCCACTCCCGCTTGCTCCCCACCCCACTCCCGCTTGCTCCCCTACCCGTGCCAACATACAATACGCTGCCAACAACATTCCCTCGGCCCCTGCGCATGCGACATCGTGCGAAGCTATGTAATGTACACGTCGACGTGCGAGCTTATTTACAGTAATTCCGTACAAACCAGACATATCATATGATTCGATTTAATGCTTCTATGTCCTTTGATAATCTGAATGCGCTCATGCAGCAGTACCGTTTCAACCCATAAGTCAAGAAGTTGTGAACAGATCTTTGATATTTGGTATGTGGGTAGGTGTTGACAAAACGAAGACCAGTTCAGAAATTTTTAGAAATGCATGTGACGATTGCCACATGAAAAAGAATATACATGTACAAACTGTCTTTGCAGACTTTTATTCTACACCGAAGAGGCTAAGAGATATGTTGCACATTCTAACGCACCGTACCATAATAAAGTTGTGTGCACACCATGCAATGCGTCAGCGTCTTTCATCATGATAAATGTGCTATATGTACATACTTTTAGGATATTCATATTTATGCTGGAGAGGTGGGTTAGTTTAACTTGAGCGATTGAACATAGCGTCCTGAAGACTGCAACCCTTACACGATGAGCGACAACAGCGGGGATTCGAACTCCTGACCTCTTGGTCCAGAGGCAGGGTCTCAACATTGCAAAACACGCATTCGTTGACCTTTGAGTCTTTGACATTGATCTTTAACACATCATCACATCCACATACATCCATATGATTGTCTCAGCAGTCATTGCCGGAAGAAACTTATAAAAATCCTTCGACATTTCATTTGTCTGATGAAATTTATGAGAAAACGGTCACCGTGGTACATCTGAAAGCAAAATACTCTCAAACCATGGACGGAGTTTCATCACATTTTGGACTTAACATTTCTAGTGGAATGAAGATTATAAAACAACTTCCATGTTAATCTGGTTTCTCTTCGCACTTAAATCTTTCGTAACCTGTTTTGATTGTGGTTCCAAAATCAGTCGAACGAAGAAGAGTATAACGAGAAATTTGAAAGTAGAGGATACAAGATGCCTTTTTTAAATAAAATATAGTGTTTTTCACAAACATGCAAAATCAACTTGCTGAGGAGTTCTATCGTAAGGTGGAAGAAAACAGAAGTGGTCGGTCACGTGACCAGTGCAGAGGATTCGGTCTCCTGGGTTACAGTGCCGGGATGGACCCTGACTGCGAACGTTACATCGACAAATAAAGGGAAAATCATAGGCGGAAGATTGTGCAGTCCTAGAAGATACTCGCCTTCGTTGCGGGGGTTCTGTCGAGTCATATTCAAATCGTACGCCGTTTTCTTGTCCGTGCAACGTTGCTAGAGTTTAGAACCACAGAGTCAGTGATCATATCTATTGCTGTACATTAACACAAACGCAGGGGTTATCACCATGAGTGTGATTGGGACAATGATCCTCCCAACAGGCCATTATTAAGGGCCTAAAGTGCAAACAGATTGGAATATTGTACACCACCGAGTCCTGCATGGACGAAGTCTGGACTGAGCGGACACCCAAATTATATGCCTTGTTAATTGGACTATGACGCTGGTGCGGGCTGCTTGCCCGAAGTGAAAATTAGTTTAAAAGGCTTTGAATAGCCTTGCAACACACCAGGGCCCCTTATTCCCAAACAGGGGCTTAAATACATAGTGCCGGCGAGAGGAACGTCAGAGCAAAGCTCCGAGGCATGGTGGTGTAGTTTGCACATAATATGACAAGAGAGAACAGCCCCAAAATGTTCCAATGTTGATGTACAGTAATAGATATGGTTACTGTCTCTATGGTTTTGATCGCTAGCACGTTGCACGGACACGAATACGGTGTACGATCTGGGTTTGAGTCTTCAGAGCCCCCTCCACGGAGGCAGGTATTTTCTAGGCTACACTATTTTTCTCTTATGATTTGTCTCTCATTTGCCGATGCGACGTTTGCCGTCTGGTTCGTTCCCGGTGTTTTAACCAAGGAGGTCGGATCCCTGCACTGGTTACTTGCCTGATCTTTTCTGTTTTTTCCCCCTTACGGTTTTACTACTCAGTAAGTTGATTTGCATGTTTGTGAAAGACTATGGCTTGTAATAGAGACATTTTATGTTCTGTACTATCTAGCTTCTCGCTATACTCTACTTTATTAACTTGTTTATAACCACAATTGAAAGTAGTAACTTAAGATTTTTGTAGGAGTAAGATCTGTATGAGTCATGAGGTAGATTGGAGGGAATTGTGCCATGTTTTTGTTAAAACCAAACCTATTTTGACCTCAAACACTATTTTTCTGAAAAAAAAAATACACGGGCAACAAATGATGAGTCTAGAACAAGTTTTCTCAGTTCTTCCTTGTGTAGAGCAGCCAAATAAGTCAACATACACTTTACTCAACACTAGCTAGCTTGCACAACAGACGGCCTGCTGTAAACTTCTATGATGAACTGCAAGTTTGTGTGAAGTCAGTTTTGTTTTCAACGCAGTGATTCGAATTCGCCACGAAATTGTCATATATGTAACAATTCTTAATAAAGATGTGAAATAAAGTGAATGGACATTATAGTTTACGACATTGTGCCCTGAAGCTTTTATGAATGAATTATTCAATGTATGTACATGTATTTCAGCTGGTCTCATAATAAAAATCCATGTTGTGGACTTCGATTTGATTTCACATCTACCTATAGATACCTGAGGTTATTTCAACAACGTTCCAACTTGGACAGCAAACTTCAGTATATGCTGATATATAAGCTATATGTGAATTCCTAACCAATAGTTTTACGATCCTAATAGTTAAAAGATTGTGAGTTTAAACATTGCATCATCCTGGCCTACTGTGATAATAAGATGGTTTATAATTATCATTGGTTCTGTAACATCTTAAGTTGGTACCTGCCAGTACGACGGGGGGGTATGGCTGCACCAGTACTAGGAGAGCCTATGAAGTATGGTCTGATATTTCTGTTTTAGCTCACCCAAAGAGGTAGGCAATGTGATGTCATTATCATTAGGGAGGATCATTTGTATATGTAAGTGTAGGCGCACTGTGTTCACGCAGTAGTTAGTATCACTAACTTTCACAGTAGACTAGCTAGATAACTTTTTCGAGTGTATTTCAATGTACTTGTTTGTCTGCAATTAGCCTTCGGGCATGAACTTGCAATAAAGTTATTATTAGTATTAGGTAATGTGTGCTCTATTGTTGGTGATGGGCTGGATCTCTACCAGAGTGCAGGGGATAGGCTCCCTCTACCTCCCTAGCCTTGTCGGGCAGGTACCCAATTAAGGTCATGGAAGTGTTGTTGTTTGGGCAGGTACCCAATTAAAGTCATGTAGGTGTTGTTACACCTGGTTTGGGCAGGTACCCAATTAAAGTCATGTAGGTGTTGTTTCACCTGGTTTGGGCAGGTACCCAAGTAAAATCATTGATGTGTTGTTCCATTTAATTTGGGCAGGTACCCAATTAGAAAGAATCAGTCAGCGGTAACAGGTGCGGTAGCTTGCTGTGCTTTGGCCATCAGTGAGCGCCCGGAAATAAGTGGTGCTCCAAAACTGGATAGACGGTTAGGCTGTTGTTAGCATACTGTGCGTTTAACCCCTGTTAGATGGTGAGAGTCCGCGGGACAGCGAGTTCTAGTACTGGCTTGGTGTGGTCCTTGGTGTGGTACGTGCAATCGGAACGATAATACGGGCGACAGTTCCACAGGCAGGGTGACTTCGGGTCAGGCCTTCCGGAAACCGCCGGGGTGTCCAAGACTACGTCTTGAAGGCAGTGGAAGTTAATGGGTCCCAGCATCTGCGGGCGATACCGGATCTCATAGCCCACATTATTATCGTTCAGCCAGTCAATGAAAAGTCTGTCCTTGTGTGATACCTTGTGTTGAACCCTGACTCATCGCGCCGAGGGCAGTGGTGGTCACAATAACCCAGGCAGTCTGTGGATGGTACCCCACGGGCCGGGAGGGCTTGCCCTCCGCGGCAGGCGGTACCGGGCTGATTTGCTGGTTGCGGCATGGTCCCCTTGTCACACGTGGGTCGGCTACACCCTAATGGGCGCCTCAGCGGTTAGCCTTCCATCACGACGTCCTCACTGGTACACTCCGTTAGGGTATTAATTATGAATACATTGCAATAGTTGTAGCTCACGGCCTCACTGTACCGGGGAGTGTCGAGGTGGTGGGGCTGTAGTGGCGGATCGCACAGCAATGTGGCTTGTGGGAACGTGTGAAGGCGATCGTTACACTGGGCGGCTTCGGCTCGTCCGCCGTGCGGTTGTCGTCTGCTTGTGCACCACTGTCGGTCACCTAAGCATGCGAGCTAACGGGGGACCAGGGATCCTATTCCTCTTCGAAGCAGCAGTTTTGGACCATTGTGACCGCTGAAAACTGCTCGGGGAAAGGGAACCCTCTCGGTTTGCGTGTGGCACCTGAGCGGATCGTCCATGGTGGGATGAGGACGACTCCCTGGTTGCCGTACAGGGGTGCTTTCACTGGTGCTTTCAGGGGTGTGGCGTACAGTCGGCATAGGACTTTAGCTTTAGTGATTAGCTTGAGGATGGGGGCCTAATCTGTGGCCCTTATCGTGAGGTCGTTATTCAGGCACTTAATGTATATATAATTGTGCCATGTAGGGTTTTGGCTGTTAGTCTTGCGGCGAGTGCGGAGTAGCCGTGGTGGAGCGAAACCACTTGTCACTATGATTCACAGCCGCACAGCAGACCAACTGCACTGATTACCTCAGACGGATTCAACTATCTAAATAGATGTAAAGGCAGATACCATCTTAAAATGTAAGCTTTGTTTGAAGGCAGATACTGACTTAAAGTGTTAGCTTTGTTTGAAGGCAGATACCGACTCAAGATAAGTGGCATCGTGTGGCGTAACGGCTAGAACATTCGGTCGTCAAACAAGGGAACCCGAGTTCAAACCCGGCCTGCCCCTAGACATATATGGACATGCGCCCGGACGTTGTGCCCATGGGAAAGGCACTTAACATAAATTTCCTCACTTCACTCAGGTGTAAATGAGTACCTAGCTTCGGTTAGGGAGGTCCCTCGGATAGGACGTTAAATGAAGGTCCCGTGTTTGGGGAGAGCCACACCCCGCGTACGTTAATGAACCCACCACACCTTTTGAAAAAGAGTAGGGGCATGCCCCGGTGTGCGATGGTTCAAACCTTACAGTTTGGTCTTGGTTGACATCTTGAAAAGGTGATGATAGTCACCTGTTGGGTCAATCCTTCCCCAAATGTGGTAAAAAAAATAAAAATAAAATGTTTATCATTCAGAGTTTTGTTTGAAGGCAGATACCAACTTACGATGTTTACTTCATTTGGAGGCAGATATGGTCTTAAGATACGCCATGTATAGTGCTGAGATATAAAAGACAGTTTCCTCAGACTGATACATATATTTAGTACAAATTGACAACTGATTGATTTATTGAATTCAAAACTTGGGCTTCTCCAGAAGCTGGCCAGGCTTTAAGCCTGCATAATGACTGCTTAGCCTGTTCTCGTTACTGTAACAGTAATTAAAGAAAAATGAAATGTGACCCACATCCCTGATGGGACCTCGGGTATAATCTCGGGCTGTTAGTCTTGTTAGTCATTAGACTGAGTGCAGCTTCTCTTGATTGAAACTTAATGTTGAACATTTACTTAAATTGTCAAGATGGTTGATTCTAACGACTTTCCTTAGCATTCTCTCTTAGGCCATAATGTGTAACCCAGGGATTCAAACCAACAACATCCAATAGGAGGATCCTTTAGTCTATTGATATCAAGCCATTTTTTCAGTCTTGGAAGCACCAAAAAGGTTTTAAAAGTTTGAATGATCTTAAAAACTATATTCAGATAGTCTAAGAGAAGTTTGTGTAGTCTGTGGATTCAGGAAATCGTCCAGGCAATTCCATATTCTGGCAGATGTGCTTGTTTTTTCTCCATGCTGCGGGTATGATCCAAACCATAAAACAGGACACTTTACTGTAACAGCATTGGAGCACAGGGCTGGACATGGTACTTTATTCTATTTCACATTGTGCTTTTGTCAATATTAGATATTTAAACCTTTTTGGTCATGAATTAGAATATGTGACGTCACATTTTACATCCGCATAGTCTGAAGCACGATGTTTCTTGCAATCCATTATAACTTTTGTATTGTTAAGATATGTATTTTGTGTTGCCAAAATAACCCGAGTAAAATGGAGATCAGTCTGTATCTGTATATCTGTATGGTATCGATTTCAGGGGATGGCCACACCAATTTAATTTCTTGGAATTTTAAAAAATTGGAAAATGAACATGAAAACAGAATCTCAGAGGAAAGTCTCTACTTTGGTGCACACAGTTTCAGGGAGTGAACAGGGTCAGGTGCAAGTTTTCACCCCAGCCTTCTGTTCTAATGATGTCCTCGTGCTAAAATAAAAAAATCAGTTAACCATGAAATTGCGTTGGTGTGGCCTAAGGGTCAGTTTTGGTACTATGTCCAGTTACCTGTGCAACATGGTAAGTAAAACCTAAGACTGCCAACAGCTAGGACAGGTGACTCCAGGACAGGTGTGACGGGGGGTTCCAGGACAGGTGTCTTCCACTGCACGGTGGCTTTGATGGAGGGCAGAGGTCATCAGCAGCAGAGGTCATCAGCAGCAGGGGTCATCAGCAGCAGAGGTCAGGGGTCAGACATGTAACCCCTGACCTACGAGAGTCTCTGTGTCATTCTTTGAGTGGTCACTTGTTAGCCTTATGTCAAAGGTCAGAATAGGGGAGTCTCAGAATGGGTTTGTGGAAAAAGCTGGCCCCTACCAGGCCCCAGAAACTTTCACGTTTGTGGGGATAATAATAACTTTATTGCACAACAATTGTACAAGGTAAAAAGTATGGCATTCACTGGTACATAGATAACATTCTATTAGGCTAATCCGTCTATCTTATACAATATGGTGTAGTAGTATGGGATGACAATGGGATTTTACAATTATTGGAGGAGTTTCTAACGTCTAGATATGAATGGGGTATCTGAGAAGCCTGATGTGGTAGACAGGCCTGGTAGGTAGCCAGCTTTTTCCACAAACCCTCTCAGAATGTCTGTTTGAAAGGCTAAAGCGGGGATCTTACTGAAACTGCCACCTTGCTGGGGCCCAGAGTACTGAACAAATTTCATTGATAAACATACGAATCTTTTTACACTTTTTTCTTTCTTTCAGTCATAACTACTTGTACATTTTGCATGATATTGTAAAGTCAATGGTAACCAATCTGATTAAGGTCGCAGCGAGGCAGTTCAGTGAGATTCACGCTTAAAGGAGCATTCTTTTCCAAGGCGTCGTTAATCCGGGACGGTGGAGATAGGTCTGCCTACCTCCTTCCCCCTTTACATGGATACACTGAGGTCATGTGAGTGAGTGAGTGAGTGAGTGACAAGGCTAAAGAGGGAATATCACTGAAACTGTGGCCCGGCGATTTGACAGCTCAATTAAGTTCATCGATAAGAAACAAATCTTTTAATGCTCTGTGTTTTATTGCCTTTCAGTCATACTTGTGTGTCTTGCAATTAATTGATATACACATTGATGAGCCAACGGTAACACAAATCCAGTTTCGATCGCTGCGAGGTCGCCAACAGGTCGCAGTCGAGTGAGATTCCCGCTTACGACTAGTGAGAACCTTTTGGTAAGGTCCTATCACACTTGTGCGTATATTCAAGTGTGTTAAGTAAGGTTTGCGGGGAAAGAGTTGTTTTCTACTTTGTGCAGCCTAGTGATCGAACCTAAGAAATCACTTATTCGGCTGCAAACTTAATCTAAAAACATGTTAATACGCAACTCATGCCGACTTGTATATACGCACAAGTTTGCCAGAGGCTTGAGAAAAGAGAAGGCATCAAATAACGGTCGCCCCCCCCTCCCATAAAAGGCGCACACATAAGCTACCTCTGGCTGCGAAAGTCTGCATTTGCTCCTAGCCAAGCCGTTGTGTTTGAAGCAGTTTTCCTATCCCAAAATGAGGACTTGAGAAATTAAACACCCCTACATGCAATTTTGGCTCTCAAACAATACTGTAACGCCACACCAATTTAATTTCTTGGTCAACGGATTTTTCTTGTAAAGTTTTAGCATGAGGACATCATCAAAACAGAAGGCTGGGGTGAAAACTTGCACCTGACCCTGTTTACTCCCTTAAACTGTGCACCAAAGTACAAACTTTCCTCTGAGATTCTGTTTTCATGTTCATTTTCCAACCTAGCATTTTTTATATCCATTAACCAAGAAATTAGGATGGTGTGGCCTAATCACTTCAATCCAGTTTCTACATCTTTAATTTGGCTATGAAAAAAGTTTCCTTCAAAGTAAGTGCAGTGAAACCCCAATTTTTTTCCACTAGGGTTCTGGCTTTTTTTTTCAAAATTAAAGTATAAAATTACATCCGATGATGTTTGGCCATTTAAGATGAGCTCTGGTAGAAACACGGGTAAATAAGTACCCACCCCGATTATAAGTTTATAAGTTTTTATACTGTCACAGTGTAAAAACAACTATCATTTGGAATAGCCTTAGCTTGTTGATAACCTAGAATGGCTTGCCGAATCTTTTAAAGGAAAGCGTAAGGAAAAGAAACGCCTGCACTCTAAGCCTTTTTGTACAACATTAATTCCGAAAAATAAAATTCTTCATAGAGGCCCTTTTAATCGCTCCTTTGTTTACAAAACAAGAAGCGTCTGCACGTAAATCCCTTTCTACAACATTTGTGAAAATTAAGCTTAATTCTGAAAAAAAACAAATAAAGTTCTCCATTGTTCACAAAAAAGGATGCCAAATTATTCTGGGCCCAACTGACATGAATATATGGATGACATCCCCTCGCGCATCAAATTTTCTTAGAAAGGGAAACTTTCCGACCATTCTGTAAATCGTTCAAAGAAGCTTCAAGAGAAGCATATCTATGATGTAGATGTTGCCACAAATATTGGAAAACTGATATTATTCAATTGTGAAATTCCTTTTCCGATAGTATTTCTTGCCATGTGTATCATGAGTACAACTAGCCGCAAAATATGTTTAGAGCGCAGTCTCCCAAAGTCCAGGAAAAAGATTTGAAATAACAAAAATATAGAACTTATTGTTTGCTAAATCATATTCTGTGTGTTCAGTCATTTGCTCAACCTTTCTGGCAACTTGTTACCAAGAGCATATAGTAAAGTCCATGAGGCCTTACTTCAAGTTCAATGAACTGCTGTGAAATAGCAACACATATGGGATCATATGGAATTTGAGCGTCACCTATCGGATTTTGTAAAAGAGTGCAGGGTAGAAAATTCTTTGGTTTGGCTTTTAAACTTTGGCATGTACCAAACGCTGCAATATTTCTTGTCGATTGAGTAATTTTGATGTTGGAAAAGAACCCAACATCACATTGGCCGTTGCAAAGTATATATATATGACTACTTTAGATTTTGTTTAAAAAGAAACGTAAATTTAAGACTAGTAAGAGTTAGGCATCACCTGTATCTGATTTTATTCTGCAAGGCACTGAAACCATAAATTAGTCGCAAATAGTTTTAGCAATTTGATCTGATCTTTAATCTTAGAGGGAGAGAAAAAATTGGTTCATTGGTAAAAGAAAACCCGAGTAGCATTTCTTGCGTCAAAAATAACCACACATTCTTCTTAAGGCCCAAAAGAAATTATAAATTATCCTCTTTGTCAAAAAGAGTTTCAGAATTTGTTTTACAGAAGGAAACGAACTCGTCAAATCTATGGTTTCGTATAGTTTCCCCCAAAACAAGTAGGATTGTGTACGGTCTCACAGCGACACCTACTTTGTTTGGCCAGTACTGCAGTGTACATACCTAGATACGCAGTAAGTCTTTAGCAGCCAGACCTTATGTGATCCCTCAACAAAACCGCAAACCTCGATACGTTACGTCTGGTGTTCAAGAAATAGTCCCTGTTTTTTGTCATTCCTTCCTGATCCTGACCATAAGAGCTCCTTGCAATCAGTCTAAACTAAGACCCAAAGTTCATCAATCGGGTACTGATGCCTTGGCAAATTGGATTGAAAAAGTCCTTTGATGTTTGGCCTTTTCAAATGAACTCGGAAAGCTATGCTTGCAGTGAATCCCTTGTCGTGAAATAAATGATTCAGCGTAGTTGACTCAGAAGCCAAGAGGTCCTGGGTTCGATCCCTAAACATGCCCCGATGATGGGCCGCCAACTAAAAACGTTGTCCCCTCAAACAACTCGCGTGAACCAAAATAAAATCTTGAAACCCCCGTCTCCCCGATTGAAAGTGGCTTCGTGCTTGCTAAGGAAACTAAAGCTAGCACGGAATGACCTTAGTGAAGGCCTGAGACGAGTGTTGCGTACCTAAACGTAACATCCGGTACAGAGGTTTAGGTACAGGTCCGGACCTGTACCTGAACAATTTGAAAAATTAACATGCGTTTATCTGAACCTCTTCAAAAATGACAGAAACATAAACTAGAGTTCCACGAACACATATCTTCGCCGAATAAGCAATGGTTTCTATAAAGAGTGCAGAGAGCGGTGTTTTTATAAAGTTCAATTGACATGTGTGTGTTATGTACAGGGTATAGTGGTTTGCAAGTTGGATTTGAAATTTATGTTACAATCAATGCCTATGTAATTATAATTGCTGTTGTTAGAAGAGCGTTTGAATTATATGTGCCAAGGGTAAAGATGATGATTACAGTAACCTGTCAAAAACAATGCAAATTCATCAAACCCTCCCCGAGATATTTGCCTCTAAAGGTAACATAAAAAAAGCCCACTGCAGTTCTAAGCAAGCCACTAGGGGGTCTAAACTTACATCACTTACTCCCTGTCCCAAGAGCTATAAATCACATAAAAATCATGACCATAACACTTGCATGAAATTTGACTACAAGCTTTTGGCGGAGTGATAAACTTTCCTCATTTATTATGCAAATTATTGCACATGCAATAAATCATGATAATCCATCAATCCCTGCTGGAGTTATTCGTCTCCAAAGGTAACAACAAAAACGCCAACTGCAGTACCAAACAAGCAGCTAGGGGGCCTTAATTTACACCACTCACTTGCTGACCCAGAAACTATCTACCACCTAAAAATGATGAGCCTGACACCTCCAGAAAATTTGGCCTCAAACTTTGAAGCTCCGCTGCAGTACCTTAAGTATCAGCTAGGAGTCCCATTATCAAACTTGACCTTCTTCTTTGACACCCCTACCTATCTATTCAATATCATGCACAACCGTCAACAGCTCATCGAGTTATGTTGGCGACATACAAAATCACGTACACACAAAGCATACTGCAGTACTGTAGGAAAGCGCCAGATAAATCATTTTCGAACTTGACCTCCGTTTCCACAATATCTACACACCTACAAAAAAACATGAAGATCCATCAACGTTTCCGTCACTTTTTTGCCTGCATACAAACACAAAAAGATGCAAAGTGCGCTGCAGTACTGTTAAAAAACCCAAGGTTAACCATTTTCGAACTTGACCTTCCTTTGCACAACCACTACACACCTACCAAAAATCATAAAGATTCATCGAAGTTTTCTTGAGTTATGCTCTTGACATACAAACATACAGACCCACCTAACAGATTTCTCAACCGAAAACATAATCTTCTCCGAGTACAAGTACTCGGCGAAGATAATAAACTGTTTTCAACTTGTCAGTATCTTTATTGAAAGAACATTACTAGGTTTCCTACCGCCAAACTCCCTTCATAACTCCCTGCCTGCCTGCCTGAATGATCTGTTGCATATTGGTTACGCTGTTCCAAGGTGTCAATTTGGTCACGTTTGGTGTTGCATGAGGTCAGGAGATTAGTGACAAAATGCGCTCATACTTGGTATGAATTTATATCGGTACAGTACCGGTACTTCATGATCCGGTATTTTGGAGCTGTACCTAATCAATTTTTACGGTACAGTACCGGTACGCAGCACTACCTGAGCACCTGAGACAGCTTTTATACCTCGAAATGAAAAGAATACAAAACATTCCCTTTGGTCAGGCCTGCAGTACTATAAGGATATGGTACAACTTTGTAACGCGAAAAACAAGTCCTTGTTAACAATTGCCCACAAAAAAGCACCAGATTTTTAGCTTTGATGAATTATTGTGAAATAGCAACACATATGCAGTTGCGGCGCCCCCTATCATATTTAGTAAAAACTACAAGTTGGAAAATTCTATGGTTTTGCCTCCAAACTTGAGATGCCAAATTTGGCATGTAGCAGAGGCTACCAAATTTCATGTCTACTGAGACATGTTGGTGTTTATGAAGAACATAAAAACATAGATATAGTTGTTCTGTCAGTATTCTTATGCTTAACAATTTTAGTAATAAAAATCGTACATCTATTCTCGAATATAAATCGTTAACTAATTTGCTTCATATTATTTTCTTCCTTGATTGGGAAAATCACCTCTTCGCCATAACTTGACTCAGTTTGTGTTCTTTTCAAACAATTTTGAAGACTTACTGAAATCGCTTTACTGTAGATACACCCTTTTACTGTACTGTATTTCTTCCTGATAATGCGGTGATTGACAGCTGTCGATCAAAACCTTTTGAAATAGAAGTACACTATGATACCAGAGAATGCCCTGAATTTCTTAAACTATAACTTGATCTTATATAATGATGGTATATACACATAAAATATCAGCACAACAATATTTCATCATGATGACATCTTGGTTTGATTTCCTTATTTGTTCATATATGAAATTATATTCACAACATCGTGCATATTAATGGACCTCAAAATGCCAGACAAATCAATGAAATTAACCGGAAATATAGTTTCAATCAATTATCAACCAACTAATAGTTTCTTGTATATAATACCACACACAACGAGGTATGGCATTAACATTTTTGTCTGTATACATGTACAGCCGCATTAAATGGTTGAATGCCCCGAGTTGAATAAAGTTCCAATTGTAAAAACAAAACAATAACGTTACCACAATACACCTGTAGTTATGAAAAATTACATCAAATGATACGATAATTATTGGCCTTGCAAATTTAATTACAGAATACTTACAAATACACATTTGCTAGTAGTTAATCTATAACAATGTCTATGGTGCAAGGTTGCAAATTTACAACAAAGGCTAGTCACATAAAAATCAAAGCTTTGTGTCTGCCGTCTAAAACTACCTAAATGTCAACATTCCTACAATTTTCATTCATATATTCATACATGTACATTTCAATCCAACATAGCACAGATCCATATGGCGTTTGTGTGACTACATACTAAATACAGGTACAAAGTATAGGGGAGCTTTCCAAGTTGAAATGGGTAGGAAAGAAGAAAACCAAAAACGAAATATACATAATCATGTATAAAGCTGTAAGACTTGATTTCATCGATACTCTTACAACAAGAAAAACGCCAGCCTCACCGTCAAGACATCTAAGTAAGAAATAGTACATATAGTAGTCACTCTAAAGTTGCAGTAGAACTTTCGTACAGGGCGTTCACTAACGTTAACGTTACCTCTGTAGTTTGATTTTCAGTTCTGGTAATGTCACGAGCCATAGTTACGTTGCCAGAATTCTGTCCATACAAGCTACTTCCCGCTGCACAGTCCGTTGTAGTAGTTGTGACATTGTGTTGACCCGAGAGTGTATGATGGCACATATTGTCAGAATGTTGTCCATACAGGCTACTTCTCGAAAGAGAGGCGAGAGTTTCGTTCTGATCGACACCCCCCGCAGTATCAGTTGTTGTGATATTATATTGACCCGAGTATGTTGTATCATGGCACATATTGTCAGAATGACGTCCATACAAGCTACTTCTCGAAAGAGAAGAGGTCGTCGTTTCGTTTTGATTGACACCATCCGCAGAAGAGATATTATATTGACTCTGATCTGCAGCTTGTTCATACAGTCTGTTTACTGTTTCTATCCCGTGAAACATTTCTTCGACTTCCGGCACGATATCCTCCAGACGAGACGCAGGTTGAGCAGACATTGTTTGCGATAGATTCTTATTTAGCAAGGCGCTTGCAGCTTCTTGTCTTGTGATGTGTTGTCGCCGAGGATAAGGGACGATTCTGCAGAGGCGTAAATATGATCAGAGACCTCTTCATCGTCTCCACAATGGAGTGTTTGCGGTGGTTTTAAGTTTGCGGCAGCGCTATAGTCACCTACCGCTACAGTATTGAACAAAACCACCGCGAAAATTTCTGCATTTACAGTATTATAACAAGGGAGTGTAGCAAGCCGGAACCTAACCTCTGCTTAACGTGTATTAACGACTGTGTTTTCGTGCCAACTCTGTAATGAGGAAGATATAAGACACTGAAGGCCGATTAGAGCATATTTCGAGAGTAAATAAAGGCACAAACAAACAAACATAAGACAGATAGATAGCGCGAGTGTCACCAGGATTAACTCCAAGGCCGCCCGACACCGGCCCGACCGGTCTCACCCTTCCGTCTCACTGCTATGGCGACGAGTAGCCGAAGACTACAACTCACACAGTTAACCGCACACGGCTGACAACAACATGGGAGGGCAGGGGCAAGTGTGTAAGTACTGAACATGGCACTTTGTTAGACTTCCTAGTGGCTGAATATAGAACCAAGGCACGTGAACATCGAACATTGACGTAACATGGCGGCCAATGACGTTGGTAGATAGCGCGTGCAGCCGAGTCTGTTGCTGTGCGTTAATGTTTTGGGTCACTGTGCGCTCGTTCTCATTTAAATGTACACATTTTGTAATCTCCGTTTCCGTTAGAAGTAAGACGTTCCTGACATTAGGATATGCTATATATGAGGTACGCAACTGCCGTGTTTAAAAGCCAGAAATGTTTTAAGTCGTCATGAAAACTGCAGTTTGACATCTTATATGTGGCATATCCTAATGCCAGGAACGTCTTATTTCAATCGGTAACGGAGATTACAAAATGTGTACATTTAAATGAGAACGTGGGATGTGGGATCACTATCGCAGGCACGGCAGGGAACGAGGTTTCAACTCCTTCGCTCCCTCCTTTGAGGGTAAAAGCGCGGCCACAGTCGCCGTAAGATTTCTTTGGCGTAGGATTTTCAGGGCTCTTACAACCAACTGTCGGCAAGGATCTACGGCACAATTTCCGTCAAAAGACGGTTGAGTGTTGTATGATACATGCTAAGAATGTCCTCAACTTGATGTAGTAAAACCGTCGAAGGAGACCAGGCCCAAACAGAGCAATTTCCAGGTTTTCTTTGCAAATCAAGTCGACTTAAACCCATTTGCCCCCCTCCCTTCCATTCACTGTCACAAAGTTCGCATGTCCTGCCCCTGACATCATTTCCATCGCCTCAGGCAAGACCTGAATAACACAGGAAACCGGCTCGACTCAGGGACGTCGCGAGAAGGGACAGGGACCACTTATCTCCATGCAGATCTATCGGTGGCAAAGACCATATCCAACTGGCAAAAGTTTTTTTTTTAAAATCTGATAGTGACAAATACCGTATCCAACTGGCAAAAGGAGTTTGCATAGCCTTCGAGGCTATGAATACTCATTTTGCCAGTTACATACGGTATTTGCCACCATTAGATATGCTTGTGGATTTAGGGACCACACGGTTCACGCTTCCTGACTGATGTCCACGACTGCTAATTCTTGAAGTCTTGATCTTAATCCCCTGTTATTTACATCCTACGACAGCAAGTTGAGGACACTCGTAAGGCAGTTGTGGGTGTGTCGTACTAAGCACAACCGTTTTGTGACGTAACAGGTGGTAAAATGTAGATCCTAGTCGACGGTCGCTTATTTTCACAGAAAGTGTCTTATCTCAAAAGAACATTTCCCAAGGCATCTAGATCTGACTGTCGACATACAACAAGACTAATGGATTTTTTGTCATTCCATTGCAGTGGTATAAGTGAACTGAACTGAACTCACCGACTGATCTCCATCAGCGTCTATTTAACACTACCAAGAATTCGAGGGAACTCTGACGCCGCCGACG
Source organism: Branchiostoma lanceolatum (assembly GCA_035149815.1). NCBI lineage: Eukaryota > Metazoa > Chordata > Leptocardii > Amphioxiformes > Branchiostomatidae > Branchiostoma > Branchiostoma lanceolatum. Next base: position 15,108,129 of record CM068884.1, read on the forward strand.
TTCTTTGCTGCCTTCTCTGTTCCCCCTTCACGTTAACCGCACGTCTTGGCACCCATTTAAGTAACCTTTAAGCACCGCAATGGCTGACGCCGTTGACGTAATCCGCTGTCTGCTGTGTTCCTCCGGCATGGCGGCGAACCTGCTGATCGTGGCCGTCGTTGCCCGCTACCCCGCCATGAGGACCGCCTGTAACGTGTACGTAGCCAACCTGGCCGCAGCCGACTTCTCCTTCTGTCTCCTCGCGCTCATTCAGTCCATCGTCGCCATCCGATCTACACATTCAGAAACGTTGTACTTCCAGCAGCTGGAAGACTTTTGTAACAACATTTGGAGCGAACTGGACATTACAAGCATAACTAGAAACGTCACAAATCATAAAGGTCCATACATGATTGCAGAAAACTGCACAGGCCAATATGACATGTATGATGCGTACTGTGTCGAGGACGAACTGAACTCCACATCCACTATCAGAAACCTTACCAGTTCTACAGATCCATACGTGATGGCAGAAAACTGCACTTGGCCAAATTCAAGCGCTGCGATGTTTTCAACTCTACAGCAGGCCGAGTTGGACTACACAAGTCTGAGCTGGACCTACGAACGAAGCTGTGACGTCAGCCGCGTCATCGTAGTCTTCCTGGCCTCCACAAGCATCATCCTGCTGACCGTGATCGCTGTGGAGCGGCACAGAGCGATTACAAACCCGCTGAGCAGTAGACAACACGGGACTGTGAAACACGCGGTATTGACAAGTGCTGCAGTGTGGATGGTGTCCGCTCTGGCTGCAGCTATAGACACGATCGCCAGGAACGTTGTCACCAACGACTGGACCTTCACAAGCGCTAGTTTGCATTCTGGCGCCTCCTGTGTCATTTTAAAGCTAGAGTCGTCTGATGCCAGTCACCCGTTCTTTGTTATCATACTCTTGGACTTTTTGTTCGGCTATGTTTTGCCCGGTTGTATAATAATTCCTCTGTACGTTCAGATATTGGTCAAAGTGCGGCAGTCTCGCCGCTTGGCGGTGAGGGAGACTAGGTCGGGCGACCAGGCGTTTCTCATGGTGTTCGTCGTGACGGTTTTGTTTCTCGTCAACTGGCTTCCCTTCCACGTCATTTCTCTTCTGATCCACATGTTTGTTTCCAAAGAGAAGTACGACACGATCGGCGTGGCGCTCTCCTTCGCCGTGTTCAACTCCGTGGCCAACCCGTTTCTCTACGCTCTTCTTGGGAGAAACTTTCGCGACAAACTCAAGAAGATGTTCTGCTGTAAACAATGGTGGAAGAGCAAGGTATGGATACCAAAGAGCGAGGCTTCGCTGGATACGACGATAACGATACAGGCCATCGACGATACGGGCCGGGGCCAGGCTACAGACAGGACAGGACAGGTCCAGGCTACAGAACAGGCCCAGGTCACAGGTGAGACAGGCCAGACCCAGGCTACAGGCGGGAAAGGACAGGCCCAGGCTACATGCGAGACAGAACAGGTCCAGGCTACAGACAGGACAGAACAGGCCCAGGCTACAGGACAGGCCCAGGTCACAGGTGAGACAGGACAGGCCCAGGCTACAGGCTGGACAGAATAGGCTCAGGCTATATGCGGGACAGGACAGGCCCAAGCTACATGCGAGACAGGCCCAGGCTCAGGCAATGTAGAAGAGAAATTGCACGTCACAGGCAATGCAAGGCCGGCTGACACAGATCACACTTGAAAAAGAACAACGGGCTAAATTTCATTTATCTGAATGGATTTCCGACTTAGAACAAAATGTACATGAATTGCACAATACAGTGTATGCCTATGTAGTGCAACAATCCCTTAACTGTAAGATATTTGCTACATAGTCGGTGGAGGCAGCATAAAGCTGATGCAATCGTTCGAGCAGTATTCAACAATTTCGATTTGATATATCTAAAGCTATATTATTGATATTGTTGCGTGAATATCGCATCGTGACATACTTAATGAACATGATAATAAAGATTAGTTCAATTTTGTTTATAATGTTGTTGCTGTAACCAAGTATTAGGTGATGTACTAACGTCCTCTTACCTGAACAAACTGGTGCTGTAGGTAAGAGACTGTGAAACTTGGCCAAAAATAAGTTTCTTTTCAATTTTAGAAAAATGACCAATATTTGAAAATTTTGCTTGAATCAAAACAAGGTGGCACAGTGGCAGTGTTCCGCTTGAAACTCTGTGGTCTTTGGCTAGGTGCCGAACAGTCCTGATATCGCAAAAACCACCCCTGATCATAAATAGTTCAGTCCAACTGCCTGAGGCGCTCGCACAACTCCTACTAACCCCAGACACGTACGAATGTTCTTCAGGTTCTTAAGTACAAACAGGAGCCCCAGGTATAAGTAGAACACCTACGGACAGGTAACAATGGACTCGAGTTTACGACGTTTGCTGTGGCGCGGTTTATGAGACCTGTAAATTCTACCAACGAGTTTTACATTCTTAAACAACACGTTTCTAAATCTGGTCCGCGCACTGACGAGTGTTCACTGGAATGGTGAAAAATTACTGGAGCAACGGGTTGTGTTTGAAGGCCGCAATCGGTGGATACGAGTTTGAACCGACGGTAAGATTTACCTTTCACTTTTACGGTCTACTGAAAAAGTATGTTGCAACGTATAAAGAGGTTTGATCTATGAAAAGATAAAGATAAAATGGTGCGTCATGGTTACGGTGGGGTCATATATGTGGGCGATTTTTTGTCGTGCAATTTTCAACGAGGCTGTGACAGAACTAACCGTCGACAAATAAAGGTCTATGGTATCTATTTCCAGTCGCAAGGTAGCATGTTGTGCGACATATTCACGAACGTCCCAAGACCCTCTCTGTCGCAAACATGTCGCACGACCAATGTATCAGGACCCTAAGACTTGTAGCGTTAAACATACGACAAGGTCAAGCTTGTACAGGACCCACTAAGCAGTGGTGCCGTGTGGAACAATTGTCCCACAATTCTGTAGTGGTAGTAGTAGTAGTTGTAGTAGTTGAAGTAGTAGCAATAGTAGCAGCAGTAGTAGTAGTACAGTAGTAGTAGACCCACTCAGCAGTGGTGCCTTGTTGAACAATTGTCTCACAATTCTGTAGTAGTAGTAGTAGTAGTAGTAGTAGTAGTAGCAGTAGTAGTAGTAGTAGTACTTATTTTGGGTAGAATTTGCTTAAACAAGAGCAAAGTTTTGACGGTGTGTTGTTTATCGCGCCATCGGTAAATAAAACACGTAGCCCTCCTGTTCACGGGGTCCTTGACCCTTGTAAAACCTGTTTGTCGTCATCACGATGACTCACCCCTCCCACTGAGTCTCATGTTTCCTGTTTAGATTCATCCAATCGTGTTTCTAGGAATCAGCCTGTTTTTATCGTCACGCCGTCACTTTTTCTTCAAATGGACCGTGACACATCACAAAAGGAGTCTTTAAAGGGAAGGGATAAGACAAAAAAGTGGACATTATTCCCCAACAGGCCTACCTCTTTCGTCTCTTCCCTCGCGAACTTACCTAGGAACACTGCAATAGCACAACACCCGTTTTAATTAGAGTATAAAAAAATCTATAAAAAAAACAAGAAATAATAAAGGCTACTACCTCACCAAGACTTGGACAGAGAGAGAACGACAGAAAAGGGACAATAGCACAACATTAAATGAAGATTACGTTTCTTTCAATCTCCTTAAAGTTTGCTTATTCTTCAGTTTGCCCCGCACCTTAGAGCAGAGATATATATTTGTGGTTTACCTAAGCTATAAATTCTTCTTTATTTTTCAGATATCACTGCGGGAGGCGACTATGAGTAGCGACATCGCGACACAAAAATAAACAGAACGCGTCCGTCCGTCGCCTATTTGTAAATGATGGCAGTTTGGCAGGCGCCGAGACAAAGTCACACACGCCGACAGAATGGCAGCTTACCTCCCAGTGAACCGTGAAAACAGCGGTCACATGCGTCATGCGCGTGATTTCCTGTGAGACTTACACAACCGACTATCAACAACGATCTACGACACTCTTTCCCGCCTAAAGACAGCTGAATTTTGCCCGACATTTCCACGAACGTACAAAACAGACGAGAATCGAATACACAAACTTTTTGTGTTGGTACAACGTTTTAACTCTTATGACTTAATGTACTGCCGTTACTACTGTAAATGCATTTAAGTTCGCGTGGTTTTCATTTCGCGGTAGGGAGACAATGGAGTGTTCGCGGTGGTTTTAAGTTCGCGTTTGAAACAATAGTAGCGCTACAGTCATAGGTGGGCAAACGTTCGCCATGGTTTTAGGTTGCGGCTGAAGAGTTCATCACGAAAACCGCGAACAATTCTGCATTTACAGTACTTAGAATATAGATTCAAGATGTATTTAATGAAATGTCGCAGCGAAACACTGAGTTAAATTCAATTTACAACGGTTACAACCATCAACTAGGGCATATATTGCGCACCAACATTGCACACTAGGAGTGGTAAAATGGACGTTACTTACATCGCTAACGTCGCTCGCTGCGGCATCTCTGCTGTGGGGATGTTGGCGAATCTGCTGATCCTGTTCATCGTGGCGCGCTACCCCACCATGAGGACCATCCACAACCTCTACGTGGCCAACCTGGCCGTGGCCGACTGCTGCTTCTGCGTCTTTGTGATCGCCCAGGCGGCGGTGTCCATCCGTTATAGGTAGGGAGACCTACGTCACTTCGCATTGTCTCCAAATCCGCCTCTCACTGGACCCGCGGCACGCTGGCGGCGTCGCTTGGGCCGATCGAATTGACAAAGCACTCAACGAATTTCATCGACAAAAAACGAATCTTTTTAAGCTTTCTGTGTTTTGTTGTCTTTTTTTGTCATACTTGAACGTTTTGCATGATATTCTCATTAGAAAGTCAAGGGTAACACAAATCCAGTTTAGGGCGCAGCGACGCCGCCAGTGTGCCGCGGGTCCAGTGAGAGGGGGGCTTAAGTTCGCCGCTGAATGTACACTATCATCAATCCGGTTCTAAATCGAACCGGAAAGTTTTGTCTAAGGCACATTTTCGTAGCATTTGAAATATCTATGTAGAATATAATTTGATTTTCGCAATATTTGCAATAGAACGACAATGACATGAAGTTTACTGCATGTTCATGCCCAACAAGGGCTAAATGCATTAAAGTATCAAAGCGATACTACGAAAATGATTTACATGTTTCTTCTCTCATCCTTGAATAATTTCATCAGGTTGGTAAGTCACTGAATAAAAAGACTCATTTTTAACCAAGTGATTTATTCAAACAACGTTTCGTTGACCATCTGTCACCTTCGTCAAGGGAATTCTGACTGGCTGCAGTGTAATGTGAACTAGTCAGAAGTGCATTGAGGAAGGTGACAGATGGTCACCGAAACGTCGGTTGAATAAATCACTTGGTTGTGTAAAAAGAGTATTTATCTATGCTTCTTCTCTCTTGTTAAAACAAGTGTAGACGAAACCACAGGGTTTACAAATATTGCTTACAGGCATCTGCAAGGCATGCTGGAGGACATGGTCGAAGAGCATTGCCGTCAGGATCTGATGAACTCCACAAACTTCACCACCGTGACTCTAACACGCTTCGCGCCGGATCTGCCAATGCCAGTCAACTGTACGGAGATGCGTTTGGACGAGGAAAGCTTGTCGTTGCTAGGAGAGGTCAAAGTTGAGTTCGACAGCGCGCAGAGCGTGAGTGACAGGAGCTGTGACGTAGGGCGCGTCATCGCCGTGTTCCTGGCCGCCTCCAGCATCTTCCACCTGATCGCCATCGCGTGCGAGCGGTACCAGGCCGTCACCAAGCCGTTCACGCACAGGTGAGTCTTATCTTTGAAAATCTTCTAAAATGGCACTGGAAAGCAAACATTGCACGTAACAACTAGGCGGCCCAAAATCTAATCATTTCGAAGTCTCATGAAGACCTATCTACCTACCTATCTATCTATGAAGACAATCCATATAGACATTCTTGAGTTATCGTGTTTACAGAAGGACACACACACACGAACGATGACGAAAATATAACCTCGGCAAAGGTAAAAAGCAACTATTATACAAGCACATAGTTCCTTCCCTGGTGTAACATTTACAGCGTTCTGTTGTTTTAGATTCAACACCACGCTCAAAGGCGCCGCTAAAACGTGTGCGAAGATCTGGCTGGGAGCTTTCGGCACGGCTACTCTGGACACCTTGCAGAGGAACATCATATCCAGAGACTGGACATTCTCCTACAAAAGCCTGTACGAGTGTGTTTATCTCAAACCAGACGATCCGGACCCATCCAGCGGATACCCGTACAGAGCGCTACAGCTTATCATATTCGTTATTTCATACGTCGTACCGGCCTGTATACTGATACCGGTATATGCCATGATATTCTTTAAGTTAAGACGGCGGCGACGCCGGTTTAAGACAGGACGTACGGCGAGCCGTTTTGCGGCAAGGCGATCGTCGTCCAAGCACCACGCCATCCCAATGCTGTTCGCAGTGACGGTGTTCTTCTTGGTCTGTTGGTTACCGTTCCATGTTACAGCCTTCTCCATCCATTCTTACGTGGGCGAGGAGAACATTGCAGTGGTGTACGTGGCTACCGCGCTCGCTGTGCTCAACTCAGTCATCAATCCCTTTCTGTACGCGTTCATAGGCAGGAACTTTCGGAAACACATCGCTGGGTTGTTCTGCAGGAAGAAAATTCTGTCTTCTGCCTCTGAAATGAGTATGAGGATGTCAAGCATTTCCGTTTCCCGACATTCTGGTGTTAGTAACGTAACCATGACGACGACAACGTAGAAGTCTTTGTTTCGACCGAACTACAAAGGTTCAACTTCAGGAAAAAATTGATTACGGTTTTCAGATTGAGAAATCTACACGGATCTTTTTTGTGGTTTACAAGGATTTCCAAGTAAACGATACTTGGTGTAAAAACGTCATTGATAAAAGGATGTGAAGCTGATGCAGAGGACGAGAAGATGAAGAACTTTAATTTCACTTTGTCAGCCTTCAGATACTTCCGTTGAGGTCTCAACTGAGTTGTCCTTGATAATCAACCAACGAACTAACAGACAACAAGGAAAACGTCCTTTTTTGGTGGTGTTTTGAAACAGCATTATATCAATTGAAAAATAAGGTCTTTCCGGCACAACCGAAAAGAACTACCTGCCAACGTTAACGTTTCGACAACTTGCCAGCTTGCTTCATCAGGATGTAATGCTACTGAGAACCGCAAGGTGGCGTTGTGGTAAGGAGAATGCGGTCCCAAACGTGACGGAGTCTACATTGCTCCTCCTCTCCTCTATTCAAGACAAGATGAAGCGCATTTAGTCGTGACGTACTGTCCTGTAACTATATTGATCGACAGAAATGACACTTGCCTGAGGGATTCTTATCACAAGTTCGTACGTGCAATGATTTGCTTTGTAAAAAGTTTGCTGTCTATTCAAGCTGTACAGGACACTGTAAGATATGTATTGCTTACGGACAAAGCACCTCATACAAACGCACAATACATGTACTTTACTTACCGCCTGTAACAAATCTAGTAGAGTAGATAGTAACTCCCATCCTACGTTGATGAAGGTTAGACATCTAGGTAATAAGATACGCCAAAAATAGTAACTATTTTGGCGTAACTCCCATCCTGCTGACTAAGTGTTTCATTTAAGATAATCAACCAACAAATGAACCAACCAACCAACGAACTAACAAAAGCTAAAGGAAATCTAAATTCTATTTTAGTGGATAGCAAGGTTCTTTTTTTCACAACTGAGATGTTGACATCAACAGCTGATGTTTCTTGGTTATCTTGGTTGTGAATATAGAAACTTGTTATCCAGTCACTTACCAACGAAATTATTCACAAATGATTTTTTTTAGATTTGAAAAAAGGAGAAGGAACAAAATTAAAAAAAAAACAACATTGTGAAGACCCTGCCAAAAAGACAGCTTCTTTAAATCAAACCATTGGATGCACAACAACAACAACAACAACAACAACAACAACAACAACAACAACAGCATCATTAACTGACGTATAAGACAGCTCTTTATTGCTTAAAACCATCAATAATTCTTGTTTACTGTGTAATTAATTAATCCTTAGAACAGCATCATGTCATCTTCATGATACACGTACATGGTAACATTTTGTCAATTTCATACATACAAGCTGATTGCACTTAAGCCCCAAAGCTAGTTACTTTTTTCTGTCACTGTCAGGGTACTTTTACATTAGCTATCATGTTAATAGTTCATATAAAGAGTAAAAAAAAACTACATTAAGCTTTAATAGGTAAACAAAAACACTAGTTGGTTACACAAAAAGGTTATGAGCGAAGGAAAAAATGAATCTGACTAAACAATTGATATACATATTAGTTCTGGTTACAGATGAAATCATCAATTCTTCTTTGTTACATTATCAATCATTTTTGGTCAATATATAGTAAGAAACTGATTGCACTTATTCTTCATTTGACTTGAAGCAAGTTGTATTACATCATCATTATCCTTGTTACTTTTAAACATTGACCAGGTGTTTATGACTTATGAATTATGGACAATCTGTATCTGTATAGCTGGTATAACCACCCTTCGGCGCAACACACCAGCTTCTGTATCTGTATCTATATAGCCGGTATAACCGCCATTCAGTGCAACACACCAGCTTCTGTATCTGTATCTACATAGCCAGTATAACTACCCTTCAGCGCAACACACCAGCTTCTGTATCTGTATCTATATAGCCAGTATAACCGCCATTCAGTGCAACACACCAGCTTCTGTATCTGTATCTATATAGCCGGTATAACCGCCCTTCAGCGAACCACACCAGCTTCGCAGGCTTGCGGCGCGGCAGCAGCTGGTTATATCACACTAAACAACCTGTCACACCTAACTTTTGCGCATCTGGCTGCAAGCATTGTTTAAAGCTATTTAGTAAGGATGCTCCTACATGTACAGTACTTGGTGGCAATGAGTTTTACTCTACAATAGTTCTAAGGCAAAATAGATCCAATACATCATCATCATTGATTGATTGATTGATTGATTGATTGATTGATCATTAGCTAAAACTTCTGTAATAAACCAACTACTGTCTACATGTCCTCAACTAGTCTGTCTGACATACGGTGAGCTGAAAGGCATGTTTTGCAGAAGGCACTGCTGATATACACAATTTCTTTCACCCGATATTCAAACCTGTACTACTACTAGTTACCACCTCTGCATAAGGGTCACTGGTCGATCATTGTAGCCACTTCTTGGTGGTCCCTTAGGTATGACTAGTCTCCTCTCTATAGTCTCCACATGTCTTTACTTTAGTGACTTTTTCTAAGTTGCTTCAGTGGCCAATATACAGAAGTTTAACAATGTCCACTTTGAATTTGGAAACTAGACATCTAAATTGGCTATCTTACATTCCTTTATGATATACAGAGTCAAGTTTCACATATCAACAATTTGGTACATTAGTGTATGTATCTTCATTTTCGTCATATGTTTTATGAGCGTAGACTTTTATTAGTTTTAACCAATTACGTTCACATATTTCAAATGTAAAGTGTTTGCAAATTCGAGAGTTCAGCATCATGATATTATGTTCCTTGGTTTTGTGAGTGACGTCGGCGTGGCGTAACGGTTACAGCGTTGAACTCGGAATCAATAGGTCCCGAGTTCGATACTCACCATGCCCCGACGGTGTGCCCTTGGGAAAGGCACTTTACACTACCTTCCCGGACGGTGGAGTGACGCCCACCGAGCCTACTTGGCTAATCTGTCGAACTGGGTGCCAAAAAACACACTGCGGATTTGGTTGACGGTGTGCCAACATCTAGCACATTTGCCACTGAGAACCGTTAATTTATTTATCATTGGTTTTGTCTTGCTGATTTTTGAGATTGTGCAGTTTGATTGTCCATGGAATGTGATAAGTCATAACATGTCTTCTTTCTTCTTCCATATTTACACTACTAAAATAGAGCAACACTTAAGGTGTTTCTATGATGCACTTGGATGAAAATGCAGCTAAGTTTACTCTACGTCTTGTGTATAGCAGAGGTTCAGGAGTAAAACTTCTAACAACATGAGAAATACATTTGGTCAGTAATCAGGAATGTATCTTTGTATCAATCTGTTTCTAGATTCATTTCATTAATTCTTAGGACATTTGGTATAAAATTTGCAGCGACTACAATATAAACGACAGCTCATCTCTAAATATACATACTTCATTAATGTTAGATTCTTACTTTATCAAGTCTATATTCCAAAATAAATTTCATCTTACAGGATTGTCAAAATTGTTATTGGTCCCATCAAAGTTGTTAAATAGAATCTTATAGGCATTCAGTGAAATATTGATTGCATTGATAATTTCCAATAATTGATCCATAAAATCTTCTGTTCCACACTGATTGAACTTTTTCTGCAACATTGATTAAAAAATCCATTGATTATCAGTTATTAGTGAATATTGCCTCACTAAGCTATAATAATGATTTAAAAACTTGCAATTTTATGTCTTTCTTTCTTATCAGAATTCTGCATTGAATATTACGTTACGTTCCAACAATAATTGTCTTCCACAAAAGTGATTGTCTTGATACTGTTGTTACAGTGCAAATAATACAAACAAGAAATATTGCATCAAACAAGATACATTCTAAATATTGTTATTAGTTGAATCCGTTTTTCAAATGGAATAAAAAAGGTAGTAAAATAATCAAATGCAACACTAAAGATACTCTAATGTTGGTTTCATAGGCAAAATATCAAAGGTTAGAGGTCAGCGGGGTCAAAGTGGTCATGATGTAATGTCATAAAAGGTTATGGTTAAACTCTTCAATAAAAGTGTGAAAGAAAATAAAATGTCTTGGATGAAAAATATCCATTATACATTAGATAATGTCAGTAAAATGCGGACCAACAACAGGTTAAAAGGTCAAAGTTGAACAAAAGGTCAAAGGTGAACCAGCAATGGGTTAAAGGTCAAGGTGTACTCGCAGGTCAGCGCCGGAGGTTGTCGTACTTCATGCGACTGTGGCGGAGTTGGGAGTAAACCGTCTTGTCCTCCTCGCTCTCTCCACCAATCACAGGACGGCTCCCACCTTTGTTGTCCAAGTCAAGCTGGGCGTACGTGACCTCCGGTGACATTTGACCCTACAGTAGAACGATAAGGTCGAATGACAATGATGTTCCAGTCCTATCGCAAAATGTGTCAAAATTCAGACACAATTCCACATGACAGTCAAACATTTACTGATGCCAATTTCAAAAGTGCTTAATCAGAAGTTCTTGATTAATGTGTTTAACTGACACAAATGAACGTTCATGCAAATGAGACATATCAGACGGAATGATTGACTGATTGATTGATGGATGGATGGATGCTGCATCATCATACAGAGAAGGAGAGATGGATTGCTGGCATGGGTTAATTGTATAGCAGGGTAAGTCGATACCTTAAACATTAATTGTTGCATCCATTTATTTGATGTGTTGGATACTGATTGACCGATTCCGATTATTTGGATGGAGTTTGAGGCAGTCTGGATTGGATTGGATGGACAATATGACTGGATAAGTTGATTTATTGATAATTGATTGTTAAGAGTTATTGATTTTGAATGCTGGTTGTGAGGTGATCATAAGACTGTGAGGTGATGTCATCAATAAAACTATGATTGTTCGGCCTCACAAGCAGTCGTAACCACGGTTACCTGGTACGCTCAGCAGGTTATGCAGGGTCAAAGTTCAAAGGTCATTGCCAATCTCTGTAAGCAAAGTCACTCTGGGCAGAAAGGAGGGGAAGCATGTTTATATGCAGCACACAAACTAGCAAGAACATTTCAGCTTATTTGGTAACATCTACAGACAAAATTTCACCAGGGTACATAATTCCGCCACCCTTACAAAAGATACTTCCAAACAGATCTCTAACCCAACATCTCCCAGTATAACGCAGTTCTGTATATCTAAACTGTGCATAGAGATCTCTCAAACTCACTGTTTCCCTAAGTGGCGGATTTATGTAACCCGACGGATTAATGTTAATGGAGATTATAGTACATAAAAAGCATATCTACAAGCAAGCACTTGCATTAACACAAAATGGCAAAGCTTGTAGTTTAGTCCTTCAGTTAGTATTTTCAAAGTCACTAGGCCTAACAACTTTTATTTCATTTGTTCTGAAACACAATGTTAGACTGGAAGATCCCCATGTTAAAGGGGGAAAGTCTGTACCTTGGTACACACAGTTTAAGGGAGTGAATATAGTCAGTCTCTCTGAGCCCTCTGTTATAATGCTTGGTAGGAAAAAAGCATCTCCTGGTTGCCGTGACTACTCACCTGATCCGGCTCGGGGTCCTCTGATTGGTCGAAGTCAGCGATAGTCATGGGGTACAGGTAGGGGTCCTTGGTCCTCTGGAGGGTGTCATAGCCGCTGGGGTCATCGTCCTCCAGGTCACCGACCTCAGCTGCACCCTCAGAACTCTGCATGGAGAACAAGGAGTGGAGAATAAAGAGCTGTTTTTTTCAAGTCATAATTCCAGTAAAGGTGAAGTACGATAGAAAGACGCTAGGGGGCCTAAAACGTAATCTGTATCTGTATCTGTATCTATATAGCCGGTATAACCGCCATCAGGCGTAACACACCAGCTAATCATATTGCGACATCACAAAGACCTACTGACAAAACAAAATCAAGACAATCCATCCAGGTATTTTTGTTATCGTGTACACAAACAGCCAGACGGACAGACAGACACACACACAAACACACACACACACACAGACACAGACACACACAGACACATGCACTGACAGACAGACACACACACAAACGCTGACGAAAACATAACCTTCTTGGCGAAGGTTACAAACAAACAAACCTTCAGCTCTTGCCTGTCTGCTTCTACCTTCTTCCTGTTCTTGTTGACAGCTGTACTCGATTAATTAACAAACAAAATAAAAACAAACAAACAAAGAAACACACCTTCAGCTCCTGCCTGTCTGGCTCTGCTGGTTTCCTGTTCTTGTTGACAGTAGCGTACTCCACGGTCGCCCCGTCCGCCGGACCCTCCTCCAGGAGAATCTCCTGTTCCGTCTTCCCGTTGGAACGTTTTCCGGCCGCAGAAAACCTCACAGCTGGAGGAAATAAAATTGTTAAATACACTTTTTTATCACCTAAAAAATACTTTTGTATTATGATATGATTTTAAGGTGTTGTCATGTCCTGAAAACAATTCAGCCCATTGGCTGGCACTGTGGTACACTTTGTGTTTTTTGATCAAATAAACCTTTGATACTATAATTGTTTAGGCCACACCAATTTACTTTGTTGGTTCTTGGATTTAGAAAAGGTTTTTTTATATTATTTTTTATGGATCTCCATTAGTGAACTTGTAGTACAAGGTACAAAATGTCTGATCTAGAAGATGAACATGAAACAGAGACTGAGTGGAAAGACTGTACCTTGGTACACATATAGTTAGATATCTTAGGTCTATTTTCATCAAAAAGAGTATTCCAACAAAATTTGGGCTAACTTATTTTTCATACCTGTCCCAGCGTCCACAGGAATCCCATCCATGCGAACGTTCTGCTGCATTCGGTCATAGAACGCTTCCCTGGAAAACAGAAAAAATAATTTCAGGGGATTTCAAATGTTACCCGCATAAGAACAGGTAAGTATGATAGTGTAGTATAGTGTAGTATTGTATTGTATAGCATAGTGTAGTATAGTATAGCATATTGTATAGTATGATATAGTATAGTATAGTATAGTATAGTATAGTATAGTATAGTATAGTATAGTATAGTATAGTATAGCGTAGCATAGTGTACTATACATGAGGAAGTTTTTGACCTGACTGACCCTCGTTTGCGTTTTTTGTAGCGTCTCCAGAGCGGGACGGCGAGCGCGATCAGTAGCACGAGCAGGAGCACCGCGATCACGCCGCCCACGATCGCACCCGTGTTAACATTGCTGGAACCGCCAGAGGGCGCTACTGAAATAGGAGACAAAGAGTCAGTCATTGTCTCCAGTGGTTGGGTTGTTGTGTGGTTTGTGGACATGGAAATTTAGACATTCGCAAATGGATCATGTGTGACGATTATGGGAAATCAAATTACATCATTCATGATTCCCCCTAGAAATTCATGCAACTCAATCATTAGCTTGGACCCCAAAAAAATTTTGGTCCAATTAAGTCATACCCTTTCGGGCTTTGAAAGAATTCATTCACAGTTTTATCCTGTTTATAAACTAGTAAGGAAACAAACACTGGTAAAAACACGATCCTTCTTGATAGTCTAAGGTAACAAGCCAACTTATCAACTCAAAATGCATTTTAGACTAAGGGCTGCTTGTGAGTCCTGATACGCACCATACATAGAACTGGTGGTCTGTCCTGTGGATGTGTCTGTTAGAAAACAAACGGCGACTACTGGTTAGTGCAAACCTACAGCAGTGCAAGTCCCACATGGAAATATCTACCCAAAAAAAGCAGCACCTTTAACAGGTTAGATTAATTTAAATTTTTATCTATTGGTTTGGCTGTTATTTCACGTTAGTGCAGGACTACAGCACGATGCTAGAATAGGGATGAAGAAATAGCAGCAGTAGGTTATGAATATCATGGTACTAAGCATTGATACATACCATACATGGAACTTGTGCTCTGTCCTGTTGATGCGACTGTTTAAGAGAAAGCAAAACATTGACTACAGAACAGCACAGCAAAATATTCTAATATGCAAAATGAAGCGGTGACTGTTAGAAAACAAATGGCAGCTATTGGTAAGTGCAGGACAACTTGTTATAGTCTAGAATAGGAATGAATGCATGGATTACCGTACAGCACTGCGTAATATTCTAAAATTGGAATGAATGCCAGGCTATGATCATCGTTAGCATTGGTACATACCATACATAGAACTTGTGGTCTGTCCTGCAGATGTGGCTGTTACTGGTGTTAGAAAGCAAAACATTGACTACTGGTTAGAGCAGGACTAAGAAGCATTGCAAACCTTGTGTCATACATCTAAGACTGTAGGTATCTGACACTTATCATTGTCTTATGCTATTATGCCGATCAAATTCATGTACTAGTAAGCAGAGATCATGTCTTATTTGGATTACTTTTATGTTTCAGGAAGATACATTTAAGTTAACAGGTTTTCCAAATCCAAGTCTTTTAAAGTGTGAAAATCAAAAGTGGCTGGAGTTTCTTTAATAAGCATTGTCTGTTATAGCATCCCTTGCATACTTTTGATATTTTTCATTAGATTAAGCACTGTTTTCTGAAGTTACCATTTTGATTACAGCCCTAAAACACAATAGGAAAAATGTAATGAGAGAACTGTAACTTCAGAGTGAGTGAATAAGGAAATATACCTGGCCGGGATGTCTGTTTCTGTTGAGTACTTCCACCAGGAGCCTGTGTGACTGGCGCAGGCCTCTTGGTGGTTGGGACTATCTTGATGTACAAGTCTTTGTTACTACGATTTGTTGGTGTTCCGAGTTGGTCATAGAAAAAGCAAGAGAAACTGCCAAGATTAATCCCAAACGCCCGACAGCTATCATCATTCAAACACGCTTCAGCACAGGCTGGTGTATTGGTGATAAATGTCGAATCAACTCCTTCTAGCTCCACAGGTCTCAGTGCTACTTCAAAGTCCTTCCCTACATGGTATTCAAATCTCTCCAGCAGTGGATTTTCTGGAAAAAAAGAAAATAAACGCGTTAAACCCTGCTGGAGATTAGGGAGGTAACACATAGGAATGTCAATGTCTATAATGCTACCAGTCCCAACAGAACAGGTATAGCAGCTTGCATTTCACATCGATTCTCATCATTTACCTAGGTACCCAACGAACGCCAAAGAGAGCTATGGATTTGATACAGCATCAATAATCATGAGGTTTGCACACTGCAGATATCCAGGTGTTCAAGACATTCTTCAGAAGTCTCGATGATACAGATTACCTGTTGTCACAGAGGCAGTCTTAGATCTAGAGTAGTCGGCAGAATCATGAGACTTTACATTATATCATATGTTCCTATTCATTGTTACATTTAGAGAACTGGTGTGCTTGCCATGAGTTGATTGATCAGTCTTAGAAACAAACAATAGCAGTGACCTTTTAAAATCATTAGCCCAGCAGATGTAGAATGCAAATAAATGCCTTTCATAGTTGCAGTTATGGATGCATAATTGTGATTGAAGTCAATAAACAAACAAACACAGATCTAAGGAAGACCACTCAGTTTTAGTTAAAGGTCAATGAACCTTTATTATTGATTATTATTGACTTCAGTATCCCGTGCCACGCCCTCACTCACCTGTAACATGGATCAATATTTACCTATGTGGGGGGGGGGGTGAAGTGTTTACCATACCTGTGCAGGTAACGTTACCTGCACACCTGTCCTACACACCTGTCCACAGGTGAGGTACAGCAGGTTTCCGGACAGGTAATGTTACACATGTGGGCATGTCGTCATACGAGGAAGTAACGTCATGATAAATGATGACGTTACATCAGTGTTCTCGCCAGGCCTTTTCAGCATAGGGGCCCCCTATGCTGTGATTTGAACCCCCTATGCTGTGATCTTGACCCCTATGCTGTGTTTCAACCAGCATAGGGGTGTTTCTTTCTGGGAAGAAGCTTGTAACCCTTCATAAATCTTATAAAGAGTTCATATTCAGAGAGACTCAAAGCGCTACAACTCCCTACCCTTTTATTCCGACGACAACGAGCAGATATGATTATGATGTACAAAATTGCACATGGGTTGGTGAGCTTGAGGACGGACAGTCATTGCAACATATGCGACAGAGCTATGTTCACTCCTAGCTACGCCAAAAATACCAGAGGTCATCCCTACAAGTATCAAATTCAAGATGCCAGAGGACCTAGAACAAACTTCTTCCCGTCGAGATGTACACCCACGTGGAATGGTCTCTCTGCGAGAACAGTCAGCAGCAGTACAGTCAATACTTTTAAAGGAAGACTGAAGGAAGAATGGAAGCACCACCCATTCCAGTACCAGTATACCTTCTCGTACTAACCACATGAGCCATGAGGGAAGGACGTTTGGAAGGAAGGAAGGAAGGAAGGACGGAAAGAAGGAAGGAAGGAATGAAGGAAGGAAGGAAGGACGGAAAGAAGGAAGGAAGGAAGGAAGGAAGGAAGGAATGAAGGAAGGAAGGAAGCTTATACCCTGCGCCATCTACATATCGAATCTACCAGCCTCATTACCCGACAAGGGTACCTACCGGCTGATGCAAGGTGAATATGCAAGGTGAATATTTGGCTTTAGAATGAGGCTGTGACAGAGGAAAAACCTAACTTTACAAAATTTATCCCTCAAAATGCAGGAAATAGTGTCTCATTGGGTTATGAATCAACAGAATTTCCGGGGGAGCATGCCAGACGCTCTACTCTGGTCATGTCTCCGGCCCTTCACGTGTAACTTGCGCCGCGTTAACTTGTCCTTCTGTACCTGACCCCTATGCTGTGAAAAAATTCTGGTGAGAACACTGTACATGATATCAATTTCACATTTATAGACCAAAATTGCGTCGGAACTTTCGATGTTATTGTTGCAAATTTGCAGGTATTCTTCAAGTTTGAAGACTTGTACGTGTCGATCTAAGACCATTCTGAAATTCTCAATACTTTATGACCTAACCTAGGCGTATTTTCAGCACATATCTATGTGAATTCTACAATACGTGAGTTACAAATCTCACCTGCTGTAGTAGTCTGAGCCCGTCCGAAACTCGAACCCACCACGACCACCGCCAGACTCCACCAAAACATCGCGGCTGCACCTGAGAACACGGGTTCTAATCCCACACACTCAACCTCACACTCTCAACAACACCTTCCTCAAGATCTCATACTCAGGACGTCTTAGGAACTCGGCGGAAGTCTTAGATTGTTCCGAGAATGAAAGCGCTGTTGCAGAACGTTGTTGTAAGGCGGAAGTGAATGAAAGAGGCGGGGCGTGACGTCATCACTCAGGTCAGGACCACTTGACCTGTCGTTCTGGCTTCAACCAAAAGGCGGCGCTTTAAAACCGGCAAATTTTCAACTTTAATTTTCCAGACCTCTGTATGTCTAGAAATGCTGAAAACTCATTCATCCATAATAAATTGTGTAACTTATAGTTAAGAGAGATGTGCTGTTACATACTATTACTACTAAGACAAACTTCACCCTATCTGGTACACAAAGTGATATTTTTAATGTATTGTTGTCATGTCCGACTCCTATATCCACATACATAGGTCAATTTCTATATAAATCATTCAAAGAGCGAGACAGATCTACCCATACATGACTATATTGTAACCTATAGACTGTTACCGATAATATTTTGTAGTTAGAATTGTAGGATAGATTAGCCTTATAGCATTGTTGATCTAATGCGATACATTGTACCGTGTACGATTGTTGAGCAATAAAGTTCATTCATTCATCCATTCTTGAGTAAGAGCCATCCGCTCTAGAATCGTCATGGCATGAACTCCCTAGTGTACTGTTATAGTAGGAACACCTGCTGTTATGTTAGGAAGGCGTCCTCATGAACTTTTTCTGCATGCCTGTCAGGAACTCTGTTCTACAGCATTTGATTACAAACTGCTGTTGTCCAGCCTGACCAGGGACTGTTGGAGAATATTTTTGTTTGCTTGTTTGTTTGTTTTAACCTTTGTTTATTTATGATAAGCTCAAATCGGCACGCAGGCCGCTTTTCATTGAGGTCATGAGGGAAGAGGTAAGGGTCAGATACAATATAACAGAGATTCACAGTCATTTGAGTCCTAATAACTCAACATATATCATTACATATTTATGGTACAATATGCAATTGCTACAACATACAACATAAAGTAGGACGAAAGCTGGTTCATGGTCCGTGTCCGTTCGTTTTGTTCGTTTCCTTTACTTCAAGAGTCTCTTAAAGGAAGTCAGATTCGGAGCCGTAGGTGTGTCTGGCGGTAGGTTGTTCCAGACATCATTGGCTGGAACAGCGTAACCGAGGATGCTCAGTGTGCTCCGTCAGTAAGAACTTTCAAAGACAGGATACGGCAGTTTGGAATGTCGATGAAGATTTGCGGACTGTGACAATGGGCAATTTGTTGTGTGACATAAGTTATTTGTTCATTTATTTTTGCGGTAATTCATCTATCATCTGTGTTCCCGTGACCCCCCCCCCCCCCCCCCCCCACACACACACACTCCAAACTGGACCTCTGGGAAGAACGGCTTAGGCCGACAGGGCATTTCCAATCTAAATAAAGGATAATGATTGATTGTTTTATTAGTTCTGCATATGACTTTGTGATGGCACATAGGCACTATTCTGTCAAAGCGTAATACCCCCCCCCCCCCAACATAAAGACGCGTAGAACACGTCTACAGATCTTACATCTGCTTGGAGATTACACTCGCGGTCAGAAGGTCTCGACGGAGAGCAGGTTATTTACAACTGACTTATTTGTCGCCCTCCACAAAAGTAAACACTTATTATTGACGTTTATGAACTATTAATACTGTGATATATACCGCAATAAAGTTGATCACCTGTAATTATTCAAGTTGTGTTCCAAGCGGTGTGAATACAAAAGAGCAAAACAAAGAGAATGGTTTTGGCATCATACATGTTATCAATTATTAAACTTATCATTAATTACTCATACATACTGTTGTAGTATAACCTTCCAACTGCTGCCTAATGCCGTGACCAATACAGATATGGTGCTAAAAGACTACTTCGGCAGAAATCGGGTTAAATACCATACTTACAGGTGGGCTAAATAAAGTTTCGCGTTCATTGTTTTGTTTGAAAGTACAATTAGATCGTACTGAAAAATATCTACTTAGTAACGAACTGTTTGCGTCATTTAGGCTAAATGTTTTGCAGCTCAACAGAAAAAAAGACTGGAATTGTAAAGGTGCATGTTGTTTTTACCGAAAGTGCCAATTTCTACACATAACATGGTTGCCATCATCACAGAATGTTCAATTGTCATAGTTACCAGTTCAAAATCAACTGCAAATGTACAAAACCTGGCGTATGAAAATATAAAAAGAGTGGAAGTAACTATTCACAGCTGCTACCGTATAGGCTTCACATACAAAATACAAAAAGATACTCCTTGACCAATTAAATAGTTTATATTGGCATAAATGAATATTAAGTACAAAAATCACACTAAATATCTATCAATATGTAGATAGAAAACGTCTCTATTTTGTTGAGCAGCCATTCCAAGAATTCAATCAATCAACTCGTATGAAATATACGTGACGTAATAAAGTTTCGTCTAGATTATTCTGACTGCCCAGCACAATTAGCAGCTAGTTCAACCAATGATAGCATAGGGATGAGTGAGTGGCTGCAAACATTGGTTTCTACTTTACATTTCTACGTTTTGACGGAGGTGTTCCTGGCTGTGCTGTTCATCAGTCCATTCAGTGTTTCTGCAGACTCTGATAGATGGCAGGCCTCAGCTCCTGGTAGTCACCACTAGACTGGGGTGGTTGGGATGGTGAGTAGACGGTTTCCATGGGAACTTCGTACTCGTCACTTCCGCTTCCGGGTCGTTGCGACGCCACCCTTTGATCCGGATGTGGCACGTTTTGATACTCACCACTAGGCCGATGTGTTGGGGATGGTGAGTAGACGGTTTCCATGGGAACTTCTTCGTACTCGGCATTTCCACTCCGGGGTCGTTGTGACGTCACCCTTTCATCCGGATGTGTCGGCATGACATCGTACTGTCTAGTAGCAGGATTCCTGGCGCCTGGAAAGATGTGGAAATGGATAGTCCTGTTATTCTGGGAATTGATTCTTCTGACCAGTTGCACACGTCACCTGTTGTAGCTCTGCTGTGAGGCTGCGACCAGTTGAGCCACATGGATATCCCTGTTTGTGAGATCTTTTAGTGAATAGTATTGAAACCTGAATAAGGTTGCACTATAATAGTGGAGGGGGACAGGAAGTCGTTTTATCTTCATTTTTCTTTCTTGTGCTTTAATCATGCTAACATATTACCCAGTTTCTTGTACAGTATCAATTTTTTGTTCTAATGTTGTTACAATAAGTAACAGATTACTGTGCAAATTAAGCTTGGCATGTAGTAGTCCATCAGGCAACCCTTATTTCTTACCTCCGTCCTCCTTATACCGCCATTCTACTAGGACAGCGCTCTCACCGCGCACTCTCTGCGACCTCAAATTTAACAGAGCGCTCAACGAATTTCTTAGATAAATAACGAATCTGTTTACACTTTGCATGATATTCCAATTATAGAATAAAGGATTAGACAAATCCGATTTAGGTCGCAGCGAGAGCGCAGCGAGAGCGCCGTCCAGTGGAACGGGAGCCTTACCAGCTAGCTTCTTCCGAATCACAAAGACCAGGGCTGCTACCAGTACTATGAACAGAATCATTCCGAGGATGATACTGGCAATTGCGCCTCCACCTAGTCCTGCATCTGAAGTAGGTTGTCAAAAGTCAATATTTTTTACAAAATCATTAGGAAATTAATTGAATCTTTTAAGGAATTTCCTTCATTAAACATCATTTCTAAATAATCATTATCATCACCGTTATTTGAAGATGTTATAGTCAGGGTTTAGCCACATTGTATCTTCCGAACTTCCGTAGTAATCAAAACAAACGTTACATTTTACAACTGTCAAAAATGTGTTAATGAGATTTCATCATACATGGAAGTATAGCCGCAGTAAGCCACCACCTTAGCAAAACTTGTGGAAAAAAGCCAAGGCAAGTTGAAAAGCTATAAAACTGCATTGTGATTGTCAGTCATTCTTAACAAAGTATAGCAAATAATACATAAGTTATACTAATATGTATATGCGTATATAATCTATATATTAAGAAGAGTGGTTGAAGTGAAGGACAGAGATAGTGTATTAAGAAGAAGAAGCGGCTTTAGGAATAGACAGTTACTGTTAGAAAACCATTTTAAAAAAGGTTGTCACCTGCTTGTGGGGCTTTTGAGACAGCGGGACCTGCGGGAAAACAAAACATGTGTAGGTCTAGTAAGCAACTGTAATACACACAAAATGTACTAAAAGTAAAAGAAAAACTATTGCACACAATGAAAGGGTTACTCGTGTAAGTAAAGATATTACTTGCAAGTAGAAAAATACTATAGATTAAAGATAACTTAGGTGGACAAAAAATACACAACGGACAAGTGAACAAGTTGTATGAACGAGTGCGCTGTTGGAAAGAAGTGAAATGAGAATATATATATGCTCTGCCTTCACCAGTTGATTTGGACGCTGTGTTTGTGGCAGAGGTGAGGAGATTCTCCAACGGATCTTCTGGAAAAAGGGAGAGGAGTCACAGTGTTTAAACCTGGAGTTAGAAAACTATCTCCAGAAGATAGAACGGAAAGAGAAAGGAGTGTGTGATGTTTTACATCGAATAAGAAAAGTCACCTGGGCGTGACGTCTGTTTCTGCTGAGTAGTTTCACCAGGAGTCTGTGTGACTGGTGCAGGCTGCTCAGTGGTAGGGACTATCTTGATGTACAAGTCTTTGCTACTATGAGCTGTTGGTCTTTCGAGTTGGTCATACAAAGAACAAATGAAAAAACTGCCACGACTAGTTCCAAAGGCCAGGCATCTATCACTAAGGCTTAAACATTTTTCAGCACAGGCTTGGACTGAAACTATTGAGCTTGCATCTCCATCTGGGTCTACAGGCCTCAGTGTGGGCAATCCCATCTGCTCAAGGTGTTGGAAACTCTCCAGTGGATTTTCTGGAGATAAAAAAAAAAGAAGAAAGAAGCAAAGTGTTAATGTCTGAAGTTTGGCGCTCTACAATACATAACTCTTGAAATGTAAATCTAATGTCTTTAATGGGACTACAACTTTTAGTACAAGCTCGGAGGTTGGAACTCTAGCCCCCCTTATATTTTCATGTTTATAAGATCCCAAAAATGGAAAACGCAAATAAACGTCGATATTTTGAACCTCACCTGATGGCGTGACTTGACAGATGAACTTCCTGTCAGCACTGGTACATGATCCATCGTTCCAGGTGTTCACATGGCTGGGAAGAACTCCTGGCCGACTCCCTGGGAAGAACTCGGCGCAGTCCTCATTGCTCTGATTGTTTGGTTCTCCAGGACCCCATGCCCTGAAGCTGCCCAGAGCAACGTTATCCTCCCATATCCAATCTCCCTCCTTGTTATGATCAGTCAGACCAAAACGGAAGTAACTGCTGCCGTCCACGGCGTTTTTCAGGTTGATCAGGAAGGTGTTTGTGCCGGCGCCCTTTGGCATAGCGAGGGTCCCCCCGTCAGCTGCACATGTCGAAGACGCGTCGTGAAAGTTCTTTGTGGTGTTGAAGGCCTTGTAGCAGATGCAGTTATGCATTTGATAGCCAATGGAGCAAGCTGAGGGAAAATAAAGATGATATGACAAAAATGGTTTTCCCAATTTTCACGAGAACGTCGCCTACAATCACAAAGACCTTTCAAAGTCAAACTCCTATACATGTAAGCTGTGTTTTATACCCCCATTCCACTTGGACGGCGCTCTCACCGCACTCTCACGGCGACCTCATGGAAAACGTGCTCAAGTGGAATCTGTGACATGCAAAACTTTACATCGGGTTTATCGGCTCTTCTGAATGACGCCATATGCATGCGGCTGGCTCATCCCAAAATGCTGTGTCAAATTAATTAGACACGGTCATACGTACGACTGAACAAACTTCACGATCTAATTCATACAACCTCAAAGCCGACTTGTTTGTATTGTAACATGAACTACGCACAATACTTGCCATGCTTTTTACATTTTACAATTTCTACACATGTGTTAGTCTTGAGCGTCTAACTATTAAACATCCACATTCACACTAGCCTGGAATCCATCCTATTTAGCTTCCGGCCGCTACCCAAGCTCCGCTGCCTGGCCAGGCAGCGGAGCTTGGGTAGCGGCCGGAAGCTAAATAGGATGGATTCCAGGCTACATTCACACTTCTTCAATTCCAAACTATGTTCTGTGTCCTTTGTCGGCAAAGATATGAAAGAATTGGAAGGGTTCACTGTATTTTTATTCATTGAAATCCGTTCAATGTCTTCTCTCGCCGGTGGTCGGTGATTTGGGACCTCACAATGTGCCACAAAATCCTGACCCAGGACTAGCTTGGACTTGATTTCCCTCCATTTCTGTACGCGGCCTGTCTTCGAGAGCTTGCTTTTGGTGGGAAATGTTGGGTCGATTCGAAGAATTTCATCTTCGTCGGGATCTTTTCCCTCCCGCAATGACTCCATTAGCGCTAGTGCAGCGCCATTGAAGCTGTAAAACTTCATCTCTTCAGTCCCTTCGCGTTTTGGTGGTGAAAGTTAACTTTACAAACTGATAGATCTAGATCTAGATGTATACGTACGGAACTAGTGGAAATAACAACTCAAGTGCGCTTGGTTTGAGTTGATGACATTTACATAAGACCAGGGGTGTTAAAACAACCCACAACTCGACCGTCATTGGCTAATTTTCGGTCACGTTCGGTGACCTGCTAGCAGCCATATGATTGGACCTCGATAGAAAATTACTGCCCAACGTTTAGTGTATACGCGGGGGGGTGGGGTGCTCAAGTGTTTACCATACCTATGCAGGTAACGTTACCTGCGCACCTTATACTTATTTGGGCATGTCGTCATACGAGGAAGTCGCGTCATGATAAATGATAGCGTACACTTTCACATTTATACTCGGATATGGCGTCGGAGCTTTCAATGTTGTTGTTGCAAATTTGCAGATAATTTTTCACGTTTCAAGACTTTCACGTGTTGACTAAAGACCGTTTTAAGATTCTCAATGCTTTAGTAGCTCACTTAGGCGTATTTTCAGCAGATATTGATGTAAATTCTACAATACAATGAGTTACAAATCACACCTGTAGTAGTCTGAGCCCGTCCGAAACTCGAACCCACCACGACCACCACCGCCAGACTCCACCAAAACATCGCGGCTGCACCTGAGAACACTGGTTCTAATCCCACACACTCAACCTCACACTCTCAACAACACCTTTCTCAAGATCTCATACTCAGGACGTCTTAGGAACTCGGCGGAAGTCTTAGATTGTTCCGAGAATGAAGCGCTGCTGCAGAACGTAGTTGTAAGGCGGAATTCGGAAGTGAATGAAAGAGGCGGGGCGTGACGTCATCACCAGGTCAGGTCCACTTGACCTGTCATTCTGGCTTCAACCAGCAGGCGGCGCTTTAAAACCGGCAAACTTTTCAACTTTAATTTTCCGGACCACTTTAGGTCTAGAAATCATAAAAAGTAATTTCCCCATCCTCGAGAAGTCACAAATGTATCTTGGGGCGTGTATATGTAGCTGTCACAAAAAGTGATGGTCACAGCATGTCCTGAATAGATCTGCTGCAGTACCATAGAAAACCGCTTGGATGGAGTGGGGATAAATCTACTCTTTTCTTCGATTGTTAAAGTTCTAGCCACACGTCAGCTACCATCCATGGCTGTGACGATCCATTTATATCTTTAAAAAGCGTATTGAATCATGCTGTTCACACACACGAGCGCACACACACGCGCGCACGCACGCACGCACGCACACACACACACTCATGCACGCACGCACGCACACACACATACAAACAAACAAACAGACACATACATACAAAACACGCAAACGTAAGCAAGCAAAGCAAAGCGCCCAATTTAAAAGTTTAGTTTCAGTGATTTCTTCAGTGAAGTCCGACCCCCAAAAGAGATGAGTCCACAAACATTTCGTCAACTTGGTGATGTTTGTATTCAATACAGTCTGACCTGTTCTGAAGCATATATCAACACCGAAATTTCAGAACTATTATGACTTTCCTTTGAGATTAAACTAGAGGAAATTCTATACAGAGTCGAAAAAAAGCTATCGTACTGTAATTGGAATTATTATATACATATAGAGTGCTAATCGGTGGGGCTAGATATTTGATTATTTGAGATAGGCTAAGCTTAAGTTGACTTCTGAATTAAAACATGACGCAATGAAGGACTAAAACGTGTCCCTTATAACATTAATGAGTGAACTGCATTAGCAGGACATTCTCCATCTGAACATGCCCGCTAGGTTCCTAGCACCATGTCCAGGACGTGTTTAGCGTCTGAACATGCTCGCTAGGTTCCTAGCACCATGTCCAGGACGTGTTTAGCGTCTGAACATGCTCGCTAGGTTCCTAGCACCATGTCCAGGACGTGTTTAGCGTCTGAACATGCTCGCTAGGTTCCTAGCACCATGTCCAGGACGTGTTTAGCGTCTGAACATGCTCGCTAGGTTCCTAGCACCATGTCCAGGACGTGTTTAGCGTCTGAACATGCTCGCTAGGTTCCTAGCACCATGTCCAGGACGTGTTTAGCGTCTGAACATGCTCGCTAGGTTCCTAGCACCATGTCCAGGACGTGTTTAGCGTCTGAACATGCTCGCTAGGTTCCTAGCACCATGTCCAGGACGTGTTTAGCGTCTGAACATGCTCGCTAGGTTCCTAGCACCATGTCCAGGACGTGTTTAGCGTCTGAACATGTTCGCTAGGTTCCTAGCACCATGTCCAGGACGTGTTTAGCGTCTGAACATGCTCGCTAGGTCCCTAGCACCATGTCCAGAACGTGTTTAGCGTCTGAACATGCTCGCTAGGTCCCTAGCACCATGTCCAGGACGTGTTTAGCGTCTGAACATGCTCGCTAGGTCCCTAGCACCATGTCCAGGACGTGTTGTTAACAAAATACAACACAGAATAACACACAACTATGCAGCATAACACAGCACAACAAACTCGCTGTCCGACTGTGCGTTCCCGCTCTCAACCTGGGGTGAGGAGGGTCAAACTGAGCAACTTCACTTCGTTACATATAGAATACAACACGGGGTCCGCGGGTCGGATCGCCCGACGGCCGTAGGCCGGAGGGCGATCCGACCCGCGGGAGGGCTGGGACCGAGGGTGATGCGGAATACAACGTGTTGTATTTTATTTATGTCATACCTTGGTCATACCTGGGTCAAAACACACATTTCAATGCGGAATGCGCAAGAAGTTGAGGGAGTTTTGTGTCCTCGAACATGAAACTGTAGCAACATTGATTCCAATCTCCGAATCCGGTATTCGAATTTCCGACGGCCGCACAACCGGCGCGCTCGAAATGCGTTCGAAATATTCTATGGAAGCCTGTGTGATAACACTCCCGAACCCTATGTGATCCGGAAAGTTATCACACGGTCCGGAACATCCGTATCAGGCCCAGGCATGACATAAAACATAGTACAACACAGAATGACAAAATACAACACAGAATAGCGCACAACTATGCAATGTAACACAGCACAACAAACTCGCTGTCCGACTGGACGTACCCGCTCTCAACCTGGGGGGGAGGAGGGTCAAACTGAGTAACTTCACTTAGTTACAACATAGCACTACACAGCGTAACAAAATACAACACAGAATAGCGCACAACTATGCAGCATAACACAGCACAACAAACTCGCTGTCCGACTGTGCGTACCCGCTCTCAACCTGGGGGGGAGGATGGTCAAACTGAGCAACTTCACTTCATTACAACATAAAACAACACAGCGTAACAAAATACAACACAGAATAGCACACAACTATGCAGCATAACACGGCACAACAAACTCGCTGTCCGACTGTGCGTACCCGCTCTCAACCTGGGGTGAGGATGGTCAAACTGGGCAACTTCACTTCATTACAACATAGAACAACACAGCGTAACAAAATACAACACAGAATGGCTGTTCATTACAACACAGCGTAACAAAATACAACACAGAATAGCACACACTATGCAACATAACACGGCACAACAAACTCGCTGTCCGACTGGGCGTTCCCGCTCTCAACCTGGGGGGAGGAGGGTCAAACTGAGCAACTTCACTTCATTACAACATAAAACAACACAGCGTAACAAAATACAACACAGAATAACACACAACTATGCAGCATAACACAGCACAACAAACTCGCTGTCCGACTGGGCGTACCCGCTCTCAACCTGGGGGGAGGAGGGTCAAACTGAGCAACTTCACTTCATTACAACATAGTACAATACAGAATGACAAAATACAACACAGAATAGCACACAACTATGCAGCATAACACGGCACAACAAACTCGCCGTCCGACTGGACGTACCCGCTCTCAACCTCCGGGCGGTCATTTGGATGGGCCGGAGTGGCTTCGGACGGGGTCGGTAGTTGCCCCCCATTCCGGTGGGTCCGGCCCTGTGCCATTTTCACTCAACATATGAAGCTCTACATTTGAACAAACGTTTGAGTGTTCGATTAATTCGAAACCGTGTTTCTCGAACCTAACGTAATTCATTACGTGTGCACTCGAACGTTCCATACGCAGATAGAATGTATCGTGCAAACAGTCTAACCGTAGGTCATGGCCTTCCACCCAAATCTCTCACGTTGTTCAGTGAAACATCGGCAAGGACAGAGGAAGACAGAGTCCTTTGACCTGAAACAGAGTTAAATGCATATATGGTGAAAATGCATGTGCATCGCATGCAAATGTGCTAAACTAATGTCTCAGCCATTCTCTATGAAAAGTTTTTCTGCAAGTTCGTACACAAAGGTTACTTGCAAGTCACGTTACATGGAAGAAGCACAGGAGACATACATTTGTACATGTGGAGAAAAAGACAGTGGCTGACATGTTGTAACAAGGGACTACTCAAGGAGCAGTGCTGGCTATTTCTAACAAGTTTAGACAAGTTGGGTATGACTTGGTTTTTGGGAGCAGGGAAAGACGAAAAGCCCCACTTTTTCTGCAACTTGTTGGTTCTGTGATTTTAGAGGAAAGTGGATTTTTGTTCGTCCGTGAATGTGAGAAGGTTCGGGTAGGTCGTGGTGACTTCTTTAACCAATGCGGTTCTTTCGTTGTAATTAAGTGAACATTTTGGAAATGAAACGTGTATCGTCTTCCAACGCTTTAGAAGTACAGTATTTACAAATTCTATGTAACATATGTACAGGAACGATAAATGATTGTTGTGTTTCTCACCCAAGGCGCTCTTCAGCATCATTGGTAGCCTTTCTGCGGCCCAGCATGCTGCATGCCAGTATCAGGGCATCTCTATCCCCGCAGGCGTGCACCACACCTAACCTCCGCCAGGATTCCTACGGGGGTACGGAGAGTAGAAGTCGGAAAAAAGAACGTGAAAACAAATTCAGGAGAATCAGTCCGCGGGAATTTATAAGTAATAGTTAGGCCATGGCTGAGGCCTTTCTATGCGAAAATAGGGAAGCTCCTCCCACAAGGGGCTTTCTAGACGTCTGGAAGCCCCGAGTGGGGGAGCTTCACTATTTTCGCATAGAAAGGCCGAGGCCATGGCCTAACTGTTTTAGAACATGGCCACATCCCCGAAGATTCTCTTTCTATCAATATGAATCAAAGATATTGTTTTCAGCACATCATACTAACAAAAGGTAAAAAGTATTATATTGAAGCAGCATGACCTGTAAACAAGCTTCGTAGATGTCCTATCTGTTTTCAGAACCTGACCACTACCACGAAGTTTCTCTTTTACAATTCATCCCCGTGGTCTCAAAATATTACATACAGATTTTGAACTGGGATTTTTGAACTGTGAGTTACTAAAATGTTCCTTTTCTTTTCATTGGAGTACTGGAACTGTTTGAGTTGAGAGCATTATGTGTGTTCTTTTCAAAAATCAAAAAAATGTGATTCTGATTCCCAGTTTCCCAACTTGCAACTGTTTATAAACTTGACTTTCCATTTCATTGTAACGATTGCTTAACTTGAATTTGTACCTGTTAGTCTTTAAAGATTTGATTCAGTTTGATACTTTTGTTCTTGAGTGGCTGTAAGATAACGATGTCCTTATGTGAATCAAATAATGAACCCTCCCTACCCCCTTGGCAGTTAGCTGACACTGTGACCCAGGTCTCATGTGGGCAGGCCTGAGCAGTGATGCGGAAAAAGTGTGGTACTAACAACAAAAGTGTGGCACTAAGTCATTTGCATAATATGCAAATGACTTAGTACCACACTTTTTTGTATGCAAATGACTTAGTACCACACTTTTTTGTTAGTCCCACACTTTTTCTGCACTACTGAGATATAGTCACAGTAATTGAAGGGCTCTCATTGGCTGAGGGGTAGTGGCCATGTTCTAAAGGTTGAATAGAATTGAAAAAAAAAAAACTGCGCCGCCAACGAAACCCTACGGTGGCAAAACACCCCTGGCAAAAACACTAGTACTCTCCCTATAAGTGTAGTTAGTCTGACAGAGAATACGCCACACCGCTTCCCACAATTCGTGCGGATCGGACGTTATGAGAAGTAAGATAACGCCATGTTAGTCTGTGTATGGATAAAAAATTCCACTGGAAGTTGTAATAAGGCCATGTTGATTTGATTATATGGATGACATCCCCTCGGCACCCCAACATTGACGCGAGCGTGAGAAAAAGTTAAATGTTAGTAAAAGTTACCATGAAATCTCCGCGGTCAGGAAGGTTGAACAAAAGACTGAACATACAGAACATGGCATGCCAAATAATAAACACTTCGTTTCTGTTCATTCACATTTCTTTTCTTGGAAGTCTTTGCTTCAAAATATATTTTCCAGCTAAGTTGTAAAAAATGCACGTGGAGCAAAAAGATTACCATGGGAAAAAGTGGCAAGGTATGACAGGAGTATCTGTTTTACGACATTATTTGGAATTGACGGCTTTTATTTACTCATTTTGTAGCTTGTTGGCATGATTTATAGTCTGGTTGCAAACAGATTCTGGTTTCTTTATTTTTAGAAACGGACGAAAGTTGATGCACGCGCTGATATCATCCATATGATTAATTGCAAGTCAGTGGAACATGACGTCGTCTGCGTGACAAATTCTTACTCTCGGACAGACCCATTGAATGAGGGAAACCATTACATTTTTTACTACTTCTAGCTATAGTATCAATACAACTACATGCAGCATGGGAATCACTATGGAAACTCCCGCGAAACAAAAAAAAAGGTTCAGGTGGAATCTTCGCATAGCAACCAGACTCGTTCGAATGTCACCGTTGACGACGTTCTAAAAACGAGCATTCGAACACGTCTGAGTTCGAATGTTGACCTAGCAAAGACTTCGATCTTCCGTAATTCGATCCGAACGCATGTTCGATTCCATGCGGGGTCACCTGAGGCCAGTTTCCATTGTAGGTCAGATGAGGTCACTACAGTGTTTTTATACAGTTTCATCATGGCAATCAGGGAACGGCATGTGCCCCCCTTTCCTTCACTCTGATGTCACCATGCCACCAATCCACACTTGCTCACTTGGTAGGATAGATCGTACAAGTCAGAGTTGCTACAGAAGTTTGTTTGAATTACATACCCAAGAAACCGCCTCATGGCGCAACACACCAGGTTTGTACTGAACAGTACAAGCTGCATATCCGGACAAACTTATGTGACCCAGACACACCGGGAAGGACCCCTGCTCTTTTCGATAAGCGTGGTGGGTTCTTTTACTTGCTTGAGTTGTGACTTTCTTCAAACGCGGGATCTCCATTTATCGGAGGGGCGTCCCTAACCGAAGCTACATGTAGCTAGGTACTCATTTTCACCTGAGTGAAGTGCACCCCGTCCGATCGATCGCTTTGAAACTCAGATTTGAATCAGCCATGACAAATTGCTTTCTAAGTTGCCTTAACGACTAAATCTGGCAAAACAAACTCGCCAGTGAGAAACTATTTTTCTTTAAACGTTAAATCGCGGTCAGCGGTCACTCATAGTGGTCATAAAAAGAAAAGATACTAGTAACGAAGAGATGCTACTTACAAAAGACCTAGAATGGACGTTAGTGACTTTGAAATCACTGTCTTCCAGCAGAGCGAAGCCTGCCTCCATGGTCTTGGTCTTGGCCTCACAGGATGAGCAACAGAGAGTCCGATCTCACGTCGTACACGGCCGGCGTGGCGTCCAGGCGCCATCAGGAGTCTCCGTGGAGGAAAACTAACTCCGTCGCCTTGTAACTTTTTTTAATGAAGGAAATTTCAAGCTGTTTTGACAAAGGTGACCAGAATCTAGGGAAGTAGAGTTCTTAATGTAACGGTTGTTTATATGTTGTTGCTATGGACACTTGGCCGCCTATGATTGGTTAGTTGATGAGTCCTCGAAGAACATGACCGTATTTGGAAGAAACTGAGTGGTCCTTAGCTGACCCTGGCTGTAGTTGGAAGAGTTGTCCTTAGCTGACCCTGCGAGTTGGTCAGCGGTCGAACCAACGCTTCGATACATTTTGTTACATTCTGTTCGGGACCATAACACTCATGTGAAACGGACTGGAAGTCCATCGAATTGTAGATAATATAACCACAAGGGCATGCATTCCTCCTTCCTAGCAGAGCGTACGTAATCGGCCGTTTTGATTCCACGTAATTCTACGCTACTAACGTTACTGTTTGAGTTTATTTGTTAGGACCATATATGGAAGGAACTGGGTTGTCCTTAGCTGACCTAGCAGTACGCGGTCACGTTTGGATACATATGTTCGAAGCGGTGTTGTGCACTTGTCAGTGAGATATATTTACGCTGACACCTTGATATCATAGAAGAAGCTTTATTGACACATCAAGAAGTAACGTTACAGTAAATTTCGTACGGTCAACTACAAAGTACAAAATAGAAGTACAAAAAAATCTTAGTTAAGATTCGTGCTAAACAATATAATAGAAAGTCTTATTGCAAATACATTGTGGAAATATAGGAAAAACATACATGTGACAGTGAACTGTAACTGACTTTGTTTTAACAATAGGCTACTAAATACGACTGTTGGCTATATTTAGGCAAGCTGACTTCTTTTTTGTAGACAGTGGAAGACGAAAAGTCCCACTTTTTCTAGAGTTTGGGTTCTGTGATTTTAAGAAGAAAATGACTTTGATATTGGCTAACATACGTGAAAACATCTTGTACGTGTTTCCGTTACGGTCCTGAAAAAAAATATGGTCGGTAGGTAGGGATTCCCTTTCTTTTTTTTTTCCTTTTAGATTTCGGCCGAAGTGGTCCAACAAATACAGTTGAACAACGTAAAACTGGAATGCGTCACGACACTCATATTGCAACCATACAGATATATATTGTACAAATCAAAGACTTAGTATATTGATAAACTGGACAAAGAAGTACAATGTTTACTATATTTTACTACATAAACTGCTTAACGCCTTAATCTGTTGACAGAGCGTGAAATACAGGGAGTCTGTACGAAAATGTGCAAGACCACATGGATTCTGTTTTGACTTTTCATACTCAGATTGAAAATTCTATGTCCCTTGTCAGCGGCCGACACCCAAAAGGCCGGAGTCAGCAGGTTTTTGCTAGGGTCGGAAATACAACCCCCAAACAGCTAAAGAATAGCTAACGTAATCGATGATGTAACATGTAGCGTTACGTCAGTCATCTAGAGTAATGACCACGACATCGCCTGAACAGTTCTGCTGCAGTACCATAGAAACCGCTAGGGTGACCGAAATCTAATCCTTTCTTCCGTCGGTGCAGATTTCGCTACAGTTTCACAGTCTTCGATACTGGTGTTATTACATGCATTGTTACAGGCGTTGTCACAAGCGTTAGTGCAGATTTCGCTACAGTTTCACAGACTTCGACACTGGTGTTGTTACATGCGTTGTTACAGGCGTTGTCACAAGCGTTAGTGCAGATTTCGCTACAGTTTCACAGACTTCGACACTGGTGTTGTTACATGCGTTGTTACAGCCGTTGTTACATGCGTCGGTACAAACGTTGTTGTTACATGCGTTGTTACAGCCTGGGGCTGAATTGCGAGGAGCTCACAATTGGCGGGTGTAAATCTCAAGGATTTGGTACTGCTGCCATACGGCGTCACCTCAGGCGACTTCAACACGGCAGCTATACAGGAAGGCGGGAGCACAGCGGTGTCAACGCCGATCACAGAGTCACGATAGCCGTATATGGAGTCGATTCGTGGCCGTGAGCTCGCGCGTGCTCCTGAATCCTCCTCCTGAGAAGAGGAGCAGAATAATCTCTTGATGTGCTGTCGAAAGTTTTTACCAATGAAAGCGTAGATAAAGGGGTTAATTACAGAGTTCAGTATAGCGAGTGCTGTCGCCACGTAGAACGCCACGAGACTGTCGCCATCGGTGTAGGAATGCGCCGTAAACGACGTCACGTGAAACGGAAGCCAACACACTAGGAAGAACAACGTCACCACAAAGATCATATGTAATGTCCGAGAGGCCGATGCCCTCGCTGGGAAAGGTCGTGGCTGACGTAACGTCACGAATATCCTGACGTATATGGGAATCATCACGCCAGCTGGCACCACGTACAGGATGAAGGAAATGGTGATCGCTAAGGAGAGGTAGGAGTGACCAGAGGCGGCACCATCCGGCTTCAGATACACGCACTCCAACAGACTCGTGTAGGTGAAGGTCCAGTCGTCTGCGATAAGGTTCCGCACCACCGTGTCCAGCGTTGCCGCGAGAAACGCCAGGAGCCACATCAGGAGGCAGGTCCGGAGGGCTTTCCTCTGCGTCCGCCGCAGTCTGTGGTCCAGCGGCTTGATGATCGCCTGGTGACGCTCCACGGCGATGGCCGTGAGGAGAAAGATGCTGGCACAGGCCAGGAACACGGCAAGAACCCGGCCTACGTCACAGACCCTTGAGCTGACGAGGTCTGCACTGTCGCAGTTTAGTTTTGCGTCGAGAAGAGAGTGAAGCTTCCATGTCTCCATGTTCCTCCACGTGCAGTTGTTTGCTAGTAGGAATTCTGCTGTTGCGTTTGACATGGTTACATTAACACCACTGTTTGCAACATTTACACTACTTTTTGCAACATTTGCACTACTGTTTGCAACATTTACACTACTTTTTGCAACATTTACACTACTGATTGCAACATCGACATCCATCTGTTGGCAGTAACCTAACAGATTGTCGACTCGACCTTTGAAACTGTGAAAACGTATCGAAAACACGCCCTGGACGAGCGCGAAGAGACAGAAACTGACGTCGGCGACAGCTAAGTTGGCGACGTAGACGTTAGAGATGGTCCTGATGGAGGCGTTTTTGGCGATGATGTAGAGGATCAAAAGGTTCGCCGCCACTCCTAACGCGGAGAGGAGGCAGCGTGTGACGTTAGCGGCGTACAGGGGCGTGACGGCGCCGCTCTCCATGACTCTGAACGTCTAGCTGATGATGGCCAGGAACACTGTAAGGCTCATAACATGGGAGACAACACAAGGGAAACGGAACCCGGCAGAGTGTGTACAGCTCTCACTGGCACTGTAAGGAGAGACAAGGGAACTCTGACATCAGAGTTACGGACTGTCTAACTTGGTTTCTATGCCTCAGCAGTCCTCAGATTAGCAGCCGTCTTGTCAATTCTTGCCGTTCAGAAGTGAGGTGGGCGTCTTACAATTTGACGGGGCTGATGATGGCCCGGACAACTGCAAGAATCCGGTTCAACCTGTGAGAGACAACACAAGGGAAACTGAACCCGGCAGAGGGTGCACAGCTCTCGCTGATACCCCAGGAGATAGCCTGTATTTACACAAGCTCTCGGCCGGAGGTTACTGACCCCCAGCCCAAGGGGGATGGCGGTTACAGGCCGGCTGGCCACTAGGAGCGCGATTCGTCAGGCTACCCCAGGAGAGACACGAGACTCAGCAGTACAACCGGGTTACGAACGCTGATGGATGACACGGACGAGAGACGTTAGATTATCCAAGCTCCACGCGTTGGCACCCGATGATGTCCTCAGCGACGGCCTGACAGAACAGTCAACTGTTGTTGTACCGGGTAATCGCGCGAAACGCTGAACCAACTAAACACAAACACACACTAACGTCGGGGCGGGCGCGTTATGTCTGCGGTTGAATTCGGTGCGCGTTTGATCGACCTCGATAGAGGCTTGGTGTTGTTGTATACGTGGATGTTCTACAGTCAGTTGTCCATATTTTACCACCAGATTTGTGGTGTCCGTAGGATAATGTTAACGCGTGCAAACCTTATCTCATTTGGGAACGCATCTGTAAGCAGCGACACCTAGCGGTAGTGCAAAGTGAAGCAGTCAGAATTGCCCTGAGGAAGGTGACAGATGGTCACGGAGACGTCGGTTGAATAAATCACTTTACGTGTACAAATATTCTCTTTATTCACTTATCTCGTTCCGTTCAATATGACGCACATACGTGTATGCAGGTGAGTTTTTGTCTAGGCAGTTTCAGGTGTCTCCACGTGCCCACCGTTTCCCGAGTTCCCCCTTGACAGAGCTGGCTAGCTTGCTGTGTTGACTCAGAGCAGTCACGGGCCACTCCTCGGATCTCCCGCGGCGATGGTTAAGTACCGCTCCCTGGCGGCTACAACACCTGCAATGTAATTAAGAAACACAAAAGACTTAACGCTACTTCACCTCAATCCGCAGGGTAACACATATCCGTGATTTTTAAAAACATGTTTGTATCAACAGGACGAGAGACGAAATATAACATGTATAGCATCAGTGACAAAGGTAATCAATAGTATCGGCGTGTAACAGAAAAAATAAAGGTTAATTCTTTAGCCAGATTGGTGTCAAATGATTCTTAGCAAAAGTGCATCGGATTTAGGTAAACAAGCGTTACTAGGTCTTACATATGGTGTTGACAAAGATTCTGACTGTCAACAATAACATACCACAGTTCGATGTAGTTCGTGATAACATGTGACCTCAGGTCAACCTGCAACAAAAACACCCTCTTAAGGCACAGGGAGAGGAGACATGACAACAAACAGGAGTTACACCTGGCTGCACACGAACCGCGAAATTCGCGGAAAGGTGAACACGTCTTAGCCAACTATGAAGTATGTCAGAACAGGATTGGTTAGTATTCGTACGTTCACCATAGAAGGTGCCCTATAATACTGTATCATGTACAGTACGTAACGTTAATGCTTAGACAAGGGGCAAGACGGGCAAACTTTGACATAAGTCTCTACCAGACTAACCGCGCCGGCTATAGGGAAAACATTTGCCGGGGACTTTGGCCATGGAGGGTTTTATTCGCAGCCGCAGGTTGCAATATTTGACCATATCTCCGTAGCCGACTCTCTTCATACAGTTGACTCTATTTGGCCGATTTCTACTATTTTCCCAGCGACCCACGGAGGCTGGTAGAGTCTAGCAAAAAATAGTAAAGAGTTCACTGCGAAAGCCACGAACATAAAACCACCGCGAACATTTCTGTATTTACAGTAAGTTAAGGTTAAAGTAAGAAGATCACAAAGACAACGCCTGGAACCTACCTGGTCTGGAAGGTGTAGCCAGCCTACAAAGTTTTTCTGGCATTAAGCCGCCCAGGAGAATAGCCCACCTTTCACGTCTTGACTCAATGGGATATCTTCGACCGGAATACGACAATACTAGTGCCTTCTCGACGCCGTTTTTACAGATCGGCCGATGTTCACAGATCTCCGAGCCTTGCCAAAGTGACACTGTAGATTTTCAGCCAAAAATACCCTCGACTCTCTGGCGATTTTGAAATTCGGCGATCTTCTGGTGATCAACAACTTCCACCGAACGTCCTTGACAGAGTGAAGCCGGCTTGAGAAAACTTAGTCCAGTCTCAGAGCCGCTAAAGGCGCCCAGGTGCACGTGGTCCTAACTTATCATGCCAAGTTCGTCCTCTCGTGCAGGTCCGTGCCAGGCTACATCCTGGCTTCGCGGAACCCGTGAATGTGTAATCTCGGCTCGGGGAGATTCACACCACTGGCTCTTTTGTTCACGGGTAAACCTAAGTGTACCTTGGAGAATGTGGGTAAAGTTCATGTGACTGAGTCACGCCAGGATCTAACAGACCTCTCGGCGGACTGAAAAATAGTCGTGGTGAAGCGGAAGTGACGTAGTGTGGTAGGTTCAATACTCTGACATGTTGACTGTGTTTGCCTCAACTCGGGGTAGGTGGATTCACACCGCTGACTCCTTTGTTTACGGGTAAACCTATGCGTACCTTTAAGAATGTGGGCAAAGTTCATGTGACGAAGTCACACTAGTCTCTACATTACCTTTCGGCGGACTGAAAAATAGTCGTGGTGAAGCGGAAGCGGAAGTGACGTCGTGTGGCAGGTTCAATACTGTGACAAGCACCGATGTTGACTGTGTTTGCCTCATTTCGGGGCAGGTGTATTCACACCTTTGTTGTTTCGCTACATGAGAATGTGCCAGGCAATGTGCACGGGGCTAGGTCACACTTGTCTGTTCCAGACCTTTCACCGGACTGAGAAAGGATAACCGGTCGTTTCGCTACGTTGTCAGATCGCTACAGTCGTTTCGCTACATGGTAACGGTAGAAGTCGTTTCGCTACATGCTCATACTCTGAGCTTGGCCTACCACAGCATTTGCTGTGTTGTGACATACGGATAGGCGCCACAGCTAGTTAAGACGATTTTATTCATCGACTTCGGTGAAACATAAGTGATTGTAGCAAAAATATTTCCAATGCTATTAGTTTATACATTGTAGCGAAACAAATAAATAAATAAAACGACCTGTAACCAAAAAGAGCCATGACGAAGCAGACAAAGCGAATGGTTGAAGCGGATAAGTCTACACATGCCCTGTCATAATTCTACAGATGCCTAAAAGAAGGCAAAATTAAACAAGCTATCTGCCACCCAAAAATCAAGACCACAGCACGTTCAGGTCAAAAGATACAAAAACTGAAGTTCTGCTGCAGTACCAAGGTCACATACCAGGGGGCCTACAATCGACCTTGAATTTCGGCTTCACAACACCCGCCAACATACCAAATATCATTGTAATCCATCGAGCGGCTCTTGAGTTATGCTGACTGGAGTGGTGCGGAAACACAAACAGACAGACAAACAGACAAACAAACATACAAACAGACACACAGACACACCCAAAACTATATCTCCATTTTTCATGGAGATAAAAAAGAACTTGTAAGCACTAAGTACACAGCTCTGAATTCCCTGGAAGATCTAGATAAGACCATCATGATTAGGTGCCATGGATAGCAAAAGTCAGCCCATCAAGAGGCTCCCCCTGGCGTTTAGAGTTATACTGCACCTATACGCAATCCACATATACAGCATTTGAAAGGGAAATCGCATTTTTTTGTAGACAAAGAGACAAACAAGACGTTGTATTTGTTCAACATCTTCTCGTTCAACTGTTCACATGTCAAACCATGATTGAGATTTAGACGTGGAAGCTCCTAAGAACAAAACATTTACAGGAAATATAGAGTCGACCATTTCTATAGGTAAAATGCGAAGGGAGCCTGTCATATCTATTGTTTTGTTTGTGAATGTCTCGAATATTGTCATTCTCGATTTAAGATGGTTGTATTTTCGAAACCAAAGTCAAACAAGTCTCAAAACGTCACACCCCTTTGCGAGCCTTCCGCGATTTCCCCATTCCCGAAAAGACCGAAATTTGGCAATTTGACGGTCGTTTTAACTCTTTTCCCAGCCGCGGCCGGGAGCGGTACTGCAGATTAGGGTATGATAGGGTATAAACTTATGACTTGTAAAATGTGAAGATATGCCAAGAAATAAATCTTAAGTCAGTGAAAACTTTCTTCAAGAGGTCCAGACGTCTTCCCATACATTTTAATGACCTTTAAGACTTTAAAAAACTCAGGTTGACATGAAAAGGACCGCTTTTCAGGCGCCGTGCGAGGAGCCCATAAAATACTGTAGCTGCCCGTCAAAGCGCCACCTATATTCATGTACACGTACGGCACCTTTTGAACGTCACGAGTAGGTTAAGCTTATATATGGACATAATCCGCTTTTCTTGGGCAACTTTGGCCTTCTTCTCCATTGTTCGTCTGCTTATTTGATAAATATCTGGAAACAGACTAGTTCGTGACAGAAGGAAACGTTCTGTGTAATCATATGCTATGAACGAAAAACCATCTTATCTTAGCCCTTATTGCATTGTATTAGTAATTAAGATGCTATATCAAAAGGTATGTTAGCCCTTATTGTATTGTATTATCAATTAGGATGTTAAGTTTTATTCTATACTTTTACTTTGTATTATGTTTACGAATTCTTGCCACACTTTGTACCATGTACAATTGTCGTGCAATAAAGTTCTTCTACTTCTTCTTCCTAGCCTCGCTGCTAGCTGGGCTACAAATTGCTTGAGACTGCAAACATTAAGCATATATATATTGATCACTTCTTAATTCTCATTAGCCGGGAGACTTTGGTCATGGAGGGTTGCAATATTGGACCCTCTCTCCGCAGCCGACTCCCTTCATACAGTTGACTCTATTTGGCCAATTTCTACTATTTTCCCAGCGTCCCTCGGAGGCTGGTAGAGTCTAATTCTCATTCATGTTTCCGAAGTAATTACAACATAACTATTATCTATAGAGTGTTGCGCTGCTGTGTGTAAATTGTCATAATATATAAATGGAAAGAAAAATATTCAAAGAAAGAATAAAGATTGTTAAAGCTGCGTGAAAAAAGCGATACATACGGCGTCACTGCAATTCCAGCCGTGTGCTTCCGTTAGAATCGTTGTCGCAAGTTTTATCAACAACGTATGTTTTG
Source organism: Branchiostoma lanceolatum (assembly GCA_035149815.1). Lineage (NCBI taxonomy): Eukaryota > Metazoa > Chordata > Leptocardii > Amphioxiformes > Branchiostomatidae > Branchiostoma > Branchiostoma lanceolatum. The sequence goes on from CM068884.1 coordinate 15,148,812, forward strand.
TGCATGTTATGTACATAATTAGATTGATCACTTCTATAATGAACTTATTGTACATTTTTTGAAAGAAAGTTGCAAGCCAAGACCAGCTTTTCTAAAACCAATTTGCTTTTGCTTTGTATTGCAGTTTGCTATGTATTATCAATGTTGGACTTTTATAGTTGCCATACATACATTCAAGTACATGTATCATTGTATCATAGTTTGTTATGGATATCATATTCTATCATTCTAACCGTCATTTGGTTGTTTGTGATTAAGTTTGCGGTGAAGTCTAGCATTTTCCAACATCACAAATACAGTACTAGTAGCTTAATTTGAAGACCATGTCTATAGATAAATTCAAATACATTCTAGAAGGAGACAACCCTTACTGTGTACAAATAGGTAAATATATCAAAGAATGTTTAGATCGTAGAACTAGTACTGTAAGTGATAGGATAAACTCGGCATTTTGAAGTATTCATATACTTGACATTGTTACACTTGTACGTAGGTGAATCATTTTGCATCCCATTGTTTGTTGTTTGCATGTATAGTTGTAGAATACCTTACGAAAGTCGCTGTACTTTTGTCGTGTCAATAAAGATTTCTGTGTTATAGACTGCAGTTCAACAGATGCACTCTAGATGGCGCTCTTGAACAGTTACCTTGGGACTAAGTCAGCTGACTGCCAGGCGAGGGTTTTCTACTATGCTATGTAAATGACTCTAATAAAGCATACGGCTTCTTAAAGTTGTCTCGTCACTTCCTTTAAGTCTCTGCGAAGGCCATGCCAATTTCATTTCTTGATTCTCGGATTCGCCGACTTTCTTTTCTCAGGCCATGTTAGTAACATTCGCACCCCAGTATCAAGGTAGCAGAACACAGTATTTCACCTATAGGGTTTTACATGGTTAAGGACCCCAAAGTGAGAAGGTTCGACGCCTCAAAATTTATAGCAGGGTACACAATAAAATTACAAGAATCGAATATGTTTGACTTTAGGGTACAATCTACAAAATATGAGCTAAAGTTTTCCTGCTCGTTCTCTTTTAAAAGCCACTTTGATTAGACCCCCGGCGAAAGTCATCATATTCATACTGCAGCCGACGCACATCAGTTGGTGGTAACCATATCCGGGTGCAAATTGACCCCGGGCGAAACAAACATCGTTATCCCGCTTATAAGTTATACAGTCTCAAAACTGACGTATTCCTCTACCATTTACCACAATTTACGCCTCGCTGACGTGCACAGAATAATGTCTACAACTCTGTCAAGTTTGTGACGCACTACTTTATACCCGAACTACTATTCCCGAAAAAATTACGTTATTAATGCTACCTCGAGGGGACGCGGTAAGTAGTTTTCTGTTTTGAGCTGCAATACAAACTCTGGCGACAGCAGATTTCTTACCAACTAGGTCACACGTTAAGTGATCACAGTCTAATTATATTTTCATCTTCAGCGATCCGCGGGGCCTGGTAGAGGCTACATAATGCATTCCCATGGAATCGAAGCCCGTAGGCTAACATAACATAACAGCACTTCAAACTCTTGAAAAGATAGGTGTATCTAGCCCAAGCCCTGGCGCATCATTAGCCTCCACCAGGCCCTCTTACGGGCGTATGAAGCGTAGAATTCGGCAGAAAAAGGAATGATCAGCCAGTAGAGTCAGTCCACGGTGAAGATCACATTTCGCCCAGTAGGGCCTGCAAGTGAAACCCTGGCAAATGTTCTCCCTGTAGCCGGCCGGCGTAGTTAGTCTGCTAGAGACTAGGACTTCATGCGGCTGTAAAGGCTAACACGGCATGGCTGACAAATTGTGAGCTTCTTACGATTTATTTACCAGACGAAGTTATGGCTCTATAACAAGTATATATCTGGGCAAAAATATTGGTCGATATGCATGCATACATAGGAGCTAACGTCAGAAACTTTGGAAACTCTAGTGCGCCGCCTAAACAGCATTCAAATTGCCCCCGCTCGCTGTTTTTCCCACGTGGCTTTTCCAAAACGTAGTCGGGTACATTTGGCTGAAATGTTGGACCTACACAATAGTATGGTGCGATATACACGATACAAGGCCACAATGTCGTCTCTACCAGGCATCTATAGGGTTGCTAGATAGTTACAAAAAATTACAAAACAGGTGAATAATCCACTACAAGATGTGTAGAGCTGGCCATACAAAGTTACATGTTGACAACCTTTGTACTCTGGTAGAAGCAACAGCACTTCAACCGCCATTTTGATACACTCAAAAACAAGCCTCTGATTATCCTATCAATCATAATATGTAACGCAGCCATGCGTTAAGAAGTTCCTAAAGTGTGCTTGGGTCCGGTGAACGAGGTTTTTGCTCTGTAACTTTCTGTAACTTGCTATGTTCTTTTGGGGCAAAATACTGGTGGGTTTAAATACACGTATAGAGATTGACATCGGAAACTTTGAAAAGTATACTCTAACACACCGGTTATAACAGCGCATGCGCTGTCCTTGTGTTGATTAACAGGTTGTCATGGTATCGGGTGACGCACTTGTAAGAGGTTCTGTTTAACAACGTGTATTTTGATTTATTTTCAACCGTGTCGAGACGTTTTTGTAGCGACCTGTGTGTGTGTTGTCATTTTATTCCATCCGATCTTTTATTTTGTCGCTGTGCTTTTGTCAGTTACGTGGGGGGGGGGGGGGATCATTCTTTTTTTTATTGCGTTGCGCCAGTTGCGGTCTTTAATTTGCAACGTGTTTTTCCATTTAAATATTTCACAATTCATCTTTACCTGTGTCGCAGTGTTTTCATTGTTACCCGTGGGTTGTTATTTCTGTTTCAGTTGATCTTTGATTGTGATGTTTTGTCAGTACCGTGTGTGTATATCATTGAAGTTCTGTTGTCGATGGGATTCATCAGTGATGGGTGTGTTGGGCTGTTTTTCATTTGCTTCTTGTTTCTCTTAGTTCAAAACCTGCTTAAGCGAGGCTGAAACACATTTTGTGCATACGCAAAATACCCTACAGTCTTGAGCTGTGAAGTACCCATGAATCTACACCCCTAACATAATGTTGCAGAGTTGGATTTCTAGGGGAGGATCACTAGAATCATTTGAGGCACACACATTCAAGCACATACACCTAAAAACACGCAAACACAGCACCTACTCAGAGAAGAGGGTTTTTCTAGGGGACGAATCATTTGTGTCACACACACAGGAACATGACGAGGCACTCAGAAGTTATCTCATGGTTTGTTTATTCTATGACAAAACAACAACCACGGATGCAGGAGTCAGCCTGGCGCGGGAGATTCTCGACCGCTGCTGGGGAGGGGGGGCAGTCCTCTACTTAGCCACTGACGGCTGAAACACAAAACTTCACGTCAGTCTTTGTCTCAACACCGTTCTTCTTGGTCTTAGATGGTTTTAAAGTCGGACACAAGAAGCAAAATCACTGAGTATAATAACAACTCAACAATGCAGGGTTATGTGACATCACTGACATGAATATGAAATACAATACACGTAATAAAGATCACAAAGTACTAGCCATGTGCAACTGCTTATATGATATCCACAAAGGGATACATGATTTCCTTTAACACTGCATGATTTTCTCATCATCTTCTACATCATTGTGCATGTATATTTCTCAATGGAAAAAAAGATTCCTTACGTTTTTCGCAGATGAAGAACTTCTTGTAGTAACAGTTCTCGTCGTTCCACCTGTAGCCCTGGTGTTGCCACATCAGGCCGCAGTCCTGCTTACCCCTCCAATTGTTCGGCTGATTCTGTGCCCAGGGAAAGGCCGATTTCTGGAAGGTAACCTTAGACCCGTCGGACCAGGTCCACGTCCGTTCAGTCTGATGGAAAGAAACAAAAAACTAATTAACTACAATACAGGTCACTTACATGTTTGAGACATTATTTGCAGCTAGCTGTGATTCTGTCATTTTGAATGCACCGTTTAGAAAAACACAAAGCAGTTTTAAAGCTGTTTGGGACAAAACACTATAAGCCCACAATCGTGACAAATGTGATTGGAACTATCAAAGGTTTCGTGGCTGTCTGCATGAACTACTATCAGATATTTCAATCCTTGCTGCATTTTGATCTAAAGCTCCTGAATTAAGAATTAAGTGTAGCTGACAATGTTGAGTCTACTGTGGAGCTAATTGCCCACCTCATCACCCCCCACACATTTTCTCACTCATTATACATTATTGCATTGTGACACGAGGGCAGAATGGAGTAAAGCATAAAATATTGCATCGGATCCCTTGCATTGATATATTTCGCTCCAATCCAGTAGTCAGCCTTTTTTTTAATCCGTGCGACCAGGAAGTTGTGCAGTTTTTCGGTCTTAACGTCCGCCAGGTGGGCTCCCCTAGCCTTACACGCCTTCTGTGCATACTTGTACGACTTCTGGACCGTGTACAGCTTGTACATGTTGGGTCCATTTTGATACATGATATAGCCACCTGCAAGATGTGGAAAAGAATAAGGGTCAGTCTGGTGCGGGAGGTTCTCGACCGCTGTGGGGGAGGGGGAAGCCCTCTACTTAGCCACCTGAAACACACAAAACTTCACGTCAGTCCTTGTCTCAGCACCGTTCTTCTTGGTCTTAGATGGTTGTAAAGTCGGACACACGTCTTCCGTGCACCCTCGTACGGCATCTGGACCGTGTACAGCTTGTACATGTTGCGTCCATTTGGTACGTAGCCATCACCTGCAGGATATAGAAAAGAATCACCGTTTATCCGTCTATTCAATTATAGAAACGTTACAAGCAGGGCTGTATCCAGGACCCTTCTCTCCGTTCCAGGACGCAAATTTGCTGGTCGGGACGGAAAAACATGTCACCCTGTCCGTCCCAAAAAATTGGAACTTCATGACATAAGATTGATAAAAATGCATTTTGTAGGCTTAAAATGACAGATTGAACAACGCAAATTAAAACATCTCAAAGAATGAGTGGGACGGAAAAAAAATTAAATCTGGAGACCGCGCTGATCACAAGCCTCGTCTCGACAGTGGAACGCTACAACAAGTGTATGAAGTGTGTGGCGTGGGGGAGTAGGACGTGTGCGTGGAAATTACATTTACACATTGGAATCATTCAAGCCATGAACATACATATTAATGATAGAGATCTTCAAGCTAAGGCTAGAACACAATCAAAGAAACATTAACAGTTTTAAAAAGACACAACTGAAACTAACACAGATAATTGCCAATAACTGGCTGAAGCTTATAGTTTTCTGTAGAGAGTGTATGATAAGTGAAACGGAAATAATACCTTGAGCACTGACTTCCACAGCACCTGAAGAGTAGAAATAACGTCAGAATATTTCTAAGTATGGATCAATCACTTAAAAACATTCCTACAAACCCCTTGTCCTCCCCCAAACACTTATGCCAAAACGTGGGACTGTCCACAAATTCGATGTGCAAACATTTTTCATTCAAACAGTCTTAGCTTTGCACTATGTTAACTACCAGCTTAGATAAACTGTCAAGCAAATCCAAACTTATCCGGCAATCTTACCAGCTTTCTTCCCTTCTCTCCGCAATGTTACTTGTCAGGACCATGAAAACAATGTAGACCTACGATATTCTGCCCTTTGGCCACTAATAACAACGCGTGGGCCCGGGTTTTATACTACAAGACAGACTAGCTTCTTTCTGAGCGAGGATCTAACGCGAGGAACGTAAAATTGTTGGGACTGTGCACAACCGGCGCTAACACAGGTACAATGGATGAAACAACAAAATAAAAACAGGTCCAAGCTTCCTACAGTTCCAGTGAATTAATCTTAATCTACGGTGCAGAAGCATGGTCACACCACACGTACAATACAACCTTGACGGGACAATGCATATATAACACCTTAAATGCAAACTCTTGCCTGAAGACTAATTTTAAAGTAGAAAAAAAAAGACGAACAATGAAGAATAGTATAACATGTGACTAGTCTAGTCTAAATGCTCACTCTAAATCTAAACGTGCTGGGTTTGATTTCGTTACTAAAATGTGATGAACACAACATGCCACCCTACAAAATGTATATTGAACTCTTCCACCGCCGGGCTATCACATAAAGCCACTCATTACAGACGGATGGAATAAGGAGAGACCATTTTTAATGAATCAAAACGGAAGGTGACACCAAGGAACTGAATTAACATGTGGACATGGACAAACCCATGCGGGGCGGTAGGATTGGGGATCACATTTGTACAAGCTTGTTCCCGACAAATGGCACCGAAAGCCGGCTGAGGAAAATCACTGATGATAATTCACACCAAAGAACTGTTCACATTTATCATTATAGATGTATGTATGCATGTTTGTACGACATAGAAAAGAAACTCACCCGCAGCAATCAGAAACGCAGCGACGAGGATAGCGACGTTGGCCATCCTGAAGTTTTCGATACAACTGAAAAAGATAGCCTGTCATTAAATCTTGCTCGTATCAATATGTGAGTAACAATATGTGGACAGTTTCCTTGTTACCAACCTTGTAGAAGAGAAAACTAACGCGGAATGTTTAAGGAACAGAGGCGGGAGCAACGTAAAAGCCTAGAAGTACTAACAATATTGACAGCAGATTATGTGGTGCTTGTTAGCAGTCGTGTGCAAAAGTCCTAAACATTGTTTCTAGTGAATAATCATAGCTACTGAGATTAACAGGCCGCTCCCAACGGAAATATGGGTAGTACTGGAAATACACTTTTCTAGTGAGCTAACGGCACTGAGAAATGCTGCCTCCTTTTCTAGCGGATTGCTACAGTCCGCACGGCCCGGTCTAGTGGAGAATACACCTGAAGTAGAGACTTGAGCGTCCGTACTGGCGGAATCGAAGCCCTCCTCTAAGCCCTTCTCTAGCTGGTGTGTTACGCCTAATGGCGATTATACCGGCTATATAGATACAGACAGACAGGAACAATCTATCCTTCAGAATTGCTAAGGCCTACAGCCCATAGCTGGGAAACAAATGCAGGGACGTCCATGTAAAGCACGCGTCAAATTTGCACAGTTAAGACCTCTGTTCAAAGACATGTCCCCGTGGCGCAAGCGGTAGCGCAACCCCGCTGCCTCGCCATGTGGATCAAATTCCGTGGATCCTAGGGCCTGAGTTCGATCCTAGGGGACATGTTGTAAGGGATTGTATCCGTCATTTCGGATGGTGACGTAAGCGAGGGAGAGGAGCTTCGGGCATTATCCTCAAGCGTCAAACCTCTGCGCGTAAAAGAACCCAAGAGTAGGGGTGACCCTGTGTGCTTGGCCAAAACGCGAGCCGTAGCGAAACCGCATTGCACTACCATTAGCTACTTGAAAAAGCATCATGCTTCACCTCGAATGAGGATGCCTTGAAGCGAAAAAAAATCTTCCAATCGGGAAATACATGAAATACAAATACGGGCGCATGGATCGTAGAATTCAACACAAAAAGGAATAATTAGCCAGTAGAGTCAGTCCACTGTGAAGTGAAACCCTGTAAGTGAAACCCTGGCAAATATTCTCCCTGTAGCCGGCGTAGTTAGTCTGGTAGAGACTATCCTTCTCTAACCGATTGCTACAGTTCGCACGGCCGGGTCTAGTGGAGATTACACCTGAAGTACTGGCGGAATCCGAGCCCCTTCAGAACTACTAAGGCCTACAGCCGAGTGTAACAAGCCCATAGCTGGGAAACACATGCCGGGACGCCAATGTATAGCACACGTCACATTTGCACAGTAGAGGTCTTTTAAAACCTGTTAAAACCATTGCTTCCAACCGGGAAAGATATGAAATACAAGCAATTCAAGACTACTTACTTTTTGTTCAAACTAAGAATACTCCAGTGGTATGCACTGATAAAATACATTGTATTGGCAACCAAAGAAAATAAACCATTGTTCTGTTTATTTTAGAGCGACAGAGGCAAACCCCGACACACATAAGCTTTGCTAGATTTTCTACCGCCCAGAGATTGAATTAGCCTTCTTTCCACACCTCAAAATCATAAAATACACCCAGTGGTCTGTCCAAACTTCATAAAAGTTACAAGGACAATCGTCTGATGCCGCAAATGCCGCAATCTTGACAGATTTTCCCAGGCAAAGATAAAAAGAGATTTCAAAGTATAACCGGGGATGACATCGGTTCGCCCCAAAATCATAAAATGAACCCAGAATTCTGGGCAAACCTCACAAAGTTACATCCTACCTGCACTTCTGAAGCCACAAATGCCCCAATCCTGACAGATTTTCCCAGGCCAAAAAGGAGATTTCAAAAAGTAAGAAGGGATAACGTCGGTTCCCCCCGGAGTCTTGTAGTATTTTCTCGATATGGAAGAAAGAGATAAAAGTATTCCATAGACCAAAGTGGGATAGAAAAGGAAGAAGCAATAATCGAAGTGAACCCACCTGGTTTGATCTCCAATTGAAGAACCTCGAACGACGTAGCTGATATGAAAATACCGGCTAGATATGATCATGAAACGTACGTAGTATGCGTTTTATAGCTACCAAATCATATGACATCCCCCGTTTCTTAAGATCACCAATCAGATGCCTCCTTATGTAAGGTGCATGGGAGGAGATACGTTCTCATCCAATCAGAAAACGGCTTTCATTGCTTGCGAAGGAGAGTGTGTGATTTATTTCCGGTTCCGGTGACACGTCTTAATGTTTTTTTTAGCCCGTTTCATAATTTCCAAAGTTCATGACGTCACCCCTTATGCATACATCTACTTTGACTAGTTTTTTCCCCAAATAAAGATTTCTTACAGAACCAAAGCTTCGCCCAGCGGCCCCGAGCACACAGAAAATCAACGTGGTTAAAAAAAACTGCAAGAAGCTTACGATTTGTCAACCAGGCTGTGCTAGAGATTGTAACTGTCATAATGCGCAGTATGTGATACGGATACACCTATCATTTCAAGTGTTTGAAATGCTGTTATTTTTGCCCGTGCGGTCTTTGCTACAGAGCAACACATACTGATCGACATGACGCTTTAAAATGAATACATTTCAGCCACACAAAATTGTTAAAAACTACCTGTAAAGTTACGGATGTAAATTTTCTTATGAATTCTATGCTTTGCAGAAGTTCCGACAGCAATCCTTACACGTGCTCGACCCGATATAATAACAACATGTCAATCAAATCAAATCAATGACATCATCCAGTTATCGGGACTGTCAGTCGCCCCTCAGGCACATCTCGGCCTAATTTGGTTTTAAGAATCTTAGAAATAATATTTCTCGAATGCAGGGGAACAAATGAACAAAATACAACTTTTTGTATATGATTACAAATTGAAAATGAATCGTTGCGACTCAGTTACCAAAGTTGCCATATAGCCAGCTCTTTATATCTCTGGAAAATTATTCACCTATTTGGTTAATTTTTACAGTTTGTTCAGAAACCCCAGGGGTCCAGTAGAGACTAAGTTGTAACTCTTTGTGGTGTATATTATAAAACATAAAATGTGTTAAGCTCTGGTGGCTGGCGCAGAATTGTACCCGAAAACAGCTTTTAAAATCCACGTGGGAAGAAATTGTACTACAGCTTGCCAAGCATACTGTTTTAGAGATTGTATCTGACAGGATGCGCTGGGGCTTGTTTTTCATACAGATACACTTATCTTGTCAAATGGAGTTTGTAGTGTTGTCATCTTAAACCCGTTTGGTGTATACCAGAAAACATACCATATTAAAAGATACTGTTTGCTACGACTACAATTCTATATATGCACACAAAGAATGTTAAAAACCTACTTGTAAATTTTCGGCTTTATAATTTCTATGCTGGTTATAGTTTCCAAACGTTTAGTCGGTGACTCTTAACACGTGCTCGATATGATAACAACCTGTCAATCAAATCAAATCAATGACATCATCCAGTTATCGGGACTGTCAGTCGCCCCTCAGGCTGAATATCCGCAAATTTCGGCCTAATTTGGTTTAAAGAATCTTAGAAAAAATATTTCTCGAATGTAGGGGAACCAAGGAAAAAATACACATTTTGAGATGATTACAAATTGAAAAGAAATCGTTGCGACTCAGTTACCAGAGTTGCCAGCGTGTAACTCCATATAGCCAGCTCTTTATATCTCTGGAAAATTATTCACCTATTTGGTTAATTTTTACAATTTTTACATTTTTTTCAGAAACCCCAGGGGTCTAGTACGGACAAATTTGTAACTCTTTGTCGTGTTTATTATAAAACAATATTGTGTAAAGCTCTGGTGGCAGGCGCAGAATTGCACCGAGGAGCACCTCTGAAAATCCACGTGGGAAAAACAAACGGCAGAAGCAGCTTCAGCGATGGCAACGGGCACTGAGGATGCGCTTGTTTTTCACGTTTTCAGTTGTCTTTTTCAAGTACTTTGTTTGCTGTTTTAGCCGGTGTGTCAGAGTATACTCTGTAATATTTCTGGCATGTATATACATGTATACATCTACATTGACCAGTATCATGCCCAAATAAGGACTTGTTACAGGCCCAAAGCTTAGCCCAGCAGCTAACCCACGCACACTTCAGAAACTCAGCGTGGTAAAAAAACGTCGTAAGAAGCTTATCGACCGGTAACCATGTATCCAGATATTGTAACTATCATGATGCAGCTTGTTTTCGAGCAGTCTGTTGTTTTTTAAAGAAGATCTGTTAAGTCCTTTTTACAGCTGAGTCATAGACAACATTCAATTTGTTCTAGCGAGGACTCAAAATTTGCTGTTTGTTTGAAATACACGTTTTTTTTCTTCTGATGTACATTATGCAGAGTTCCATACGCCATTCCCGAACCACACATCAATTAGTATCTTATCAAAACACTTTGACAGCAACACAATTACCAGTGATATCCTTTTCCCCCATTGTTATGAGTACAACAGCGCCTCTTGCGAGATAATGCATATTGCACGCTGAAGTTGATACATGTGCTAACTTATTAAGCTAGCTCGTTATAATCTCTGCCTGTAGCTCAACAAGTAGTCTCTACTATTGGATGGTCCATTGTTTCTATTCAATTATTCATTGGGTCGACTCGGCCATGGCAGCTTACAACGGTTCATTATCATGGGCACCAGTTACCTTTCGCGATTTCCCCATCCCGAAAAGACGGAAATTTGACAATTTGACGGTCTCCTTTGTCACTTTTCTCGATACGGCCGGGAGCGGTACTGCAGATTAGGCTCCTATAGGGGATATCATTATTATTATTTATTATTATTATTTTTGGGTAGGCCGACTACTCTCTCTTCCCAGCCAGGGGCTGAATTGCGAGGAGCGCACAATTGGCGGGGCTAGATCGCAAGGGTCTGGAACGGCTGCCATACGGCGCTAACTCAGGTGACCTCAATATTACAATTGCCCCATGTGCGGCCATAGGACTGTAGGTTTTGAACCACTCACATCGGGAAGGACCCCTACTCCTTTCGATAAGTGCGGTGGGTTCTTAAACGTGCTCAAGGTTTGGCTCTCCTCATACACGGGACACCCATTTAACGTTCTAACCGAGGGACGTCCCTAACCGAAGCTAGGTACTCATTTATACCTGAGTAAAGTGAGGAAAGTCGTGTTAAGTGCCTTTCCCAAGGGCACAACATCGGGGCATATCGGTGTTGTGGGGGAAACACCCTACCGATTGCGCCACACGATACCACACGGGATTTACTACCGTCTTGTAAAAATACATTCAAGACATTGGGCTCAGAGCCGATGAATATTAGACCAAAAAAGCCTGGAAATCTTTACCCACCTATAGAATTACTTGTGAGATCCTTTAAAACACGCGCTGGCATAGAAAGGGTCGATTTTCAACTGAATGGGTCACATCCGTCCAACCGCCACCTATATTCGTTGGTCTCTACCAGACTAACCGCGCCGGCTATAGGGAGAACATTTGCCGGGGACTTTGGCCATGGAGGGTAACATTCGCAGCCGCAATATCATCAAGGGTTGCATATTTGACCCTCTCTCCGTAGCCGACCCCCTTCATACAATTAACTCTATCTAGCCAATTTCTACTATTTCCCAGCGACCCGTGGAGGCTGGTAGAGCCTATATATTCGTGTGCACATCGCATCTTGTGCGAAATGAATGGTTCAACGCTGTATATGTGGGCACCACACACTCTCCCTTTAGGAAGTTGACTTTCGATACTCAAACTCATCCCCTTTTATAATAGGCATCTGTAACCAGATCACAGAATGATATCATAATCATCACAGAAGGACAAAATGTAGAATGGTTCACGGTACGGACTGATTTAGTGAAAACGCTGCAACCCCCATTAAAATTAGTCCACCGGATGGCATATATCCACCACATTGAAAAACAGTGGGTTTGAGAGATCTCTAGTGCAGCACCCCCCAGGTATGAACAGTTTAGATATACAGGAGTGCATTATACTGGGGGACGTTGGGTTGGAGATCTGTTTGGACATATCTTTTCAGGGTGGCGGAATTATGTACCCTGGTGGAACTATGTTAGTAGATGTTGAGTAAACAGAATGTTGTAACTGAAAAGATAGTGAGTTAGCATGTTTGTTGCAATGTCTGGAATGGTGAATTAGGAGCACTTTTAAGGTTCGACGTATTCTCTTCTCTCCTCTTACAAACAGGTGATGTTGGGAAACGTATTGTTGTTATGTGTACAGTACAAGTGCAGCACAGTGCAGTTTTCGGTACACCAGTCTATGACCATGTATCCTGTCTATAGTTTGCAGGTATGCCCTTGTTATATCAGGCTGTGGTCTGGCGTTAGATATTCATGATTATATACAAGCGGATAATGTTGATATAGAGTGTCATAGAAAATCGGATAAGGTCTCCAAGCAGATGTTGGGGCCAAAGATCGTGATATTTTCTGAATGACGGCCGGGCTTCTCTGACAGTCCCTTACCCCATATGAGTGTTAGAACACTTAAGTAAAAGGCCAAAGTTCTCAAGAGAGGCAAGTGATGTTTTCCAATGTCCTAAAATTACTCATTACGGACAAGACGTGAAGTGTACATGAATGTAGGCGGCGCTTCGACGGATGTGACATGAGCTCCACCCAGCACTTACAAATCGATCATTTCCATGCCAGCGCGTATTTTAATAAGTGTCACAAGTCATTCTACATGTACGTGAAGACTTTCAGACTTGTTTGGTCGAGTGTTCATCGGCTTCAAGTGTAATACCATTACTATTTTTGCATTTCTACAAGACGGGAGTATATCCCCTATTGGAGCCTAATCTGCAGTACCGCTCCCGACCGTATCGTGAAAAGTGACAAAGGAGACCGTCAAATTGCCAAATTTCGGTCTTTTCGGGGATGGGGAAATCACGAAAGACTCGCAAAGGGGTTTGAAGTTTTTAATTCTTATTTGACCTTGAACTTGAAGCTGGGACCATGTAAAAGCAAGTATAACGATTTGAGACATTTCTCCATAAATACAACGGGATATCAGGTCATCAATTGTATGTTTCTCTTTGCACTTCACCAATAGAAGTGGTCGAGTGTACATTTCCTGTAAATTGTTACTCTCTGAAACACAACCAGAACTATTCAATCGCATTTTACGGAATAAGAAGACCTATAAACGAATACAACAGTGTTTATTCATGTGTATGTTTCTTCTTCTTCTTAATTCTCCCGTCGTTTTACGACAGATGAGGGGCCCTTCCACCACGCCCCCTTGCGGCTGTATACAGTCCTGCTGACATCCTGACAGGCTGCATATATCTGCTATTCATGTTTATTCATGTTTATGTATCTATATATCTGTTTATCGATCAATTGCCTTTAGAAATGCTGTAAGATGTTCTGGATTACTCAGTGCAACGATGAAAGCTTAGGTGGCTATTTTCATAATTCATTCATCTGATATTGCTGCGAGCTAATTCATGTAGTTGCTTTATCGGGAAATGTATTTTAAATGTTTATATGAAATGTTGTTCCTTTTTCTTATTCTATTTATTGGTTTGGCTGTTGGCTTCCCAACTAGCCTGATGCTATTACAAAGGGCTAGCCCTGCTGACAAAGACAATACATTACAATGGACAGCATAAAAAGCTATATTAATGTTCTAAATACATGTATATATAAAAAATGGTATATAATGATTCAGAAGATAAATAACGTCTATAACATTATGCTGTACTGTTGTCATAGAAATTGATAGGTATTCAGTACAAGGCCAGTATATTACAGTTTGAGTGAGCTTGTCTCTAGGACCTGATTATAGTTTACAGCTATGTCCTTCTTGTATCATTTTAGGGTGTAATGTTAAGATATTTATTATATAAGTGGATGGACAATTGAGTAAAAAGCCGTCATAGAAAATGAATGAAAGATAATGTCTCCAAGCAGATGTTGGGGTGAAAGATCGTGATGTTTTCTGAGTGACTCCCGGGCTTCTCTGACGGTCCCTTACCCTATATAAGTGTATACACAGTTGAGTAAAATGTCATAGTTCTCAGAGAAAGCAATTAATGTCCACATATATCCTTGAATTACTCATTACGGCCAAGACGTGAAGTGTACATGAATGTAGGCGGCGCTTCGACGGATGTGACATGAGCTCCACCCACACACTTACAAATCGATCCTTTCTATGCCATCGCGTGTTTTGTGAAGTCTTCCAAGTAATTCTACATGTATGTGGAGATTTCCAGACCTGTTTGGTCGAGTGTTCGTCGGCTTTAAGTGGAATGCCTTGAATATTTTCGCGTTTTACAAGACGGGAGTATATCCCCTATTGGAGCCTAATCTGCAGTACCGCTCCCGGCCGAATCGTGAAAAGTGACAAAGGAGACCGTCAAATTGCCAAATTTCGGTGTTTTCGGGAATGGGGAAATCGCGAAAGACTCGCAAAGGGGTTTAAATTTTTTGTTCTTATTTGACCCTGAACTTGAAGCTGGGACCATTTAAAAGCAAGTATAACGATTTGATACATTCCGTCATGAATACAACGGGATATTAGGTCATCAATTGTATGTTTCTCTTTGCACTTCACATAGAAGTGGTCGAGTGTACATTTCCTGTAAATTGCTACTCTCTGAAACACAATCAAAACTATTCAATCGCATTTTACGGAATAAGAAGACATTAAAACGAATACAACAGTGTTTATTCATGTCTATGTATCTTCTTCTTAATTCTCCCGTCGTTTTACGACAGATGAGGGGCCCTTCCACCACGCCCCCTTGCGGCTGTATACAGTCCTGCTGACATCCTGACAGGCTGCATATATCTGCTTTTCATGTTTATTCATGTTTATGTATCTACATATCTGTTTATCGATCAATTTCCTTTAGAAATGCTGTAAGATGTTCTGGATTATTCAGTGCAACGGTGAATGCTTCGGTGGCGATTTTCATAATTTATTCATCTGCTTTGGTTGTGAGCTGATACATGTAGCTGCTTTATCGGGAAATGCATTTTACATATGAAACGTTGTACATTATGATGTATCGGTGTCATAGAAATAGTTTCTTAGGGGACTCTTCTTGCTGGAGTACTGATGTTGCACTGATAGCAAAAATAAAGCACCATATCAGACCACAAACAATATCAGACAACAAGCAAACATTACAATGAGCTGGGTCAGACTCCAGGCATGAGGGATCATTAAAACGTTGTTCGTATAGACAGCTTAAATCTGTTGTCTAGTTTAAACATGATTTAGAAAGCATGTCTTGCCGTACAAGAAAGAGTGTGTCAAGACGTATTGTTAGCCTGGCAGGTTTGCTCCGACTGCCTTTTGGCTTAAAGATCGGTAGCTTTCTTTATTAATAAAACTTACTTCCCCTGCGATTGGAGAATATGAATATTGGTAGACGATGATATGATATTCTGACATATTCATTACACATCTTCTCCAAACTAACGAGGATAGTAGTTGAAGATATCGTCTTTTTCTTAAGGACGTTGGTTATCTTTTATAGATATGGTGATCTTTTTTAATCTTTTATTTTCATGGGGAAGACAAACCCAAGAATTGTCACCCCTTAGGCCTGGTGTAACTCTCTCTAACTTCTCTGACTCGGAAAGGTTTGTTTGTGGTCTGATATGACGCCTTGTTTGTCATTAAACATCAGTGCAGCATCAGTATTCCAGCAACAAAATGCCACTGAACTACTCTGATAAGCTATACATCACAATGTACAACATATCATATACTGAATACAGTTTCCCGACAAAGTAGCTACATGTATTAGCTAGCAGCTATGTCATACAGATAAATTATGATGATGAGCAACATAGCATTCACCGTTGTAATACATACACCTAAGAGTTTCTGAATGGAAATTGAATCTATAAATCGATAAAAAAAACATATACAGTGTTGCATTTGTTCAACGTCTTCTTGTTTTATATATTACGATTAAGATTTACATATTGTAGCCTTTAAAAAAGTAACAGTTAACAGAAAATGTAGACTCGGCCGATTTTGTTAGTTGAATGCAAAGGAAACATGTAATTCATAACCTAATATCCTATTATATTTATGACGAAATGCCTAATATATCGTAACTATTGTTCCACGTGGTCACAGTCTCAAGTTCAAGGTCAAATAAGCCTCAGAAATTCAAACCCCTTTGCGAGTCTTTCGCGATTTGCCCATTCCCGAAAAGACCGAAATTTGGCAATTTGACGGTCTCCTTTGTCACTTTCCACGATAAGGCCGGGAGCGGTACTGCAGATTAGGCTCCAATAGGGGATATACTCCCGTCTTTTAAAACACAAAAATATTCAAGGCATTTTACTTGAGGCCAGTGAAAACCCGTCCAAACAGGTCTGGAAGTCCCCACATACATGTAGAAATATATTTAAGACTTCACAAAACACGCGCCGGCATGGAAATGAGCGATTTATAAGTGCTGGGTGAAGCTCATGTCACATCCGTCGAAGCGCCGCCTACATTCATGTACACATCAAGTCTTGTCCGTAATGAGTAATTTTAGGACATGGGAAAACATCACTTGCCTCTCTTGAGAACTTTGGCCTTTTACTTAAGTGTTCAAACAGTCACATGGTGTAAGGAACTGTCAGAGAAGCCCGGCCGTCACCCAGAAAATATCACGATCTTTCACCCCAACATCTGCTTTGAGGCCTAAGTATCCTATGTTCTATGACAACTTTGGGCTTCTATTCAACTGTTTTCTCGCCTTTACGATGAATATCTAGACATCATACCCTCACATGATATGAAAAGGACAAGCCTGTAAACTCTGGACAGTTTTTGTGGACTCATGCTTACTGAAAACTGTACTGTACTTTTGTTGGTTCGTCCGTCAGTCTGACGAGGACCGCTGTACTTTTACTGCATGTCTAACAACATTATGTTGCCTGAAATCACAATCCCCTGTTTATAACAAAAGAAAATACGTCCAAACATAATGATTCTAGACTGCAGCAAATGTGCAGCGTTTTCAGTAAGCCAGTCTGTATAATCTGTTGCAGGCATGTGTCTATGATATCATTCTGTGCCCTGATGCCCTGTTTTTTAATATAACAGCGGATGGATTTGAGTTTTACAAAACTAAAATATCAAGAAAGTATGTCCATATATCCTTAACCTACTAATTACGTACAAGAATTGAAGTACGCCGTTATGCCGACGACTTTTCTCTGTCTAGGACTCTCTCTGTGTCCTTAGCCGACCAAGACACAACTGTTGAAGACGAGTCTTCTCACCTCAACTCCTGGGCAGAAGACAACAGGATGACATTGAACGGTGGAAAGAGCCTGCTTCTCCAGATCTGTTTCAGTAGATCTGTCCCTACTCCACCCACTGTTACTCTCGGAGGCCAACCAGTGCCATCTGTGGACTGTGCAAAGGGACTAGGTTTTTTCATAGACAAAGACCTCACCTTCAACGAACAGGTTACCTCCATGATCTGCAAAGCTTCGCGTAGACTGCATTATTTGCGTCTGCTGACTAAACAAGGCACCAGTGTCACGGACCTTGTACAGATCTACATGACTCTAGTAAGACCACTACTCGAGTACGGCCATGTGCTACTGGTCGGGTGCTCGAAGGAGCAAGAACTGGCTATCGAGAGGGTCCAGCGCCGGGCCTTGCGCATCATTTCCCTTGGAGGTAGGCGTTCCGTTCCCGATCTGCCAACACTGAAGTCGAGGAGGGAGGAGGCAGCTGTGCACCTGCTTGAACGCATGCTTCAGGAGGACCATCCCCTGCACGACTTAGTGCCTCCCACGAGGTCAGGGGCCACCGGACTCAGAAACTCTAGTGCAATAAGTGTTCCTAAAGCCCGTACTAAGAGGCTCAGTAATTCCTTCCTCCACTGTGCAATACGGCTGTATAACAAGGCTAAAGTATAGATTTTAACTGCGTAACTGTTTTCCCCTATGTTTTAGATCAGTCACATCGTGCAATATAGTGGACTGTGAGTCATTGTTTTATGAGATTGTGATGTATAGACTACTGTATGTAATAAGGACGTAATTCGGGTGTGTTCGCCCGCGAGTTCCTTACCAATAAAATCATTCATTCATTCATTCATTCATTCATTCAAGTATATATAAACATAGGCGGCGCTTCGATGGGCGTGATATGAGCACCCTAGTTAAACCAGGACCCCAATCGCTCCACGTTACATCGGTCGCGAAACGTGGAGCGATTGGGGTCCTGGTTTAACGAGGGTGGATATGAGCTGCACTCACGTTCTTACAAATCGATCCTTTCTATGCCAACGCGAGTTTTGAAAAGTCTTTCAGGTCATTCTACATGTGTATGCAAGCATTCGGGCCTGTTTGTTGGAGTGTTCTTCGGCTTTAAGTTTCATGCTTTGGATATTTTCACATTTTTACAAGACGGTAGTACTACCTACTGAATACGTTGATGAAGGTTAGACATCCAGGTAATAAGATACGCCAAAAATAATTACTCAAGCAACAAAATACCTACTGAATAGCCTAGTCTGCAGTACCGCTCTCGGCCGCATGAGGAAACGTGAGAAACGGGATGGGCTCTTATATGACTGAGTGAATGCCATACTCTGTACCCTGTACAATTGTTCAGCAATAAAGTTATTATTATTTATTATTATTATTATTTATGTTCTTTTTATTCCAGGTCTTTCCTGCTCTTGGTCTTGACACTGAAGCTCACTCAGATTTCATATAAAGTATCACGAGTGTGACAGCAATGGACCGGTCTGGTCATACATCATCTGCTCATCCCTAGAACGGATTGTGCGAGCGGCTAAACTCAATACGTCTGCATTTTCAGTTTTCACAAAACCTTAAACTATCTCTGAAAAAAAAACCCGTATCGTTCACACATACAAAGTAAAATCCTCATACCTACAAAAAAACCCAGTCAGTTTCTTACTCAGTTTCAACTAAATATTATACATTCCTCTAAATAAGCCTTCACGGTGCTATATCAAGTCATCAATCTTGACCTCATTAACATACCCATTCAGAGTTATGGTATAAAACCTGGTGTTCTCAGTCCTACCGTTAGTCACTGACGAAAGACAGTGGATGCTGTCTGAAACGTCCTATTGTTTCAAAACTTTATCCAGTTGCTTGAGTAATTATTTTTGGCGCATCATTCTAATCCTTCCAATGCTATAATCATATATCAGCTCGGAACCTCTAATATTGGTGCTAAGATTTAAGGTATGTAAGGAGCGACGGAAAAGAGACACAAGAAGTACAGAACAATCTCTGAAGAGAAGAGTCTTTAATATACAGCCACCTTTTAAACACACCAATCAACAAACATGCAGAAATTCTACAGACAAAATAGTTCCAAGTGCGAAATCTTTTTATACATCTATGTGTAGGACGTTTAAATTACTGCAAAGATTTTATAACATCCTTAATTTACAGTAAAAATATCCGAGAATTGTTGTTGGTAAATTGATGTTCTTTCCGCATTTTTGTTGCACAACTAAAAGTAAACTACCAGCCAATATTTCTTCTGCTACTTTACTCCAAGGAAGGTACCTTCAAGAACATTAACAGGTATTTTTACTTTTACCGGTAGTTGACAAAATGTGTGTAACATAATTTCTCAAATGTCTATGTACCTGTTGTATGTATATTATTCCACGATATATTTCAACAATGGCACATTCAGTACTCACAATAAGATTTCTTGTAATAAACTATATTTTTTATCGTTTATATTGTAAGACATATTTTCTATAAAACTTAACAGACTTTTAAACATTTTTTCAACAAACTTTTTTTACAGTTGTGATAAAGGTATTATGGCATGTGTTTCAATCTGTATTCCGACTTCTATAGCACAGTTAATACATTTGTACGTTGTGCGTTTTTTGTTGTAGGATTTTCAGTGATGTAACTAACTGTTTACAAGGATGTAAACGTGTAGCAATCTTTTCTGTCACAAGAAAGCTGAATCTTACATGATACATACACAGTCATAAGTTGTGTGGCATATTTTATCTCAAATCTACAGATTTTACACTAAGTAACCTGCCAGCAGTATTGAGTCATTTCCTGAATAGGACTGGTGATTTCGAGGGACCCGAAGTGTTGAACATGACAAATGAAAAAATAGTTTTTATAAGAACGCCCTCAGTTCGCTGTCGTACACTTGTACAGCGGACGTCATCAGGCCTTTGCGTGAGTTCTGGCCGAAAAAATAGCCTCTTGCTACAAGAAAATAGCAGGATACTTTTTTTTGCAATAAGCAACTTTGTTTAAGAATCATATTAGATACAGAAATGAAACGTTTTAAAGTTTACTAATTATTGAGACACACATAGAGTAAGCGTACATAAAAATCCACACCAAATCTTACAACTGTTAAATCATCATTACGCTCTAAATCCTAGTTTTTTCACCAAACAGACAGTAATCTATCGCAGTGGTCATTATTTTAAGAGTACAAGGACACATAAAGCCACACCCATCTTCCTACAATTTCATACAAAGGCTTTTCTTAAGTTGAAATCAATATTGAAAGGAATTTCCCCGATGTTGGTCAGTTTCCTAGTCTGACGAAGATGGCTTCCTGACTGGGGTTATCTTTGTGCCTCCCTGTAAAATAAACACACGGACATAATTCGACAAAAAAATACATTAATATCATCATCATCATCATACATCAATGTAGCTTTAAGAAAAATAGCGTAAAATGCATGAATATATGGAAAAAATGCATATAGTTAACAAATAAAGTGAAACAATGCATGAATATAGTCAGAAATACCATGAAAAATACACTTATATCGTATGGAGGTACAGTAAAAATGCATCTTTAGTTGAAAATGACAAATAAAATCAAACTTTAAGAAAGGAAAATTAATATTTTTAGAATTGAAACTAGGATTGTGATGACAGAACTTTTCTGATGTAGACGATTCTAATACAGTAATACAAAATTTGCTTGTTTTACCCTATATGATACAAAAAAACAGGCAAGCAAACAGACAAATAAACATCTTGATTATGTTCTTTCTTGCTCATTACCGAACGATAGAAAATATAGAACTAGTGTGTTTACAAAATATATGCAAAACAAACAAACAAACAAACAAACAAACAAACATGTCCTTACGGTTTTGTTCTTGTGCAGTAGGAAGAACACGAGCGCGATGACGATCATGATGGCGAGCACGCCGCAGGTCACACCCAGCGCGATGGCGAGGGTCGTGTTGTCCTTCCCTGGGGCAGGGGGGCGATCGGCTGGGGGTGGGGAGGGGAAACAGCTCGTTAGTTAACTGCTCACACATTAATGTAAACAGTGTGCAACGAAAGCAGTGGAAAATGAAATACATTTTATATGCGAATGTCCCGAATTTGAAACCGAAAGAAACAGATTATTCACGAAAGTATCCGAAATCTCCAAAAACTTCTCTAAATTAAGAAATACACAGAAACTCATATTCCTTTTAAAATCTTCCAACCCACTCATCATTGAAAGTGTGGGACTTTTTATTTTCCACTGCTTTCAGAGAAGAAATCAAACCCCGCATTAGTACCGTAGATATAGAAACTTACTGTAGAATAGCAATATAGAATGATTTTGTATTCATGTATACCTTTGTTTTACCTTACATTTGTATTTCGACATTGTTGTCAACATGCAATTAGCCTACGGGCATGAATTTGCAATAAACTATTATTATTATTAATTACTATGGAGCTTAAACCATACACAGTTTAGCCATCTATGGAGGCAACTATACTCAAGTTAGCAATCTAATCAAACTATGGAGCTAACAACTACAGTACATACAGCTGGTTATCTAACTAGCCAAACAACTTCAGTAAATAAATGTACAGCTGGTTAGTTCAGTGGTCATGTAGCTGACAAACTAACTGAGTAACTAGTAAATTTGATTAGCTAGCTAACTAGCAATGGAGCTGGCAAATTAGCTAGATAACTAGCAATGGAGCTGGCAAATTAGCTAGATAACTAGCAATGGAGCTGGCAAATTAGCGAGATAACTAGCAATGGAGCTGGCAAATTAGCTAGATAAATAGCATTGGATATGGCAAATTAGCTAGATAAATAGCAATGGAGCTGGCAAATTAGCTAGCTAACCAAGGAGCTGCTAAATTAGCTAGATAACAAGCAATGAAGCTGGCAAATTACTAACTTGAAGATAATTAGTGAGTAATTGAGCCAGCTAGCCAGTTACTTGAATCTAGCAATGTAGCCGACTAACCGTCTATGTCCAAGTAGCTTTTAAGTAATCTAGTATTGACGATTGTACCCACCTTCACACATAGAGCCAGGCGTGGTGCCCGCAGGTGAGGTGTCCGTGTAGCCGGAGAGACAGGTACAGGTGTAGGAGCCCTCCGTGTTGGTGCAGGTGGCCTGCATGTGGCAGCTGTTTGCACCTGCACTGGCGCACTCATCCACATCTGTGGGATGGAACAGTAACAATCATTAATACAGGTACACAGGTGCAAGTGTACAGGTGTTTGTACAGGTGTAGGAGCCCTCCGTGTTGGTGCAGGTGGCCTGCATGTGGCAGCTGTTCGCACCTGCACTGGCGCACTCATCCACATCTGTGGGGTGGAACAGTAATAATCATTAGTACAGGTACACAGGTGCAAGTGTACAGGTGTTTGTACAGATGTAGGAGCCCTCCGTGTTGGTGCAGGTGGCCTGCATGTGGCAGCTGTTTGCACCTGCGCTGGCGCACTCATCCACATCTGTGGGATGGAACAGTAACAATCATTAGTACAGGTACACAGGTGCAAATGTAAACTTAAGGTGTACAGGTGTAGGAGCCCTCCGTGTTGGTGCAGGTGGCCTGCATGTGGCAGCTGTTCGCACCTGCGCTGGCGCACTCGTCCACATCTGTGGGGTGGAACAATACTAATTATTAGTACAGGTACACAGGTGCAAGTTACAGGTATACAGGTGTTTGTACAGGTGTAGGAGCCCTCCGTTTTGGTGCAGGTGGCCTGCATGTGGCAGCTGTTCGCACCTGCACTGGCGCACTCATCCACATCTGTGGGTTGGAACAGTAACAATCATTAATACAGGTACACAGGTGCACTGTGCAATGTTTCCCACCACTGTAGACTTTGATGTATGACGTCATACAGAGAAAGCTTAATATATTTCCTCACGTTATTAAGAACCTCCCAGTAAAAGCATTGATTGGCCTGAGTTCAGCGTAATCTTTGTAAATACAAAAACCAACAAATTGCATTGTTGTGGCTCAACTAAAACAAAGTACCCATAGCAAGGTGAGAAAATTGAGTGTGTCAGTCCTGTGTAGCTTCTGTTGAAAAAAAAAAGAGTTTAAACTCACCAGTCACACTGATGCTGCTGGGGTCGAACGAAAACGCGCCGCCGCCGCCGGAGTCTTGGATGGCCTCGGACAGCGCAGTGGACAGACTACTGGCCGTCTCGTTGCTCGCGGGCGCCAGGTTCACGTTGTAGTTGGTGACGACGCTGCCGTTACTGAAGCGGGTGATCTCCGTTCCCATGAAAGTGTCCCCGAGTTTGGACAAGTACAATTTGTCAAGCTGTGAGACAACAGAGAAAACATTACATGTATAAACTTGAACATATCCTTTGTGAGAAATGAGGATTATTTCTACCCGTGCCAAGGTTTTGTGTATGGAAACGTTTTTTTTTTTTTAGTTTTGAACGCGTCTCCGAGTTTGGATGCGTGTGGTCAAGCTGTGTGGGGAAAACACAAGCATAGCAAGAATTTGTTTAGGCTCTTACACAAGACAGCGCTATAGATACAGATGTAAAACCGGAGTTGTGTGCCGGGTATTTCTGACATACCTGCCCCTAACCTGTACTGTCCCAGCATTGCCAAGTGTAAACTTTCATCCTGTGTTACACTGTAATGAGTCCTTAAAGTTGATTACTTTCCAGAATTGTTGTACAAGCTGCCATACATTGCATCAGGAACAATTAGAAATAAAAGTTATCATCAATATCATAATGTTTTATTTATCTATTGAATTTTCAGACAGCTGGGCGGCCCATTCAATTCTGGCAAACTGATTTTCAATGGAGCCCAGACTACAAAAACAGTAAAATCATAAGTATAACAAAGAAAATAAACTTATTATGACAAAACTGTAGCATGTAGGATTGTTGAGACATGTAAAAAAAGTAAAGGTACCATAGCCTTTTGAGGCCGTTGGAGCAGTGGGTTTTTACCCACCGTGTTGAGACATGAGTAACATGTTAATGGATACAGTGTGCTGTGAGTCAACCCACCGTAGTTTTGACAGAAGCGGCCAGAGTTTTGAAAGCGGCGGATGTCGTGTGTGTGTGTGTGTGTGTGCGTGCGTGTGTATGTGTGTGTGTGTGCTGTGAGTCAACCCACCGTAGTTTTCACAGGAGCGGCCAGAGTTTTGAAAGCCGTGGAAGTCTTGTCGGCGAGTTCGGCCGTGTAGCTCCAACTGGTGATCCTGATGGAACCTGAGAACGACTTTGTGGCTAGAAGAAAACATGAAAAAAAGTTAAATCATTTTCCTATTGTTTCAACAGAAAAAGACATTTGCTTTAAGCTCGTATCTCACTGGACCCCTGGCACGTTGGCGACCTTGTTGCAATCAAACCAATCTGACAGCGCGTGGGACCTTGATGTACAACTTAGAGTTAACCACGTAACTATGCAACTATTCCTTTTGTAACAAACCTACCCACACAGCTGACTGTCGCGTTGTCACCTGTCTCCAGATAGAACCCTGTGATGTACTTACTTTACTTTACTTTACTTTACTTTACTTTACTTTACTTTACTTTACTTTACTTTACTTTGGTCGAGCTCCCGCTCGAACCAAACTTGAAAGCTTTCTCCACGCCACTCTATGTTCCATCAGGGACTTGATCTCCTTCACTTCAGTAAGGTTGGTATCGGCTCTTAGTGTGTCAATAAAGGTGCCTTTTGGTCTTCCACGGCTTCTTTTCCCTTTTGTAGGCTCCCATAACACTAGTAGTCTGGAAGCTATGATATCAGGATGTCTGATGCAATGAGCAGCTAGTGATGTGTGGGACCCCAATGTGTTACTAATCAACCATGTAGGTACATGTATACAACTATGCCTGAATTCGTTCTGTAAGAAACCTACTGACACAGCTGACTGCCCCGTTGTCATCTGTCTCCAGGTAGTCAGTCCTGTGATGTGTGGGATACAACTATGCCTGAATTCATTCTGTAAAGGAGGCGTCACATTATTCATGGGAGCGTCGGCCGAATTTGTAGATCCCCCGAAGCTCGCCGAATTTCAAAATCGCCTGAGTGTCCCGCCTCGGGTGACGTCCGTCGAATACTAAAAACCCCCCATGAGATGGTCCCATCTCTTGAACATGGATGAAGTCAGAATGGACTAAGCTGGTAAAAGGCTAATATTTGGATCAACTTTGATTTCTAATAATCGCCCGAAGCTCGCGTAATTGACAGAACGTCGGCCGTACTTTGATTGAAATGCACATTCGAAGCTCGCCAAGACATCGGCCGAGCTGAATTTCTTATTTGTGACGGTGGCTTAAGAAACCTACCCACGCAGCTGACTGCCCCGTTGCCATCTGTCTCCAGATAGAAGCCTGTGGCTTGCGTGGGACTAATTAACAATGCACTTACAAAACAGTTACTATTCTTTGAGTCATTCTGTAACAAACCTACCGACACAGCTGACTTCCCCGTTGTCATGTTTCTCCAGAATAAGTCGTGTGAAATGTGTGGGACTAATCAACCATGCAATTATACTTTCTCTCTTTCTTTCTCTCTCTCTAGTTCTAAAGAAACCTACCCACTCAGCTGACTGCCCCGTTGCCATCTGTCTCCAGATAGAGTCCTGTGGCTTGCGTGGGACTAATTAACCATGCACTTACAAAACAGTTACTATTCTTTGAGTCATTCTAAAGAAACCTACCCTCGCAGCTGACTGCCCCGTTGCCATCAGTCTCCAGATAGAAGCCTGCCACACAGCCACAGGTGTGGGAACCCTCCGTGTTGGTGCAGGCGATGTTGGTCCCGTTACACACCGTGTTGCACTCGTTAACGTCTGAAACAACACAGCAAACAAATCAATGCGATAATCTAACCCATATTTCTTACAGTCTGAAAAGGTGATAGTCACCTGTTATGTCAACAATTCCACAAATGTTATAAATCTGAATAAATAGATTTATCTACTGAAATATTCTAAGAAAACAACTTGTACAAGACACATTTACAAGTTTTCAGGTTTGGGATGTTTCAACCTAAAATAACATTGAAAGTAGAAACAGTGTTACTTGTTGGTAGATATACAAATATCTTAATCTATGCACATCAATCATTTAATCAATCAATCAATCAATCAATCAATCAATCAATGAATTATGGACGAGCAACAATCAATAATCATAAGCAATGGCAATAGATATGTCGATATCTACATTGATTAGGTAATCAATCAACAGAGTACAGAGTAAAGCCCTAGTTACCCTGGCAGAGGGTGGCGTTGGTGCCCAGCTCATACCCGGCGGCACAGGTGCACGTCTCCACACCTGAGATGACGGCACAGGTGGCCACGTCCGCAGGTGAGCAGGTGAGGCTCAGGCAGGCGTCCGCAGCTGGCAGGTGCAACAGGTACATGTCAGGTGTTTCCTTCATTGTTGTCATCTATTGTTTGCCTTTATTCCATATACATGTAGTAGAACCCGTTTAACTGTACTTAACATCCAATTTGGTGCAATTATCAGAATGGCACAACAAAGCGATGTTGCCCAGCTGGACTGCACCACCAAGCGAAAAGTGGTTTGGGATTTTTGGATTCCGTGCAATTAACAGGAGTGTGCATTAATCCACTGTGCAATTAAGTGGCTTCTACTGTAACATAAGTAGGCCTCACTGTGTATGTGTATGTAAAACAATATCACACTTCATTGCAGTAAACAATTAAATTTGTTTACGTTTGACTACTTATCACTTAACTCAAAGGCTTCACAAAGGACATATGACTTGAAACAAAGAACAAAACGCTAGGAGGACAATATGTTATCTGAGAACTGTCAATCAAATACCAGAAAAAACTTGTCATCCATAATCGTTCCCCTACTTTCCTGCTTACTCACCGACACAGTCTGTGCCGCTGTTGTCCAGCTTGAGTCCCTCTGGACAGGAGCAGACGAAGGAGCCGTTCGTGTTGGTGCAGAGGTGTTCACAGCCATCCGTGTTCAGGGCACACTCGTTAACGTCTGGACAAAATAAACCAGAACAAAGTCACATACCAGGGGGCCCAAAATCGACCTTGAATTTTGGCCTCACAACACCTACCCACATACCAAATATCATTGTAATCCATCAAGAGGCTCTTGAGTTATGCTGACTGGAGTGGTGCGGAAACACAAACATACACACATACACACACACACAGACAGACAAACACACCCAAAACAATATCTCCATTTTTCATGGAGATAAAAATCAGAGATGGCAGACTTCACCCCTTACACATACTGCTCTATGACCTTTTCATGCAGTCCCACAAATCTACAGCACTGAGGATGCATAGAAACACTGTATGTTGGGAGTGGCAGAAACACACACAGACATCATACTCAACACACACATATATACACACGGGCATACACACACACACAGACAGATAGACAGACAGACAGACAGACAGACAGACACACACACACACAGACAGACAGACACACACACACACACACGCACAGACAGACACACACACACACACACAAACAGACATTAGCCCCAAAATAATGCTCCACGTACCATCACAGGACGTCCCATCAGGCGCCAGCGTGTAACCATGGTGACAGGAGCAGGAGAAGGTGCCGGGGGTGTTCTCGCACACCTGTCCGCAGCCTCCGTTAGACGTGCTGCACTCATCAATATCTGCAGGAGGAAAAAAAGTATTATCAGAAAAAATGGTACTACAGTCAAACCTGTCCTCGGCACTCACTCAAAGGAGGGAAAATGGTTGCTGAGGACAGGGTGGGTTAATCTACATGAAAATGGACGGGACTGTTTAAATGTGGTTGCTTGCGCCAGGTGGTTGCCTATGATTGGTGGTTACCTATGACAGGTGGTTGCCTTACAATTTTGACTGTATCAGATTATCATCGACTATGCTCGAGTGAGTATCTGCATTTGACAAATGATGCAGTTTAAAGTAAGGAGTTTGTTTGGAGGGGTTTACGGAAAAGGCTAGGCTGTCTACCTGGGCTGTCTCTGCCTGGGCTAGCTGTCAAATCATAGTACAGATACTCCCCCATCTATACCTCCTACATATGATTACACACTAATGCAGTTGCGCCCCCTGTCAGCATGCAGCAAATTGCACCCCTTATACTCTTTAGGGCGTTCTTGTTCTGGGTCGAATCTCGCCAAAGGCGAGACTTAGAAACGAGAGAGTGGGTGTAGGCAGCTTCAACTCTCGTTCTGGACCAAGTCTCCCAAAAGGCATGTATTCATAGGTAATAATTTGCTTTATGGTTAGGTATTCAGTACTTTTTCATGACCTGTTACTCTCCAGCTGATACCTCGGTGATGTTGGTTCAAGTGTCATCTTCGTTTGTTTGTGTTTGTTTGTTTGTTTATGACACGTACCTTCACACAGTGTTCCCCCGTTGCTCTCCAGCTGATACCCAGCCCGGCAGGAACAGTTGTAGCTGCCGGGGGTGTTGGTGCAGGTTTCATGTTTGTTTGCTTGTTTGTTTGTTTGTTTGTTTGTTTATGACACGTACCTTCGCACAGTGTTCCCCCGTTGCTCTCCAGTTGATATCCAGCCCGGCAGGAACAGTTGTAGCTGCCGAGGGTGTTGGTGCAGGCGCCGTTCACAGGGTCGCACGAGTTGTTCATGTTGGCAGCACACTCGTCGATATCTGTGAAAACAACATCATTGAGTAATGCTCATCAACAATTCAGGATGTAAAAGGAAGATTTACCCAGCAATTTCAGTATCATGATACTAGTTTTCTTTGATAAAGCAATGTACAGAGGACAGACTAGACCCTGTATTCAGCTGACAAGCTCGTTTTCCACATAGCTTATTGTCTTACTAAGTAAGGGTATGCAGATGTTCAGAGATTCAGGTTATAGAAAGATAAGCTATTATCTGTGAATGTAGGCAGATTCTGACATGTGAAAGTATTGAATTTTCACATGTATTTCAACACAAAGTGACATACAAACACAAAGTGTCTTACACAAAAAAACGCAATGCTTTTATGTCCATGTATCTTTCTTGTCGTAAAACTAACTTAAAGATATTCGTGCAACTGTTTCACCTGCACAAGTCTGCAGGTCCAGGGCCAGTGTGTACCCACTGATGCAGTCGCACACTTCTGTCACGTTGATGACGGCACAGAGCTGAGTACAGGCGGTGTCGTTACTGCAGGACTGGGCAGCTGGGGAACAGACAAACAAACAGCAAATTAGTAAACAAAAAGACGTGTCTACATCATTTCTGTTATCATCGATAGCCCACTACAAGACATAACACACAATTCAACAACAAAAATAAAAAAATTAGTTTATTAGTAATCGTTCTAAGTATATAAAGCAATTAAAAGAAGAGCCATGTACAAAAGTATGGGAATAAAATGCGAATCACTCACAAGTTACTTCATACAATCACTTCTCAAACCCTGCAGATCTACTTCCAAGTGTCGTCTATTCAAGCTATAGTACTGAATCGTGTGACATATTAAAGGGCAGGGTGTTTGACTGAGAACCCAGGGGTCCCTGGTTCAAATCCTGTCATGTCACCGATCTTCTGCCCTTGGGAAATGCACTTTACATGGCACCCAGGAATGAAAATGGTTGGGGAGGTAAAAGGCGGTAGAAAGAGAGGGATGGGCTCCACCTTCCAGTACCATGCCCTATAGACACAGCGGATAATATCCCACTCACCCAACGGCACAGAAAGGCTACGGGGCTACCTTTATCTTTTTTTTTTACTGAATTAAGTTGCGGGGATATGACTATGGTACATGTAGAGACAGCGGGAAGTTACAGACCTTCGCAGGATTTCCCATCGGAGGCGAGGGCGTAGTAGTCCTTACAGGAGCACTCGAACCCGCCGACAGTGTTGGAGCAGAACTGGGTACAGCCGTGGTTCGGACCGGCACACTCGTCTATGTCTGTGGGGAGGAATTTACAATGTTTATCCTAGATTCTCAGGTTTTGCTCTTTTTAAAAAAAATTTGTATTCACTTTTACCACATTTGTGGAAGGATTGACATAGTAAGTATCCAGTATTTTGATTATACTGCTGCTGGGGTCCCTGACACAGGGGTGGGCAGCAGCCGGCTAGTCGTCACACCGCTCTTCCATGCAGCTCTGTCCACACATAACACGTGACTATCACCTTTTCAAGATGTCAACCCAGACCAGACTGTAAGGTTCTTTGTACATTGTAGTACAAGAATACAGAGTAGAAGTGAATTGTGACAGTCAATATTAGTAATAGCAGTTAAGTTTAAATCCATTTTGTTTATTTTTACTCCTACTTTGATACATGAGCGAGAACAACAGTTTATCGTACATTACGTAAATGCAATGTGTTTCTACATTACTCATTAAATAATGTAAATTCGTTTATTTCTGCGGGACTTAAATCGAAGTATATGAAAGGTCTTTGCAGTGTTCCAAGTTTGCGACGGTTGAAACAATGTTATAGTACAGTTACTGTGGTAATACAAGGGAATTGCATATTTGCGGTGTTGTGGATTCAAGGTAGAGAGGTACCGGCAAAAATAAAACCACCGTGACCATTTTAAGATTTACCTTCACAAGCGTGCATGTCGGCCGCGAGTCTAAACCCAGAGTCGCAGGCACACTGGTAACTCCCCTCCATGTTCAGACAGATCCGGTCGCATCCGCCGTTACTCGTCTGGCACTCGTCTATATCTGAAAAGGAAAGAAGATTGTTCGCTGTGGACTCAGACGGTGCTATATTTTGTGTTCTGCGCTTTTGCTTATAAGCTGTTTTGTTGCATGTATTTTCCTATTAAAACAAACCATGATACCGTATCCCTTGATACTAATAAACTGTAACAGTTGTACTCATAGCTTTCATTTAATACATATTTAATACTAAGTTAAACTTTAGTTAGTTTTTAAGTCAGTTAGATAGTTACGTGACTGAGTATGAACTACATTTTTTTCAGATTTAGGGATGTCCATATCACGAAAAGCCTCCAGATAAAAACAGTTCAGAAGGAATTTTTTTTCCATTGGAGTACAGCTCTCTCCTCTAGCTTGCTACATCTAAGACTAGAATGGTTTTGGATGTTTCTGAATGGAGTATACAATATCTATGGCATTATAGCTACTTGTTCCATCACTTGTGTGTTATGCGTTACTTATACAGGTGAGTTTTTACCTGTGCAGGTGGTCCCATCACCTGTGTACCCATCGTTACAGGTGCAGTTGAAGGAACCCTCGGTGTTGGTACAGGTGGCCTGGGCATCACAGTCATGCGCATCTGTGCTGCACTCATCGATATCTGTAAAAAGATCGAAGAGTTAGAATGTAGCCTATTAATAGATAACCAAAGTGTATAGTTCAGGCATGCAAATAGAAATAAACTTATTGAATATATTGGAATATCCCAGCGGCATCAGATATTCAAAATCATGAGTAGAAAAATTTTTGCTTCATCTCAATACATGACAAACCAGAGGAGGCTGCTAGTGGGCCCAAACCTACATTGCTTTTTTATTACATCACAAGCTAACGGCCACCCAAAAATCAAGACCATAGCACGTCCAGGTCAAAAGATACAAAAACGGAAGTTCTGCTGCAGTACTAAGGTCATATACTAGGGGGCCCAAAATCGACCTTGAACTTTGGCTTGACAACACCAGCCCACATACCAAATATCATTGTAATCCATCAAGCGGTTCTTGAGTTATTCTGACTACAGTAGTGCGGAAACACAAACAGACAGACAGACAGACACACAGACACACCCAAAACTATATCTCCATTTTTCATGGAGATAAAAAACATTGTTATCACAGCAGTGTGCTTGATAATATGACTTCGCGTCCTTGCTAAGTTTGTCCAACAAAGATTGATATGTTGTTATCCTTCTATAGACTTGAAAAAAACCCTACCAATACATGTCGTGTTGTCAGCCAGCATGGTATACCCTGCCAGACACTCGCAGCTGTAGCCAGGAGCCTCGTTGTTGCACGTGGCGTTCCTACACTCGTGCGCATTGGTTTCATCATCATCTATCATTTAGGAACCAGACTTACATAGTAACTAAACCTACCAACACATGTCGTGTTGTCAGCCAGCATGGTATACCCTGCCAGACACTCGCAGCTGTAGCCAGGAGCCTCGTTGTTGCACGTGGCGTTCCTACACTGGTGCGCGTCGGTCTCGTTCGGCAGGAGGAGACACTCGTTCAGATCGGCGCAGGACTGTCCGTCCCCGACCATGCCGGTGGGACAGGCGCCGCACGTGTAGCCGGCCGCGTCCGCGTCGAGAGGGGCCGGGGCGTCCGTGCAGCTCACACCTGGGGGGGGGGATATCAATCAGTCAGTCAGTCAGTCAGTCAATCAATGGATGAATCAGTCAGTCAAGCTATCAAACCATAGCTGTTCACTCATTTTTTCGTTTGTTCGTTCCCGCTCGTTCATTCATTCCTCCACTCCTATGTACCAAAATAACGGAGGCCACTCACACTCACTCACTCACTCACTCACTCACTCACTCACTCACTCTCCCACCCTCTCTCTCACTCACTCACTCACTCACTCACTCACTCACTCACTCACTCACTCACTCACTCACTCTCCCACCCTCTCTCACTCACTCACTCACTCACTCACTCACTCACTCACTCACTCACTCACTCACTCACTCACTCACATATACTTTTACCCACAGTCACCCACCCTCATTCATTCATCCATCCATCCATTCATTCATTCATTCCTTCCCTCACTCCTACTCACCAGGATAGCAGGGTGTGACGGAGCAGCCGTCTGTGTCCGTCTCACACTCGTCCCCGTCGAACCCCAGCAGGCAGTCGCAGGAGGCCAGGGCAAACCCGTTACTCCGCTCGGCCAGGGTCGCTTCCCAGTTACACGAGCCTGGAACACACAAAGAGAAACAGTTTCAAAACTGTAGCATCTTAAGAGTAGAAACTTTGTAGCTAGGACAGTACTTTGTGTGGAGTGCATATCTAGTGGTAGGCAGCAAATGATGATTTCTTAAGTGTTGAACAGGTGAACTCTATTCATTCATTGCTCGTTTCATTTCATTCTAATTAAAACTGAAACATTCCTCTGCAGTTGATTAGTAGAGAACATTTTCTTTTACATGTACATGTGTCGTACTTTCTATTTTGTAAATATCTAATGCTACATGTTGAAGGATTTCATGAAGACTAGCACAAACAGACAAACAAATAAGCAAACAAACAAACGTGCCGTTGTTCTGGCAGGAGCAGACTGTGACGTCAGGAGATGCCAGCGTGGCGGCGCCGGCGTCATCAGTAGCCAGGAACTCGAGGGTGATGTTTGTGGTGTCGGCAGGCGTCCATCTGGTTGTATCAAAACAAAGAGATAAGTCAATGTTTATTTATTTATTTATTCGTTTGGCATACATTGTATTAAGTCAATGTTTAGGACAGAGAAGGGTCCAGTTTGCTGGTCACTGCCTTCGGGCAAGTGAGGAGATAATCTCTTCACTCATTCTGTGGAGGCCCCGGGGAAAAACACACTGCAGGAAGCTGACCTTCCAAAGGGCTCTGTCCAGAGACACCGGAATCCATATGGAGGACCTGAGTGTGGCCATGGCAGACAGGATGGAGTGGTCAGCGGTTGTGCATGGACCTGCCCCGTCCCCCCCGGGGGTCGACCGATGATGATGATGATGAAGTCAATGTTATATGATGCAATTGTTAGATATTGCACTTTGTGTATTTAATTGAGGTATCTTTGGTTTTTTTGGTTAGGATAGAGGTTCTGGGTTAAAAAATGTTCATGGACACGGACTAGATTTGTCTCGGAACTTCAAGATAAATTTTGCTGTTTTGTATCACAGGTTGGTACAGAGAGAGAGATTCCTGGTAAGTCAACTACATCTTTTGCACTTGCATTGTATTGTGGCATCCTTGGCCATGTGGTTTAACTAGAAATCCTGGGTTTCAAACTTTACTTTCTGGACAGTAAACTTACTGTCTCACATACGAACAACAAACTTTAAGGCATTTTGGCAATGAAAAAAAGTTAACGATATATAAGGAATTCATAACACAACATAGGGAAAAATCAACAGGGTGTAGCTAAAAATCCTGGGTTTGAAACTTTACTTCCTGGCTCATGTATGAAGGCATTTTGGCAATGACAAAAAAGCTACCGATACGGCAATACATAGGGTATACATAACACAACATAGGGAAAATCTAACTGAGGCCAACATTTTGGTAACTCTTCAACTGCCTGCCTCCCTTATTAGTGACTCTACTACTCATTGTTGCAGAGTGGTGTTGCCTCAAGAACACAGTCTCAAACCTTGTGTTCGTGACAAACTTAGCCTTTGCCAATGACCTACCAACCTAGTGAAGCTATTAACTGATCTAACAGTTACTCACGTGTAGTAGTTTGTGGCGTTGATTTCCCCAGGTGTCCCGTCCTGTAGTGAGTGTTAGTGTTACAGTAACTATGCAGTACTCACGTGTAGTAGTTTGTGGCGTTGATTTCCCCAGGCGTCCCGTCCTGTAGTGAGATGGTGACGGTCCTGTTCTGTAGTGAGTGTTAGTGTTACAGTAACTATGCAGTACTCACGTGTAGTAGTTCGTGGCGTTGATTCCCCCAGGCGTCCCGTCCTGTAGTGAGATGGTGGCGGTCCTGTCCTGTTGTGAGTGTTAGTGTTACAGTGACTATGCAGTACTCACGTGTAGTAGTTCATGGCGTTGATTTCCCCAGGCGTCCCGTCCTGTAGTGGGATGGTGACGGTCCTGTCCTGTAGTGTTACAGTAACTATGCAGTACTCACGTGTAGTAGTTTGTTGCGTTAATTCCCCCCGGCGTCCCGTCCTGTAGTGAGATGGTG
This sequence comes from Branchiostoma lanceolatum, assembly GCA_035149815.1. Classification (NCBI taxonomy): domain Eukaryota; kingdom Metazoa; phylum Chordata; class Leptocardii; order Amphioxiformes; family Branchiostomatidae; genus Branchiostoma; species Branchiostoma lanceolatum. The sequence goes on from CM068884.1 coordinate 15,184,290, forward strand.
ACGGTCCCGTCATCCGTGGCCTCCAGCTGCAGACCGAACTCCCGCCCGACCGTCGCGCGGACCTCCGACGTCACATTAAACTCGGGCGGCGTGTTATCTGTAAGAGTGGAGAATGGGACTTTAGCAATACTGATCTGGGAACTTACATGTACCACCAGTGGCATGTTACCTACACAAAAAAGAATGGCAATTGATTTCCTCTTGAGAAGGTTCAGAGGATTGATCGAAAGGTTGTTGGTAAGAGCTTTTCTTTGTGAATAGAAAAAGCGAATAAAACATTTAAGAATGAGCATAAAGGATCGGCCAGGGTATTTCAACATTGACAAACTTTAAGTCTGAATTCCCAGGAGCAAGGCCTTTGAGGGGCAATTAAGCACCCAAACTATTTGAACAAACCTTTTAATAGTCAGTGAGCACTGAATGATCTCAAAGGTCAGAATCATTTCCATGGTAGCCTTTTATGCCCATTTTTTTGTCTACTATAATTTTTTGTACTATCTTGCATCCTCAATCCTATATGTGATCGGTGCCCACACTATAGTTCAGACAAGATCCACAATGGATGATCATCCCGTGGCACATGACTTACCCAGAGCAGCGTTGCTACTGGCAACCGCCTCCAGCGCTGCGGCCGCCGCGGCTCCCATCGCCTCGTTCCCCGTCAGCGCGATGTCAAACAGACACTCCTTCGCCGTGGCGCTGCCACAGACCTGTCAATCAATCAATCAATTAACCAGCCGATCATTCAATCAATTAATCAATTAATCAATCAATCAAGCAAGCAAGCAAGCCAGCCAGCCAGCCAGCCAGCCAGCCAGCCAGCAAGCAAGCAGTCAACCTTATTCAGACTGCCTGTATGTCTTTACTTAATACTGCACATTTTGCCAACTTTCTGTTAATGGCATAGAAAATAAAAAAAATACATAAAATAACTGGCATAATCATATATTGTATTTTGTTGTCAGAGTCCAACGTCTTTCAGTGTCTACATTTAGTTTAAGTATAGAAAAAAATCTGCTGATAATACAACTTCATATTTCTTACTGTCAACATATGCTAAAACGATACACTCAACAAGATATTAATAGCAAAAACATACTAGTTGCTGTATAAAATGAGTTTTGTTGTATATCGAAATAAGAACGCACCTCAATAGCTCTCAACTTGTCTGCCTCTGTGGCAAACATGGTGTCAAGGTCGAAGAACAGGGGTTGGAAGGTCAGGTTGCCGTATGTCGCCGCGCTCTGGCCGTTAGGATAAACACTGAAGAGTGAGATCGTGGATGGGTCTGCGCCCATTTCAGCTGCAGCGTAGTTCGGTAACGCCCCTGGTTTGGGTTGAAAACAAAGTTGGTCTCACTTTTTTGTTCAATACCAGAAAAATTTAGACAACAACAGAAGGGGTTTATAAACATGTCTTTATAAACTTAAGGAGTCATTTTTGAAACCTGAATGGTTTGTTCTATGCTTCAACTTGCTCCAACATGTTTAAAACCATTTCAACTCTTTCCTGCAATAGGGAGAAAATAGCAAATGGCTCTGTCCCTGGTGCTGAAAAGGAGGTGGATGCTTTCCAATGGATAGATATGCTACAAATTCACAGCATTTTGTAAGATATGGCTTAGTTTTAGATATAGCTTAAAAATCGAATGAATGAATAGATATTCTGCAATTTTCTGTTTCTGTGCATACCTCTGTGTATGGGAAATAGATCACTTTTACCTAAACAAACAAGAAGTTACTGTTCAATACTAGTGTTGATTCGTTCTGTCAGTTCATTCTAGTGACGCTGAAGAAGAGTGATGGACGTCCGGAAACAAATCTCTGAATTTGTATCTAATATACTACCCAGTCAGTTAATTGTCTTTATATATTGTTTACCTGGAGGCCTAATCTTCATAAATGAAACAACAAACAAACAAAGTTATTTACAGGCCTGTCCCCATGGGAACGTCTCCGCCTCCGCAGGATTAGTCACGTTGCTAATGGCAACCGCAGTTCCGTTCGGCCAATAGAATTCGTCGGTGTTGTTGTCGTTGAAGTTACCCAGCATGCCCTTGATGTGACCCTTCAGGTCAGGGGTCATGGAGACTGCGTAGGTCAGCATGTTCAGGCCCGCGTCAACCTTGGGGGGAGGGAGGGAAGGAGTGAATGAAGGAATGAGTGAACAAGTATCAAATAAATATGAATGAGTGAGGTAATGAATGAGTGAATGACTTAATGAATGAATAAGTGAATAGATGGTTTCTGGTAAAAGCTTATCAATGAAAGCCTCTTGGCAGAATCACAACTTCCACCTATCACAAAATATTAAGTTACCAAGAAAAACAAATTGAAGCTACATGTTGACATACAATTACTAGGAAATTCCATGTTTGACATAAGCAAACCTTCAAAATAATGACATGAAACTCTTAAGTATGGCTTTGTTATAAGCCTTGAATATTCAGTTTTGTAAACTGTGAGCCTATCTAAAGTACAGACCTGCACGGAGATCCCAGATGTAAAGATGACCTTCACCCCAGTCACATCGCCGCTTGAGGAATCTGTGGGCAACAAAAGTAGTCAGAACAACTGTTTTGGAACCTTTCTAAGAGGATGGAGTGGCAAGTGACATAAGGATCAAAATGAAGGTATCCTGTACAGGCTTTGACTTGACTTGACTTGTGTAAAGGTACAGGTAATATGATGAAGGGATTTTACTCAGGACCTACCGTGTGCAAGGTGAACACTTTACCAACTACAGCATTGCACCGAGTATATCATATGTCATATTCCAGTGATCAGTTGGAATTCTCAAGGCAAACACTGTACAAATTATCAACCTGCAGTTCAGTAAGGGAAGTACAGGGGGCGTAAGTGCACCTGTGATGAGCTGGAACTCCCCGTCGCTGAACTGGCTGCTGCTGCCGCTGGCGATGTCGGACAGCGCGACCTGTGCGCTGTCCACGTACACATCTAAACTGGAGCCTGTGCTGTCCAGGTACAGCTGCACACTCGCGCTGCCCTGCTGGACAGCAATGCCACTGAAACAAACAGAATAACATGTATGAAAATCACAGACAGCGCGACCTGTGTGCTGTCCACGTACACGTCTAAACTGGAGCCTGTGCTGTCCAGGTACAGCTGCACACTCGCGCTGCCCTGCTGGACAGCAATGCCACTGAAACGAACAGAATAACATGCATCAAAATTACAGCCAGTGCGACCTCTGTGCTGTCTACATACACGTCCAGACTGGAGCCCGTGATGTCCAGGTACAGCTGCACACTCGCGCTGCCCTGCTGGACAGCAATGCCACTGAAACAAGCAGAATAACATGCATCAAAATCACAGCCAGCGCGACCTGTGTGCTGTCCACGTACACGTCCAGACTGGAGCCGGTGCTGTCCAGGTACAGCTGCACACTCGCGCTGCCCTGCTGGACAGCAATGCCACTGAAACGAACAGAATAACATGCATCAAAATCACAGCCAGCACAACCTGTGTGCTGTCCACGTAAATGTCCAGACTGGAGCCTGTGCTGTCCAGGTAGAGCTGCATACTCGCGCTGCCCTGCTCGACAGCAATGCCACTGAAACGAACAGAATAAGATGTATCAAAATCACAGCCAGCGCGACCTTTGTGCTGTCCATGTACACGTCTAGACTGGAGCCTGTGCTGTCCAAGTACAGCTGCACACTTGAGCTGCCCTGCTGGACAGCAATGCCACTAAAACAAGCAGAAATACATAATTAAAAGCATAGTCAACATATCTGAATACAACAGGTTGGGTTTGATGCCCCCCAAATGCCAGGAGAGATTTTCAAACTTAAAGGGCATCATTTTAGCTCTAAGCTTCAAATCCCTCGGATAGGACGTTAAATGGAGGTTCCGTGTTTGAGGAGAGCCACACCTTGAGCATGTTAAAGAACCCACCGCACTTATCGAAAAGAGTAGGGGTCCTTCCCGGCGTCAGTGGTTCAAAACCTACAGTCCTATGGCCGCACATGGGTTTGCCCTTAGTATAATAGCCTCCGGCTAGCTGGGCAACCCTGGCATGTACATGCTGAACCAATGAATAAAAAAAATAAGCTTCAACTTGTTCCTAGATGTTCAAAACCATTCCAAGTTTTTCCTACAGAAGGGCAGGGATAGGAAACGGGCTCTGTCCCTGGTGCTGAAAAAGAAGGTTTTGAACACTTTCGGATGGAAATATCAATATTGAATGTCACAAATAAGGCAGTGCTAGTCAGGTACTGCTGTAAATTTGGCTGCACACCAGTGTCACTGGAGAAAAATATAGTTTCAATTACTCAAAAGCAAGCTCTAGTCCTTTAAAGATGTTCTGAGACAGTATATTTTAAATTACTGTTGATCAAGGAGAAAACGAAAATCAAATTAGTCAAAGGTACAGACAACCTTGTGTACAACAGACATTCAAGAGACTTCACAAAAGTAAAGATAAAGCTAGCTATGCCACATTCAATCTAAAGGATCACCAGGGGCCAAAATGGCCAGGTGGTCCTTATGTAAAGATTGATTTAAGTTTAAGCATTTGATTTCCTGTACACTGAAAACCTGCAAACAGACAGGTTTCCCCCCTCTTTGTCAAATTCTTTTTCTTTTTCGTTACTGCTTATCTGAAGACTGAGGTGTTCCCCTAAGATAAATGTGTTACACTGCTACAAACCAACATACAAACAAAAAGTTAAAGTCCTTCCCGCACCGAAAGGTGCATAAGGCAGCGCCCATCTCCGGTTCCAAAGCCCTTGGGCCACACAACTTTGTGCAAGTCACTACAGCAGGGGGCTAGTCCGCTGGTAGTGGTGTGTGTTTAACTTCCATACTCTTTCCCAAATGCTGAGTGCTAACCAGAGAAAGCAGTATGTACCATTTTTAGAGTCTTTGGTATGACCCGGCCGGGGATCAAACTCACGACCTACCGTATGCAAGGCGAACACTCTACCCACTGGGCCATTGCACATACAAACAAACAAACAAACAAACAAACCAACAAACAAACAAACAAACAACCCTTACCTGAAGACGGTAGCCTGTGGAGTTTTCCCCTCCTCTACCTCGGCCAGTGCTGTCCTGCCCTGCATGAGGAACTCGCTAGGGGCGCTGTCCGTCGTGTTGGCCATCAGGTACTCCCCGTGCCCGTTGAAGGAGTAGGACAGGCCGTCCAAGGTCGTCAGGTGAGGGTCACCTGCACCGGCGCCTGAAGGAACGCAGAAGAAAAAAATTAAGTGTTTTTTTTTTTAATTTTTAAAATATTTGTAAAAAATGTGTTTCTTTAATCAATAATCGCGATTATCGCCTGTACCACATGAAGGAACGCAGAAGAAATGTGCTTCTTTAAGAATTGTGGATGAGAAAGAGGACGCTTTTCTACCGTTGTGTCGTTATGGGCCTTCATACTTCAGCGCTTTGGGGCTGATACGGAAAGTGTTGGTGCCACTCTCTCTGTGTCACTCTGGGCTTTCGTATAAAGGCAGAAGAAATGACTGACTTTTTTCAAACTCTATATGCTACAAACAAACACACCAAGGATTACTTACTGATCTTTGGTGGCTCGTACCCAGCGTTGTGCTGCATGGGCCGCTTGCTGAGGTACATCCTGCAGTAGGAGCTGCCCGTATCCTGGCAACAGTGTTGCCGTGGCAACAGGTCCGAGTCCTGGTACTCCTGGGTGCCCTGTAGTCGCCAGGGACCAAAAACAAATCATATTCTTTAACAAAAAGAGATAGCAAAAACACCATAGCATCAAATTTTAGGGTGATCCTAGAGAAGGAAAAAAGGCTGATACATGTAGTAACCAAGAGTAAACATTTGTACCTGCATGTAATTGATGACAAGCACTTACACTTTACAGACTGTTGTTAAACGAGAGAAAAATTCTTTAAAACATCAGAACTGGTTGATTATACTGAAACTTGTAGCTGTTTTCTAGTCTTTTCTATTAATGCTAAGTCTGGTCCAGTATTACAACCTGTAAGTTTGAATCAGAAAGGTTGTAACACTGACCATAGCATTAGCAGTGCAGAGTTAGGGTTATGGTTTGTAATCTATTAAGTCTGAAAGAGAAATGTTGTTTCTTTGTTTATTTTGTTGTAAGACTGACCGCAGCGTATCGGTGCAGGTTTCCTGCCCAGACTGAGTTGAAGATGAAGGCTCCGTTGCGACGATAGCAGCAGACGTTGTTTCCTCCTGTAAACAAAAACAAATGAATAAACAAACAAGCTACTTCAGTCTGTTCCTACACAGCTTGTACTTACAAAAAAAAATGTCTAAAGCGGTTTACTGGCTTTGCAGAACAAACAAAACCAAATCTATGACTACAGATACAAAAACCGTTCTGCTTCAGTACCAAGGTTAGACACCAGGGAGCCCAAACTTTACCCTGACCCTTGTCTTCCCAACACCTACTCACATGTATATACAATCCATCTAGAGGTTAAGTTATGCTGACCACAAATATCTGGAAACACACACAGACATGCAAACCCAGAGACAGACAGGCCAAAAACAATACCTCCATTTTTTATGGAGGTAACAAACCAACTTTTTTTCATGATATTCTATTCAAGAAAATGTACAGATAAACACAAATACACACATAAAAAACAAGAAACTAGACAAAAACAAACTTTAGTGACAAGTCGAGAACTTTTCTCACCCTCGGTGAATCCTGGCGCTCAACCACACAGACGGACACACCAAAAACAATACCTCCATTTTTCGTGGAGGTAACAAACGTTAGTAACAGATGAAAGAGTATAAAGTTTTCTCACCATCAGTAAATCCCGAGTTGTCTCTCTGCTCATAGCAGAACCGCCGACCGTCCTCGGTGTTTGCGAGCTGGCGGAACCGCAGGTCCAGGTCCGCGTGGGTTCGGGTCAGAGGGCACGATATCACGCTGGAGTACATGAAAGGGTCCGGCTCTCTCTGTGGGGGTGGTATGGGTGAGGGGGCAGTAAAGCATACATCAGTGGGAGTTTATCAATGTAAGGTCTTCTTATCTACGTCGCTCTAGGCACAGCCGTCATCAGTCCCCAGAGATCACAGTACTGCAGAAGGCATCAACTTCACATCACGAATACTGGACACTGAGCAGGACTACTTTATGAGAGGTATAAAGGAGGCCATATACATCAGGGCACTCCAGCCGTCACTCAACAGAGACAGTGGGCGTTACAAACTTCCTGGCACGTTTGACCAACTGCTGACGTCACGTATCCGCAATGACACGTGTCAATAAAGTCACGTGTCCGTAACTCTCGCGAGTTTACGTTCGGCAGTGATTGGTCATTATTGATCCTGAAGAAGGCGACAGTGGTCGTCGAAAATTCGATCCGTGAATACCTTAGTGTTGGAAAAAAGTTTAGCATTGTATTATGATTACTACCAACACAGATGAGCTTTCATTATAACTTCACATCTAGATTCTCTGATTGTAAAAGACATATAAAGCTGTCTGTTCAGCACTTTTACAGTAAAACTGTAGGTTTAAAACGGTAGGAATGATTTTATACATTTGATACAATAGTACAATATAGGACAATTGAAGAACAATTAGTATCATGCATATTGTTCTTTACTTACAAGAGCATCTAACTAGTACTTATCACTCTCTTGGTTCCTTTGCAAGAGACTCATCAAATAAAACAATGATTTATTTAACAGAAGAGAACTGGTTGATCAAAAATTGCTTTTTCTTCTGCCAGTTATGCTCTAAAACAAAACAAGTCCTGTCCCGACACTAACCTTGTACCAGTCGGCGCACCAGAGCCTCGGGTTGACGTAGTTGGCCGGGTTGTCGTCGACCTTCACGACCCTGATGCCTGTCCGGTTGGTGGTGGGGGAGACTTTCACATCCATGCAGTACACGTTAGGTCCCGAGCAGTCTTTGGTGCCGTTTGGAAACACTGTCTTAGCCCTGCAATGATTAACAAACATTGTCTTAGTCCTGCAATGGTTAACAAACATGGTCTTAGTCCTGCAATGGTTAATAAAGACAGTCTCAGCAATGGAATGGTTAAGAAACACTGTCTTAGCCCTGCAATGGTTAATGGACATAGTCTCAACAATGGAATGGTTATAAACCCTTAATTAACAGAAGGCAAAATTGCAATATTCATGTCCATACAGAACACATTTAGGCCCTGGGCAGTTTTAGTCCTGCAATGGTTAACAAGAATAATCTCAGCCATACAATGGTTAAACCAGTTTTAACAGGAAATTAGATCTCTTTATTCTCCTCCATACAATACATGTTAGGCCCAGATCAGTCTTTGGCGCCGTTTGAAACTCAAGTCTTTGCCCTGAAATGGTTTAAAGAATAACTGTCCTTGGTGCTGAACACAACTGGAAGTCAACATTTTTAGCCATGCTTTCAAGTGATGCAAGGAATTCAATCACACTTAGGAAGGAAAATGGGTGTCTTCTGAAAGTTCTGCAATGTAACCTTTCGTTTGCAGTAAACAATTGTCCATGAGAACCCCCCATCATCGGCAAGCAATAAACAAACAAACAAACAAACCTGGAGCCTTCCGCCTCGTCCACAAGAATCCCTCCGTCCGGACCCTTGGTGACCATCCCCACGAAGGCGGGCCATTTCCCGCCCACCAGGTTGCCGGGGGTGATCTGCGGGTCCCACCTCATCCCGCCGTCCGCGTAGTACGTGCCCAGGTACGTGTGGACGTTGTCGGTCACCAGCGCCGCTTGGAACGTGTTCGTCTGTTTGAGATGTTTGAGTTAGCATAGAACATATTAATCGTTTAGGTAGTTTAAACTTTCCTCACAGATATCTGACTTCAACAGTGACAGGTCAAAAGTATTCAGGTACGTGTGGACGTTGTTGGTCACAAGGGTGGCTTGGAACGTGTTGGTCTGCAAAAGGTATTTCAATTAGCTAATGGAATACAATTTGTCTGGTACTTTTCTAACGGACGTGTTAGTACTGGAGCAATGGGCTAGAGGAACGTAGCTACACGTATGTGATGATGTTGCTGGCCGCCAGCGCAGCTCGGAAGGGGGTCGTCTGTGAGAGATATCTAAAGTAGCTTGGAATACAATCCGTCTGGTAGTTCTAATTTTTCTTAGGGGCATGTAAGTTCTGCAGTAGTGTGAAGACATTGTCGGTCACCTGGGCAGCTTGGAACTTGTTGGCCTGTGAATACTGTAATTCACTTCATCTTCACGGTAGTAAAATTTCACGGTGTGAGAATAATGGACATTTTCACTGAACTTAAACTTCACGGTGGCGCCAAGTGATTTACAGAACTGATGTGTGAAGGAATCATATATAGTAATAATAACGGTTTTTTTCATGGTGATGATACGTTCACGGTACAGAGGTGACCGTGCAAACAGTGAACATGAAGTTACAGTGAAAGAAACAAGAATTACAGCAGGTATGCGTAAGAGATCTAGTTCTGATTTGTCTCTCTTCTAAACAGTCTTAAAACTTTGGGGTACATTCGACCATTCTCGTAAATCCTTGAAGGTAGTATACTAAGTGTAGTGCAGTCCTGGTATACTGTGACAGGAGTGCAATTGATCACATGGCACAAATAAGTGACTTGCACGGCACTGAGTGTATTATTTCTTAGTCTGAAGGAATCAGCAGACTCGTGGAGATAGATATGAAAAAAGGAAGAGCAACTCTTGGCATGACATTACCTTTAAGTTACTGTTATGTGAGACATGCGTTCCGTTTGATGCCTTCAGGAAAGCAGAAAAATCCAATCCAGGGAGAAACAGAGACAGGAAGTTGGAAAGATTTGAACATTGACGAGGGCAAAGTTCGCAAGCACATTCATCAAGGTGTATGTACATAGTGAGAGCATGCAATAGTGTCATGAAAGAAAAAGGCCACACTTTTATATATCCTTGGTTCTCAGTGATTTCAAAAGAAGTCAGCAAGAGGATGCAATTAGGACAGTAGGATGGAAGGAACGTTTGAATACAAGTATCAGAATATTCACTCCCTTAAAACTGTGTTTACCAACTTGAAGGCAAAGACTCCACCCTGAGACTCTTTTTTTCATGTTTCGACACAAAAATCTCAGGTTAAGAATTATGTTTTTAAATCTGAGAACCGAGGAATTTCATTTGTATGGCCTTATGACATTGATAAGCACAAAAGCTCCCAAAGCGCATTCATTAAGTATTACGAGGTGAGATCATGCAGTTAAGTGTTGTTGGCAGAAAGAAGACCAGGAAAACTGAGTCATTCAAAAGTGATTACAACAAATTAGTTTGTTAAGTTTCAAACCTGTACATCTTCCAGAGTTTCTCCGTTTGCCGGCTTTGTTAGAAGAGAAGAAACAGATTGAAATGTTAGATGTTAGTTTTACCCTTAAATGTTAGGATAAAGGAACCATGAAGGCAGCGGGGTGATAAATTTTACATCTGTGTCTAGAGCATTGCAGGATGGAAAAGCAGAATCCATCCCTCGGTGAATAGTTTCGTAAAGTTGGTACTACTAAGTCACTGAATGAAATAACTCTTTGTACACATGCAAGACTTAGTGCTTTATTCAACCAACATTTCGGTAGGTGACTGTCACCTTCCTCGTGGCAATTCTGACTGGTTCACTTTGCACTTCATCACATTGCACTGCAGCCATAGATGTCGCTGCTTATAGATGCTTAACTTTCTCTGTATCTATGTAAATACTGTACTTTAAGGACCGCATCTGTAAGCAGCAACACCTATAGTTGCAGTGCAAAGTGAACCAGAATTGCCCTGAGGAAGGTGAAAGTGTATTACGCAGTACCACAGATTCTGCATTTTTTGAACCATAAACTTGAAATACTGAAAAAATATCATTTCCGTGAAATTATTGACATAATAGATAAATTTTCATTGTAATCCTCAAAACTGACAAATGTAAACTTTCAAAACAAATTTTCTAATGCATTTCTTAAAAATTTGACACATATATTTACATGTTAGACATCAATGCGTCATACAGGTATCGTTTACTCTTATGTTGGTTGGTTTGGATCTAGGTTAATGACCTGCCTATCCCTCGGTGTATATGGTGTAATCTTTCCCCTTCTACCATGTAATTATTAAGTACATATTAACTGAATTGACATTACCTTGAGGTTGATGTTGTTTCTGGCGACCTCCCCTGCCATGGCCATGTTCTCCCAGGTCACGATGAGGACAAACGTGGGGTCAAAGGTCTCCACTCCAAAGTGATTCCGGATGTTTTCTGACGCCACGCTGAACACCTCGTCATAGTTAGGGGTGCCGGGGGTGTAGGGGTAGTACCACACCTGGAGACAATGAAAAAACACTCATCAGCGCACGGTGACTGTGTATAATAATCAGACGACAATTAAAAAAAAACTTCCACAGACGGAAGGCTGTTGAGCAACCAAAAATTAGATGGACTGTTCTGCAGTCACATATGGGGAGCATTCAATTGTCAGAAAACTCGCTGCAGGACGTCGCCAACGATTACGAACAGTGTAGAGACTCAGGGTCGGGTGGAGCCTCTCGCTTAGAACTGCGAATCCAGGTGGGCAACGTTACTGGGAGCCCATGCACACTGCTGTACTTGCACACCGCGGCCCTGCTGTCTGAGTCCGCGTCGGGCCCAACGGGGACGGCAACCCACAAGTTTCTTGGCAGATTCGTGTGCCTCGGTGGTTGGGGGACACCGCACGGTAGGTTGAAATGCTTCGTGCAAGCTCGAGAGGGGAAAAGTTTCCGACGGAACGTTGAGCGGGAGGCGAGCCCAGCCGTTCAGAACGGCGGATGCCGCAGTATGAAGACGGCACGAGCGGAGGTCGAAGGTTGCTTCCACAGCATAATTCCCTACGATCTACTCTTTTTTCCTTCCATCAAACTCAAAGTATAAAGTTTGAGACGAAGTGTAATGCTTTCTCTGCAGCACAATATGGCTTTACTACAGCTAGCTTTTATAGCCAGGCACATAGGGTCATCCCTACTCTTCTCTTCTTGATATTCGCTATGTATGGTCAAATTTTCAACTGGTTTGAAACAGATCTGTTTCCACAGAGGCAACTGTTTTGGTAGGTTTGTCATGACCGACGTGTGATTTGGCAATTTTTCAGTGGCTCAATGGTCAAGGTCCTGTTGAAAAGGACAGTGTTTCAGTATGCTAATCATACTTTATATGTACATGTACATGTACATGACATAGCTAGCCATCTAATACTATGTAATGTAACCATGGCAAACGTACCTTTGACGGGTACCCCCACCCCATGACACTGTCTGCCCAGAACGGAGCGAACACGGCCAGCAGGGGTCCGTCGAACGCCGCCCGGGACACGGTCGGGTGCCGGTAAATCTTCTTCGCTGCTCCGTCGCGACGAGACGTCAGGCTGGTGGCCACGATCACACCGTCTTCTAAAACCTGCCACAGTGTTCATAAAAAAGTGTTAGAGTCTAACTTTCATACAAATGATTAGATTATATAAGGAGCATGTCACATAAGGTCCATTTCACATGTTTAGCTTGCACCAATTCAGGCTGGTCGCAACGATCGCGCCGTCTTCCAAAACCTGCTCAACAAGTTTAGCAGCAAATGTTAGAGTCTATAAGGGTGGTTTACACTAGTTTGTATTATGATTCAAGTCTGTATGAGTTTCATATTCATTTTTTTGGGACGTTTTTTGGCTTACTGGTAAAGTTTGTTGGAAAGAAGCTGTTTTTAACTTGGACCCACCGTTTTGTAGCCTGGTTATTGAACCAGAAAAAAAAATGCACGCAAACTTAACCTAAGATAAAAATATAAATATGCAACTCATACAGACTTTGATACATATTAGGAGCATATCACACGTTGAACTTGCACCAATTCAGGCTGGTGGCTACAATAACGCCGTCTTCTAAAACCAGCCGCACAAGTTCAGCAAATGTTAGAGACTTTTTGATACATATTAAGGAGCATGCCACATGTCTTGCTACAAATGCAAAGGAGGAAAAAAAGAGTAACGCACGTAGAGCGAGTTGGCCGCCGCGGATAGGAAGTCTTTACCCGGTACCCAGGGTAGCCCAACTCATGATCAGTGTTAATGCAACTCAGTATTAACCTGGTTAGGCAACAACCTAGCAAAGGCAACCACCTCCAGTCACAAGCCACAATAAAACAATCCAGTCTATTTTTACATATTAGTTAACCCCACCTTGTCCTCAGCAACTAGTTTTCTCAGGGCCATGATGAGAGGTTGTTGAATTTGCCTGGACACATGTGTGAGTAGATATGTGCAAGTGGAGGAATCCCTACGCCACATAATCGAGGGCCTTCATGCCCCTTTTACGTAGAGCGTAATCGGACGTTTTAATTTTACGTCGAGCGTTGCCGACCACTCCATGATTTAGCATAGAGCGTAGGGCGGGCTTTCTGAATTTAGCATAGAGCCTAGGGCGGGCTTTCTGAATTTAGCGTAGAGCGTAGGGAGGCTTTCTGAATTAAACATATTGTGTAGCCGGCCCTCCGAATTTACCGTAGAGCGTTGTCGGGACCCCCCCATGCAGGCCCTCATAATCATGTGTTTTAGTTAGTTTGGCCCAATCACTACATCACGGCTCCACGGGGGTTGGATGTTCTATAATAAACGACCAGCACTGGTTGTGCACCATACTGCCTGTCGTTCTATATTGGCGCTAGCTTTCTGAGTAATGCACAAGTTTTTTTCTATGCATTGATACCATCCCTTAGCTTAGCAGCAGTCTCTATATGGAGGGCGCTGGCTTTTTAGGCACTAAGGTGGCGGTTGATACAAGTCTTGAATTTGCTTTTGTCATTGAGAGTCACAATGTCCTGTGGCAGAGAGTTCCAGAGTTTGACGGTGGCTGGGAGGAAGCTTCTAATCTTTTGTAATACTATATGACTATGGCTGCCATGGCGAGATGTCAGAACTTTAGATTCAACAGTGCAATGGTCTTACAAAGGAGGAAAAAAATGAGTAACGTACGTAGAGCGAGTTGGCGAGCTGGCCGCCGCGGATCGGAAGTCCGTTCGGCACGGGGATGAGCGGGGAGACGGCGTCTTTGCGAGCTCGGGGCAGGAGGGGGTAGTGCCCCGATCCGGCGCCGTACGGGAACAATCGCTGCTCTGTGGAACACACACAAAACAAACAAACAAACAATCAGTTTACATGTATACAGAATCGCGTCGAGCGCGGGGCAGGAGCGGGTAGTGCCCCGAACCGGCGCCGTACGGGAACAATCGCTGCTCTGTGGGACACACATAAACATTCGGAACTGTTATGTACACTGAGTCAATGAGACACTCTTTAGAAACTAAGTGCACTGAATAGGAACATTTTGTAATATGCATCTGAAAACCGACCACAAAGACAGAACACCTGTTAACATTCTTAGAGGAAACTGTATAGGATATTTGGAGTTTCTTTTTACACAACCAGGAATCTCACCTGCTGACGTTTCGGTGTCTGTCAGACACCTTCTTCAGAGCTTCTGACTGGAGTACTGCTTCTCGCGCTATAAGTAGCCGATGTAGGTGGCGCTTTTGCGGCGAGAACGCAATCCCAAGCTCAGCCACATTTGGGATTGCGTTCGGCTACTTATAGCGGCGAGAAGCAGTACTCCAGTCAGAAGCTCTGGAGAAGGAGTCTGACAGACACCGAAACATCAGCAGGTGAGATTCCTGGTTGTGTAAAAAGAAACTCCAAATATCCTATGTTCTGCCAACCTGATGAAATCATTTTCGGAAGGAAACTATATTTCTAAGACGTAGCATACATTTGATGGCACTGACAGATAATAGGTCAGTAGCTGACAGAGGAAAGATTCACAATCCTGGGCAATATGACCAACCGCACCACAGATAGTACAGTCGACAGACCTTAATACAAAGTACAATATTGTACAAGCTCCATGTCCATTCTACTTTTAGTGCAACAAACAAAAAACAAACAAACAAACACAAACAAAGGAGGTAGATCTTACCACAAGATTGCATTCCCAGGAAAGCCTTGATACATTGTACAAACTCTATGTCTTGTCCCCTTTTAGTGCAAAAATAAACAAGCAAACAAACAAACAATTTCTTACCTTTGCATTCCCCAGGGAAGCCGGTTCCCCTACGTGAGACGCTCATGTACCCAGTACGACACTGGCAGGTGTAACGGCCGACCTCGTTCATACAGTCGGCGTTGTCGTCACACATGTACTCTCCAGTGGTGCATTCGTCAATGTCTGGGGAAGAAGGGTATAAAATATAAGGTTGATTTAATAGTAAGAGGAGAAGGCATATCTTACTTAGCGCTTGAATCAATCACATGCAACCGGTAGTTTGCAGATAGCATTCTGAGATTTCAGAAGAAATATTATTAAAGAACAAGGTAGAAGATTAACCTTTGCTATTAATCTTGAATAAAATGTTTCACAAATGGCAAAAAAAATTCTGAAAATTGTTAAGACTTGCAACTCCAAGTTTTGTTTGAAGCTGTCTTGTGAGCATGTTTCTACTGTACTTGAAGATCAGTTCCACTCTACGATTGTTGTAGAAAAAGAAAAAAATAACCTCCATTAACATTTCATTTAATCCGCCAGGTTACATAAATCTGCCACTTTGAAGCACAGTGGGTATGAGAGATCTCTAGTGCAGCACCCCCCAGGTATGCACAGTTTAGATATACAGGAGTGCATCATATATACTGGGGGACGTTGGGTTGGAGATCTGTTTGGACGTATCTTTTCAGGGTGGCGGAATTATGTACCCTGGTGGAATTATGGTAGTAACGATACTGATGTTAAACTCTGTAACAGTAAAAAGCCCCACCTTCGCACTCCCCGACCGTCCCGGTACCGGTGTAGCCCGGTTTACAGGAACAGGTGAAACTGCCTCGCGTGTCGGTACAGACGGCCAGCTGCCGGTCACAGTTGTTGGTGCCCGTCCAGCACTCATTGATGTCTGTAACAGGAAGGAAAAATTAGCTTGTTTATCATCATTATCATAAACCTCAATGATACAAACCTCAATGATACATTTCCTTGTACTGTGAGATTAAAAGTTTAGAGGGAAATTAACAGGAAGGAAAATTAGGTTGTTTATTATCATTATCATAAACCTCAAGGATACATTTCCTTGTACTGTGAGATTAAAAGTTTAGAGGGAAATTAACAGGAAGGAAAAATTAGGTTGTTTATTATCATGATCATGGTCCTCAATGATACAAACCTCAATGATACATTTCCTTGTACTGTGAGATTAAAAGTTTAGAGGGAAGACAAGATGAAAACAGAGGGCTGGGAGCAAAACTTGCAAATGTTGTATAAGATTTTGACTACATTTACTTAATAAAACCAAGGACATTATATATACATAATGTCCTTGATAAAACCCATCAGTGTGTTTCAAGGAACATTTGAACATATATATATAAGGGTCTCCTCTCTTTTTTTGTTGATAATTCATCATAGTTGTTATGAGCAATATATCTGTACCTTTATCTGTATCTATTATAGTATACATAGCCGGTAAAACCACCCTTCGGCGTAGCACACCAGCTTTGCAGGCACGCAACTCGACAACAGCTGGTTATATTATATACACTGAACGACCTGTCACACATAGCCTTTGCACATCCAACTGTAAGTTGTTGTTTAAATCTACCTAGTGAGGAATACCCTATTATACTTGGTGGCGACGAATTCCACTCTACGATTAGACTTCTTTGGAAAAACAAAAATATTTTGAATATCTCCATTCTGGTTTGATAAGTCTGGTACTGTAATTCTTGATTTGTTAACTGTTAATTTTAGCTGATCTAACGGTCACTAGTCAACAGCTAAAATTTCATCATTGCTGATATTTGAGCTCTAATATTTGAGACAGTAATGTTTGTTCCCTATGTCAAAATTAAGTGCCGTGACCTACTCCATTTTCCCCCAACTGCTATATTTTCCTGCCTCTATATTAAAGTGATTTACAGGCATGTAATGTTACTCACTTGAATATAGCGGCAGGGTGGTTTTACCGGCTTTGTATATAGTTACAGATAAAGGTACAGATACATCAATTTGTTACTCACTGATGCAGAGTCTCTTTCTGGTTGGTTCCAGATGGTATTAAATACTCAGTATTAGGTACACCCACCAGTTTATTAGTCATTTTGTACATCATGTATAGTTAGCAGTTCTAGTAGTCTTGGATATCTTTTTTCTAAATAACTTAAGGCATGTACTCACTGATGCAGAGTCTCTTTCTGGTCGGTTCCAGCCAGTACCCGGCCTGGCAGCCACACAGGAAGCCGTCGTCCGCCACGGCGCAGGTCGAGACGTCCGCAGGCGAGCACGGGTTGGACGAGGAGCACGACAGGGCCGCTGTGGGGGTGGGGGGATCATCACCAATGTCAAGACTACATCAAACAAGCTTGAGACTGTTTCAAGTAATCTTCAGATTGTTTGAAGCAATCTCCAGATTTTGAGGAAAATCACCAGATTTTGAGGAAAATCTCAAGATTTTGAGGAAAATCTCAAGATTTTGAGGAAAATCTCAAGATTTCGAGGAACATCTCCAGATTTCGAGGAAAATCTGCAGATTTCGTGGAAAATCTCAAGATTTCAAGGAAAATCTCAAGATTTCAAGGAAAATCTCAAGATTTCAAGGAAAATCTCAAGATTTCGAGGATAATCTCAAGATTTTTAATTTTGAATGATTCCCACTGGGGTCATTGTGATCCGTAAAGTGACCGAGGGAAGCTTTTAACAAAATATCAACTTTGTAAGTATTAGCTGTAAGAGGTTTGAAGCATTTGTCAAGTCACGTCATGTCACGCCAAGTCAAAGCCTTTCTTTATTCTTCATGGCTTAAGACATGGCTTTATATGGCCTAAAAGATGAGACTGTCCCTCACGTTTGCATGTCCTGTTGTTCTGCGGGTCCAGTTCGAAGAAGCTCGGGCAGTGGCAGATGTAAGACCCTACGGTGTTGTTACACAGGTTGGAACACCCGCTCAGACCACGCCTGCACTCGTCCGTATCTGTAAGAGAAAACAAGCAAATTAGTTTGAAAATTTCAAGTTAATTTTACCCATACAATGGCGAATTGAAAGAAATAGACAGAAGGTATCGTCTTAATGACTGTATTACGGTAACCAATTTTGTTGTTGTAATGGTCCAATTGAGTATGACATTCATGTACATGTGTCTACATGACACACTTTGGAGTTGGGCAGTCAAAAATTCGGGTAAGTCCAATTCTTGTGTTAAAAGTTACAATTAAGATTTGCTTCAGAACAAATTTTATCAACAGATGTGCTTTGAAGCTAAGATAGCATCCAATATGTACAATCATGTAGCTGTGTCATTAACAGTTACAGAAATCTCAGGTATAGATAGTTTTACCCAGTAGAGTCTCCTTCCCTTTTCAACAGTCACGCCTGTCTGACAGTTGGACTTACCTGTGCAGTGTGTGGCGTTGATTTTCTCGTACCCGCGGGCACACCTGCACTTGAAGCCGCCTGGGAAGTTATGGCACTCCGCGTGCGGTCCACAGGCAGGCTTAGTAGCGTTACACTCGTTTATGTCTGCACATTCAACAGGTGAGAAATACAGGTGTAGGTAATGTTATCGTTGCCATGATATCAATGTTCTTCGAGCTTGTAGACCAGTACATGTTAGAAAGAAAAATGTCCAACAAATTGTTTTATCGTTGTCTTTTTGTACCAAAAAGTTCCTTCGATATGAAATCATGTAATCTTACAATAAAGATAGAATACAAACCTTAGAAATTATACAATTATACAATGTCATGTACCTAGTCAAGTATGTAAGTAAAGTAAGTCAAGTAAGTCAACCTAGTCAAGTATGTAGATCCATGTCAAACTCCAAACCGTAAATTTACAGAAATAACAATCATTGAAAATCCCTTGCTGTTGTCCTCACCACAAAGTCTTCACACAATATCATTGGAAGGATTATGTTCAAGATACTAAAAGAAAAAATAGTCCCCTGCAGTTCCAAAAGGGCTGCTAGAGGGCCTAAACCTTTCTCTATGCCCCAAGAGCTTATATACCACTGAAAAATCAAAGCTTCTCGAGTTATGGTGTTCACAGATATATGGAGTTCGCAGACAGAAATACCTGATGAATTGCTAGAATTCTTTCCAACAGACATATACTATTAGCCTAGCCCCTGAGGTGTTGCCAAAATCCTTGCATTTTTTGTGCCTACCTCTACACTCTCCAGGAAAACCAGTCCCGTTGACTGCGATGCTCTCGTACCCAGGCTTGCAGTCACAGGTGTAGGAGCCGAACAGGTTTCTGCAGTGGGCGTTACGGTCGCACCGGGACTGCCCTGTCGCGCACTCATCAACATCTGTAAACACAAACAAACAAAAAATTTAAAAAATTGATCACATCTACATGTATTGTCCTGTGGTGTACTTTCCATTCATCAACACTGCACTAATAAGAAAACTACCCCAAACTAGAAAGGCCGTCATTTGCCCCTGAGCAAATACAGCATGTTTAGCCATACTCCTCCCCATGCAAGAAGTGGGATGTCCCAAAATAACACCTGGGCAAATCGAAATATTAACTGCATGTAGAAAGGCAACATTTGCGAGAGCATTATACTTCGACAATCTCCCTCCTGATGCATAAATGGACTGTTCCAAAATCACCCGTACAAAAACTCTCTCTACAAGTTCTGCGAGACCCCAAGAGCTTCTTACTGCAAAGGCTTGCGTGTGTTCCTGCAATATGACCTCAGTTAACCTAAATAGAACAGTGTTCTTTGGCCAGTAGCAAATGGAACGTGGGGATCCTTAGATAGAACATGGATTCCTTGGCCAGCAGCAAATAGAACATGGAACGTGGATACCACTTTTGGCCTGTTTTTGGTCTGAAAATGGGTCCAAAAGTCCCCAAAATGAAGCATTCTGAAGTGATGTAAACCAGAAATGTGATTGAAGTCCTGTAGGGACATGTTCAAGGCACCCTTGTACCGAATTTCAGGTCACTTGCTTGCAATACCAGGGCACAGGAGCCCAAAATATAAAAATTGTCTAAAAATGCCCCAAAAAACCTCCATAAAAATGTTTATAAGGCCTGTTTCGAAACAAATGAAAAATCACCTAAGGGTATTTGCCATCTTTACCTACATGCCAAATTTCAGGTTGTTTGGCCCAAAACTGACGGGGTAGATTCCATTTGAAGATTTGGCAGGAGGAGAAGAAGAAGAACGTGAACAAAAACAATATGTTGAGCCATACTAGGTATGGCTAAACATAATTACCTGAGCTAATATTCAGAGTCAAGGTTGAACGAATGAGGACATGTTACTCATCGAGCAGTCACTGTGGATTATATGTTGCAGAAAGTCTATGTGTCGGAAATGACACTGATCCAGAATGACTTCTACCTACGCAGATGAACTTTCAAGTAACGGCACTGTAATAATTGTTGAAACGTTGGTTCAATAAATCACTTGGTTGAGTCTTTATATTCAGTGACTTACAATCCTTATCAAACTATTCACAGGTGTAATAATTGTTCATTTCCTTTGAATTGTGACTCACCGACGAGTGTGCTGGGCGTGATGCAGGGCACATCCTCCTCCGGCAGGGGCATCCCGGCACATTCGAACGGCCAGGGCTGGTCCAGACTCGCCAGGACGTGCTCACAACTTGCCTGGAGGGGCAGAGAGTAATATGTGAACATAGGAGTTGTTTTGCTTAATTGATACGGGATTCTTGCTTGAGGGCTAATTGCAACATGAAACAGTTCATACCGGTAAAGTGTAGGGACTATTCTAATAAGAACTGCTACAGAATACAGTACAATCTACACTTTTTGAGTTTGAGGTCTTTTTTGGAATTCTTAATAGAATTTGCCATTGATACAATGTAACCCAGGAAAATAAAACGTGTGGTAAACACTTTAGTTTACAAGTTGTCTTCATGCAGAACACAACATTTTTTACTAAGTCTTGTAGTATGTAAAGTTATGACCATGCATGCACGTGCCATCAAAACCAAAAGGGTCATAGCCAAAGAGAAACTTTCACATGTTAAAGGTAAAGTTTACATATGTCGAAGGTTGAAGGTAAAGTTTTCTAGTGTCAAAGGTGAAAGGTAAACTTTACCTGGATCTCCCTGCAGAACTTCCTGCATACCGCCAGACGGCGCCCGCCCTCGCACTTCGGCGTCACCGCAGCGCACACGGCAAAGTGGATGTGGTCGTGACATTTACTGTAATGAAAAATACACAGTGTAAAGTTATGGACTCTCTAAGCCAAGATTTGATTACAAAGTAGGTAAAAGACCACTAGATGTTTTAACTAGTCTGCATAAGAAGGAGAACCACCTGTTTTGCAATTCAGCTTGCAATAATAACCACAGGAAGAGTAGCTACAATGTACTTAATGTATATTCTTAAGCTAATTGTGGATCTGAATAAACTAAATGTAAAACTCTATACCAGTATAGAACTGCGTCTACTAGTAACCTATAACATGTCCGTTTTTCTACTTTTATACATTATCAGAGCTTTTCCCACCTGTTAGCCAGAATGCTAAGCATGATCCCAGAGTCCCTGTCAGCCTGGATGGTGAGCTGGCCCGGGTGGCCCAGCATGTTGGGGAACCGGGTCGCCTTCCACGGCATGTCCAGGCACAGGGGCAGGGTGATGGGCTGGCAACCTGCAGAGGGGAAAGGTTACAGGTCAGGTCATGTCACAGTTCAGGGTCATGTCACCGACACACGGGCAGGGTGATGGGCTGGCAACCTGCAGAGGGGAAAGGTTACAGGTCAGGTCACAAGTAAGGGTCATGTCAATGATAAACAGGGGGCAGGGCTGGTAACCTGCAGATGGGAAAGGTTAGAGGTCAGGTCAAAGTTCATGATCAAGGTTACAAGTTTTGTCATGGTTCACGGTCATGTCAATGATGCACGGGGGCAGGTGATGGTAGCTGACAGCCTGAAAATGGTGAACGTAAAGGGGCAGCAAGCTGACAAGAAACTTGACTTGTTCAATCCAAAAATAATTTGTCCAGGAACATACCTTCACATCAGTACTTCAGGTAATATTGCAATGAGACACATTTTGGGTGGAGGGGTAAGCAAGCTGACAAGAGGGCAAGAAAAGAACTTGGCTTCTTCAATCTCGAGGTAAGTTATCTGGGAGCTCACCTTCACATCTGGGCTGCAGCAGGTCCTCCAGTCTGCCGGGGATGCTGCTGAGGCTGACCAGGCCCGGCCGCACGTTCTGCACCAGTGAGGACACCTGGCTGCTCACCTGGGGCTCACACGCTGGGGGGGGGGGGGGCAACAAAAATGTGTCTCTTTATAATCACAGTTTTGCCACAAGACCTCACTAGAGCTGACAATACAACCAGCTGCTGCACTGGTGCGTTACACCAAAGGGCAGTTACTAGTATATGGGTGGCTATGAATACAGATACAGACTAGACCATATGTTTGTTGTTTTGGAATACAGCTTACCATAAAAACAAAAGCGTCAAAAAACAAAAGCGTTATATAGCAGTGCAGCCTTAACCAAAATGTCCTGCCCAGGATTGAACTAGGGTCTCCCAGTTACCAACTAATTAGAAACAGAAGCTCAGCAGTGAATTTGCAACCAGTTGAGCCACAGCAACATTCCTATGTTGGAATAGAGTTTACTACAAATACAAAAAAGCGCTAAAAAGCGGTGAAAGATCGACGTTACTCACGACAATCCTGTTCGTCCTCGCCTAGCGGGCAGTCCCGTTTCCCGTCGCACAGCTGGGCAGGCTCCAGGCAGACCGGGTCCGACACCGCGTGGGTCTCGTTCCAGTTCCGCTGGCAGGTCGTCTGACGGGGGTTACACTCCTTAACGTCAGCTGGGAAGCCAGAAAATCAACATTAGTCCATCAGTAAGCAAGCATGACAGGGGTGTCTTCACTGAATAGCGTAAGTGGTGAAAACACTGCTTCAGAGGATCTTTGTGCCTTGCTTTCTTCTTAGTAACAGTAGTGGCGTCGTGTGTCGTAATGGTTACAACATTCGGCTGTCAAACAAGGGGACCTGAGTTCAATTCCGGCCCCAGGCTTGTCTGGACATGCATCCCAAAGTTGTGCCCTTAGGAAAGGCACTTAACACAAATTTCCTCACTTCCACACACATGAGTTCCTAGCCTTAGTTATGCTAGGGTCACATTTCAACGCCGGGGCCCGGCCGGGCTGTTTGATAAAACAAAGAATAAAGAAAGATTATAAGAAATATTTAAAACTTATGGTGAGGACTAATTTTTCTACGTCTTTCATATCGTATTTTTCATTCCCACAAGCTACCCGACCGGGCCCCGCTTTGGAAATGTGACCGTAGCATAAGGGACGTCCCTCGGATAGGACGTTAAATGGAGGTCCCGTGTTTGGGGAGAGCCACATCCCGCGCACGTAAAAGAACCCACCACGCCTTTAGAAAAAGAGTAGTGGCATGCCCCGGTGTACGATGGTGCAAAACCTTACAGACTGATTTGACCCGATACATGTCAGAAATTGCTGATTTGTCTGCAGATGGACATCATGGCCTGGTAGAAGAAGAACGGGACTCACCGAAAGGAGACCTGATGCAGTTTTCCTCGGGCAGTTCCAGCAGTTCACAGCCCCGCGTGCTTCATACATGTACATGCCTTCATTAAGTCACGAGGTATTAATTACTTAAATCACTTACAAAAAGGAACATTCAGCGACATATGTTTTAAAACCAGTTCTCACCAAAAGGAGACCTGATGCAGTTTTCCTCGGGCAGATCCAGCATGTCGCAGCCCCGCGTGTCCCACTGGATCCCGACCGCCACCGCGTTGTTCCAGCACGCTTCCGACATCTCATAGCAGTAGGAGCGACACATCGGTCTGCGAGAAAATATCAGGGGGGATTAGGAAGAAAATTGAATCTTGCTACTGGATAAATACATTATTTTGTTAACTCAGATGTTTCAAGTGCCGGGCGTCCAGCAGCATTTCTAATGAGGACAAATGTTTACTTTGGACTTACGAAAGGCATCAAGAATATTCTTGTAATAAGTTCTAAATAAGCAAAATAGGTAACGACTCCGACGTTCTAAAATATGCTCTAATATTCACAAACGTATTAAGGGAAATGAGTACAGTTCAAAGAAGATACAGGAACATACTGTATTCAATAAAACACTAAGTCTTGGTGAAAAATGCAACACAATAGATACATGTACGATCTTAAACACCCCCACACATCCTTGTATAAATTTGTGTTAATATCACCAATATTAAATTCACCTGCCTTGTCCTTTGTAGTTTTTATACACACAAAATCTGTTGCATATGTTTCTTCCATGTTTCTTAAGCGTCTTTTCTTCTGTTTTCCTTTTTTATTTGTACTGGTGACTTCTTTTGTAGCTATCAGATCCACAACTGCTAATAATCCCATTTCTATGGAGCTCCCAGCAGAACAAAGGAAGAAAAAGAACAATACAGTAAACATAACTCCTTACCTGGCTCCCCTGGGAGTACACCTGGGGAAGAAGAACTGACACAGGTAGTCCATGAAGTAAGGATGACAGGAGGAGATCTCCAGGTACTTCCTGAACTCCTCAAAAGCCGCGGCCTGACTCTCCCACTCCATGAAGGGGTGGGGGAACCTGGTCTGGTAACCTAGAGCCGCACACTGCTCAAACTGCACTGGTTCACATCCTGGAATATGATTCAGGTAAATTTTAATCCAGCTTTCAAGTAAAAGCTACATCCATAGGAAGGAACACATGAACAGAGAAAGATCAAGTCAAGTCAAAGCCTTTATTTTACTTCGAATGCTTGTTCGGCCATAATATGGCCGCTTTTCGACAAGGTCGAAGTGATAGGAAGATAGAAAACAGAATGCGAAATATTAAACCCGGAAGTTACGCTGCAAGCGGCTAGGGGACCCAAAATCTTATCATTTTGTGGTCTCAAAAAGACCTACCCACATACCAAGTGTGAAGGCAATCCATGCAGGCATTCTCGATTCATACTGTTATACAGACAGACGGATGTGACACACACACACACGGACGCTGTGCAAAACATAACCTTCTCGGCGAAGGTAATAAATCAACAACGTATTAATCATTTAAGAATCGCTTGATACCTGATGCTGCGACTGAGTCCACAGAAGAGCAGGAGTGGTCCTCCTCTTCGTCTGGGAACACGTCACATGACAGGGGTAACCTGAGGTCATCCTTCATGCAGCTGGACTGGATGTCTTCACACACAGTTCTGCAGGGGAGAACCTGATAATGGCACAACAAACAAACAAACAAACAAGTAAACAAACAGCTCAGTACATAAACATGTCACAGGACATTCAGTCGTCGTTCATACAGCTGGGGACTGGATCTCTTCACACACACTTCTGCAGGACCTGACATAACATAACAACTGAAGTTATTATACATTCCTGCATGTTCCAAGTCATATTTAGTTTCATTTAAAAGTACTGTATAAAGTTTGGATTCAACATTGACAACATGTGCTTTTCTTCTTCTTCTTTGGCAGTCCAGTCTCGGAAGACTAAGTAAGTGAGCTTAAGTTTAGAAAAAGCACAAGCTTAGTGAGCAGCCATCATGAAAACGGGGAAAACGTAAATCTAGCTTTCTAAACTCCCAGAGACAGTGTGTGTTCATCAATCTACAAAACATGTGTAGGCACAGTCTTTTCCCTCAGACTCTATTTTAATGTTGATATTCCAGTACAGTACTATGATTTTAAAGCAAAGATCCAGCAAATTAAATTATTTTGATTATTGATTATGAAAAGAAAGAACAAGGTAAGCAATGAGCTTTCTGGTCCCACCTTTGTTCCGTTCTCACACTTTGGGAAGAACATCATACAGGCGGCGGCGTACACATCCTCAAAGCAGCTCTCCGCGACCGTCGGCGCCATCCACATCAGCGTACGGAACTCTTCGGACGACATGGCGGCCTGGAACGACCCGTGCCCGAGCGCGTTGGGGAAGGATGCGCGGTCGTACCCGGTCACGTGGGGGCAGAAGTCCAGGTCTTCCGGGAACGGCATGCAGTGACCTGGGTTTTATAGAAATAGATGGGTGAGAAAATCAACTGGGGGTCTTGTACAATGTATAGTTTTGCAGTTAGCTTATTTATTTATTCATTTATATATTAAACTTCACAGAATGAAATCGGAGAGGTGTTGGCAACAGGATCGATGCATCCTTTACAAGACCAACACCTTCAGAGTACATTTAAAAACAAGTAAAGAATCATCACTAATATAATATCACAATACATTCAAGACATGACAATAATAACAATAATAAAAAAATTACAGAAATGGTGGTAATAACAAAGATATTAGAAAGTTTTTTTCCTGGCAGGTTTTGTCTCATGTCTTTCTGCTTGCAGTTTGAGAGGGAATCCATCAATACCATTTTAGTTGCCCCCCTGTGCTTAAAATCAATCAGGCTAATATGCTTTTCCAGTGGAGCAGAAACAATTTTCAACCTTGTATTAAGTTCTTGTCATGTAGTGTAACACAATTTCTTGGACTGTAATGTCACACAATTTTAGCCACACAAAAATGCAAAATACATTGGATGTACCTGTTCCACAGTCCCTTCCATTGTGCCCAATTTAGGGTGTCACTCCAGTGTCCAGTCAAACAACAGACAATAAACAAAAAAGCAAAACAAAAACAAACAAGATGAACGTACCACCAGTTCCACAGTCCCGCTCGTCGTCCCCAAAAGGACAGTCCCATTCTCCGTTGCACATCAGCGCCCGGTCCACGCACGAGACGCTCCTGCCCGGCGTCCAACACTCCAGCTCTCCCTCTCCACATGACTTCACTTCTGTGGACCACAAAAAAAAGTCAGGTGAGCGAAACTAACTTAAAGTTTGATGGAGGTAAACTACACTTGTTTGCACATGCAAGATGTTCTAGTCATTGTTTGCGGCACTTGAATTTTGTGGCACAGTGAAATCAAGATTTTGAAGATCATTGCAAAGACCACAAACTTAGAAACACCATGAAAATGTCACATTTTTATAGTACTTAGTTACCTGTCCAAGGTATTGATAAATGAGCTACTTGTAAATCTGGGAGACAAACAGCCCCAAATTCAGCACCGAGGGTAGAGACTATGAAGGACTAGGTCAACATTCATGATCAACATATAATATGATAATAATGTTTCTGTTTATGTTAATTGAATGAGGATAATGATGAATTGATTGATTGACGTTATGAGTAATTTAATGTATTGTAAAATATGATAAGGTTAAGAACGTTAATGATTGATTTATGTTAGTTGTCTGATCAACATTATCTGTATAATTTGTTGTTATGTATTTTATTCGATTGTGTGTAGAGGACTCCAGGAAGAATAGTTCAATGTAACTAATGGAGATTCCTAATAAACAAACAAATAAACAAACAAAATTCATCACACATCTGACTGGCTGGCATTCCCAGGGATGCAACATACAAACAGACAAACAGACAAACAAACAGCCAGGTGTACGTACCACAGTGCATCTCGTCCTCACCAAGAGGACAGTCCTTGTTCCCGTCACACCTGAGACTCGCGCTCACACAGGTGTGGTCACCTGACATATCCCAGCATTCCATCTGATCCTCCGTACAGTTCGATTCTGTGAAGGAAAAGAGGGGGGAAATGATCAGCTTTTTTTAAAGAACTCGTATAGTCTATTTGTAGAGTAAGACAGTTGTACATTTTCATCTGTTACCAGATCAAATGATTAAATGTGAAGTTTGAGGAACAGACATCATAGTCTACTTGCTGTGTCATGACTTAGTCATTAAGTAAGTTAATCTAGGGCTAAGTCATTTTCAAACTTCAATCTTGGGCCATAATGGCATAAGAAATACATCAGTGGTTATGTTCGCTAGAACTAAATTTCTTATTATTAAGAGTAAAACATTTATTACAGAGTGGTCAAAGCTTCATCTTGAGCCATCAAAATGAAAAAAAGAGAAATAAAGAACTAACCAGGTCCGACAAATTCACGCTCAAGTAGAGCGTTACAGACCAGCTTTGCCCAGTGGACAAACTCGCCAAGCAGAGACCAACTACGCCACCATTTCTAAGCATTAATCTTGAGCCAAATTGTTGACATGAGGAGAAAGAAGTAGAACTGACCGGGTCCAACAAAGTCGCACTTGGGAAGAGCGTTACAGACCAGCTTTGCCCAGTGGAAAAACTCCCCCAGAAGGGACTAATCAGCCACAATTTCTAAACATAAATCTTGAGCCAAACTGTTTTCACAAAAGGAAGAAGAAGTGGAACTGACCAGGTCCGATGCAGTCGTGCTCAGGAAGGGCGTTACAGAGGAGTGTCGGCCAGTGGACAAACTCTCCGAGCAGAGACCAACTAACTAGCCACAATTTTTAGACATAAATCTTGAGAGAGAGAGAGAAGAAGAAGAAGGAAAAGAAGTGGAACTGACCAGGTCCGATGCAGTCGTGTTCAGGAAGGGCATTACAGAGGAGTGTCGGCCAGTGGACAAACTCTCCGAGCAGAGACCAACTAACTAGCCACAATTTTTAGACATAAATCTTGAGAGAGAGAGAGAAGAAGAAGGAAAAGAAATGGAGCTAACCAGGTCGGATGCAGTCGTGTTCAGGAAGGGCGTTACAGAGGAGTGTTGCTCAGTGGACAAACTCTCCCGGACGAGACTAATTAGCCACAATTTCTAAACATAAATCTTGAGCCAAATTGTTTTCACAAAAGGAAGAAGAAGTGGAACTAACCAGGTCCGATGCAGTCGTGTTCGGGAAGGGCGTTACATAGGAGCGTTGCCCAGTGGACAAACTCTCAGAGCAGAGACCAACTAACTAGCCACAATTTTTAGACATAAATCTTGAGAGAGAGAGAGAGAGAGAGAGAGAAGAAGAAGGAAAAGAAATGGAGCTAACCAGGTCCGATGCAGTCGTGTTCAGGAAGGGCGTTACAGAGGAGCGTCGCCCAGTGGACAAACTCTCCCAGCAGCGGCCGGCCGCACGAGGAGATCACATTGTGGCAGACAGATCGGCATGGCAACCTGCGGAGGCAAGGTCATTTGTTCGTTAATTAATTAATTAATTAAGTCATTCATTCGGTAAGGCATTTGTTCATTCACTTCAGCAAAACCTGTCTTCTTTAAAGTATGAGGTTTAAATGCTTGTCATCTGCAATTTGACAGAAGCATCCATGCAAATGAGAATTTGGAAACCCAAACCTTGAAACAGTTTAGTTTAACAAGATGTTCTTCAATATCGGACAAATGTATATATCTACAACATATGATTCATATTGTCCAGAAGCAAGCCCTAAGTGATAGTAGTAGTAGTAGTAGAAGTAGTATCCAGTATTTGACTATACTGCTGCTGGGGTCCCTGACACAGGGGTGGACAGCAGTAGACTAGTCTTCACACCACGCTTCCACGCGTCATAACTTCATCCTTAAAGACTTACTTAGGTGGGGTCGTGTGGCGCAACGGCAGAGCGTTCGGCTCAGAACCAAGAGGTCCCGAGTTTGAATCCTGTCATGTCACCGATCTTGTGCCCGTGGGAAAGGCACTTTACACGACTTTCCTCACTCCACCCAGGTGTAAATGAGTACCTGACTTCGGTTGGGGAAGGTCGTATTGAGGTCACCTGGTGGCGCTGAATGGCAGCCGCCCAGACCCTTGCGACAATTCCACATAATGCAAGTGTGGATAAGATATGTATATGTATAATGTTGTGTATTATGTGAAACCTGTAAACCCTGCATCAATTCAGCACTAGAAAGGCTGCCATTGCGGGTAATTTCTGACCAATAAAAACCATTTTTTTTACCTGACGTCTCCAGGTGAGCATTCTGAGAAGAAGACGGAGCAGAGGAAGGAGTCCAGGTGGGGGTGACACCTGGGCAGGAAGTCCATGGCGGTGAAGACGGCCGACGCGCCGAGGACCGCAAAGTCCTGACTCGGCAGACCCAGGATGTTGGGGAACCGGGTGTGGGAGTACGGGAGGGCGGCGCAGCGGTCAAACCGGATAGGCTGGCACTCTGGAACAACAGTGAAAAAACAAACTTTAGGCCACAACAATGTATTTTTTGGATTTCTGATATATTTAAGCAGCTAAGAACTATGCCAGGGTTGAATAGTGTAGAGGACACTGTCAGATTCAACGGACTGCGTTGGTACGGCCATCTTCAAAGAATGGAGAATGAGAAGTGGCCAAGGACGATAACCACAATGACCATAGAGGGAAGAAATACAAGGGGAGGACCTTGCAAGAGATGGTCTGACAACATAAAGGAAGATCTCCACCTCCTCAACCTACTACCAGCCAGCCCAGCAGACTGAGGTGCCTGGCATTCAGCCATCAAGCCCCCACATACTCGTGCAAGCAAGTCTAACCCCTGCATCATGGGAAAAAACAGACGATAAACTGGAGAGTGAGTGAGCAATTTAAGCCAAAATATTTTTCATTGTTGAACTCGAGCCTTCTCCTGGCTTGGGTGCCAACCAACTTAGTAACTACTGGGGCTCAGGAAAGTGAGTGTAGGAGCCTCGGAGTCCGTACTAGTTGGATGACACCCAGGCTATTCTCCAGCAATAGGTCCATGAAAAGTGACCTACAAGCAAAGTTAAGTTACTCATTAAAGAAGGTACAAACAAACAAGCAATCAATCAACTAAACGCAGGATTCTAAGTTGCTGTGGACAGGTTCATTTCGTGAAGACACCCAGATACTTGGGTAAGAATTATTTCATCGTTTGGTATGTTAAGTTAAGCATTTTCATTAGACATGGTTGTAGCTACATCAGCCTTACCACAGTCCTTTTCATCCTCTCCATACGGACAGTCCGGTCTACCATTACACACCAGGCTCTGGTCCACACAGGAGAGACTTCCCTCTGGGGACCGGCATCGCAGCTGGTCAGGTCGGCAGTGTGTACCTGCATGGACAAACAAAACTGTCAGGTTAGCATTCATTCACTCCTTCACTCCTTCACTCCTTCAGCTAGTCATGTCTGCACTGCATACCAATGCTGCATACCTGCACAAACACACAAAATTGCCAGCTTCTAATTCATTCATTATTATTTCCTTCGTTCATTTATTCATACATTCAACCCTTTCTTCCCTCCTTCCCTCTCTCCCTGAGCTGACTGCCTTCCTTCCAACAGAGACCTTACCTCCTACAGCAAAATAGGGTGTTGTGTCTGAATCCATTAGGATACTCACCCACCCATCCAACCAACTTCACTACAGACCCCCTTACCTCCCACAGCGAGACAGGGTGTTGGATCGCGGGCGCCTGGGTAGATGCTACAGTCCATAGGGACCATCAGACCTTGGTACTGTAACACCTATACACCTACATGCATGCACATTGCCTAATTCACTCATGTATACAAGCCAACCACACACACAGGCATGCACACTCACTCACTCACTCACTCACTCACTCACTCACTCACTCACTCACTCACTCACTCACTCACTCACTCACTCACTCACTCACTCACCCATCCACACTACAGCCCCCCTTACCTCCAACAGCGAGACAGGGTGTTGTGTCCTGTTCCCCAGGGTAGATGCTACAGTCCATAGGGACCATCAGGCCCTGGTACACAGATGCACAGTGCCTCATGACGTCCTGACAGGACTCACGGCAAACAGGGATGACCCTGTTGTCCTCGCAGTGTGGAGTCAGGTCGGTACAGATCACAGCCGACATGTTGGGGTAGCAGGAACTACCAGGAGGGAGAAATAAAGGAAAGAAAAGTCAAATCAGGTTATACTCCATGATCTTTATTGTTAATGTTTCACGGATGTTGTTTGATAGAGACATAACATTGATGATACCAAGGGATGTCCCTGTGGCCCGATTGGTAGCAGCCTCACAGTTGGCAGCTCCTGGTTCTAATCAGCCACAATGTAGTTACTGGGAGTCCCCAGTTCAAATCCTGGGGTCAGGACATCTCGGTTGGGGCTGCAACCAGCTTTTGGAAGGGTCCTAAAATGGGGAGGTGCCTCAAGCACCTAGATAGGAAGGGCTAGCGAAGGAAACTTGCTGCACTATGTGCCACAGGGTGGACAAAATATTAACGATAACTTCACAGTACCTGTCGAGTATCTGCTGCAGTACTGGTGTTGTCTCTGCAGAAGTATTCAGAAGAACCTGTTGGGTCTGGTGGCCGCGAAGATTTGGGAAGGCGGTGCTGTCCACACGACTGGCGCAGAAATCATACTGTACTGGCTCACAACGGTTGGCTGGACAAACATACAGGAGAAAAATTTTAGCACTAGTTCATCACATTTAATCTACTTCACATGCAATTATACAACAATCTGAAGCCATACTGTACCGGCTTACAATGTTCAACTAGACAAAGATATAGACAAAGATACTCTATGAGTAGTTTCATCACCTTAGTAAGTCCATGAATAAAAAGACTCTTTGTACACAACCAAGTGTTTTATTCGATACTGATGTTTCAGTGACCATCTGTCATCTTCCTCTGGGCAATTCTGACTGGTTAATATATAGGTGTTGCTGTTTATAGCTTGGTCCCAAAGGTAAAGTATTATACATCATATACAAGGATACCACATCTCCAAGCAATTCTACTCTACTCTACTCTAAAAACAAAGATTAAACAATTAAACATTCTTAAGACTTCCTTACCGCAGCGCTCAGGTGACTCGTCGTCTCCAGAAGGACAGTCAGGGCGCCCATCGCACACCTGCCAGATGTCGATACACCTGGATCTCCTGTGCTCCTCCTCATCCCTGGGACCCTCATGGTCCTCCCTCCACTCATCATGGTCCTCCTCCTTCCCCATCCTGGAGTCGTTGTGATCTTCTCTCTTCCTCCTGGACAGGACCGGTGAATCACACTGGAACTGCCACGCCTGGCACAAACCTTCCTCCGCTGGAAATCGAAAGAGAGAATTTTGCAAGAAATTTTTTGTAAGAAATTTGTGTAGTGATGTGTGGACCAGTGGTGAGTGCATCACCCTTAACAAAGAGATTTGGAAATTGGCCTGGCATGTACCTTCTTCCGCTGGAAATTGGAAGAGAGGATTTTGTAGAAATTTGTGTTACATGTGTGGTCCAGTGGTGAGTTCATGCCCCTGCCTCTGGACCAAGAGATCTAGAAACCGGCTGTTGTTGAAAGAGAGAATTTTGAATATCTTGCTTAGAAATGTTAGCAGCGTGTATAGTCCAGTGGTTAATGACGCTACCTCTGGTCCGATATCTAGAATTATCTATCTTATAAAACTATCCATGGAAGCGGATGCAGCTTTTATTCTTGTTTACAACTTGTTTATTTGTTTAATGTTTACCAGAAGTTGACCTACCACAGTGGAGCTCGTCCTGTCCCAGTGGACAGTCCCAGATCGCGTTACACTTCAGACTCTCGTCAATACAGGTGATGTTGCCTCCTA
This sequence comes from Branchiostoma lanceolatum, assembly GCA_035149815.1. Classification (NCBI taxonomy): domain Eukaryota; kingdom Metazoa; phylum Chordata; class Leptocardii; order Amphioxiformes; family Branchiostomatidae; genus Branchiostoma; species Branchiostoma lanceolatum. The sequence goes on from CM068884.1 coordinate 15,217,691, forward strand.
GGCCGTGACACACAAACTCATCCTTCCCACAGGGTCCGGCTGGAAGAATAAATACGTGTCAATCAACAAACAGAAAGCAGTAAACATCAGTGACAGTACCTAGTTGGAAGAATAAACACAAAAATCAGCAAGCAAACCAACAAACTACAGCTGTTGAAAAACACTGTCCTCCTTGGCAGAGGTGACTTGCTATATTTTAGGAGAAGGGTTAATACCAGTCTACCAGTAGCCAAATAGTTACGATGTCTCAGGGGTGTGTGTGTGTGTGTGTGTGTATGTGTGTGTGTGTGTGTGTGTATGTGTGTGTGTGTGTGTGTCTGTGTGTGTGTGTTTGTGTGTGTGTGTGTATGTGTGTGTGTGTGTGTGTGTGTGGCTTTTTGCTGTAGTTGTAGTTAAGGCTTTGAGCCAAACTGCCCAGTAATATATGACTGTATAGAATTGATTTCAAATAATATATATCAATCACTCACAATCATATATCAATATGATTGGTAAAAGTCTTATACATGCGCCAATTGACTTCTGAATAGCTACTTATAAACATAAAGTTTAACACTTTTAGGTAAAATTTCATGCTGGTAGAATAACTGCTTATGCCAGGAAAAGATGATGTCTTTGATATGAGGTACAGAATTGTACATTTGAAGAATGAAACTTACAGCCAGGGATACAGTTCTCGGTGGGGAGGGCGTCACACATGATTGACAGCCACTCCATGTCCACCATCCGGCCGCAGGTTCCTACAACCTGCCGACACAACGAGCGGCACGGCAGTCTGGGGAAACACAGACAACAGGGTATGGAAACAAGCGACCATTCTGTAAAGAAAACATTTGTTTCCATTCTTCTTTTGGACTGTTTTTGCCAAAAATGTCAGCGAACCCTGAAAACAATAATATTATTGATTGGTGTGACTGTATCTATCTATCTATAGATATAGCCAGATATGCACAGTACATGAATCATATGCTGTGCATACTTAGATAACGTTGGGTAACATAAATTCGGGATTTTTCCGATAATGGTTGACTGAAATCAATCTAGCAGAACAATAAACCATCCTTTTTTTCTATTATTCTGTCAGTATCATGTACTATCTTTGCACTAATCATATATATGGTAGATTTTGTCTCTAGTCGTGCTGACACCATAATATTTCAACTTGAAACTACCGTCCGCCGCACGCACAATGACGGTGCTGTCGGACAGGGGTGAACATTAATTCGGGAGAGAAGATTCGTCTTGAATATCTTACAGCTTATTACATTTTATACAGCAGCTATTCGTTCCATCCTTGGCTTGAGGAGAGTGCTATGGATATAGACGTGTCCAAGTAAAAAAAATACACGAAAAAACGGTCGTACCGCACACATCAGGCCTCAGGGAACAACCCGTGTGTTGAGTCGGTAGAACGCTACTCAAAGTTCACCCCCACCGTCATGGAAATTTGTACATTATTCATCGGGGCGTTAGCTGGATGCCGTAGAAATGGTAATACTACTATGTCCATGTGTTTCTGCTTGTGCTAAGAGCAAACTTTGAGGAAAATATCGCCATAAGTCCACTATCACACACAACATTTCGACAAAAAAGTGTTCCTCGCAAACGTTTGTCGTCTGCCGAATAGCAGGATTCTGGGTAACGAATATGGCGGCGGGAAAATTCACCGTAGTGCCGTAGCCATTGGTTGTAGCAACAAAGAGGCGTTTTGATGATTAATCACACTTAGAGTCCAGTTGTAGGTTAGCAAAAGAGATTCTAATAAGTTGTATTGTAAATAATTGTGTTGAGCAGGAAGAGGTTTTGTGACATTTGTCTTATAAACCAGCGAACAACTATGTAGTATAGTTCTCCCACGACGCCCTCAGACTGTGACAATAAGGGACGGAGAGTTTTTGACGTAGCCAACTTCTAATGCATGGTTATCAAAGCTTTTCAGACAGTGTTCTGAATACGTTAGTCTGTCAAGTTGGCATTTCTAGCGGTATTACTGATGTTGCATCTAGCACATATCCCTAAATACCCCGTTTTCGAAAAATCCCGAATTTAAGTACCCCACGAATTTATGTTACCCAACGTTACAGTCACTCCAATTAAGTTTTCGCTTAAATTCTGTAAGATATTGTTTTTGTTAATTTTGTTTATTTGTTTGTTTGTACCAACCTGACTCGCTCTGGAGTGCACTCCTGGAAGAGCAGTGCACAGGTGAGGAACTCCATGTCAGGATGGCAGTCGGCAAGGAAGTCGAGTCCCGTGAAGACCCCGGGCGCCACTGACAGCGCCATGTCCTGGTCCGGGATGCCGAACACGTTGGGGAAGCCGGTCGCGGAGTAAGGCATGGCCTGGCAGCGGTCGAACTGGATAGGCTCACATTGTAGTTCTGAAGGAGAGGAAAAGAAAACATAACTCCTATTACTAAGAATGAAGACTGTAATTTTGAAGCTTCAGGTGTGGAATGTTGAAGACACCAGCAGGTTGCAGAGTAAGGCATGGCCTGGCAGCGGTCGAACTGGATAGGCTCACATTGTAGTACTGAAGGAGAGGAAAAGAAAACATAACTCCTATTACTAAGAAGGGAGACTATAATTTTGAAGCTTCAGGTGTGGAATGCTGAAGACACCAGCGGGTTGCAGAGTAAGGCATAGCCTGGCAGCGGTCGAACTGGATAGATTTGCACTGCAGCACTGAAAGAACAAGTTTCAAAACAATTCAGCTTCTAAAGACAGTATATTACGCAGAATAAGGCAGCGTACGCTTCATTTTGTTGATGACATTTTCTTGATAAGAGGCCCCTTTTTTGATGAGATGCAATAGTTGACGGAAAGTATCTTGAAGTTTGTTGAATCAAAATTGTTCAACTTTGTAAAAGGTCCTTTTCATGACTGTAACAGTTATTGACAATAAGTGTATTAATCATTTTTCATCTAATGATCTTTTACGTTTGCATCTAATACTATTTTTTAAAGAGGTAATAAGAGTTAAAATGATGCCACTGAAGTTTAGAAAGTTGCTTCCATAATTTAAAATGACCGGTGACCCAGGAATGCCAGACTGACCTGGACTTGTACAGTCGTGATCAGGAAGCGTGTTACAGACGACGTTGATCCACTCAAACCCAGCCATGGCCAGGAGCTGGCCTCCGCACGTCGCCACTACGTCCTGGCAGAACGATCGGCATGGCAACCTGGGAAGTACACAAAAACAAACAATGATTACACCGAGGGCTCACCAAAGCCAACTGGAGGTCCTGTGCCGGAAAGGAACATCAGGGAGAGAGATGTCTGCAGCCCCCATGCATCAGCAGCTGATGCCAGCGGATGATACATTCATTTTTCATTTTTCATTCATTTCAACTTTAATTCAGTCACCTGGCCCATATCATAGAATATACAAAGGAGAGAAGACTACATAAAAAAAAGATTACAATACAATATAACTAACTTATACTATCTTTTAAAAACAATGTTGACATAATGGCTCCAGAAAGTGCTGTAGTAGAATTGATTGGAGTGATACAGATAAAAAGATCAAATTTTTTTGTTTTCACTATAAAAATTATTGGATTACCATCACTTTAATAAAGATAAAGCAACCTCAGCACATTTTATGAGGAAACATTCTGTAACTTATAATTATAAAAAGATATAATAGCTTATAGTCATTGACATCCGTGTGGACAAAAGACTTTCTTCTCCGGAAATCGGAAATCTCTTTTCCTGTTGATCTTTCAATTATTTCTTTGAATCCTACAGCCGACAATTAAGTTGGTCTTCCAGTACAGCTTTAAGATGTATTCTTTAATTCTAAGAACCTAAGATTTGTCTTGAAGACGTACCTGACGTCTCCTTGCGAGCACTCCGGGAAGAACAGCGAGCAGACGAGAGAGTCCAGCGCGGGATGACAGTGGGACAGCTGAAGCATGTCGAGTGCCTCGAACGCGGCGGGGGCGGCCGCTAGCGAGAACTCCTGAAGGGGAAAGCCCAACGCGTTGGGAAACCTCGTGTGGGAGTACGGCAAGGCGGAGCAGCGACCGTAACGGACTGGCTCACAAACTGGGGAATTACAGAAAATAATGTTAAACATTGGTACATGCACTAATATGTGCTGCTGTTAGGGGGCTCCCCTGCACTAGGAAGCCCAGTGCGTTGGGGAACCTGGTGTGGAAGTATAGCAGGGCAGAGCAGCGACCGTAACGGACTGGCTCACAAACTGGGGGAAATACAGAACATAGAAATCAGAATGCAAAATGCATCAAGCCACAACTGATAAGTATATTTTGTAATTCTTTAACAGTTATAGTGAAGTGGGGACCATAACGGACTGACTCAAATACAGAACCTATCAGAATTAAGACGCATTACATGAAGAAATTTTGCATTTAAAATGAGAGTAGCTACACCATCACATATCTCTATCATTCTCTAACACAGTGTAAGCATAACGTCAACTGAACTGCAGCAACCTCTCATGCAGTGAAATACTGCAAAAATATAAATCTAAGGATTATAAACTCTAGAGAGACTAACCAGTTTGGTTGGACGGTCGTGTCTGGTTGTGCATAGCTGACATGTCGGGTAGAGCAGACATGTTGTAGGGAGCTGAAAATAACAAAAACGTTAAGAGTCAGCATAAGGTACAACTTTAAGATATCTACTCATAGAAAGTAGTATAAAGTTATCTTTTTTTAAATGCCGTAAGTTTCTTACATTTATTCAGTATAATTGCAAATGGAGCCGAGTTATACTTTCTTTTCAACAAATCGCAATTTAGATCTGCTTTGTACTACAATATAATATACTACACTGTTGATTATGCTGTCTCCTGCATTCTATGATGGGAGTTTCATTAGACCTACGCTTTATGTTGAGCATGTTGATGGTCTCTGTCAGCGGTGCTGAAATGGTTGTAGTGATAACGGTATTCCATCGATGACTTACCAAGCCAAACATCACTGCATCTCCAGCAAAAATTGAAGTCTTTGAGGTATATATATATATATATATATATATATATATATATATATACATATATATATATATATATATGTATTCGTGGTGCCACCAAAGCACTATACATTGTTTTTTTTAAAGAAAGGAGCTAATAATTTTACAAAATGAACTGACCTGGAGCATAACAATCATCATCAGGAAACATGACTGATTTTACGAACAAAGGCAACTCATCTGGGGCATGACAGTCATTATTTGATGACTTTACATAATGATTTTGCAAACAAAGTTAACTAACCATGTGCATTACAGTTGTCATCAGGGAAGACGTAGCAGGCGAGGGAGACAAACCATATCTAAGTTCCCTCACAGGTTTAATGAGTTAATGATTTTGTCAACTAAGTGAACTAACCTGGAGCATAACAGTCAGTGTAAGGAAAGATTTAATGATTTAATGTTCTTTCCTAACTTAACTTAACTTACCTGGAGCGTAATAGTGTCAGGGAAAACTAATGAGTTAAAAAACTTAAACTTAAGGAGTTAATGATTTTGCTAACTAAGTTAACTAACCTGGAGCATAGCAGTCGTTATCAGGAAAGACATAGCAGGCAAGGGAGAGGAACTCCAGATCAGGTCCCCCACAGGTAGCGACCACCTCCTGGCAGAAGGAGCGACACGGCATTCTAGGGAACGAAAACAAACAAAAGGTTTAGAAACATATTCTCAATCTTCTAAGACAGCGTTCATTTGTTTGTTTGTTGGTCCCTTGAAGCGTCTCGTGGCACATAGGGCAGCAAGTTTCCTCTCTGATTCTGTAGTAAGCTATATGTTTAGCAGCCCAAACCAAAATGACCCCGGGACTTTATCAAGTTAGCAACTAATTGGAACCAGGAGCTCTACTATGAGTCTGTTACCAGTTGAGCTATGGGGACATCCCACAAAGACAAGGTGCATCGGAAACTGGTTACTGGTGTATAATTTCTTTTCCTTGTTCTTTAAAGTTGTTTGAATTGTGAAAAGCCAAATACAATCAATACCTCTGATGACATTACTAAGATTGAGGCCTTAAACCTTTTCTTGAGCTGCTTACCTGACCCCTTCAGGTGTGCACTGCTTGAAGGAGAGGGAGCAGAGGAGTTTATCCAGGTGAGGGTGACACCTGGTCACCTGCAGCACGTCCAGCAGACCCATGACGGCAGGTGTGGCGATCAGGGCAAAGTTCTGACTCGGGAGACCGAAGAAGTTTGGGAAGATGGTCTGGGCGTCTGGGACGAGATTGCAGCGATCGTAGTGAACAGGCTCACAGGCTGGAACAGTGAAGAAACAGAAAAATCATCTTAAATGTTTGGTATATTGTATATTTCAATTTGTGATGATCAGGGCAAAGTTCTGACTCGGGAGGCCGAAGAAGTTTGGGAATATTGTCTGGGCGACTTGGATGAGGTTACAGCCGCTGCGGTCATAGTCACAGAAACAAATTCTATTTTATTTAATTTTATTTCATTCTAATTCATTCTATTTGTTCTGTTTATTACATTTATTCCATTTATTCTTTTTTTTTAAATTTCATTTCATATCATTTTATTTTATAGAAAGGACAGGTTCACATGCTGAAGCAGCATAGAAACAGAAAAATCATTTTAAATGTTTTGTATATTAACTATATCTAGGCTTCATTCAATTTCTTTCGTTGTTGTTGTTTTTTAAAGAAAATGATCCCTTACCAGTGTGGTTGTGAGGTGTTGCCTGGCCAGGTTTGCCTGAAACAGAACAGGAAAATGTGATGTTCATGAGGTAAAAGCTAGGCCGGTACATCAGGCCAAACAGCAATTACAATTATCATTATAGTTACTACCATCAGACACAGGTCTAGATGATTGCTTCAAAGCATCACAGACAACACTCGACTACAGCAAGGCCTTTCAGACAAACATGTAACACACACAAGCACACAAACATAAAGACATATACGTTGATGAAAGTTAGACATCCTGGTAGTAAGATACGCCAAAAATAGTTACTCAAGCAGCTGGATAAAATTTTATCCAGTTGCTTGAGTAACTATTTTTGGCGTATAAAGACATACATGAATAATTATGATGTTACCTCCAGATGATGACTCCCCCCCCATACAGTTTGTGTCCGGCAGCGCGTTACAGACGACAGCGAGCCACGGCACGACCTCGGCGAGCACCGACTCTTCCAGCCCGACCAGCCCGAGTACCGGCCCTCCGCACGACGTGATGATCTCCTCACACAGCGATCGGCACGGAAACCTGGCGGGAAACAAGAGAAGAGCCATCTAGATTACCACTCCGGGAGGTCAGGATGCTTGCAAAGGGATGAAATACAATTATGTTAGGACAATCAAATTTTATTATTAATTGAATCCATAAAGGCTCACAAGAGCGCAAGAATAGTGAACGGGCAATGGTCTCTAAGCAAGGGTGGCACCGGGAAAGGTTTTGGTCCCCTAACAGAGATTTTTGGGACTGCAGGGGCATTTTTGTTGGAGACTCATTTGATACTGTATTCACATGAATCCCTGCGGTTCACAAGAGGAGAAAAAGAGCGAACAAGTGATGGCCCCTACGTAAGGATGCAAATGGTTCCCCTAGCAGCATTTTTTGAACTGCAAGGGCATTTTTGTTGGAGACTTTGTGGTACTCACATAAATCCCTGTGGCTCACAAGAGGAGAACAGGGAACAGGGGATGGTCTCTAGATGAGGGTGGCACTCAGACAGGTTTATTTTGGTTCTGCTAGTGGCTGTTTTAGAAACTGCAGGGGCAATTGTGTTGGAGATTTTGTGGTACATGTACTTACATGAATCCCTGCGGCTCACAGGAGGAGAAGAAGAGCGAACAGGCGATGGTCTCGAGGCGAGGATGACACTCCGACAGCCCGACCATGTCCAGCACGTTCATAATGCCGTGAGCCGAGGCGATGGGGAAGTCCTGGTTGGGCTGCATGACCAGGTTGGGGAACCGCGTGGTGGAGTACGGCAGCGAGGAGCACCGGTCGTAACGCAGCGGCTGGCAGGCTGAAACAACAAAACAAAATCATAGCGGTGAGAAGTAGTACTCCAGTCAGATTAGCTCTGAAGAAGGTGTCTGACAGACACCGAAACATGAGCAGGTGAGAATTACTGGTTGTGTAAAAAGAATCTCCTATATCCTATGTTCTACCAACCTGAAGAGATTATTTTCGGAAAATCATAATCATTTTTCATTTATTGGTTTGGCTGTTCAGCACACACAGTCAAGGCTGCCTGTTGCTATTACAAAGGGCTAGCCCTGCTGACAAAGACAGGGCAATACAATGGAATTAGACATGGACAGCATAACGGCTATTATAGAAATATTCTAAGGACATGTTACGTTCTACATAAAAACTATTGATTATAAATCATTATCATGACAAAATATCACAGACTATTACCAAGAAATACTGTCAAAAAGTTTAAGTGCCATTTCACTACTAAGTTAGGCAGCAGGGAGTCATACAAATCCATACTGGGTACTTTGGAATGACAAGGTGACACATACCTGTGCTGTTATAGGAGGCAGCCTCGCTCATGGGCGCCTCTGGGGCAGCTGTAGAAATGATGGAAAGGTTAGAACATAAAACTGAGTTCATCTGAGTTTAACATTACATAGTGATAAATTAAACTGCTCTCCAACTCAACAAAAACAGAGAACACCGACGGATTTGGAGAACAGTTCTTCTTCTTCTTCTTCTTTACTGCTTAGCATTATATCTGAGATTATCAGCAGATACGCATGGATTAGATACAACACAAGTGCCTGGTACAGATAAAACAAGGGGAAAATATCAAAGGGGGAGGCGCTAAGGAACATAAACAACTGAATCTGTGTGTGCAAAGGACAGTGAGTTAGTAATACATGTATTAACATATATACAAGGAGACGTGTTTAATTTCTCACTATAAAAGAGTTGGATGTCTACCTAAAACATTGTCTGAAGATTCTCTCACCATACTTGGCAACGATGAGATTTACCTTATGCTAGTTCCCTACTGTATGTGGACCTTTCCAAGACTTACATGTATACTTGTCAAGCCTGATACTTACGTGCAGCGATGCAGTTATCCTCAGGCAGTGCGTAGCAGGCCAACATGAGGAATTCCAGCTCGGTGGAGTTCAGCGCCTGGATCACACAGGTGTACAGGATCTGCTGGCAGAATGATTGGCACGGCATCCTGGAACACAAGAAAAAAAAAAAAAAAAAAAAAAAAAATTAACGGTTCTCAGTGGCAAATGTGCTAGATGTTGGCACATCGGCAACCAAATCCGTAGGGTGTTTTTGGCACCCAGTTCGACAGAATAGCCGAGTAGGCTCAGTGGGCGTCACTCCACCGTCCGGGAAGGTAGTGTAAAGTGCCTTTCTCAAGGGCACAACGTCGGGGCATGGTGAGTATCGAACTCGGGACCTACGGATTCTGAGTTCAACGCTCTAACCGCTACGCCACGCCAACGTCACACAACAACAACAAGAGGTTCAGAGTTAGTTTAGACATAAAGACATGAACATTTTAGACTAACTTGACTCTGTGAGAAGAATAATCAGAAAAGTCTTTTAAAAAATCAAGACTTCTTGAGAAGAACTTTTTAAAAGACGTGAAAGACTAAGGGAGAGTTCTAAGACAACTAAAGAATTGTTACTAACTTGTTAAGTGCTTAATACCAACAAGCTTTCGACCACAGTTCAGGTTTTCAAGACGTAAAATATTAAAAAGTTTCAAGATGTAAAAACTTAAGTCGTGTTCCTTACTTGACCCCTTGAGATGAACACTGGGGGAAAGCCATGGCACAGATGAAGACGTTGGGAAAGGTTTAAGACGTATAAAACTTAAGACATGTTCCTTACTTGACCCCTTGAGAAGAAAACTGGGGGACCTTTAAGACCTAAAATCTGAAGACTTGTTCTTCACTTGACTCCTTGAGAAAAACTTAAGACACAAAAACTTAAGACAAAAAGTTCAAGACGTGTTCCTTACTTGACTCCTTCAGAGGAGGCCATGGCACAAATGAAGATGTCGGGAAAGGTTTAAGACGTAAAACTTAAGACGTGTTCCTTACTTGACTCCTTGAGAGGAGCACTGTGGGAAGGCTATGGCACAGAAAAAGACATCGGAAAAGGTTTAAGACGTAAAAATTAAGACGTGTTCCTTACTTGACTCCTTGAGACGAGCACTGTGGGAAGGCTATGGCACAGAAAAAGACATCGGAAAAGGTCTAAGACGTAAAACTTAAGACGTGTTCCTTACTTGACTCCTTGAGAGGAGCACTGTGGGAAGGCTATGGCACAGAAAAAGACATCGGAAAAGGTCTAAGATGTAAAAATTAAGACATGTTCCTTACTTGACTCCTTGAGAAGAGCACTGTGGGAAGGCCATGGCACAGAAAAAGACATCGGAAAAGGTCTAAGACGTAAAAATTAAGACGTGTTCCTTACTTGACTCCTTGAGAGGAGCACTGTGGGAAGGCCATGGCGCAGATGAAGGCGTCCAGGTGAGGATGGCAGCGAGACATCCCCAGGAGGTCGATGACCCCGAACACGTTGGGCACCACGCCGTACGCCAGCTGGGGCGCGAAATCCCCCAGCATGCCCGGGAACCGCGTCTCCGAGTACGGCAGGACGGAACAGCGCTCGTACGGAACGGGAGTACACTCTGCAGAGGAAAGATAATGGAAATCTAATTAATTCTGACATTCTGTGGACAATGCCTCTCTCTTGGCCTCTTGGATGTCCATCGCGCAGCAATGAATGAATGAATAAAAAAAATGAACAAAATGAAAATCTAAGAGTTCCACATTACAGAACTGGTGTTTATGAAACTATGTTTTCAAGTATATAATATATATATATATAATATATTTATTTTATATAGGATATACTTTTGTGTAGTTTTCATGGTCAAGTCAAAAGTTAGAGAATTTCCATCACTGGTAAGTTCTTGTCCTTTATCATAACAAGGAGGTTTTATAAAACCTCCTTGATCATAACAACTGGACACCTTCAGGTGCCCATATTGTGCCCACATTTCAATGGTTATATAGATTTTTTTCTCACAATGACAGAGTCAAGCATCAAGTCCCTTGAGCGGTCACTGTAAAATCTGTCTGTACTCTACACCTACCTGTGTTGTTGTACAGGATCTGTCCTAATCCCGGTGCCATAGCTGCCACAGGTGGGCTGGTTGGAGAAGCTGAAAAAAAAAGGAGTTAACATCGAAGCAATTCATAGATATGAGGAGAAATTCTGGGTTGAGCAAAAAAGATTGACCTACTAGATGCGAAGATTATCTATTCAATTATACTCAAACTTCAAAACATCTAGTACGCACTTCCTACAACAAGTCGTTGATTACCGAGGGTGCCCCCCAAAAATAGAACATACTTAGGAAAAATTGTACATAAATCACATAGCAAAAACTGAACATGCATTTTGTACATGCATGTAGTAGAAATTAATACAAAATGTTATTGCACTACAAAATAATGAATGATACAGATGCATATGATATATCTATTAAACAGAAACATTTATACAAAATTATCAATATCTGCTTCAAGAAAAGTGATTGCAAAATGTTGCTCTGAGGGTTTTTGAACTTGAACTTACTGGGAGCCATGCAGTTCTCCTCGGGGAGGGCCAGGCAGGCCATGGCGACCCAGGGCAGCGCCGCGGCGAGAGGGTCCGCGAGCCCCGCCAGGCCGAGCACAGAGACTCCGCAGGACACGATCACCTCCTCACACAGCGATCGGCATGGCAACCTGGGGTTTTTAGGCAAAGAAGACAATTTTAGACATTTTTAGTCGATATTGCCGTTAAAAACTCTGTTTTCAGACTTTTGTTTTCTTTGAAAATGCTAAGACAACACACAGGACACGATCACCTCCTCACACAGCGATCGGCATGGTAACCTGGGGTTATCAGGCAAGGAAGACAATTCTAGTACATTTTCAGTCTGTATTGCAGGATAAAACATGACACTCTTTTCCATAGTGTCTTTTAGCTTCTTTGAAAATGTAAAGACTACTTGGTTTCTGGTAATTATAGAACGAGCCTGTCAACCTATACGCACTGTACACTCCGTCACACGGCAGACGCAGGCGAGGACGTCAACCTACAACCTACCTGCAGTACATACAGCAACTCCTGGGTGACAACAGCGGTCTACTTGTACCTGGACAAATCGCAAACCTTGCTGCTGACAGAAAGAACTGAAAACTTACAGTCGCCTGCGTAGCAGCCGACCAATGATGATGATGATAGAATCACACACACACACACACACACACATATGCACACACATACAAACAAGGTACACTTACATCATGCCCTCAGCTTCACACGTAAGAAAGAACAGCGAGCAGACGACGGCCTCCATATCCGGGTGGCACCGGGACAACTCCAGCATATCCATAACAGAGAACAAAGACACACACACACACACACACACACACACACACACACATATGCACACACATACAAACAAGGTACACTTACATCATGCCCTCAGCCTCACAGGTAGGAAAGAACAGCGAGCAGACAACGGCGTCCATGTCTGGGTGACACTGGGACAACCCCAGCATGTCCATGGCGGAGAACACGCCCGTTGCCGAGGCGATGGCGAAGTCCTGGTTGGGGTGCATGACCAGGTTGGGGAACCGGGTGTCGGAGTACGGCAGGGCGGAACACCGGCCGTACCGGATAGGGTGGCATTCTGTAGGAGAAACATGACGTGAATATGATGCTGTAAATGCAGAAATGTTTGCAGTGGTTTTCTGTTTGAGGTTTTTACAGTAAGCTCTTTGCGGTACCCACCATGAATATTTATGCCATCCTACCTCCTTGTCTCTCTATTGATTCTTGTTTTAAAAAAAATTCAAAACGTAGGCTCAAGGACTTATAGATGAGTTCCTTAGAAAGTCAATGGGTTACATTCCCTTGCCAAACTGTCATCTAATGTAGCATTAATGCCAGAAATACATATGCAGCACCAATGCTTGGTTAGTGCACACTGCCATGGTGATTTCATGGTAATTATGGCTATCTATGTACCACTCCCTCAATGTCCTAGCAGCCATGCCTTGAACCATGGCTTGAACCAATTAGTTGGTATCTTTCCAGCAATAGTGCTTTCTGCCATGGCCTTTAGTCATGCAGGGAGTGGAGGAAATCCAGCATTGATGCCAGATGTGCTCAGCTAATGCATGTGTAGTGCGGCATTAATGCTACATTAGACAACAGTTTGGCAAGGGTTATCCTGATAAACAGCAACTGCACACATACCTGAGCTGTTCTGTGGGACTGTGCTGCTTTGAGCCGTCTGGTTGTACGGGGGCAGATCTGCAAAAGGACAAAAACAAGTTTGAAACAATTCATCTACTTTGAAGTAGTACAGTAGAAGTTAAAGTTAAAGTGACCCGGGTGTCTTGAAAAGACGTATAGGGGTGGCGCCCATCTCCATTTCTATAGCCCTTGGGCCACACATTTGTGCAAGTCACTACAGCAGGGGGCTGGTCCGCTGGTAGTGATGTGTGTTTAACTTCCATACTATTTCCCAAATGCTGAGTGCTAAGCAGAGAAAGCAGTGTGTACCATTTTTAAAGTCTTTGGTATGACCCGGCCGGGGTTTGAACTCACGACCTACCATGTGCAAGACGCGCACTCTACCTACTAGGCCATTGCACAAATTAATCCACAGTAGAAGTGGATTAACTTTATCATCGTCGTTACTTTTCATTAGTCCTTTAAGTAAAGAATCACAGACTGTATTTGAGTACAATTCATACTCTACAACTGGATAAGATTCGGAGATACATACTTCCACACATTTCAAGCGACGTCCATCACACTTCTACAGCGTCACTCGAATTTGTTGTGCAAGTTCATTCTAGTGACCCTGAAGAAGAGTGATGGATGTTACTCGAAACGTTCGGAAGTAATCTATGAAATCTTATCCAGTTGTAGAAATTGAATTTTACTCAAATATTGTAATACCTGGATGTCTAATCTTTGAATAAGAATCTGAGGTATCACTAATACTAAGTTAAACATAAAGCCTTACTTACATGGTGAGATACAGTCCTTCTCAGGCAGTGCATAGCAGGCATACAGGATGGCCTCCAGCTCGGTGGAGTTTAGCGCCTGGATCACACACGTGTGCAGGATTTCCTGACAGAATGATCGGCACGGCATCCTGGAAGAACAGCAGATGTCAGTAACAGAACAGTAGATCTCAGTAACAGAACAGTAGATGTCAGCAACAGAACATTAGATGTCAGTAACAGAACAGTAGATGTCATTAACAGAATAGTAGAAGACAGTAACAGAACAGTAGAAGACAGTGTAACAGTAGCTGACAGTAAGAGATTGAATTTGTCTTTTCTTTTAGTAGCATGCCAGTAGCATTTCAATATGGTCAAGACAGTTACCAGCTGTCAGTGACTTAACAGTAAACAGTTACTGACAGTAACTTCTTAGTACTGATAGTTTGCTAAGGGTACTTACTTGACTCCTTGAGGCTTACGGACTGGGAACGCCAGCGCACACAATAGCATGTCAGTATTTGCCAATAGCATTTTGATACTGTCAAGACAGTTGCTGACTGTCAACAGTAATGAAAGTTTGCTAAGGGTACTTACTTGACCCCCAGGGACATGCACTTTGGGAACGCCCAGAGCGCAGTATTATGTCAATATTCACCAGTAGCATTTCAATACGGTCAAGGCAGTTACTGACAGTAACTTATCAGTACTGATCGTTTTACTTACTTGACTCCCAGTGACGTGCACTCTGGTGTCGCCAGGGCGCACACAAAGAGGTCCATATAAGGGTGGCAGCCTGACATCATCAGCAGATCAAGCGTTCCAAATATGGTCGGCACCAGGCCAGGCGACAGCCCGCGGTCTAACTCGTTGATAAATCGTGTTTCGGAGTACAAGGCTGCACAGCGGTCGTTTGGGACAGGCTCACATTCTGGAACAAGGGAAAATGTTGGTTTGTTTGTTTGTTTGAACGTTTGTTTATTCATGATAAGCTCAAATCGGCACACAGGCCGCTTTTCATTGAGGTCATGAGGGAAGAGGTAAGGGTCAGATACAATATAACAGAGATACACAATCATTTGAGTCCTAATAACTCTATCAACATTAATGGTGTATGTATGTTGTATGTTACAGGTGAAGGTATGTACACTAACCATACGTAGTACTTGATATATAATGTAAGCAGTGGGCACACCACTGAGTTGGGCTACACTGGATTAACATGGTAGAAATATATGAATGAATGGATAAATCGTCAGCAGTGCATTCATTTAGTTTTGATAACATGCTGGTCCAAGAGACTGAACCACTTGCACATTGCCCATTGTCATTTACTGTTTTAATGTGCCCTGTATTAGATTAACCACAATCTGGTATGGTGTCTACAAAATCTGACTTAGTTGTGAAAAAATAAAATGATATGTTTTTAGCATATAAAGATAAATTATGATAACGTAACATGCGACGATGACTGGAAACAACTGCAATGAAACAAAGTTTAAGTATACGTGCCGAAGGAGGATAAGAAAGTAGGAATGGTGTAACTGACTTATATGTAAAACAATGACTCAGGTTACCAAAATCTTATCAATTTTTTGTGCATAAATCAAAGTTTATTAGTATATTACAAGTCCTTGCCCGGAGGCTAATTGCATGTATGTGTAACATTAAAGAGGGCGGACAGACAATAGGGAAAAACATGTTACTACTCTAGTCTAACTACTGACACTTATTTCTAACTTATTGAAACTTAAGATTCTGCCAAAGGAGGAAGGTTGTAACTGACCTGTGCCGTTATACAGACTCATCATGATCATCATGTCTGCAGAAGGAGCAGCGCTGTCCTTAGGTGTGTCTGTACACAGGAGGACAGGAATAAACAGATTTAGACATGAAGACATGACGTGGTGTCGTGTGGCGCAAGTGGTAGAGCGCGCGGCTGTCAAACGATGGGACATGGGATATAATCCCGGGTTGTGCCAAGAGACTTGTCCGAACTTGCGCCCCGACGTTGTGCCCTTGGGAAAGGCACTTAACACGGCTTTCCTCACTTCACTCAGGTGTAAATGAGTACCTAGCTTTGGTTAGAGACGTCCCTCGGATAGGATGTTAAATGGACGTCCCGTGTTTGGGGAGAGCCACACCCCGCGCACGTAAAAGAACCCACCTCACCTTCTTGAAAAAGGTGATAGTCACCTGTTATGTCAAATCTTCCACAAATGTGGTAAATCAAAATAAATAAATCATCATAACGGCAAAAGGTCCCCATGGGGAGATGGTGACTCGTGACGGGTTTCAGAGCATACTGTAAATGCAGAAATGTTTGTGGTGGTTATATTTTTGAGGTTTTCGCGGTAAGCTCTTTGCCGCAAACTTAAAACCACCGCGAACATTTTTTGCCTTGTCTACTATTGTCTCAGACGCGATCTCAAAACCACCGCGAACACTCCATTTTCTCCCTAACGCAAAATCAAAACCATGCGAACTTAAATGCATTTACAGTAATTTTATGTATACCTGAAGCGACGCAGTCTTCCTCGGGCAGAGCATTGCAGGTGGTCGCACTTGATTCACTTGCAGTTCATAAGAAAATCAACAGAGGGAGCCATTGTCCCAGGACAGGCACCCCACAGGCTCTACAAGTTACAGCTAACACAATAAACAAATTATACACCTGAAGCGACGCAGTCTTCCTCAGGCAGAGCGCTGCAGACGGTTCTGAGGAAGGGAAGGGCAGCGGCGAGCGGAGTCTGGTCCAGGCCTAACATCCCCAGAACACCCCCACCCCCCACAGGCTCTACAAGTTACAGCTAACACAATAAACAAAGTATTCACCTGAAGCGACGCAGTCTTCCTCAGGCAGAGCGCTGCAGACAGTTCCGAGGAAGGGGAGGGCGGCAGCAAGGGGCATCGTGTCCAAACCCAACATCCCCAGAACACCCCCACCCCCCACAGGCTCTACAAGTTACAGCTAACACAATAAACAAAGTATTCACCTGAAGCGACGCAGTCTTCCTCAGGCAGAGCGCTGCAGACGGTCCCGAGGAAGGGGAGCGCGGCGGCGAGCGGAGTCTGGTCCAGGCCTAACATCCCCAGAATCGGCGCCCCGCAGGACATGATGATCTCCTCACACAGGGAGCGACAAGGCAGTCTGCGGAGAAAACAGCAGCAAAAAACGTTTTTTTCCTTGTCGTGTTAAATATGTACATTTGTGTATTGTCCTAATGCAATTCAGCTAACAAAAAATGGCATTCTGATTGGTAGAACGTTGTGATGAGAAAGAAATCACCCTCTCAAACTGTAGACTGTCTCAGGTTTTTATATTTCATTACTTTTTGACATAAAAAAAAGAAGACATTTATTCAGTTTTCAATGTTTCTGATTCAGGGAGAAGAGAACCTGGTAGCTGTACTTCTAGTCTTAAATTCCTGAAGATGGCTGCATACCTAAATAAGCCATTGAGGCTGTATAAACAAAGGCATTGTTTTGTATTATATGTAACACATAACTTTGAGTGGTCTTTGAGCCTAATCATAAGTTATGAGTTGACTTCGATTATGAAAAATGTTGCACAGAAGATAAGACGAAGATCTTAGCTTTTTCAGCATACCAAGAAAAAACCTGGTTGTGTACATGTCAACAACACTCACTGACGGGCAGTCAAGCAACAGAGAACCTGTCAGTGGTTTCCATGGCAACTCACTTGAACCAATCAGCGGAGCAGTTGGGGAAGAACAGCGTGCAGACGACGTCGTCGAGGCTGGGGTGGCAGCCAGACAGACCAAGGATGTCCATCCCGGTGAAGATGGCGGACGCGATGGCGAGGGGAAACTCGTGGCTCGGCAGGCCGAACGCTGGATAGGTGTAGGCATAATCCATCGCCTGGCAACGGTAATGACGGATTGGCTGACAGACTGGAAAAAAAGTTGATGAACGTGAACGTTAGAAACGACGTCAAAGGGGAACTCGCTATTGCCTGGCAACAGCCGTGATGGACAGGTTGGCAGGCTGGGGTAGAAGTTATGAATATGAACTTTTGGAACAGTCATGACAAAAATTCATACTAATATCAAATGAAATGCACCGTGTGTGGGGTAAAACCATTTCGTTACCTTTCATTAACTGCTATTCAGTTCAGTATTTTTTGACATAACCTTTGCAGAAAATGAAACCACTGTCATGTAAATGTAAATGTAACGTTGGGTAACATAAATTCGCGGGGTACTTAAATTCGGGATTTTTCGAAAACGGGGTATTTAGGGATATGTGCTAGATGCAACATCAGTAATACCGCTAGAAATGCAAACTTGACAGACTAACGTATTCAGAACACTGTCTGAAAAGCTTCGATAACCATGCATTAGAAGTTGGCTACGTCAAAAACTCTCCGTCCCTTATTGTCACAGTCTGAGGGCTTCGTGGGAGATTTATGCTGCATGGTTGTTCACTGGTTTATATGACAAATGTCACATCCGCTTCCTGCTCAACACAATTATTTACAATACAACTAATTAGAATCTCTTTTGCTAACCTACAACTGGACTCTAAGTGTGATTAATCATCAAAACGCCTCTTTGTTGCTACAACCAATGGCTACGGCATTACGGTGCTAGATTGATTTCAGTCAACCATCATCGGAAAAATCCCGAATTTATGTTAACCAACGTTACAGGTCCTGCCAATAATAATAATACCATTAGGCTGCTGTGAAAGATTTCAAACTCACCTGCTCCACTCAGTGTCATGTTGAGCTGAGCTGAACCAGTGTAGCCTTCTGGAAATAACGATAAACAAATCTTTTGAATATAAAATATAGAAATCATTACTGCTGTTGTAATCAGGTTTAGCTCTTAAATTACACTGTTAACAAGTTGGAATGTCCTACAGCCACATTGGAAATGACAATCATTACTGTCAGGTAATCAAAATCAATGAACTCTTATAAACAGCTATTAAACAATTGCAAACTGTTACTCATTTTTTCATTTGATTCCATGTGTGTGGCAAGTTTTTATGCCATTGTCAGTCAGTTTCAGTCCATATCAGCTTTTAGCTAATATAGCTGGAGCTTTGGCTGTATGTCATGTCTATTACTGTTACAACCACAAGTGGTTGGATATGAAACAATACATACTTAGTCTAGTAAGTTTAACTTAGTATATGAAACAGTAACACACCAGGCCTGATGCAGTCCTTCTCCGGCAGTGCGTAGCAGCCGAGGGCAAGCCACTCCAGCCCCATCTCAGCCAGCATCTCTCCTCCACAGGTACCAACCATCTCCTCACAGAACGATCGGCACGGGAGGCTAGGGATACAACACAAGTTAGACACTCAGTATCTACATCCTCATGTACATCCCCATCTACATTCTCATGTACATCCCCATCTACATCCTCATGTACATCCCCATCTACATCCTCATGCACATCCCCATCTACATCTGCATCTCTCCTCCACAGGTATCAACCATCTCCTCACAGAACGATCGACACGGGAGGCTGGGGATATCAAATTACCTGTGTTTAAGAGTTTTCTAAAACAAGCAAGCAAGTAAACAAATTTAAGTTTAAGATACGCTTGGTATAGAGAAATTGCGATATGCAGTCAAAATTTAAGGTATTCAGACCCATAATTAGAGATTCATTGCAATGTCAAGATTATATGTGGAAGGAAGTCTTGTCTGTGCGCACGCGGTATGTGCACGCCTGTCTGTCTGTCTGTTATCGTGTTTGTTCCCACCATTCCTTACATCACAAAATGCAGCACTGCCATACATCCTCACTGCTACTATATTTTTGGTCTGAAGGACTGAAAGGGTTACAAAGCAATATGCGCAAAGGGGGTGAAGTTTGCCAACTCTGATTGCTATATTACATAACACACAGCGGCAACACTTACGTGATGCTGTCAGCTTCACACTTGGGAAAAGCGAGCGAGCAGACGAGGAACTCGAGATGCGGATGGCAGGCGGACAGCATCAGCATGTCCATCACTCCAAATATGGCCGGCGCGGCGGAGAGGGCGGCAGCGTGCAGCGGGAGGCCGAAGGCGCCTGGGAACCTGCTCATGGAGTACGGCATGGCGGAACAGCGGTCGTAGTAGATTGGCTCACATTCTATCAGCAAACAAAGAAGACGTACATGAATACATTCGGCATGGTGGGACTTAAGAATGATGTTGACTGGGGTTTCTACGTATATGTGAAATTTCAAAGTTTGATACTTTTGTTCTGATTTTCGAAGAACAGTTCTTTGTCGATGCATCTAATATTTCTACAACAGATTTACATGTAGATGAAAAAGAAATACATTGATATATTGACATACATGTACCTTATTGGGAAATACTGTAAAACAGTGGTATCTAAAGGATGGAGATCTGAGGATGCCAACAAAGTAAAAGAATTCGGACTGGTACACTTAATTCATAATCTGCATCCTGGATTCCCTGTAGCCCACATTTAACTACATTGCCTGAAATCATAACTTTGACACTTGCCTGTGTTGTTGTACAGGCCTACTTCAACAGGGGGCGCTAGTAGTCCACTGTATTGAGCTGAAACATAAGTAAAAGCCTTGGAACATTTTCAGACCATAACAATGTTGAACTGGCAAGACCATTAAGTACTGTAGTAAGTAAAGTAATAATAGGTGCATAAAAGAAGTTCACACATTACTTACTGGCATCTAGATACAGACTGACTTGCAACAAACAGTACATAAGATGATAAATACTTGAGATAAAATTAATTAGTTGGTTCTAGGATATAAAAAGGTAATGGAAGACCAAGATCAACCAGAGACTCTGAGGAGAAAGTCTGTACCTTGGTACAAAAAGTTTCATGGAGTGAATACATTATCAAGTCGTCCTTTTCCTCCCAGCCTTCTGTTTTTATCTTGTCCTATTGCTAAAATTTTGCTAAAGAAAAATGTCCTAGAACAAATGGATTGGTGAGGCCTTAAAAATGCATGGAGGAGGGACCTTGATGCTGAAGTAAAGGAATCTCGACACACATGGGCGCAGCTGGTAGAGAGGGCCCGGGACCGCACCAGACGTAGTTTGTGGCATTAGGCCTAAATAAGACTCATCAGGTGTAACACAGTTGTGTGGTAGGGCCATACAGGCCACGGTGAGGCAGGGCAGGGTTAGGGTTAGGATAAGAGTTAGGATGAGGGTAAGGATGAGGGTTAGGGTGAGGGTAAGGGTTAGGGAATACAGATGAAGTTGACCTCAGGCCATAGCGAGCCAGGGCAGGTTTAGGGTTAGAGAATACAGATGAACTTGACCTCAGGCCATAGCGAGCCAGGGCAGGTTTAGGGTTAGAGAATACAGATGAACTTGACCTCAGGCCATAGCGAGCCAGGGCAGGTTTAGGGTTAGAGAATACAGATGAACTTGACCTCAGGCCATAGCAAACCAGGGCAGGGTTAGGATAAGGGTTAGAGTTTGGGAATACAGATGAACTTGACCCACCAGGTGCGACACAGTTGTCCTCAGGCAGGGCCATACATGCCACGGCGAGCCAGGGCAGCGCGGCGGCCAGCGGGGTCTCCTGGAGCCCGACCAGGCCGAGTACAGGGCCTCCGCAGGACGTGATGATCTCCTGGCACACCGACCGGCACGGCAGGCTGGAATAAAAATACATTTATCACATTATCTAAACGTCTACAACTCTACATGTATATGCATCATTTTCTGCTTAAAATGACAGATTTAGCAAGGAAAATGAACAACATGGGTTCCCAAACAATGAGTTGGATGGAAAAAAATTGAAAGCCGTAGACCGCCCTGGACCGTCCACAGACAGGGAAAGACATTCGTACCTGTCCCTGGTGCTGAACACCTGGTGTTTGGTCTTGTGGCATTTTGTCTGTTCTGAAATCTAGAGTAGAAGTAATGAAATGTAACCAACAAGTTCCCACCTGAATTCCTGTGTGCAGTTTGGGAAGAAGAGTGAGCACACGACGTCGTTGAGCTGCGGGTGACAGCCGGACAGACCGAGGAGGTCCATACCCATGAAGACTGATGACGCGACCGACAGGCCGAAGTCTGGACTTGGCAGTCCGAGAATGTTGGGGAACCTGGCGTCGGTGTAGGGCAGGGCGCCACAGCGGTCGTAGGGGATCGGTGCACACTCAAATTCTGGGGAAATGAAAGAAATGGAGTAACATAGTATTACACAATTAGTTAAAGTTAAAATCCTCCCACACCATTATTGATGTATAGGGCGGTGCCCATCTCCGTTTCATAGCCCTGGGCCACACTGTGATGCAATCACTGTAGCAGGGGGCTAGTCCACTGGCAGTAAAGTGTGTTTAACTTCCATACTGTTTCAGAAGAATGTACCATTTTTATAAAGTCTTCGGTATGACTCAATGCACCTCTTGTCCAGAGGTTTCCTTCCTGGGGCTTGAACCCCAGTCCTTCTGGTCCAAGTAATTTGAACCAGATGTGGTGAGAGACAGAAGGCGCAGACCACTACACCACAGGGACACCCCTAGTATTACACAGTGCGGGAACACAAAATGATTTGCTGATACTTAAACAAAAGTCAATAGTGGTGCAGCGGCAGCATGATACTGGGTGTTTTGTCCAGAACCCAGAGGTCCTGGGTTTGAATCTCCCGACATGCTTCGTTGATGTTGTGCCCTTGGGAAAGGCATTTTATACGACTTTCCTCACAAATGAGTACCTAGCTTGGGTTAGGGACGTTCCTCGGACAGGACATTGAATGGAGGTACCATGTTTGTTGCAAAGTCAATGAAATGATTTTTGAAATAATTTTGCACTGTAACAGTTACCGTATCCCCACACAGAGGACTGCTAATGCTAGGGTCACATTTCCAAGCCGGGGCCCGACCAGGCTGTTTGCCGGAACAAAAAGTATGACATAGAAGACATAAACTTAAAACTGGTTATTCATAGATATGATCTGTGTATATTTCTTGATATATATCGAATACAACACGTTGTATTCCGTATCACCCGAGGTACCAGCCCGACCGCGGGAGGGCTGGGACCGAGGGTGATGCGGAATACAACGTGTTGTATTCTATTTATGTCATACCTTGGCCGTACCCACCTGAGAAAACACACATTTCAATGCGGAATGCGCCAGAAGTTGAGGGAGTTTTGTGTCCTCGAACAAGAAACTGTAGCAACATTGATTCCAATCTCCGAATCCGGTATTCGATTTTCCGACGGCCGCGCAACCGACGCGTTCGAAATATTCTATGGAAGCCTGTGTGATAACCCTCCCGAACCCTATGTGATCCGGATAGTTATCACACGGTCCGGAACACCCGTATCAGGCCCAGGCATGACATAAGAATTTTTATTTTACGTTCCCGCAAACATCCCTGTCGGGCCCCGGTATGGAAATGTGACCCTAGAATTACACTGCCTTGTCCACCTACCTGCGTCACCAGACATGTCGGTGTGATTAGACATTTCAGTATGGTTAGACCTGTCCATGTTAGACATGTTCATGTTAGACATGTTCATGCTAGACATGTCCATGCCCATCCTCTGATAGTGCAGCTGCTGAAGGGTCTCGTTGAACGCTGTCCAGTTTGTCGGTCCTGAAAAGGAACAATATTAAGAAGGCCATCCATGATAATCAGAAACTGGGTATTACTAAATGTTTTGATTTGATGTATGACATACATGTATTAGCTTTGAACCTGAAATACGACCAACACAGTGTTTTGATGAAATGGCTCACAATTTCCTTAACCAAACAGCAGAAAACAATGATCTTTCTTCTGTACAGTCAACATGCCCAAGAGAGACTCTAAAAACAAAATTAAAGCAAAGTGTATTGCATACCTTTAGGTAAAATGTTCATAATATTTCTTATTACAGTTAACAGTGCAGATTTTCAACCTCTCCTTATCTGACTGGCAATTTGCAGGAAATACTACAATAAAAAAGACTGGAACTTTTGCTCTTTATTAGTAACAGTACCTTTCCGACAGCTTTGGTTAAATCCTAAGGATGGTTCACTTTCATTTGTTTATATATCATAATAGAAAGAAATTTTGTACTATAAAGAGTCATTGCGGAGACATACCAGGGGTGATACAGTCTGTCTCCGGCAGCGCGTAGCAGGCGAACATCATCCACTCCAGCCCGGCCTCAGCGAGCGCCGCGCCCCCGCAGGCGGACATGATCTCCTCACTAACTAACTAACTAACTAACTAACTAACTAACTAACTAACTAACTAACTAACTAACTAACTAACTAACCCAGACATACCAGGGCTGATACAGTCTGTCTCCGGCAGTGCGTAGCAGGCGAACATCATCCACTCCAGCCCGGCCTCAGCGAGCGCCGCGCCCCCGCAGGAGTACATGATCTCCTCACTAACTAACTAACTAACTAACTAACTAACTAACTAACTAACTAACTAACTAACTAACTAACTAACCCAGACATACCAGGGCTGATACAGTCTGTCTCCGGCAGTGCGTAGCAGGCGAACATCATCCACTCCAGCCCGGCCTCAGCGAGCGCCGCGCCCCCGCAGGAGTACATGATCTCCTCACTAACTAACTAACTAACTAACTAACTAACTAACTAACTAACTAACTAACTAACTAACTAACTAACTAACTAACCCAGACATACCAGGGGTGATACAGTCTGTCTCCGGCAGTGCGTAGCAGGCGAACATCATCCACTCCAGCCCGGCCTCAGCCAGCGCCGCCCCCCCGCAGGAGTACATGATCTCCTCGCAGAGAGAGCGGCACGGCATTCTGGGGAGGGGACAAAAATTGGTAATTGTTAATTGTATAAAGCACATGATATTGGGAATCTTAGAAACACACACACATACACACAGGCACACCCATAGAGAGCCACACTACATGTATGTCATGCAAATCCACACGCACCGACACATACATGCAACTACATACAGACAGACACACATATATACAGACGAGTCCCACATGTAAATGAATACTCACGCACATACAAACATGGACGCACACACACACATGCACACAGACACGTACTCACACGCAGACATTTACATACACAAACAGTGTCATAAACACACACGCAAACAAAGACCTACATTGCAACAAGCTAAAAGTTTTTACTTCCCTTCATTCATACAAAAAATACATTGAATAAGGCCACACCAATTTAATTTCTTGGTTAACGGATTTTTATTTTCCCCCATAAAAAAATTTTAGAAAAAAAAATCATGAAAACCATGCAGGCCAGCCTTCTGTTTTCATTATTTTTTTTTCTAAAAATTTCTTTTTTTTTTGAAAATGAAAATAAAAATCCGTTAACCAAGAAATTAAATTGGTGTGGCCTTAACATTTTTGTCCTTTGACACTCCAGAAGATATCTCAACTCACCTGCTCCCTTCAGGTGAGCACTCCTGGAAGAACATGGAACAAACCATCATGTCCAGGTGGGGGTGGCAGGGTGCGGGCATGAGGAGGTCCATGGCGCCGAACATGGCGGGCACGGCCGCGAGCGCGAAGTCCTGGGACGGGAGCCCCATCGCGCTGGGGAAACTTGTCTGGGCGTACGGGAGGACGCTACAACGGTCGTAACGCACCGGCTCCGGTTTACACTCTGGAGAGGACAGAATGATAACTCTTTCTGTTACAATCTTTATCAAGAGGTAAGTACAATAACAGAGACTAGATTTTAGTAAAATCATTATTCCCCGGGCCCGCTACTGTTGCTGATAGTAAAGAAATAAATTTTTGGGCAGAGGGCACTTTTATACATATACAGCTTTGGCTTTCATTCTGGTTTGGGCTGGTAGCCAAACTGTATCTTAAGTACAGTCTGCACAAGAAAAAGGCTTTTTCTGTCAGAAAAAAAAGCACATTCTGTTAGAAAATGAAATTCAAAGATAGTAATATCTGAAACTCACCTGTGCTGTTCTTGTTATGTGCTCCTGTCTTGTTCAAGGGCACTGGAAAAAATGAATGACAAGTCAGAACAATGAAATTGCATTGTGATAAAAAAAAGAATGTCTTTAAATGATTTGTAAGCATTGGAAGAAGAATAACAAATTATCTTAAGAAGAAGAAGAAGCAGTGAAAGACAAAATACCCCACACATTCTGATAAGACAACTTACAAGGATGCCTTGAATAAACCAGTCCAGTTTTCCTTAAAGCTAAATGTATTAAGAAAGAAAATAACTAAAGATCTCCAAACATGACCCACCCGGAGCCTCGGCGATGCAGTCCTCTTCAGGCAGCTGGTTACAGACGAGTGACGTCATCTCCATGCCGACGTCCAGAATCATGTCTCCTAGCTCCATGCCAATCATCTCCATCGCCATGGCAACCACCCCCCTCCCACAGGTGGCGACGATCTCTCGGCAGAACGAGCGACAAGGAAGTCTGGAAATGCGAGGAAATGATAAGTTATCAAGTTGATGAAGGTTAGACATCCAGGTAATAAAGATAAGCCAAAAATAGTTACTCGACAAGCAACTGGATATCATTTTGAAACAGTCAGACATTTCAGACAGCATCCGCTATCTTTCGTCAGTGACTAACGAAAGATCTGGCAGAAAAGAGACTGAAGCAATTTTCACTATATGTCATTATTATCAATTTACATTTGCACCACACTAATCTGCTTTATCAGACATCTTCAGGTAAAAATTCAGCAAAAGGAAATTCAAAAATGAAAGAGACTGCATGGTGAAGAAAAGCCTGACTATATCCATATTGATTTTACTATGGTCGATAATGAGTTCATTAATAAGTGAAAGTCCTGACCTTTTTTCACAGCCCGGGAATGTGAGAGCGCAGACGAAGGAGTCCAGGTGAGGATGGGTTAGTGTTAGGGTAGATAAGATGTTGAAAGTGAAAGTCTAAGATGTTGAAAGTGAAAGTGCTCACCTGTTGTGACACCCCGGGAAGGTGAGGGCGCAGACGAAGGAGTCCAGGTGGGGATGGGTTAGTGTTAGGGTAGATAAGATGTTGAAAGTGAAAGTCTAAGATGTTGAAAGTGAAAGTGCTCACCTGTTGTGACACCCCGGGAAGGTGAGGGCGCAGACGAAGGAGTCCAGGTGGGGATGGGTTAGTGTTAGGGTAGATAAGATGTTGAAAGTGAAAGTCTAAGATGTTGAAAGTGAAAGTGCTCACCTGTTGTGGCACCCCGGGAAGGTGAGGGCGCAGACGAAGCTGTCCAGGTGAGGATGGCAGCCGGACAGGTGGACCATGTCCAGCGCAGCGAACACGACCGGCGCGCCGACCAGAGCGAAGTCCTGACTCGGCAGGCCGAGCGGACTGGGGAACATCGTGTGGGTGTGCGACCGCGCCGAGCAACGGGCAAAACGGACGGGCTCGCATTCTGGGAATAGATGTAAGATATGATATTAGGACGATGCAATGCTGCAAGATGAAAATGTACATGTACATAAGGCTCTGTTTTGTTGACACTTATTTGAAAGCTTACCTGAAGTGCTGTTCTATGTGTTGTTGTTATGTGGAGAGGAGCAGAGAATATCAGGTAGACTCTCACAGTCTGGTAGACCACATTACACAATACACTTAGTAGACCTTGGACATTAGCAAGCTTATCTGTACTGTTAGCTCTTGCTGTGTTGTTGTTATGTGGAGATGAGCACAGTATATCCGTGAGACTCTCACAGTCCATCAGACTACATTTGATACTCATTAGACTAGTAGACTACGGACACTAGCAAGCTTACCTGTACTGTTAGCTTCTGCTGTGCTGTTGTTATGCAGAGAGGAACAGAGAATATCCGGGAGACTCTCACAGTCCATCAGACTACATTACTCATTAGACTAGTAGACTACAGAGTCGGACACAAATAAGCTTTTATTCAATAGTAACTTCTTCTGTTAGCTTCTGCTGTGCTGTTGTTGTGTGGAGAGGAGCAGAGAATATCCGGTAGAGTCTCACAGTCCATCAGACTACATACATCACTCATTAGACTAGTAGACGTTGGACACTAGCAAGCTAACCTGTGCTGTTAGCTTCTGCTGTGTTGTTGTTGTGTGGAGAGGAACAGAGAATATCCGGTAGGCTCTCACAGTCCATCAGACTACATTGCTCATTAGACTAGCAGACTACGGACACTAGCAAGCTAACCTGTGCTGTTAGCTTCTGCTGTGCTGTTGTTATGTGGAGAGGAACAGAGAATATCCGGGAGACTCTCACAGTCCATCAGACTACATTGCTCATTAGACTAGCAGACTACGGACACTAGCAAGCTAACCTGTGCTGTTAGCTTCTGCTGTGCTGTTGTTGTGTGGAGAGGAACAGAGAATATCCGGGAGACTCTCACAGTCCATCAGACTACATTGCTCATTAGACTAGCAGACTACGGACACTAGCAAGCTAACCTGTGCTGTTAGCTTCTGCTGTGCTGTTGTTGTGTGGAGAGGAACAGAGAATATCCGGTAGAGTCTCACAGTCCATCAGACTATAAGACACTAGCAAGCTTACCTGTACTGTTAGCTCTTGCTGTACTGTTTTTGTGCGGAGAGGAGCAGAGAATATCCGGTAGAGTCTCACAGTCCAGCGGCAGGTCCAGGCCCAGACTCGCGATGGTGGCCCCGCAGTGGTCCTTCACGTCCCGACAGAAACTCTTGCACATCGGAACCTTTAGAAACCGGTTGAAAATTGGACCAGTGAAATGTAGTCTATCATTTTGTGTAAATGCACTTTTGGCCGACACTACAGTCACTCAGACAGTTTCATGATTCTACAACATTTATTAAACAAACTATCAACGTTTTCATTTTGAAGGGTCTTCTTCTGAACCTAGAGTAAAGCGTTGTCGGGACCCCTCCATGCAGACCCTCATTATTTGCTAAAATCTGAGGGCACTGATTTAGCTGGCAATCTGCCAAAAGGCACTTATACCAGCGATATCAAGAGATGAAGATATGATATAGACAGCTAACGTACCTTGATGGGCCCCATTGCATTGGGCAGCAGCAGAGAGCAGACAGCCAGCCCGACCTCGGGCAGACAGTCGCTGTCCAGGACCTGCTGCAGGGCCCCCAGGGTGGCCGCGTCGTCCTGAAGCGCTGCCTGAGAAACGTGGCCCAGCAGCTCAGGCAGGAGGGTGGTGTTGTAGGGCAGCACGTTCCTGCACAGGTCGACCTCGATCGGCTCACTGGGAGCTGAAACACAGATGATTTTCAAAAATCAGTTTGTTCAATTCAAGGCTGCAAGACCACTTCTAGGCATTGAAATAAGCTGATGGAAGATGGAGATGATAATGCTACATTGTAGGAGATACATGTAGCAAGAACATTGGTTTTGACGGCTTACTTAGAAGGGGAACAGTAAGCAATAGGACATCCTAGTAAATTTTGGCTTCACTGCATCTAGATGGCGAGTGTACTGAAGGAAAATAAGGATTGAATGGTATATCAGTGATAGCTCAGACAGATAAGAATAATTTTCTTTACATTCTTAAGGAAAGTTCAGATTTCCAGGGTCTTTAAAGAAGACAAGACAAGACTAAGACAAGACAAGACGAGAGCTGAACCAAGGAGGTTAAACACAACCTCCTTGGCTGAACCTACCAGGTCCGACACAGTCGCTGTCCGGCAGCGGTAAGCAGGCCATGGTGACCAGGTTAGCCATCTCCCCCAGAACAGGTCCCAGGTAGCCCTTAATAACACCTTCACAGAAGGACTGGCAGGGCAGCCTGTAAACACAACATGAAGAATATTGTTACAACATGTATCATCATCATCATCATCATCATGTATCATAATCATCATCATCATGTATCATCATCATCATCCCCATCATCATCATCATCATCCCGATCATCATAATCATCAACATCCCCATCAATCATCATTACCATCATCACCATCCCGATCATCTTAATCATCACCATCATCATCATCATCCCCATCATCATCATCATCACCATCATCCCCATCATCATCATCATCATCCCTATCATCATCATCATCATCGTCATCATCATCGTCATCCCCATCATCATCATCATCATCATATCATCATCATCAACATCATCATCATCATATCATCATCATCATCATCATCATCATCATTGTTGGCTTCATCAATTTGTGCAGCTCCAATATTTCTCTCCAAAGTTCTTGACCATATCTTAAAAAAAAGTTGGTCATTGATAGCTAGAAATAAGTTACACGTCCAGAGCTATTTTGATAAAGGCCAATGGTTCAACCAAAATTGTTGTGTCCAGATTTCAAAATATTTCAGAAAGAAGATTTTACATATTTCAATTTATCTGACACATACTTAATTCACTTTATCTTCACGATAGCAAAATTTCATGTTGAAAGGAAAATACACATTTTCACTGAACACGCTGGCAGCAAATGATTTACAGAACGGATGTGTGAAAGAATCAGAAATGATTACATTTTTTCACGGTGATGATACAGAGGTTGATGAAGGTTAGACATCCAGGTAATAAGATACGCCAAAAATAATTACTCAAGCAACTGGATAAGATTTTGAAACAGACAGACGTTTCAGACGGCATCCGCTTTCTTTCGCCAGTGACTAAGGAAAGATCTGGCAGAACTAGGTTTCATACCAAAACTCTGAATAGATTATGTGAATGAAGTGAAGACAATTTCAGATGGTTCAATAGAATAGTAAGTTAAGACATTGACTAAGGAAAGATCTGGCAGAACTAGGTTTCATACCAAAACTCTGAATAGATATGTTAATAAAGTGAAGACGATTTCAGATGGTTCAATAGCATAGTAAGTTAA
This sequence comes from Branchiostoma lanceolatum, assembly GCA_035149815.1. NCBI lineage: Eukaryota > Metazoa > Chordata > Leptocardii > Amphioxiformes > Branchiostomatidae > Branchiostoma > Branchiostoma lanceolatum. The sequence goes on from CM068884.1 coordinate 15,248,470, forward strand.
GACATTGTTGTATGCTATTGAATCAAGATTCAACATATATCAGTTTTTCTGACGTATACCTGATTCCTCCATCCTCCGTGCACTGCGGGAACAGTATGGAGCAGACGCCGAACTCCAGATGGGGGTGGTCCCCGGGGATCTGGTCAAGCCCGGCAAAGATCGCGGGCGCCACGGCCAGCGCTACGTCACTTCCGGGCAGGCCGAACACGCCCGGGGACCGCGCATGCGTGTACGGCATCCCCATGCACCGGTCGAAACGGATCGGCGCACACGCTGCAAAAAACGAACGAACGAATGAACAAAATAAATGAGGGCCTGCATGGGGGGTCCCGACAATGCTCTACGCTAAATTCGGAGGGCCGGCTACGTAATACGCTAAATTCAGAAAGCCTCCCCCTACGCTCTACGATAAATTCAGAAAGCCCCCCTACGCTCTACGCTAAGTTATGGAGTGGTCGGCAACGCTCTACGTAAAATGGGCATGCAGGCCCTCAGAAATAAATGAGTGATCAGCGATCCGGGAGTGAGTGAATAAATGGCATAAGTGCATATAGCATACACTTGCAGTTGTCAAACTGAATGGGCTCACAAGCTACAACATGAAATAAATGAATGAGTGAATGAATGAATAGATCGATCAATGGAAAAATGAGAGTGAATGAATGACGGACTGAATGACTGAATGAGCGAATGAATGAATGACATTGTCGAGTCGGATTGGTTCACATGCATGGAATGAAGGAATGATAAAATGAACCGATTAATACAAATAGACTGAGTCTATATCATACAAGCTGGCCTCTGTTCACTTAAAGTACAGGTTGATGTAACAGTTCATTACAAATTGTACAAACCTATGCAGGATAAGTGTAGTTGTCTCTGCATCCATGTCGGCAGGCAGACTAATGACTGTAGGTATGGGGATGGTCAGGTTCACTTACACCTACAGTCATTAGTCTGAACGACGACCGAGAGGATGCAGAAGATAACTAAGAGGAATATTGCACATTCATTCATTCATACATTCAAACTAACACACAGGAAGCTGTAGGATCATACTGACCAGTGCTGTTGTCGCGTGGTAGCTCCGGAGACTCAACTGTCTTGTTGTGTGGGGCTGGAAGGACATGAACGGTAAGGTATTAAAGTTTAAATAAGGACTTTCTCAGCAGATTCAAGCATGTGAAATGGTGTTTCAAACTTTGCTATATGGCAATATTTCATTAAGAAGTTAAAATGTTTGGGTTCAGGTTAGTTTTCACTTGGTAATTCATCTGTGTTGCTTTTATCTATTGGTTCAGTATGTACATCCTAGCATCTGTGTTGGTTCGTTCCATTTCGTACCATTTCGTTCCATTTCGTTCCATTTCGTTCCATTTCGTTCCATTTCGCACTTTCGGGGGACCGTTGGTAGGAGGCATTCTGGATCAACATGAGCTGTAATTTCCAACATAAAAACACACTGAAACAGTGGATTGCTTGATTCGTAACAAAGACTGGAGTTGATCAGTCGAAAATTTGGTTAAATCCATTTTTTTGGTGTTGGTAAGTACAGTTCAACTTTGATTGGTTCAAGTTTGTTAGTCTTTACACATGGCAATGTTCCGTCAAACTATTCTGAGGTTGATCAGACTCAACGGCGGCAACACAAATGTCGTCAGGCACCCGAACTTTGCTTTGAAATGTTACATCGGAATCTATTCTTCAGTCACAGGTGCGTGCGTAACTATTACCCTGCGTAAACTATTCTGAGGTTCATGAAACTCACCGGCTGCAACACAGTTGTCGTCAGGCAGCAGCCGAACGCAACCCGAACTTTGCTTTACGATATTACATCCAATCTTCAGTCACAGTTGCGTGAGTAACTCGCCAAAAATAATTACTCAAGCAACTGGATAAGATTTTGAAACAGTCAGACGTTTCAGACAGTATCCACTGTCTTTCGTCAGTGACTACATTGTAACGATAGGGCTGAGAACACCAGCTTTATACCAAAACTCTGAATAGATATGTTGATGAGGTAAAGACAATTTAGGATGTCTTGAAGTAGTCTTCAAAAAGAAGATTAATTCAAGACAAAGTTTATGCCAATAGTTCAATTAGCTACTGTTGTTCTAGTACAGTAACTAAATGTTGCTTGTCCGGGGGTGGGGGGTGGTGGGCAGCGCATTATCCCAGGTGCCTGAAAGTTGAACGCGTAGACCCACTTTCCTGTTGAGGGCGGGGTTGTACATCCTCTCATATGAGTAACTGTTACCTTGCGCAAACTATTCTAAAGTTGCTGAAACTCACCGGCTGCAATACAGTTGTCGTCCGGCAGTAGGAAACAGCCGAACGCGACCCAGTCCATTCCCAGTGCTGCCAGCGCCGAACCACCGCATGAGAACACGAGATCCTCACAGAACGAACGGCACGGCAGTCTGGGAGGAGAATAAACATGAAAAAATAAACAAATTGTACCTAAGTTGGCCAAAAATAATTACTCAAGCAACTGGATAAGATTTTGAAAATCCCCACTTCCTTTGAAGTTTCAAAATCTTATTCAGTTGCTTGAGTAATTATTTTTGGCGTATCTTATTACCTGGATGTCTAACCTTCATCAATGTACCTAAGTTGGGTTGTAGCTTTGTACCTAAGTTGGGTTGTAGCTTTGTATTATACTTATACTAAATGTTATTTCGGTATTTTTTGTTTATGTACATGTATGCCTGCAGGGCACTGCCCGTGTATCGATATGTCGACCCTGGATGAAATGAAACAGTCAAACAGATATTCTATTATTGATTTATTCATTGTAAGTGGTGTAAAGGCATAGAGAGTAGAATGTTTGCCTAGAGATTGCAGTCGGCAAGCTTCGAAAAATTCTCTGCTTAGCACTCTGCACTCTTGTGGGAGTTGAACACACATAGAGAAGAATAGACCATGGACAATTTTCTTATTGTGTGTGTGTCGGTTTTTCTATCTCCAAAAATGGAGATATTGTTTTGGGTCTGTCTGTTTGTCTGTGGGTGGGTTTGTCTTTCCGGACTTTCGTAGTCAGCATAACTCAAGAACCCCTTGATGGATTACGATGATCAGTGTAAGTTAGTAAAAAGGTGTACATGACCAAGCATAGATTATGTAAATGTGGAAGTCATCAGAAAATTTTTGAATACATAATAAACAAGAACAATGGAGAACTACTGACTTGGTTTCCGGTGAGCACCCTGGGAAGGAGAGCGCGCAGAAGAAGATGTCGAGTTGCGGGTGACACCCGGTCAGCATGAGCAGATCCAGGCCGGCGAACAGCGCAGGCGCGATGGCAAGGGCCGTCCCCTGGTCCGGCAGGCCGAAGGAGTTCGGGAAGCTGGTGTGGGAGTAGGGCAGGGCCAAGCAGCGCTCGAACTGCAGAGGCTCACAGGCTGAAAAACATAGAATCGACTGTTATCATTGCCTTCTGCAAAGTTATGACAAACATTTCTTGTTAAGATACTCCAAAACGTATTGTCCATGGACTTGGGGTTTGACAAGTTTACATGAACGTGGGGAAGCTAATGTGGCTGTAGGGTGGGGCCGAGCAGCGCTCAAACTGGAGAGGCTAACAGGCTGGAAAACACATTTTTGTACAAACAACGTTATCCGAAAGTGCTAAAACTTAAACAGTAAGATTTAGCTAGTATAACAGTAACAACATTTAGCTCGTGTGGGTGTAGGTGTAGCGCAGGGCCGAGCAGCGCTCAAACTGCAGAGGCTCACAGGCTGGAAATATAAAATCAAATGTTATCATTGCCTTCTGCAAAGTTATGACAAACATTTCTTGTTCAGATACTCCAAAACGTATTGTCCATGGGCTTGGGATTTGACAAGTTTATATGAACGTGGGGAAGCTAATGTGGCTGTAGGGCAGGGCCGAGCAGCGCTCAAACTGCAGAGGCTCACAGGCTGAAAACACATTTTTGTACAAAAAACGTTATCCAGATGTTCCGAAACAAAACAGTAAGATTTAGCTAGTATAACAGTAACAGCATTCAGCTGGTGTGGGAGTATGGCAGGGCCGAGCAGCGCTCAAACTGCAGAGGCTCACAGGCTGAAAACACATTTTTGTACAAAAAACGTTATCCAGATGTTCCGAAACAAAACAGTAAGATTTAGCTAGTATAACAGTAACAGCATTCAGCTGGTGTGGGAGTATGGCAGGGCCGAGCAGCGCTCAAACTGCAGAGGCTCACAGGCTGAAAACACATTTTTGTACAAAAAACGTTATCCAAAAGTGCTAAAACTTAAACAGTAAGATTTATCTAGTATAACAGTAACAACATTTAGCTGGTGTGGCTGTAGGGTGGGGCCGAGCAGCGCTCAAACTGCAGAGGCTCACAGGCTGGAAAACACATTTTTGTACAAAAAACGTTATCCAGATGTTCCGAAACAAAACAGTAAGATTTAGCTAGTATAACAGTAACAGCATTCAGCTGGTGTGGGAGTAGGGCAGGGCCGAGCAGCGATCGAACTGCAGAGGCTCACAGGCTGGAAAACACATTTTTGTACAAACAACGTTATCCAAAAGTGCTAAAACTTAAACAGTAAGATCTATCAAGTATAACAGTAACAACATTTAGCTGGTGTGGGTGTAGGTGTAGCGCAGGGCCGAGCAGCGCTCGAACTGCAGAGGCTCACAGGCTGGAAATATAAAATCAAATGTTATCGTTGCCTTGTGCAAAGTTATGACAAATATTTCTTGTTCAGATACTCCAAAACGTATTGCTCATGGACTTGGGGTTTGACAAGTTTACATGAACGTGGGGAAGCTAATGTGGGAGTAGGGCAGGGCGGAGCAGCGCTCAAACCGTAGAGGCTCACAGGCTGGAAAACACATTTTTGTACCAAAAAACGTTATCCAGATGTTCCGAAACAAAAACAGTAAGATTTAGCTAGTATAACAGTAGCAACATTAAGCTGGTGTGGGAGTAGGGCAGGGCCGAGCAGCGCTCGAACTGCAGAGGCTCACAGGCTGAAATAAATTAAATGAAATGTTATAAAGAAAACACACACAAAAACCGATATGATGAAATATTTTCTCTCTAGCTGCCCCAAAACAAAGAAATTTGACTTTTTAAGAGTAACGATATTTGGTTGAAAGACGTACCTGTGGTGTTCTGGGGTTTTGTCATGCCGCCCGAACCTGTGAAGGTAAAAATTGAGTAAACTTTTTATCCATTTTTGGTAAGTGATGAAAAACGAAATAACGCAAATACAAATGTTTGGGCTTTCAAATCAAACTAAAGAAAAAGCAAACACACACACACACACACACACACAAACACACACACATACGCTGTTATGCACACACACACACACACACACACAAACACACAAACACACACACACACGCACACACACAAACACACACAAACACACACACACACACACACAAACAAACAAACAGACAACAACAACAACAGACTGACCAGTCCCGACGCAGCCCTCCTCGGGAAGAGCGTTGCAGACGAGGTTGACGGCGGGCAGGAGGGCGGAGACCGGGAGCCAGTCCATCCCGACTAGCTTCAGCACCGGCTCCGCACAGGATGAGACGGTCTCACGGCACACCGAGCGGCACGGCAGTCTAAGGAGGGAACAGAGATTAACAGATGTAAGTTGGGCAGGAGGGCGGAGACCGGGACCCAGTCCATCCCGACCAGTTTAAGCACCGGCTCCGCGCAGGATGAGATCGTCTCACGGCACACCGAGCGGCACGGCAGTCTGTGGAACAGAGATTAACAGATGTAAGTTGGGCAGGAGGGCGGAGACTGGGACCCAGTCCATCCCGACCAGTTTAAGCACCGGCTCCGCGCAGGATGAGATCGTCTCACGGCACACCGAGCGGCACGGCAGTCTGTGGAACAGAGATTAACAGATGTAAGTTGGGCAGGAGGGCGGAGACCGGGACCCAGTCCATCCCGACCAGTTTAAGCACCGGCTCCGCGCAGGATGAGATGGTCTCACGGCACACCGAGCGGCACGGCAGTCTGTGGAACAGAGATTAACAGATGTAAGTTGGGCAGGAGGGCGGAGACCGGGAGCCAGTCCATCCCGACTAGCCTCAGCACCGGCTCCGCGCAGGACGAGACGGTCTCACGGCACACCGAGCTGCACGGCAGTCTAAGGAGGGAACAGAGATTAACAGTTGTAAGTTGGGCAGGAGGGCGGAGACCGGGACCCAGTCCATCCCGACCAGTTTAAGCACCGGCTCCGCGCAGGACGAGACGGTCTCACGGCACACCGAGCGGCACGGCAGTCTAAGGAGGGAACAGAGATTAACAGATGTAAGTTGGGCAGGAGGGCGGAGACCGGGACCCAGTCCATCCCGACCAGTTTAAGCACCGGCTCCGCGCAGGATGAGATGGTCTCACGGCACACCGAGCGGCACGGCAGTCTGTGGAACAGAGATTAACAGATGTAAGTTGGGCAGGAGGGCGGAGACCGGGACCCAGTCCATCCCAGCTAGTTTAAGCACCGGCCCCGCGCAGGATGAGATCGTCTCACGGCACACCGAGCGGCACGGCAGTCTGTGGAACAGAGATTAACAGATGTAAGTTGGGCAGGAGGGCGGAGACCGGGAGTCAGTCCATCCCGACCAGTTTAAGCACCGGCTCCGCGCAGGATGAGATGGTCTCACGGCACACCGAGCGGCACGGCAGTCTAAGGAGGGAACAGAGATTAACAGATGTAAGTTGGGCAGGAGAGCGGAGACCGGGAGCCAGTCCATCCCGACCAGTTTCATCACCGGCTCCGCGCAGGATGAGATGGTCTCACGGCACACAGAGCGGCACGGCAGTCTAAGGAGGGGAGATACATAACTTAACTACTTAAATTTGTGCGGTTCTTCGGGGGCAAATGTGGGAGATGTTGGCACATCTGCTACTAAATCTGTAGTGTGTTTTTTGGCAGTTTTAGACAGATTAGTCGAAGATCTAGAGGCTCGGTGGGCGTCACTCCACCGCCAGGAAAAGTCGCGTGAAATGCCTTTCCCAAGGACACAACGTCGGGGCATATTTGAGCATCGAACCTGGGATCTACAGATTCAAACCACCACTGTACAGTCGCTCATAGATTAAATCAGATCAAATGAAATGAACAAAATTACTGTTTCTGTAACCGTTCTAGTTCTTCGTTGATTAAATAAAATAAAATGAACAAAATCGCTGTTTCCGTGTGTTCAGTTTTTTATGAAATGAAAGAAAAAGAAGCAATCATTGTTCACTTATGCGATTGATTGATCACTGTTTCCGTGACTGACCTGAGCTCTTCAGAGCGGCAGTCCTGGTACATGAGCGAGCACAGGATGGAGTCCAGGTACGGGGAGCACTCCGACAGCTGCAGGAGGTCCAGCACTGTGAAGACGACCGGCGCGACAGTCAGGACCAGCCCCTGGTCAGGCAGGCCCAGCGCGTTTGGGAACCTGGCGTGGCGGTACGGTAGTGCAGAACAGCGGGGGAACCGGATCGGCTCACAGTCTGAAATATACACGACATACCGTTAAAGATCAGTAATATATGCTGGCGTTAGGGGGCGCCACTGCACTAGGAGGCCCAGCGCGTTCGGGAACCAGGCGTGGCGGTACGGGAGTGCAGAGCAGCTGGGGAACCGGATGGGCTCACAGTCTGAAACATACACGACATAACGTTAAAGGTCAGTATATGCACTAATATGTGCTGCCGTTAGGGGGCGTCACTGCACTAGAGGGCCCAGCGCGTTTGGGAACCTGGTGTGGCGGTACGGCAGGGCAAAACATCGGGGAAACCGGATGGGCTCACAGTCTGAAATATTACAGGACATCATGTCAAAACATCGTAGATGCACTAATTTGTGCTGCCGTTAGGGGGCGCCCCTAAGGGGAACCAGATGGGCTCAGAGTCTGACATATACAAAACAACACATCAGAGAAGATTGGTACATGCACTAATATGTGCTGCCGTCAGGGAGCGCCCCTGCACAAGGAGACCCAGCGTGCTGTGAACCATTTACGCCCATAGCACTTTCAGAAAATTAGACCCCAAACTTTTAAATTCTGCAGCAATTAGGTTCAAAGCCGCTAGGGGGCCTATCATCGAACTTGACTTTTGTTTTCCCGACCTCTACCTACCAAATATCATGAACATCCATTGACAGCTTCTTGAGTTCTGCTGTTTACATACACATATACATACACACCACATCCACGCCATAATGGCAAACCCGAAAATTTAATCTTTTGGCGAAGGTAATGCATCATAAAGACGGTACCTGTCTTGTTGCGTCTGTTGGCCAGCGCACGTGCGGTCTCGTTGTATGGGGACGAGCACCTCCCCTGGTGAGTGTCTGGGAACGAGTTGCAGTCAAACGGCCAGGTTTGGCCCATGCTGGCCATTGTGGGCTCGCAGGCCTCCCGTACCTCATGGCAAAACGACTTGCACGGGGGGATCTGTGAGAAAAGTATCATATAATCAAGTTCATACCGCCCGCCCTCTCTGTTGAGTGATTAATATTTTTGTAAGATAAGAAGACTTATTCCTGTAAGAAAAACTTTTTTTCCCAAATTGATGTACAGTATTGAAAAGGAAATCCCATCGGAAAGGCGTTGTGTTGATGAGTGCAAGGAAGTCTATACCACGGACTCTATTGAGTGATTTTGTGACAAATTCACAAGCTAATTAAAAGATTTATTTTTGTAAGAAGATCTTTTTTTCCAAATTGACGCGCAGAATTGAGAGTTAAACCAGCTGGAAATGAGTTATAACGTCATTAATTATGGTCAAAAAGTCTATACCACCCACCGTCTCTATCAATTCACATTTGTAACGAGTTGGCAAGGTAAGAAAATTTAGTTTTATTTAGAGCGTTTGAAAGAGAAACCCACCGCGGCAGTGTTGTGACAGTTGGGCACCATGGCGGAGCAGACAGCGAAGCCGATCTCGGGGTGACAGCCGGAGTTGATCAGCTGGGCGGTGTCGTTCAAGGTCACGGGGTCCGCCAGCAGCTCGGCCTGCGACCCGTGCCCCAGCAGGTTGGGAAACCCCGTGGTGTTGTAGGGCACGAGATTCCGGCAGGTGGCGTGGTGGATCGGCTCGCACGGAGCTGGAATCAAGATGTTTAACAACAAAATATTTTAAAACTTTTACTACTTACGAACTATCTCCCAAGCATTGTTTTAGTCTTTCCGTCTGCTTGTGTGTCCGTGCGTTTTTCTTTGACATTCCGGCACATTCCGCATAAGACGAGCTAAAAGAAGACGTTTCATCATTGGTCGAAAGTGAATCCTTGTTGGTAGAAGTCAATCTTAAGACGCAACTTAACTGTAGTTTTCAATATGACTGACGGAGGACGCCATAAGCTGCCAGATTTGATCCACTGCTTGCTGTCATGATAATGTCATTTCCGATCGAACAACCAACCAACCAACCAACCAACCAACCAACCAACCAACCAACCAAACAACCAACCAAACAAAAAAACGAACAAACAGTACTGACCAGGGCGGGTACAGTTGCGTTCCGGAAGTGCGTCACAGAAAAGCGTGAGCCAGTGCTGCATGTCCCCCAGTACCGGCCCTGCACACGTTCTGATGACGTTACGGCAAAACGAACGACACGGCATTCTGTGGGTACAAAATATAAGTATGAGTCTATATTGGGGATTGTACTTGGTGAATCATTTTCCTCTACAACATTAGTATATATACATCCACATCGAACCACAAGATACTACGAGCAATCAAGTAACCCTGTAAGAGTTAAGTTGACGTTTGTTCATAAGGGTGAAAGACAATCCGAGCACATTTCGTGTCTTGAGACATTTGCCTGATCACAAACGCACCCCCCCTACACTCACAACACACACACACACGCACATACACACACACACACACACACTCTCTCTCACACACACACATATATATATATATATATATATATATATATATATATATATATATATATATACACACACACATACACACTCACCCACTCACCCACACATTCACAACACACACACACAGAAACGTACCTCATCCCCTCATGTGTGCACCGCGGGAACATGAGAGAGCAGAGGAAGGTGTCCAGGTGGGGGCACCTGGTGACCATGTCCAGCGCCGTGAAGACGGCAGGTGCCACCGCCAGCGCAAGGTCCTGGTCGGGCAGACCGAGGGGGTTCGGGAACCGCGTCTGGGCGTAGGGCAGAACCGAGCTGCAGCGGTCGTACAGGATGGGCGCACATTCTGGAATGATAAACAACAAATAGATAAACAAACAAACAAACAAACAGACAAACAAACTGGCGATTCCGCTCTGGGAGTAGGGGAGAACCGAACTGCAGCGGCCATGTCGGATAGTCGGACATTCTGGAACAGTAGAGAAGTATATCTTGGTTTGGATAATGCACCAAAAACACGTTCAGATTTTTAAACAATGGAAGAGTACCTTAAGATTCTGAAGAAATGGAAAGAAAAACACGTTTATATCTGGATATATGAAAAAAATTAAAATGTTCAGAGTCTGACAAAAAGGCTAAGATCGTCACTCAGAAGGTACATCTAGATCTGAATCATGGTTCTATCCCATGTAAGGACGACTCTCTATCCAGAGATATAGCTTTCCACAGTAATGAACGGTCGGTTCTTTGTCACTTCGTCTCTTTAACAACCAGACGTTGGAAGCGCTTCAAATGCCCAAAATAGCCTGTTTGAAAATAGCACGTAATCATCTCCCATAGCAACCACCGGGACGATCGTGATTAGAGTCGAAACAAAACATTTTCTCCATGTGCCATATACCGGCCTTTCGAATTGGAAGATAACACATGCTCATGTAGTTTGAAATCTAAGAAAAAATGGTACAAGAGGCAAATGCGAAATACAAGCAGACAGTTTTCAAGTCTAAGAATGGCAATGCCGAGTCTTCAGCGTAACACACCAGTTCCATAGGCACACAGCGGTGGGTGGTTACTTACACCGAACGACTTGTCACAATACGCAGTTCATATCTAACTCTAACTGACGTTTGAAGCTATCGGGAGGAGAAGAACTCTACTAATTGGATGACAACAGGTATCATTCTACAATAGTTCACGATGAGACTGGATTTTAACATTTTGATTAAGCGTTGACACAACAGACACTTGAAGTCAAGAATGTGTCCCTTTTTAAGCTGGGTTATTTAAAGCTAACTGCCGCTTAAGCAAGACTAATGAATATGCCTTGTCATTACCGTATTTGGTAACAACAGGTGCCCATGGTACGTGTTTGTACAACATCACAATTAACTCCGCCCAGCCAACCGTCCTTAACATCGCCTCTTCATCATCCCAGCAGTAAGCCATTAGGATGATAGGGGATTGCTGAAAATTCTTCCTGCTTCCAGGGTCGTGTTTTAATAACAATCTCCTCAATGATTTCCATCATGTTAACAGAATGAAGACCTTTATTGTACATCTAACACTGGACCAGTATTAGACTACTAGTATGCTGAAGATGTGGATTATCATAATGACCTTGCTGGGATTGCCGGCTGAGCTCCCAGCTTTCAGGGTCGGGTTTTAATAACATCTACACAATCATTTCCATCATGTTAACACTGGACTCGTATCAGACTATGCTGAAGCGCAATCCGATCACAATGAATGTGTTGGGACCGCTGTCTGTACTTTTACGGACGTAAGTTAATAACAACAACTCATTGTTTTCCATCATGTTAAAACTGAAGTCGTATTAGACTATACTGAAGCAATCGTAGTGATTGTGCTTGGATTGACACTCTGAGCTTCCAGGGTCGTGTTTTAATAACAATCTACTCAATCATTTCCATCATGTTAACACTGGAATCGTCTTAGACTCTGCTGAAGAAGTAGCTTATTATAATGACCTTGCTGGGATTGTCGGTTAAGCTCCCAGCTTTCAGGGCCGTGTTTTGATAACATCTACTCAATAGACCGATCCTGTCGAACACCATATCGAACGTTTAGAACCCCGTGTTCTTTTTTGACGGAGGTGTTCGAAATAGAACGTTTAGAACCCATGTTCTTTTTTGACGGAGGTGTTCGAAATAGAACAGGGGGCGTGGCTTCGATCGTCTCGACCCTGGAATCATATTAGACTCTGCTGAAGAAGTAGCTGAGTACAATGAACATGATAGGATTGCCAACCGTTGTTAGCACCGCTCCTTTGCCCGAGCAGCCGTAAGGCGTCAGGATAATCTGGGATCGCCAGATGAGCTTCTTTCTCCCAGGGACGATTTGAATGGCTAATATTTTCCACCATATTAACAGTGGACTCGTGCTAGACTGTGCTGTCATAGCAGATTATGCCGATGAAGGTTAGACATCCAGGTAATAAGACATACATAAGACATACATAAGATATACATAAGACATACATAAGACATACATAAGATATACATAAGACATACATAAGGTATACAAGATAACAGTTACTCCACTAAGCAGCCGGATAGATTTGTAAACTGCCAAAGCAGCTTATCATAATGACTGTGCAAGGAATGGGCTAACAATAATCTCTAAAACACTCGACTTGAGTTAGACCATGTCGAAACAATAGATTGCTATGATGACTGTGCTGGGATTGCCGACTGTCCTATTTGTTCCAATGACGTTTTAATCAAAAGTTTATTGCAACGTTTATTGCAACGTCTTGCAAATACATCAAACATGAAAGGAACGGACAAACTGTGAAAAACAGTATTCTATAACTACTGACACTAAATTATAACTTATTAGGTTTCACTTCTTTTTCCGAGACAGTGGAAGATGAATGATCCCATTTCTGTAATGTGTGGGTTTTGTGAAGCTAATAATAGCTACTCATTATCTTACACCAAATTAACAATGGACTAGGATGAGACTATATGCTGAAAGTACTGCTGGCTAAGATGCCTGTGCTAAGATTGTACGGCTAAGATTCTTGCTTCCAATGTCGTTTTATCATCAACTATTCTACATTTTCACCATTCTATAAATGGAATCGTATTAGACTATGCCGAAGCAGAAGCTGATTATAATAGCTGAATACGTATTAGATGTCGAAAGAGCTATTGCCTGTCTAAAGAGGTACTGCTACGTCGCCAGCTTATTTTTTTCTGTGTAAAAATCGAATGCATTTTATACACATCTTTTTTCCAAACCTCCATTACTTGCATCTTTCTAAGTTTGCTTCTTGGTCAGACACAACTGTTAACACTGACAGAATCGACTTGTTACTTTTATTTCGTTCTAAAACAACAAGATGGGCAATTAAACCAATATCTGCATTTGACTTAAAATGAACGAGACAGTCTGACACGAATTCAGTGAATACCAATACGGAAAACAAAGGCGCTAATTAGCCAAGAAGTACAGCAAATGAGAATATAATTACACAATGTCCCTGGGTAGATTGCTTATCTCAGCAAAAGTACTTTCTTTACAGTGTATTGTCTTTTTGATTGGTTTCCTTACGAATGTAGAATGGTTCAATGAATCAACGGGAGGGTAGTTTTGGACTCACGTTCCAACTAGGCTTCTGTTAACAGATGTATCTACATGTATTCATTCACCTATTCACACGTCTTGTCAAAGTCAAACATTTTATTTTCATAATGTACAAGTGACGGCGAGAATATAAGTTGAGTACAAGTTGAGTCCGCCGTCACTTCGTCTATGTCACTTTATTTGATGTTTTCTTTGAATAAAAAAAAAAATCAACTTTAAGATGTGTGGCATAAATGTCGTCCACAAATTGCATTTCCTCCCACGCTACGTATATTGAGTGCCATGATCAACTTATCTAATTAATTGTAAGTACTTGTAATTATTATGGAAAATCTACATGTGACATGTTACAGGTAACGTCACGCAAAGCACTACCAGAAAATAAACAATAAACAACATCACTTTACTACGTGTGTTTCGTAATGTCCTGATCACGTCCGTCGTACGACAAACTTACGACAACAAATTGAGGACATTCTTATGACAGTTGTGGAGGCATCGATCACAAATTCAGCTGTCAAAACCAGGTTACCGTAGATCGTTGTCAACAGTTACTTCTCTCGCTAAAAACCGTGCGAAACCAAAACAAACAGTCGTATGGAGATGTGACAATACCCGTTCAGACGCCTTTGTCACATCATCAGCACCTGGCGCCGTACCTGTACGTAACAGGTGATACCGGCGCGCTGAATTCCGGCGGCTTCGGGCCCAACCCTCCCAACCCCCGACCAACTCACCTCCGACTCTCGGTGGTTCTCTCTGCGGACCCTTGTCACCCAAACCGCGTCCCAACAGCGTTAGAACACTGATAATCCACAGGGAAATACTTCTCGCTCCAGCCGACATGTTGGCTGGATCGTCAGTGAAATCTCAAACACTAGGAACTGATCATGCGTCACAGATAACCGGTAGAACATTTAAATTTATCAGACGTGATGTAGGATGCAGGGGTGTGGCGTTGGGAATTATCATTCTAATGAGCTCGTCACTTGGTAACGAGGGGTAAACGTCACAGCAAAGGTGTCTTCGTGATGCGACCTGAGGTCAATAAACCGATCTCATATCCCAACCCGCCTCCGCCAAGGCGTAGAAATGCAACATAGAAACATACAAATGCAAAATAAAGGCATAAAAATGCAAATATTTGACGGACATGCGGCCACTTTATCATTGGCCGAACCGATGATTGTCATGCTGCCATTGATGCACTTCTGATTGTGACGGACAGTCAGGATCGGTCTATCTATGGTTCTTTACAAAAGATAATTGACGTGACATTTTGTATGTCTAATAGCTGGATGTTCCGTAAGGCGTCGATCTCTTTAGTCGTGCGATGTCCGTACGATCGATCGCAAACTCAAGACATTCTTGGGATTGTCGTGCGTACGTCGTACAGAATCCAGCTGTCTTGTTACCGAAAAAGTTGTCAGTTGGTTCTGTCACAGTATGCCTGAAAATTCTGCAAAATCGTACCACGACAAATGTGACCGCGCCGTAGGGCATTTGGACATTTATATATATGTGTATATATGTATAGGTCGTATTTTTATATTTACCACATATTTACCCAAATGAAAAAAAAAATGGTGCCCATATAGTACAAAGCAGATTTGACAAGAATGATTTTATAATCCAACAAATCCATCATGATTGTCAACATATAGCTAATTGTCCTCATTTGCAAAGCTAAAGAAGCGCCCGAGAGGTCGTTCTAATAATACTAGTCGCCTCAGGCTGACTAGACGATTAACATGGCATCTCGTACGTACGTCCAGTAGTCGCCATGGCTATGTGGTCTGGTAGTGAAATACAACACTCAAGCTTTAAATTTGCAAGACTCTTGAATTCGAAAAGGTTTATCCTAGTGGCATATAGATATAGACCCTTGACGACGTATTGTCAGAGAAATAAAGTTGACGATTAGTCGTAAGAAGATAGATTTGTTCCTCGGTCTCAAAACTGGGTCATGTTGTCTTATATAAGCGTCATCGGTAACCAAGCAACGAGCCGAGGGGTAATCTAGGGGTCAAAATGTCGTCTTTTATTCTGTGAAAGAAATAAAAACCTTATCGACTGAGACGCTGGTATGGTCCTCAACATTCTAATTGATCAATAGTAAAAACAAAAAACAGGAATACCTGAACACGAATACAGAATTGTGGGATAAGATGGGATCCCTACAAATATACTCTTACATATGTAATAATCTAATAATCTCTCTACATTTTGTCCTAAAGATCGAACGTATGGTTTTATCTGTACAAAATGATAATTTGTCCGTTTTGCTGATGGATACTTTTCGTGCCAACGTAGGGCCGAAACCTGGGCCAACTTCTAATACATGTATATGATGACTTCTGTATGTCCTACAAAAATTATGTTGATCTACTTTATTATTCCGAACAAAAGAATAATTTTTCCGTCTTGCATTTGATGGATAATTTTCGTGCCAACGTAGGGCGGAAAACTGGGCCGTGTTGTCTCGTGTTTTTCCCGTGACCTGGCAACACTGCCTGTTCAGTAACGGGCTAATCTGGCCAAGAAAAGTGCGAAAATAAGACCGCCACCGCCCGCAGGTGTCTGTATTGTGTCCTATTTGCGGCTGATTGCCTCCTCTCTCTGTATGTAGCCAGACGCCTGGCTGAACAGATGTCTCCAAGCGTATGCACGCTATGGGCTTGCTTTATGTACTCATTTCGCGTATTCTGTAGGTACATCTAATGTAGTGAGTTCCCTAACTGGGTAAATTAGACGAAAAAGATGAAACAAACGTTAACGGATTGATAAATGGCGAAGTAAAGTGTGAGGCTAAGTCTGTCATAACCAGCAGGTGTTTGTATTGTGCTCTATTCACGGCTGACTGCCCTTTCTCTTCGCCACCAGAGGTATGAATGAGCGGATGTGTCTATAGCAGCTGATGCTTTCAGATCTCCAAGCGTATGAGCGACATGGGTTTCTGTTCTTTACCTCTTTCACTTGGTCTGTAAGAATATCTGATGAAGCAAGTTTTCTAATTGGATAAGATAGACAACAAAAACACAACAGACGGGTTGCTATGGCCAAGAAAAGTGAGGAGAAGCCTGTCATACCCCGCAGGTGGTTGTGTTGTGATATATTCACGGCAGACTGCCCACTCTCTCTGCGACAGGAAGCCGAATGAGCTTAGATTAACAAGCGAGAGTCTGCAGCAGCTGATAGCTTGAGATCTCCAGGCAGGCGGACGGTTTGCCGCTTTTTGTACATGATCACCTCGATGCTCAAGTTGCCAATTCTTTTATTTTTGTTTTTCTCGCACCATTGGGAGGGGGTATGCTGCACTGATCACACTAAGGCAATGGCCTGAACCCCCTTCAAGCGAGGGGTCTTGCCTATACTTTTGCACATAACTATATGTTTAGACGCCAAAAATAATTACTCAAGCAACTGGATAAAATTTTGAAACAGTCAGACGTTTCAGACAGTATCCACTGTCTGTCAGTCACTGACGAAAGACAGCGGATGATGTCTGAAACGTTTGACTGTTTCAAAATTTTATCCAGTTGCTTGAGTAATTATTTTTGGCGTATCTTACTACCTGGATGTCTAAGTTTCATCAACGTATATGTTTAGACGTCTGGGTCCGTTTTTGTTTACGTCTTTCTCTCATTTTGTAGGTATAACGTTATCTGATGTAGTAAGTTTCCTGACTGGACGAAATAGACGACACGAATAAGCCAGGCGCACTAAACAGTGGCAAGCATGCTAAAGATCTACCGGTCACCATGTCCCATTTTACCCATTAGAACCGGTTTGGCCACCTTTGCCAAACCGAGCGGAAGACACGGCCTGGGGGTCATCTGGGGGATTTTTAGGGACTTTTGAGATACTAGTACCTTTGAGTAGCCTTAGTTACATGGACGTTGCCATGTGTTGTGCAACAAGTCGTTTTCTTTGCAACATTGAACATTTGTGGCAAAATGGAACGGAAATTCTCGCGAAGTGTATCACTCCGCGGTCCCTCGCAGTGCAGTTGCTAAGGACGCAGTCCACCAAAAAGTGACGTCAAAAAGAGATTTCCGATAAAGTAAATTACATGGGCAAGACAGAAGAATGTTGGCCCGCAGGTGTGAAACGTCTTGAGGAATACAGGTCACCATGTACAAGGGTCACTGTGCCCCTGTTATTAAACACTCAAGAAGAGTATGTTTTAACTTTAAGTCCGAGTTTTTAAATTAATTTTTTGTGCTTTGCAAGTCTACCCAACTGGATACAGGTTATTGTTCACGTTGTGGTGAACCTTTTATAACTGGGACTTTTCTTTCTGCACCTCCTGGTCTTTATGTATATAATCCACTTCATTCACGTTTTGACCTTAATTCTTTAAAATTCATTAGCCATCATAAGCATAGCCATTTAAGGTGCTCTGGTAAAAAACTATTTGTACATATCACAGACTGCGAAGGAAATCGAACTTTAAATGCCTTTTTATACCTAATTTCAGATAAATACAAGACTTCAGTGTTGCCGGGAAAGCGTGACGAAAGCGAACCGAGTAGTTTTTGTGGGCAGGCCGGTGTTTTGAGTCCGGCCTGAATTATAGATGAGACATGGTCGGCACGTGGGGAATGGAGTCCCGTCAACTCTCATCTGTGCAGTCATGAGGACCGGAAATGAGTAGACGTGTTCATCTACACGTCATTCTATAAGGCCCTTTATCTGGCAACGCGTATTTGTTGTATAGAATGATTAGGAGTGTTTTCCACAAGTAATTTTACAAGGCCCTATATCCACAGCACTGGCAACTCAAATTCGTTTAAAAAATGATTAGGAGTGCTTTTGCACACGTATATATTTGTATAAGGTGGAAAGTCTACAGCACTGGCAAGTTGCATTTGTTGCATAAAATGATTAGGAGTTTTTTTTTTCACATGCGGTTCTATAAGGCTCTATATCCAAAGAACTGGCAACTCGCATTCGTTTCAAAACTGATAAGGAGCGTTTTTCCGCACGTAATTGTATAAGGCGTGATATCTACAGCACTTGCAATCGATGAGCGACCAGCAGTCATTGGTCACTGCTGCATCGAGCGATGATGTGGAGATAATCTGGAGATACGCAAAAAACAGCAGTTACTCAAGCAACAAGAATTTACCAGGATTATTGACCATTATCGACATAATTTGGAGATCTTGAAAATTATTGAGAAATTGTTGGAACACCTGGAGATCATTTGCATCTGGGTAACTGGGAGATCTTTGAGATCACTGAAACATTATTGAGAAATTTCAATCCTTGGCTGACATTAGCGGTTATTGTGAGATCATTGTTTCTTTTAGAACTTGGTTGTCTCGTCTTCATAATGGTATTGTCTCCATGGAGACGATTGCCATGACGATACTCATCAGAAGACGAGGTGGCCGAGTGGTTAAGGATGGACTGCTAATCCATTGCGCTCTGCCCGCGTGGGTTCGAATCCCATCCTCGTCGATAGCTTTTCACTTTTATTTATTTATTTATTTCTGTTTTCTTTATCCAGGGTGGACGCACTCAGTGCTAACCGCACTGCTTTTCAGGCGTGCCCTGCACAAAATAACATAAACAGACTAAATAACATAACAAGGAAATAACATAGAATAATGAACAGAAAGTAACCAAAAAAGATAATATATACATAACCGAGCGTCGAATCCAAATCATAATCCTTAAATCATAGTCGATATGGCAGGCCGGGTCTAGAGGTCAGAGGTCAGCAGTACTGTCTTACTTGTCTTTTAAAAGTTTGGCCCGACGTAGCCGTTCTAACTGTGGCCGGCAACTCATTCCAGGCAAATGCACCCCTGAATGCATATTTTCTCCTACCAGATTCTAGGCTGACTTTCGGGAGTTGCAAAGATAAGTTTGAATTATGTCTTGTTGCATAAGTGTGAGATGTTCTGACAAATATCTGTAGGTATTCTGGCACTTGTTGGTGAATAGATTTAAAAACAGTTTGCAGGAGGTGCATTTGCCGGCGAGATGCGAGGGAACTCCAACCTAAAACAGACAACTGTACATTATCCACTTTTGCTCAAGGATCACAAAATTACGGGTCCGATTCCCGACCACCTATTGGGTGTCTGAACGCGGCAATGCAAGCTTCTGGTTCGGGTGATGCCTTTTATGGGCGTTCGTTTGGCGAAGATAATCCTTTTATTTTAGCTGGTGGATCATCAAGTCTCGGGTTCGATTCCCGACCTCTTGACTTTGTGATCCATCGGGCTAAAATGGAAAGAAAAAAAACGCATCTTCGCCAAACAGCCGCCCATAAAAGGCATCACCCCTATCAGAAGCTTGCATTGCCGTGTCATAAAATCCAACAGGTGGTCGGGAATAGAACCGGTGACTTTGTGATCCATCAGCTAAAATGAAGAAAAAAAAACATCTTCGCCAAACAGCCGCCCATAAAAGGCATCACCCCTATCAGAAGCTTGCATTGCCGTGTTAAAAAATCCAACAGGTGGTCGGGAATAGAACCGGTGACTTTGTGGTTCATTAGCAAAAGTGAAAAAGCTATCGACGAGGATGGGATTCGAACCCACGCGTGCAGAGCACAATGGATTAGCAGTCCATCACCTTAACCACTCGGCCACCTCGTCTGGGTAAATGATTAAGACTCTGTCTCTCCTGTATGTGTACAGATTCACAATACAACAATGGAGAGCAGACAACTGTGACGACATGACAATTGTGTTCTCAAAGAAAAGGGCTTTTGTTTAAGAAACCTTGCAGAACTACCATCAGATAGAATGACAGTAGTCTTTCATCGCTTTCTTTGTACAATGTTCTCTCATATTTCTACTAACTTAAGTTTTTTTCTCTCTCTTTTATAGTTCTTTTTCTACTCTGAAGGCAGGATGATGTAATCGCATGCTGATGTTGTCTACCCTGGTAACGCTAACAGCAGCCCTGTGCGTGCGACAGTGGCCGGGGCTGAGCGGGCACGGAAACACCTTTCATACAATGTAAGCTACCTTCTGCCGACAGTGGCGAGGTATGTGTGAGCACGGAAAGCTATTTGATCAATTCTCTTTTGTTCGTACATCAGCCAGAAATGATGGGGTGTCGGCAGGTGACACGTCCCCCCGAGCGGACGTGCGTTTGGAGCTTGTTTTTCTCGCTCTTCCCGTTAACGTTTATGTCAAGATAACTCGCCTAAGAACCCCGCAACATTTGTCGTACGGTAGGTGTGCGAACTCAAGGCAGTCTTGGGTACGTCGTGGATGCACCGTACGACATCTAGTTGGATATTGCAGTGTTTTTTTTACACAGCCAGTCACTTCTCACCTGCTGACGTTTCGGTGTCCGTCAGACACCTTATTCGGAGATTCTGACTGGAGCACTGCTTGTCGCCGCTATGAGTAGCCGCTATATTCGGAAGGAACATCCAGCTGTTTTGTGACAGAAAATTAAAGGTTTTTGTAGAGCCTTGTTATTTCAGTCAAAGCCTATCTGAATATCGTACAGCAGGTTGGTGGGTTTCGAACCCGTGACTTTGTGATCCATAAGCCAAAACAAAATGTTCTCGACGAGGACGAGATTCGAACCCTCGCGTGCAGAGCACAGCCGATCTGAATACCATACAGCAGACAGAAATCGACACTCTGAAACACAACAGAAACGTTCAGAAAGACGTAAAAGATTAGCTGCCACTTTGGAAAGGCTTAGCCCCGGGCGCATTTCAGACTCCGTTCACAAAAATGTGACCTAAAAAGTTGCTGAAGAGAATTATATACATTTTGGGTTCTGATAACAGATAAACAGTCCTGTCTTTATTCACGAATTCGTGACTTGTAGAAAATGCGACCTGAATATTTGTTGAAGTGGGTTGAGTTCATTTTGAGTTTTGACAATACCAAGAATCGGTTGTCTCTCAGCTTTATATTGTAGATAAGCCGTATCTACTAGTTTTATGTAACACGTTACTGTTTGCAGTTGTAAAAGAGGAACGGCTACGAGTTCAGAAATGACATGTAACTTGTAGAGACATGTATTACTATACAGATGTAGTTCTAGTTTCCTACAGTAATTGTATGTGGGTCGCGGGGAACTGATCTTTGCTTCCGACAAAATTCCAAGGGTGTGGTCATCTTGAAATAAATTTAGTCACTCATAAAATCTGAACAACAAATCGAGATATTTCAGTCTGAAGAAGAGACGTGCCTTCACATCTGTGCCAAAGATCAACACGTTTCATACAAAAATGAACTTACTATGATACTAATGATATGAAGTTCTGACTCATCTTAGTAACACACACAGAATGTGGCTCCAACAGATTATTATGTAGATTAAGTGCATTTGAGTTGTGACAATACCTAAAACAGGTCAGCCTTAAGTTGTCTCTACTGATAAATCGTGCCCGGAAGGCTGCTTACGGTAAGCCAACACGTTCACAGAACGTTCGCGTATACAAAGATGAGTATCCTGTGAGTTGTTACCGAAATATCGTTTAATGTTCTATACGAGTTTGTGTCTTTCAAAAATTTATATTCGCACAGAATATTCTGCGACGAAAGTTTCGAACTAACATTCCAATAGAGCTGGTGGACCACTGTGATCACAGAGGACCAACAATTCTGCCTGACAGTTGCAACTGAGAGGCGTTTTTCGGCTCAAATCTGTCCGATCCACCCTGGATTTTACCAAACGTGAAGAGAATTTGAGCTTTGATGATCCACAAATTGAATTATAAACCCCCCATTAACGTCTTAGTTTGCAGTCCTTCACATAAAGAAAATCGCGTGACACCGGATGTCTCTACACTGACCGGGCGTCGAACCCTTACCAATGATCTGGATTCCAACACCCCGACTCTCCCAGTTACATGATTGATTCATGACTCTCATAACATGAACAAAGCGACGAACTACGTGTATCACATCACACCCACATCTACACACCAGGCTATTAATAAATGATGTCATAAGGTCAGGAGTTTTCTTAGTGTCAGGACCATCCAAGTGTGAGCCACAAAAATGCAGAGGACAATCCGCGTCATTGTCAAGTGCTTAAGCGTCACGGTCGTTACCTAGCGACAAAGCCACGCGCTATATGACGTCAGGAGTGTTCTACAGGTCATAATGTCCTGTAACCATGGCAATAGCATCAACAGAACATATAGAAAGTGTAAGCCAGGTTGAGGGTTGGACACGTTTCAACAAATTGCTGATAGGTACGTAGGCCTCATGTTCGTTACCTAGCAACAAAGTCACGAGCCATATGACGTCACGCGTGTCCTATGGGCCATAGTTCCCTTGTAATAATGACTCTCGAAATATGGACAGCTGAGCGGGTGTTTCATAGATACACCAGGACCATTAATAAATTACGTCAAGAGGTCATCAACCTTAGAAAGTATCTTAGAGTCAGGAACATCGAAGTGTGAGTCACAAAACTGCCGAGGACAATGACATCAACAAGATACACAAGCGCAAGTTTGCTACAATCATGATCTATGATAAGACTGCAATGTTAATGAGACATTCTTTGCTCATGACCAGAACCCTACTGCCTACCCGTTTTACCTGACAGTTGACCTATTTGAACATACTAAAAAATTGGTTTGGTTTTGAAAATGCAATTCTCAATGTCATCCTATGATATTCACCACACATTTCTGCATAGATGACATCTCCTAGTCGTTACTTGTTTACATTGGCACAGAGAGAGAGAAAGAGAGAGGGGGAGGGAGAGAGAGAAGGAGAGGGGAGAAAGGGAGAGAGAGGAAGAGGGAGAGAGACACGGATAGTAGAGTTTTTGGTTCACCATTATCGATCAGGAGATATATTACATGATGCCTATAGTATAGCAAGCAAATCGTTCTGTGTTTTTTTTTTTTTTGCTTTACAAGAATATTTTCGTGAATGAAACACATGAATGTCAGTTTTAATGATCTAAATCATCAATAGCAATCATGAACTTCTAAGGCATAACGTCATCTGAAAGTTTCGGGCTCAGGGTTTCGGTAAGGACATATTAGTCCATTTCGTTCTCTAAAAAAAGTACCTAAAAGTTATTCTCAAATGGGTTACTGTAGACAGTAAAGCTAAAACAAGGGATAAGGCTTGTAGAAACAGAATTACGAACAACAATGGGCCGTGGATCACTAGCTTCTTTTCTAATCTCTTGATCAGCGTTCCTGTAACAGGTGTGTTCCAGTATATCATAAATAACGCATGAGGAGAAAGACATCAGTTGAAAATGCTTCATCCAGGTAAAGAAGATAAAGAAACCCAGCCAGCCATCTTCTGTCTTGGTTTTTGGCCACTTACAGATCTATAAAACGCACGGAGAGAAAGGCACCAATTAAGAATTCTAGCAGAGACAACCAGATAGAAAAAAACCCTGAAGAAACTAACCTCCCGACATTGTCTGTCTTGGTTTAGGGTCTTCCTCTCCCAAGACGTTGCCGAGTAGAATCCAAGAAACTATCAAAGACGCGAGAACACGTCTCCAAGGCGTCATGTTTGCGCGAGAACCCGGGAACCCGGTCTTCAGCGGGCCTACACACCACTCTCTTCGGCTAAACAAGCCCTCTTTGCCGCCTGTCTTACTCTACTCGCCCGGGGAATAAGACAGTTGTTCAACGGGGTCTGGTGGCTATCCGTACGGTATCTAGACGTGAAAATTTCGCTTGGGAACGGTAGAAGCGAACCGACAGTGAGAGAAGTCGGCGGGATGGCCTTACGTTGTGTAACCACTTTTGTCACACGGAGAGAATAAAGGTGAGATGGGCGGATTGACCCAAATAATCTGCTTTGTTCAGTCACATGGCATGAGGCGTGCGCGGACCCTGGAGATGCCACCGGGCAGGCTGTGGAGGCGGGCTACAGAAAATCGTTTCTGTCGGTCACGTCATCTTTAGAACCAAATCTGAGACCACAACGTGAAAACAACTGGTGGGTTGAAAAAGAAGGAAATAGTACATAGTTTTTTTATTCATTCTTTAATTCATTCATTCATTCGTCCATTCATTCATTCGTCCATTCATTCATTTATTTATTCACTTGCCATTCATTGATTCATTCGTAAAAAGATGAAGGAATCGCAAATTTTACACCAGCCAATAAACTTTCCATTCGCTCACTGGAGAATAGAACATTTGCAAACTACAAAACACGCCACTGTCCTGTGATCTGAACATCAGATGTCGCTTCTTGCTATGGATACTTGATACTAACGATTGAAAAGGAAAATACATCTTGCTGTTTTTCATATGAAACTTTTGCGAGCGATGATGTGATCCACCAAACTGCCCTGAGTGGCCCAGACAGCCGTGCAGTGTGTGGTACTGACTGGTACCCGTCCGGCCGGAGGGCAGGTGGGAATGACACGGATAAAAGTCCCGCTTGTCCCACAAAGGACTTTCCACAACCACCTGTCACAATATTGTGGTCCAGGTTCGCACTTTGTGTTTTACCTTGGTCGGAAGAATGTCTTGAGTAGTCTGAAGGAGATGAAAGGTCTTAGAATAGCTTGATCTGACACTTAACTTGCACTTGACCTCTAGAACGTTTGGATCGTCTTTTAGGTCAGAAATCACACATTTTCTGAAAGGACAACAGTTTTTGCTTATTTCATAAGGCAAGATGTTCTTTCGTACCAAAATTAGGACTTCTTATTTCAAAATTTAGATGCCGTTTTGTAAAAACGATGAAGGGCACCTTATCAGCAAACTACATCATACTATTGCACCATTTTCCCCACAATATAGCTGTTAGACTGTTTAAAAAACTGTTAGAGCAAGCACTTCTATTAACAGCTAGCTATGTCAAATCTTAGCACCAATTATACAGTTTATCTCGAGTTACAAAGGTCCAAAGGAATTTGTCCCCAAATTAGAAGCAGGGTTGCCCATTGTTGTACAATACAGTTCAGACAATGTACCGACCGAAGAACAGGTCAGGCAAATGCTGCATGGCAACTCCGACCGACCGACCGGACGCGATCTAAATCTGACTCTCAGGTAGCTTAAAAACTAGGACCTACTGGCGCAGACTAGGGGATATGTTATCAAAATGGTAAGGAGGAAGTGGGGAAATCGTTATCCTGTGACCAGCTAACCTATCTTGTATGTTATCTTCCCCATTTGCCAAGTTTTTTTCATGATTACTGCGCCGCAGAAGGAGCCTGCTGAAGGCTATATCTACCAGGTGTACGCGAGTAACCTCTGTAGGGGAAGCCAAGCCCACATACAAGCCGAGCTGGTCTTACCTTCACACGCAACGGCACTAGAAGTAGGTAAAATAGAGACAAAAATGTTCAGGACAAGACAAAAACACTTGGACGCGACTGAAGATAAAGAACAGCAATCGTGTTTTCCCTCTTGAGGATTTACTACAGTTTTTTTTTCTCAGAATGACTTATAAAGCTAGCTCAAGTCTCGCCTGCTCTACCGTTAGTCCGAGGTAGCAAGACACAATTCTTACGTCTACAGTGTAAATTCTATTGTGTCATCTTAGCTAGGACGACATTCTGACAGCTGAAAATAGATCTAGCTGAGGCACAAGAGTCTGGAGCGGCTGCCATTCGGCGTTGACCCGGGCGACCCCAATACGACAGTAACCTGGCCCCAGTTGCGGCCATAAGACTGAGTTCTGATCGACGCATACCGGAGCGAACACCATCTCTTTATTTCTAGTCTTAGACATACTCGTGGTTTATTTTTCATTGATATACTATAACAGACCGGAATTTGAACTCCTGACACGACGACGGCCGGGATTTGAACCCAGGACAGTGGACCAACCGGCCTGATCCCCTCATTACAATCACAAAGCGCACACCTGTCCGTAACCCGGCAACCGCCCATCGTCAGCCTCTTTTGATCCCCTCGGGACTGGAAGCACTTTCCGCCGTCTAGGACAAGCAGCGCACACCGGGGAATTTTTACGGGGTGTGGTTCAGTTTTCTGCTGTAAGAAAGATCAACAGTAGGAAAGAAAAATCCGATCTTTAGTAGGATTGTGGCCGGTAAAACGCCCCTATGCGAGCTGCGTGGCTAACCTATCTGGAAGTTTCCACTAGGTCAGGCTGACATGACTACGTCATAGGCGGGTGCGCGCACAACCCGGACTGACCATAGCGCCAATATGTCCGACACACCGAGCAGTTCTATCGTCTGGATCGCGACCTGGAGTTTCACACACGCCTGTTTGGGACTGGATACAGCGGTCCCGTGATTAGAGCTGTCCCCAGGTGAGTTGGTGTGACTCTTGTCTAGGCGCCCGTAGGAAGAGTGTTTGTTGGATGTGAATTTGTACCGATCAGAACAGGCTACAGGTGAAGGAAACAGAGACGCGCATTTAGCCAGCAACCGTCGAGTCCGAAACGGTTTTAAAGCTGCAAATCTATAGTCACCAACGTTCACACTACAGTTAAACCTGTGCTAGTGACCACCTCTGTGTAAGGACTACCTAGCCATTGTACCCGGTTTTCAAACAGTTGGACGCTTTTAGTTTTCCCCATTGACTCAAGCAGTAAGATTTCTGTCTAGAGTGTCCACCTGTCTATTGTGACCAATTTCGTCAAGTCGAATGGTTACTATAGAAAGAGTTGGTTGTACATGGTTCTCAATGTGTTTTTATACAGTATATATCTTGATAGTCTCGATTTGCGTTGGTATCAATGAATGTTTTGGGTTCCGAAATGTAAACTGACCCTGTAACTGCTGGTCTCTTGAGAGTGGGAACATGAGGTAGACGTACAAATGTATGTACATGGCAAAAATACGCTTGATATTATAGAAAGTCAAAGGTCAGCGGATCCGCAGAAAAGAACTTTGTAACAGAACTGAGTTATCTTACATAATATATAACCTACAATGTATGTGGTAGAGACTGCCATTCTTGTATAGGGCTGTTGTCGATGCTGTAGGGCTGTTGTGAATTAGGATTTTACCATGGTCAATAATGACCGACAGAGGCCATTTATGACACAGGTCATACAAGTCCACTGTCAGACACTCAGTTGTCTCTATCCAATAGAAGCGGGCCCCTTATTGGCTAGTTCAATGACCCTACACAGTTACGTCATTGCCCTTATATGGAGTAGAACTTCAAGTAACGATGCCCGTTAATGGCCCAAGAGAGGCTGTGCGGGTGTTGTCGTCTCCCAGACGGCAGGTGTAAAAACAAACTTCTGCTGAGTTAAAGATGTCAACGGGATTTTCATAAGCGTTTCTGCACTGGAAGATATGAATCTAGGAAGCTCAAACTTTTTTTCTTGAACATCTACTTTTACTTAAAGGTGAAGGTAAAAGTAGTCACAGAGCCTTTTCAAGGCCGTAGGGGCGGTGGACAAGGAGAGGGTGTGTGCGGGTGTTGTCGTCTCGCAGACGGCAGGTGTAAAAACAAACATCTGCTGAGTGAAAGATGTCAACGGGATTTTCATAAGCGTTTCTGCACTGGAAGATATGAATCTAGGAAGCTCAAACTTTTTTTCTTGAACATCTACTTTTACTTAAAGGTGAATGTAAAAGTAGTCACAGAGTCTTTTCAAGGCCGTAGGGGCGGTGGACAAGAAGAGGGTGTGTGCAGGTGTTGTCGTCTCCCAGACGGCAGGTGTAAAAACAACTCTGCTGATTTATCGGGGAGCGATGTCAACATGGTCTTCATAAGCGTTTCTGCACCGGAAGGTGTCAATTTAGGAAGCCCAAATATCATTTCTTGAAGATCTACTAAGGTAAAGGTAAAATTAGTCACAAAGCCTTTTCTGGGCCGTAGAGGCAGCGGGTTGTTATCCACTGTGTCTAGGGCACAGTATTGGAAGGCGGAGCCCAACCCTCTCCTTCCACCAACTTAACCTCCCCAACCGAAGTCATGTTTACACGTAGTGAGTAGAGTCGTGTCAAGTGCCTTTAAAGTCGTGTCAAGTGCCTTTCCCTAGAAAAAACGTCTAGCCAGGAATCTAACCCATGACATCTCGAGTCCTGTAGCCTAGCGACTCCGCCATTCGACGCCACACAAGGTCAACTTTAAAAAAAAAAACTTAAAAAAACAAAAACATAAAATACTCAGAAATTACACCGAACATCTCCTTTGATATTGGACATTCTTAATCGTTTTAGTTTCTACTTGAAAAAGCACGGCTGGGTATTTAGACTCTGATCATTCGGAATAAACGGAGCCACGGTGACAAAGCTTACTACCACGGATGAGCTGATCGGACTAAAGCCTAGACTTAACTAGATACCTCTGTAAAGCTCCAGTTGAGGCGATTATAAGAGTAAGTTTTAGGTCACAGGGCGATTTTGTTAATGACTTTATCGAAAGTATCCGTTTCTTACAAGCGGATTCCGTTTGAAATGAGTTTTCTACTCTAAGTACAGCTTATTGCAGTAAACATATTTCAACTTTATCGGGTTTCTAACCGTCTCAATGTTTTTCTGAAATAAAAAAATCTTCTCTCACTATTTGACGTTCCTATTGAAAGGCAAAGGTAATGATCATATATTCAATATCTAAATTCATTAGCTGTAAAGGTTAAAGTCGGACCCAAATAAATCGTCTCTTTCTGGGCCGCAAAAGTACAATAAACGTCGATCTTTTTCGTCTTTAGAAAATCTGTAACACGAAAAGTAGATCACTTATATAAGTATCGCTCTGACCCGTCCCTATAAATGGATCATAGATCCTCACAAGGATTATCCTCCTCATTAATAAATAATGACACCTTTCTGACGTACGACTCTGCAGGTGTGTTTACCTGTTGTTGTACCGTTGTCATGGTAACGAGGCCCAACCCCACATTTTTACCTGGGTCAACAACCCTTAGGGCATTGCTGTAATCTCTGTCTCTATTGTTGTGATGAGGCGTTGTGCTATTAATAGAACCCCCTTAATTACCTGTGTGGGGGGGATTTGTAACGGCTGCATGTCAAAAGCGGTGGAAGACGAAATACATTTTATCTCAAACTGTCCCTCTGATCAGGAAAGAAAAGAGCTATTCAAAGAAGCCATCAAAAGTCATCATAATTTTTAAATGTTTACTGACGAAAAGAACTAAATCATTACTAGCTAGTCTCCAAGCAGACCCAACGGTTGCAAAGATCGTATCCAACTGGCAGAAGGAGTTTTTTTTGCAATCCGGTGCCGACGGTGCCTGACAACTTCTCTGGCTGACTGGAGCTTCTCTGGCTAGCTTGTACGATTTTGGCACCGTGGAGATCTGCTTGGAGATTAATTACTAGCCTCTCTATTTTGCTCCTCCATGGGGTTTTAGAACGGTACAGTATGAGTTCACTTGAATGTAAGGTTAGGGACAACCTACCGGGACCTCATAGCTGTCGTAGAAAGTGGCCATTAATAATGTTTACTCAGAAACTCCGACACATCTGGGGGAAGAGAGAGATGGACATATGGCAGAGTTTGATGGGAAGTCTGTACACACAGTTTCAGGGAGTGGATATAGTCAGATTCAAGTTTTCCTCCAAGCCCCGTTTACATCTCAAACTCTTGCTCAGTTTTCACTATAAGATATTCGAGAACCATAAAAATAAATTGGTGTGGCCCAGACTAACACTTTGGGAGAAGTAGGCGAGGTAATCTTATTGTCATTGTGCTCACACAACTGTGTGGCCCAAGAGCTATAGAAATAGCGACAGGCACCACCCTACATCTGTTGCATGCCTGTCTATTCTCCTGCTTGTAGCAAGAAAACTCGGATCAGCCAGGCTTTCCCCAAGTGGCTTACGCTGAGCCCGGGAATTGTCCCGATTAAATCCGTGTTTTCCCGTTGCCATGGCCTTCGGCCAGACCTAGGGGCTTCTTGTGCACATCCTTTATCTGCAGCGTACGGAGGCCCTTTTTTCCGTGCTTTTGTCTCGTCATGGGCGGACGCTTTTCAATGAGGCCATGAGGGTCAAACAAGTAACAAGAGTTAGATTACATGGTTGATGGCATGACTACAAAACACATAAGATATACAGTTGACAGCTACAAAGTAGCAAAATAGATGTTGGCAGCATAACATAATATAACTTCATTGAACAATGATTATTTAAGATGAAACGTATGACAACATCTTTTCCTTAAATAATTTGTATACTCTTTGATGGGATTCTTAATATTTAAACATGTTTACGTACTGTTCTATATTAACAGTAAAGGGATCATCACGTTTATGTAATCCATGTGTGTCCATTTCGTTAGTATAGGAGTCTTTGAAAAGAAGAGAGGGTCTGTCCGTGTGATGGTAAACTGTTCCAGACTTTCCCAATGACCGGTATAACCGTGCGTTTTCTATGCGGGTTGTTACAGACAAAAGAACCTTACAAAGCTGACAGTTATGCCAAGAGGACACAGAGGCAGGTAAGAGGGTGTTTCTGTTAAGTCTCTTAACTCTTACATAAACAGGTACTTTTTGGGGGCCAGAAAGATAACACAAAGGGTTCACAGAAGTTTGGGTACTGGATTTGGGTTGTCTTAAGGTATCAAAAGCTGTAACCATGTCTTTTAAAAGGAAACTAGGTTGGATAAAGTTTGGTGATAACCCTAAATAGAAAGGCCACTAGACAAAACTGGTAAACTATCTCATTGCGTCTACATTTATATCTAGTTTTTGTTTATTTGCACCCTAAAAATTCATTTGGCAGCAGCAGGGAAAAGAATATACTAGGGATACCGGAAACCTATGAGGTCCCCAAACTGAGATCATCATATCATCATAACAACTAAAGAGGAAGGCCACTAGACTTAACCGGTAAACTCATTGTGTCTACATTTATATCTAGTTTTGGTTATTTGCACCTTAGAAAAAGAAGTCATTTGGTGACAGCAGGGAAAAGAACATGCCGGGTATACCGGAAACCTATGAGGTCCCCAAAACTGAGATTATAGATTTAATCATAACAATCAATGATTACAATGTATATCATAAATACATAAACAGAGAAGATCAAACAAAAGAAAAAAAGTAAGCCACTACAGATATACAAAAGAATAACGAAAATCAACGGACTAACTAACTAATGAAATAATAGGATCAAATGAAATATCAAATTCAACTGAAGTAAAGAAAACAAAATACATTAACAAAACTGATAAGCTATCAACCATCAGTGCAAAGAAGAAGATTTTATCTTCTGCTGACTTGGCTCAAAGAAAAATGTAACACCTCTGCCATGGAAGTAACTACTACAAACTGCGACATGCGTGTGAAGGAAGACCGCAGCTCCTACGTGATCAATTAAAAATTGCAACATTTGACAGCATTTGACACATCGGACGTTTGTTGTAGATCCCTACTGACAGATCTAGGTTGTCTTTTGTGTCTTCTATTGATGGATTTAGAGAATAGGTTTTTGTTGACAGTTTTACAAGGTTGGGGTTATAGAGAGTCAACTTTTGCCCCAAAGTTACCTGGTTTACACAGAAACGCACCAATTTGAAATACCGAATAATGTTTGCCTTTTTATTTGGTTCCATATACTTTTTTCCATTATATTATCATTTGGCGTGTTTTCGAGAATCCGATTTATATAATGTACACTCGAACTGGCCGATCTTGTTCTGTTTCTTGTACCGTGTATAATTCATAGATCAGACATTTGTTACTGTCAATACGATATAGGTTACTACAGGTCAATAGTTGTGATTTAATCATGTTGAAGATTGGGACATGCATTGGGCTGTCTCCAAATTTGGGTAAAAACGGCACTTTATAACCTTATACGTAGATCGTGTATTAGCGAATGAAACATATAGTCTATGGTCAGATATCTCTCTCTCTCTCTCTCTCTCTCTCCCTCTCTCTATATATATACATCTATATATATATATACATACAAGTAAAGTCCTCCCTTGAGCAAAACAGACAACTTTACATTCTTGATGCGCATAGACAAACAATATGTACCCAAAGCTATCATTCCAAAAAGAACACCAGGACAAGTACTTTAGCTAGGTGTAATTGTATGAAGTTTCTGTTCATATCTACAATACTTGTATCTATAATGAACTGTTTTTAGGCCAGTAAAAGAATGGATGAAATAATGAAACACCTGTATTGTGTAAGAATAGATATCTGTCATCATTCCGTACATCAACCCCATATTTGGACATTGACGTCACGGATACCGTGACAACCACAAACCAACCGGTCGGTTTCTTTTTCCAGAAACGCAGTTTTGTTTGTAGCAACCACATATACAGGGTACTTGGAGACTAATCATAATGACAATATGGGGACAGGTTAGTTCAGGGATCTGGAATCTTTAGGGATTTTCATTTCTTTCTGTTACCGGACTAATAAATCCAAACCCAGTCCCTAACAACAAAAGTCTGACCAAAGAGCGTTTCCAACAAGGGGAAAAAGTCTGAAATGCCCGCCATTCGGCAATTACCTATACAGGACACTTGGAGACTAATCATAATGACAATGTGGGGACAGGTTAGTTCAGGGATCTGAAATCTTAAGGGATTTTCATTTCTTTCCGTTAGGCCACACCAACTTGATTTTATGGATGACATCCTCTGGAGACCCCAAAACTAATGCGCGCGGGCGAAAAAAAAGAAAATCCAGCAAAAAAAAGGACTACTAGTACAAAGCTGGTATTGCGAATTGAACCACAGAACACAGTTTATTTGTAGGAGGTACATGTAGGTTGTCTTGTTCATCATAGCAGACTCAGCGCAAGTGATTGATTTTTAATATATTAACAAGAACGACCAAAGAAGTATACTATTACTATTAGAAGGTATTTGGCTCCAAGGACTGTGGATGATATATGACTGTGGTCATCCATAAGATTAAGATGGTGTGGCCTTACCGGACGAACAAACACAGCCCCTAGCAACAAACGTCTAATACCAAAGAGCGTTTCCAACACCGGGAAAAGAGGCTGAAATGCCCGCCATTCGGTAACATTGTTTGTGGCATATTGGAGACAAGTAGTCGTGTGAAGACTCTGAGCTCGAGCGATCTCGACGGAGTGAGTGAGTGACGAGTGTGTGTTTGTGGCAATCACATATACAGGACACTTGGAGACTAATTATAATGACAATATGCGGACAGGTTATTCTAAGGCTCGGTGGGGTCTTTGGGGATTTTCATTTCTTTCTGTCACCGGACGAATAAACCTTGTCCCTAACAACAAAGATCTACCGAAGAGCGTTGCTAATGTGGCTTAAGGAAGATGACATATCCTCCGGCTGTTAACCTGGTACATTTTGAAAGAAACTTCAAACCGGGGTGGGTGGAGAAAACTAATTCCTTGTGATTCGGTAAGATACTAAAAATACTCACCTTTTCTTCAGAGTTAAATATCCTTACAACTTCCTTCGGGCGGAGACGTAAATACAATTTTAGCAACCGTGTGTCTTCAAATTGGTAATTCAAAAGCACTTTTTTGCTGTGACAAGCGCCATGAATTTCTGCCTGGACGTCTGATTATTGCACTGTAGCGAGTTGAAGAGAACGTAATTGCTACATTTGATATCCGCCACACAGCCACTCTCTTCATTCAGCGTTATTGATACATTCTATACACACCGCACGCCAGTTCAAAACCCGGGTATTTACTCTGATGGAAAAGAACCAATTGTGGCTAGTTGAAAAGAACCTATTAGCTTCATTTCTCAAACACACCCACTCTATATACTGTAGCTGCATTCTGGACTCTGTTAGTGGATTCTATAGATGCTGCACGCTAATGCCCCCCTCTCACTGGACCCGCAGCACACTGGCGGCGTCACTGCGTCCTAACTGGATTTGTGTTACCCTTGATTTTATAATGGGAATATCATTGAAAACTAACAAGTATGACCAAAAAGACAACAAAATACACAAAGCTTAAAAGAATTCGATTTTTGTCGATGAAATTTGTTGAGTGTTTTGTCAATTCGATCGGCCTCAGCGACGACGCAAGCGTGCCGCGGGTCCAGTGAGACGAGAGATTAACTGATAACCAGGGTATTTACTGTATGGAATATAAGGGCTTTAGTAATGTGGAGAGCTGAAAAGAACCTACTCTAATTGCTTCTTTTCACCCCCCCCCTACAGCTGCATTCTTGACTCAGTGTAGGCGTTGTTTCTGGTTTCTATAGACGCTGTAGGTACGCAAACTGATAGTCCGTGTTTATTATTAATATTAGGATTCAATGTTGAGAGCTGAAACGACCTATTCTAATTGCTTCTTTTCACCCCCCCCCCCCCCTCTCTGCAGCTGAATTCTTGACTCGGTGTAGGCGTTGTGTTTGGCTTCTATAGAAGCTGCCCGCTAACTGATAGTCCGCATTTGTATTGTAATGAATATAAGGATTCAATGTTGAGAGCTGAAAAGAACCTACTGTAATTGCCTTATTTCATCCGCCCCAGAGTTGCTAGTGGTTTCTACAGACGAAGCACGCTAAGTGATTAGCCAATGTATACAATACATACTCTTCTGAATGAGAAGCTACTGAATAGCAAATACTCAACATTTCTATGGGTATCGTGGAGATAGGAATTTTGGTCCATGCCAGACAAGACGCGATGCGCATGGGCATAAGGTGCACTTTTGTGTATCGACAGGTTTTGTGCGACTGGAATTTGTTTGTGACGTCAATGACAATTTGTTGCATTTCTTCGTCAGAAAAGGAGTTGATTGACTTCATGAACATCCCCAAAGACCGATCGACCTTAATTCAGTTGTCAGAAAACAGAAGTCATATGTACATGTATGCAATTAGATAACATGTGCAAATTCCATGAGGAAAATGGTGAGCTTATTCACAAGATCTAAGCTCTTGGTATTCACGCTAACTTGAATTGAAAATGAAGAAAAAAGGACCGCTTTCAATCACATATAGTTTTTTTTACGTATTGGGATTTCCTATGCAGCACTATGGCACAGCCGCTGTCTTCACTGCAACTGAAGTTTTATTGCTCTTTGAAAAGAATAAACATTTCTCCGCTATGTTTCAGGTGTTGTGACTAACTATGATGGAACATGGCGTTACTGAGCGGTGGATGCGGCGCGCCTTCCAGAAGTTCGGCCGTTTCCTCGCGCGACATCCGCACGCGTTCCTCTTAGCCTCCCTGGTTCTCGCAGGGTCCTTGGGAGGAGGACTTTACTTCTTGGGAAACGAAGGTTCTATCGAGAAGCTCTACACGCCTGAAGACGGCCGGGGGAAGGTAGAGAGGGAGTATGTGCGGACACACTTCCCGGTTAACGACTCGGAACACTTCCTACCCTCCCGGGTGGTCACAGCGGGGCGTTACGGGGCTGTGATCATCAGGCCCCGAGGGGAATTCTCGGACAGCGCGCTGCACCAGGCGGTACTGGACGCCGCCGTCTCTTTACACCAGAACATATCGGACTTAGTAACGGATGAGCTCGGGTTGAGCTATGCAGACGTTTGTGCCAAATGGAAAACCGACTGCGTCATCAGCGGTTTGGACTTGCTAGACTTCATCGCCACAAGTTTTCCCAATGTTACAGTAGGCTACCCGTGGATCTTCTTACCGGGAGGTCTAAGAACTTTCAGCGGAGCGATTCTTGGCGACGTGACTCTTAAAGACGAGACGGAAACCGTCAAGAAAGATGGAGCCATCAAACTTATCTACCATCTTCGTTCTTCTCAAGAAGATGACGACAGAAGGAGCGAGGCGTGGGAAGACGCCTTCCTGGAGAACATGGCGGCGTTTTCCTCTGACGTCATCGCCGTGACGTGGTCGACGTCACACTCGCTGGAGACGGAGATTGCCGAGATGGCGACACGAGCCGTGCCGAACCTGGCGGCTTACACGGTCAGTGGTATTTTTTTGTTTTCCTTTTTTTTATTGATAACAAGAACTAGGTGAGTGCTAACAATACCCCTTGTGGCTCATACTGAGAGGACGTGAGCCATAGTAGCAATGCTTGTTAGTTGAATAGATGTCACTCGAAATGTAATCTCCAAATCTTATCTAGTTGTAGAGATTGAATTGTATCTAACTGTACCCGTTGATCCAGGTGAGCATGCTGCTGGCGTTCGCGGTTCTGTCGTGCGTGATGCGGGACCCGGTCCGCAGCAAGCCGTTCCTGGGCATGGTGGGCGTGCTGGGCGCGGGCATGGCCGTCATGGCCACCGTGGGACTCTTCTCCTACTGCGGGGTCATGTTCAACAACCTGGTGGCCGCCATG
This sequence comes from Branchiostoma lanceolatum, assembly GCA_035149815.1. Taxonomy (NCBI): domain Eukaryota; kingdom Metazoa; phylum Chordata; class Leptocardii; order Amphioxiformes; family Branchiostomatidae; genus Branchiostoma; species Branchiostoma lanceolatum. The sequence goes on from CM068884.1 coordinate 15,285,082, forward strand.
CCGTTCCTCATCATAGGTCAGTGGTTATAGTTTATATGTCATAGGTCAGTTTAGTAATGTTCAATAACCTGGTGGCCGCCATGCCTTCGCTCACCATAGGTCAGTGGTCATGGTTCATATGTCATTTTAGGTACATGTTCCTCAACCATGCCTGGCGGTCGAAGGAGAACCACCGTGCCCACAGTGGAAAACAACCCACTGGCCTCAAAAAGGCTATGGGACCACCTTTAGCTACCTTTATTTTTACCTTTCTGTCTGTCTTGCCTAGGTGTAGGAGTGGATAACATGTTCCTCCTGCTGGCGGCGTGGCGCCGGACCAGCCCCCGGCGCAGTGTGGAGGAGCGGGCTTCGCGTGTTGGTGTTGTTTGATGGTTGTTTGATGGTTGTTTGTTTCCCCTCAGGTGTAGGAGTGGATAACATGTTCCTGCTGCTGGCGGCGTGGCGCCGGACCAGCCCCCGGCGCAGTGTGGAGGAGCGGGCTTCACGTGTTGGTGTTGTTTGATGATTGTTTGATGGTTGTTTGTTGCCCCCCAGGTGTAGGAGTGGATAACATGTTCCTGCTGCTGGCGGCGTGGCGCCGGACCAGCCCCCGGCGCAGTGTGGAGGAGCGGGCGGCGGAAACCTTCGCGGAGGCCGGCGTCTCCATCACCATCACCGCCATGACAAACGCGCTCGCCTTCGCCGTGGGCGCTATCACCAGGTAACGAGATTGGTTTCTACTTACTTACTTATCCTCTTCGTCCCTTCTGAGACATAATGCTATGGCTTATTCCCTCCATCTGGGTCTGTCCTGTGCCAGTCTTTCAGCAGTTCTCCAGGACAGACCCATGGCCGCCAGGTCGTCTGACACTGTTCTCCTCCATATGATCTTTGGTCTGTCTCTTCTTCTCTTTCCTGTTGGCCTCCAGTTCAGGGCAACTTTGGGAATCCTATCTTCTGGCATCCTTAGTACATGCCCTAGCCACTTGAGTCTTCTGCATTTGATCTCGGTGGTGAGTTTTCTACACCCGGTTTTACGATACAGTTCAACATTGGAGTTGTGCATCAAATGACCGACCGACCGACCGACTGACCAACCACTCATTTCATTGTTTATTCATTTTTGGTTCATTCACGCATTCATGTATTCGTTCATTGATTGATTGATTCATTCCCTCCTTCCAGTTTCCCGGGTGTGCGGATATTCTGCATGTACAGCGGAGTGGCGGTCCTGTTCGCCTACCTGTTCCAGATCAACTTCTTCGGCGCGTGTCTCATCTACGACGGGATCCGCGAGCACCAGCACCGGCACTTCCTCACCTGCCTGCGGGTCCCCCCGCCGACCAAGGCCGACCAAACTGGCTGCTGCCCGCGGTCCTGCTGTACGGGCGACGCGGCGGCAGGCCTGCGGGTCCACACGCCGACCAAGGCCGACCAGCCTGGCTGCGGCTCACGGTCCTGTTGTACCGGCGACGCTTTGGCAGGCCTGCGGGTCCACACGCCGACCAAGGCCGACCAGCCCGGCTGCCACCCGCGGTCCTGCTGTACAGGCGACGCATCGGACCAAGAAGGAGAGGACCACAACGACCACCTCCTCATGCTGTTCTTTAAGAACTACTACGGCCCCTTCATGACGCAGAAGTGGGTGAAAGTAGTGGTGACTGTCATGTTTGTCGGGTACATCGGGGTGGGGGTTTGGGGGTGCACGCGTCTGAGGGAGGGGGTCCCCCTGAGTAAACTGGCGGAGGACGGGTCTTACGTGGCCCGCTATCTCGACCAGGACGATCGGTACTTCAGCGAGTATGACGTCAGGGTCGGTGTCATGGTAACGGAGAGGGTAGACTACTGGGACCCGGATGTACAGGATCAGTTGGAAGCAATGTTAGCTGATTTTGAAGACACGGAGTTTACATACGGTAGAAACGAGTCCGAATCATGGCTTCGCGTATATCTTAAATTCGCGGAGCAAATTCCTGGCCTAAACCTGACCGATAAAACGTCTTTTTTGACCGGACTTAGAGACATATTTCTTAAGACACCGGGTTTAAACAGATATTCTTACGACCTTCAGTTCAGCCATGACGGCGGCGAAATCCTCGCAAGCCGATTCTTCGTGCAGACCAAACAAATCGACGACACTCTCAGAGAGAAGCACATGATGCTCAAAATGAGAGGCGTCGCCAAAAACGCGCCTGTACGAACCATGGTGTACCACCCGGCGTTCGTGTACTATGACCAGTACACAGCGATCCTACCCAACACGCTGCAAAACTTAGGCATCGCCACAGTCGCCATGCTGGTGGTATCCCTTATCCTCATGCCGCATCCTATTCATGCGGTCTGGGTGACTCTCGCCATCGCCTCCATCTGTTTGGGTGTTGTAGGTTACATGACACTTTGGGGAATCAATCTAGACAGCATTTCCATGATCAGCCTTATCATGTGTATCGGGTTCTCAGTAGACTTTTCGGCCCACTTTATTTACTCCTTTGTGTCTGCAGAAGAAAGCGCGCGGGACGCCAAAGCCGTGCACGCGCTGTACAGCTTAGGGCTGCCGATTCTCCAGGGGTCGATCTCAACGGTTCTCGGAGTGGCCGCGTTAAGCACGGCGCCGTCTTACGGCTTCAGAACATTCTTCAAGACGGTGTTCTTAGTCGTGGTGTTCGGTCTCCTTCACGGGATTGTGTTCCTTCCGGTCATGCTGTCCTGTCTTGGGACGAAACTTAAGATGTGTGGCGTCTTATATTGCACCTCAGGTGATAAGATACATCGCGTCTCGCCAGCAAAAAGTACGACAGATCTGCCGGAGATATGCAGAGAAAGAGAAGCTCCTAGATTTACTCTCAGTCTAACTCCCGTAGAGGGGACCACTAACCCGGCTTTCGTTCCCGAGTTACCGAGAGAGAGGGGAGCGTCGCCTTTTCCAATTATCCTCATGCCAGACTAGCCAACTATCCAAACTTATGTCGCTTTTTCTCAAACCGATGGTCTACCTACCACCAAAAAATCATCAGAGTGAAATCATTGTACGTAAAGATGGCATTCAAAGGATGCAAAGTTTATATCAAAGACAGCGGTGAGAATATTAAAACGTTGGGAAAAAAAGGAAAGGACCAAAAAAATCACACAAATAAACAGAGGGATAGTTCCTTAGATTATTACTATTTTCATACAAAGTTCTAGCTTATACTACAGCAACTCTCTAGTCATTGCAATTGCTGCTACAGATTAAAGTACTTTACAATTACATTTAAAATAACTTCAGAATAACAATATTTTCTCACTGTTGAGGACTGTAAGAGTTTTGGCATTGGTCGATGATCTTACTGTATTATGATTGCAGACAGCACGCCCCCCTCCCCCTCATGACCTTGGAAGTTCGATACAAAGTTTGTCAGGATAAACGTTACCTCTGATTCAGGGGGCTGCCCGCCGTTATCAGCAGACCGAACACTTCTGTGAGGTCGTTCGGAACTAGCGCCGTCCGTCGTTGTTTCTGGCGCAGAGATGCAATTATCTAATGCACAATCGGAGTCTATGTCGGCCATGTTGTTCCAACACGGTTACCGGGTCCATGGAAACTTCCCATTTATGCAAATTTGACTGTGACGCCGTTCATGCTTGTAGGGCGTCCTCTCAAAGACAGTCTGAACTTGCAGCAATTTTCCCTTAAATAATGATCTCTTCTGGTTGGTTGCTTGTATTGGCTCTGAATAAATGCAGTCTAAAACTGGACGGCCTGTCGTAAAGCGCCACACTGCGACTTTTGCCGACATTGCACATATCGCGTAGTGTTTTCGAATACGCCCCATCTCCATATTGAGAATGGTCTTGGCTATCATAATGTCACGAAATCTTATTTTTTGGAATTGCTTCTTCGGCAATAGGGAAGCTTTCTTGAAAGCAAGCTAAGAAGTTTTGGCACTGGAGGCATTTCTTCTTGTATACCAGCCAAATGTTGTTAATATGTTATCCATGTACTGGTAATGTTTCAAGGTGCCATAGAGAGAAGAACTGAGGACCGTGACACCAGATTGGTACATGTGTAGCACTAGTGTGCAATACAATACAAATCATCAGAATAAAAAAGAAGACAAAAGAAGTACCCAGTACCAAACACTCTCTTGTGTTACACGTACAGTATGATGTACTCAGCCTGAGTGTCATCCTGTTTCAGTTCCAGGCTTTACCTTCTGCCATGTTTGGTGAAGGCAGAGCATGGAACTGAAACAGGATGACACTCAGGCTATGATATACTTTCTTAATGGCATATTTAACCATGCTGTCGTTCCAACCACTCTTGTGTATATAAGAGAAGTGAATAATTATTGTGTTATTTTTCAAAGCTTCTATTGTAAATAATGTACTGTTTCTCTTCTCTATCCAATCGCTTGTAATTGTACTTTTGCAACGTTTTTTTTTGTCCTACCAGAATGACAATTCAGACTGGGCAATATTGTTTAACAATAGAAAACAAAAGCAACAAAAATGCAATCGTCAAATGTACATAGAGCAAGAGCAGTGTGTAATATTCCGATGAGTATCTACAGATTATTTCTTATTCATTGTCTAAACGCACAAAAATGAGTCAATGAAGACATTGCCAAGCACTTCTTATGATAGGTACAGTATCATTGACCTGCATTGACATTGATCCGCAGGGTTACATAAATCCGCCACATTGAAAAACAGTATGTTTGAGAGATCTCTAGTGCAGCACGCCCCCATTTATACACAGTTTAGATATACAGGAGCGCATTATACTGGGAGACGCTGGGTTGGAGATCCGTTTGGACGTATCTTTTCAGTGTGGCGGTATTATATACCCTGGTGGAATTATGTTAGTAGATGTTACCTTTTTTTATAGATATGTGTGATTGATTACTGCAGTTCGACATCTTTCTCTCGCATTTGATCTATGCAAGTTCCGTTGTACAGCATTCAGCCTCCTTTTCCAATGTGACTGTGCGTCTTTATGACAAACTTTGTAAAAATTGCTTTTGTCTACTTTTGAAAGGACAATAAAAGAGTTGACGAGTTTAACATGAAATTTCTCGTTGTGTCTCACTTAATTTAGTAAATGGAATGTAAAGTACAATGGAAGTATAATAGTAAATGTCATGGGAAGTATATAGCACCTATAATGTAGAGTTTCCGCTACAGTATCTAATATCTAAACACCTCTTTTTTTTCTCCCCAACAAACATGGCTAAATATACCAACTTTCATAGAATGCGTTATGTTCTCTTGAGCAAGTGGAAAGAAAGATATATGACCAGCTTTGGGCGTTTATCATATTATGACCAATCCAAGATTAAATGACGTTCATTTCCAATCATATGTAAAACACGTATATAATGATCAAGAGTCAAGCCCTATGTGGCGCGGGATAGATTCTTATAGCTTGAATTATGAATGGTGATTTTTAAAGTCCATTCATAAAATATACATCTGTTCTATCCCCATTGTCCGGTCCTATGTACGGGCCATTAGCCCACTTACGGTCCGCTAAACTACAACAAAGGGCACTTAGGCCGCTCCAAAACAATAAGGGGTTCGTAGGTGTGATTTCGGTAAAATGTGATATGTTCTCATACTTATCGGATTTCATAGCGTTAGGTAGTTTCCAACTCGAGCTCATGTTTATTAACGCAGAAAGAAAGAAAGAAAGAAAGAAAGAAAGAGAAATAGAGAGATAGAGATAGAAAAACAAAGACAAAGAGAGACAAATAGAAACAGAGAAGGTTAGATAGAGACAGAAAGATAGAGACAGAGAGAGAGGGTCAAAGACAAAAAGAGAAAGAAAGAGAGTAAGAGAGAGACAGAGAGAAACAGAGACAGATAGACAGAGAGATAGAGACAGAGAGAAAGAGAGACAAAGACACAGAGAGAGACAGAGAGACGGTGAGAGAGAGAGACAGAGAGACGGTGAGAGAGAGAGACAGAGAGATGGAGAGACAAAGACACAGAGAGAGACAGAGAGATATTGAGAGATGCATATGCATTGTTGGGGAACTGGTTTTGGGCTCGAATGAAGTTCTAAACGGGAACTTCATGCGGCTACAGCATCTCTTCTGAAGATGTGGCGTGAGATGTGTACGGTTGACTTGAGGTTTTCCACTACTGCTTGCCCATTGTTAATACCTTATTCTTATTGTACATGTATTGTGGTCTATCTAAGTCTCATTATCTGGTCTTGGCTTCTACATATATTCTCCCTAGTAAAAATCATATCAGAAAATACAAACCTTTTAGATGTGAAACAACGTTTTATACGAATTTGCCCGTTACTTCCTTAAAGTACGCCTGGGAGGATCCACTTAGAAACCGTCATGATCGCCTGTTTATCTTCAGATGACACCAGGTGAGACAGGTACACGTAAAGGTACAGGTAGGATCTAGGACAGGTAGGATGGTCGTTTTCTATATTTTCTATATTTTTTCATCAGTATTGCCTGAAATATGAACTTACCGTATGCATGGTCAAGAAATATGATAGCTGTTAGTAGCGCTAGTCAAAAAGGAAAGTGTTGTTTTGGGAGTCTGAGTTGTTCTTAGCTTGATTTCATCGCCCTGTCGAGCAAAAAAAAACAACACCTGTGGCCAGCAGCCATTTGCAGCATCATAAGCAGTGGTTGTTCTGTCTTCTAGCTTCAGCCTTCAGCTGCAGACTTTCAATTCTCCCGACTTAAAGAAATTTCACGTCTTGGGTTTAGTCAAGGTTTGATCCGCGTCTTCAAACGTCTTAGGAGGATGAAATCCTTACTGTCGGGTGACGTAAGTCTAACGTTTGGTCTTTAAGGATGAATACTCCGCTTGTGGTACGTTTTGAGTCGTCTAAGACAGTTTTGTTCCTAGCGACGGACCTAGACAGGCTACCTTACTCGTGTGTTATTTAAAGAAAAGAGTCTTGGGTCGGATGTTACTCTACTTGTCAATGAGAATGTCTATGATGCTGTATTTGGTTGACTGTAGACTGTCCAAGGAAGGATACACAGCACGTCCCATTATTGTAAGTCTAAGATATTGGCCTTTCAAAACGAACATCGTATGATTTTTGACTCTGAATTTTCTTGTATTCAGACCAGCTATACCAAGAATCATCATGGCTTCTAGTACGGTAAGTACCTTTTTACTGTCTTGAGCAGGGGGATAGTTTTACTATAGCTTTCAGTTTGTTACCTTGTAAACGTGGGAGGGAGGGAGGGAGGGAGGGAGGGAGGGAGGGAGGGAGGGAGGGAGGGAGGGAGGGAGGGAGGGAGGGAGGGAGGGAGGGAGGGAGGGAGGGAGGGAGGGAGGGAGGGAGGGAGGGAGGGAGGGAGGGAGGGAGGGAGGGAGGGAGGGAGGGAGGGAGGGAGGGAGGGAGGGAGGGAGGGAGGGAGGGAGGGAGGGAGGGAGGGAGGGAGGGAGGGAGGGAGAGGGGTTCAATGACGGTTTGTTTAAAAGAAGTAGAAATGTACAGAGAGAGAGAGAGAGATCAACAGTCACTGACGAAAGCTAGTGGATGCTGCCCTTTGTTTGAACCTTTGTTTATTCATGAGAAGCTCAAATCGGCACGCAGACCGCTTTTCATTGAGGTCATGAGAGAAGTTCAAGAGGCAATAATATAACAGAGATACACGGCTGTTTCCAAAATCTATCCATTTGCTTGAGTAACTGTTACCTTGTGAACTTGGGTAATCTTCGTTTCCCCCAGGACGCCCATCTAGACCAGGAGTGCGAGAAGATCCTGTCGGATAAGGACCTGTTTAACGACTACGTGGCGCGCATGAACCACTGGATGCGTCAGAACAACGGCAGGGTCATCGACCTCTTCCGGCAGTTCGACAAGAACGGAGACAGCGTTGTGTCCTACCAGGAGTTCAAGGAAGGTGGGTGGGGAGGGGAGAGAGAGAGAGGGATGGGGGAGAGAGGGATGGAGAGAGAGAGGGAGAAAGAGAGAGGGGAGAGAGAGATGGAGAGAGGGGGAGATGGAGAGAGAGAGGGGAGAAAGGGGGCGAGAGAAAGGGAGAGAATGAGAGAGAGGGAGGGTTGAACGAAGGAGAGAGGGAGAGAGAGGGGGAGGGAGAGAATGAGATAAAAGGGAGCATTGAACGAATGAGAGGGAGAAATTGAGAGAATGAGAGAGAGGGAGGATTGAACGAATGAGAGAGTGAGAGAGAAAGGGAGAGAGAGAAAATGAGGATGAGAGAGGGGAATAGAGTTTGGTGGAAGAAAAGATTGATTTGGCTTGGCTTGGCGCCCCCTGCAGTCTCGAGACAACTCGCCAGGTGTCGCTAACGAAAGTGTCTCCCTGTTGTAGGAATGCAGCGGCTGGGCGCCCCCTGTAGTCTCGCAGAGCTGCATCTCCTGGCCAAGCTGCTCGACACGGACAACAGCCGCACCATCGACTACATGGAGTTCTCCAGGGGGCTGCGCTACATGAGGTGAGTGTTAGGGGGCGCTGGTGGACGGCCAGGATTGTGTCATGCTAGCGTCACATTTTCAAACTGGGGTCCGCCTGGGCTATTTGCTAAAACGAAAATAAAAGTGTTTATCAAGAAATATACACCAATGCATTATGCTGACAACTAGTTTTTTTAAAATGTTTTGTCGTCTTTTATATCATACTTTTTGTTCCAGCAAACCGCCTGGCCGTAGCCTCTACCAGTCCCTGCGGGTCGCTGGGAAAATAGTAGAAATTAGCCAAATAGAGTCAACTGTATGAAGGGAGTCGGCTACGGAGAGAGGGTCAAATAGGCAACCCTGGAATGGAAATGTTATCCTCCATGGCCAAAGTCCCCCGGCAAATGTTCTCTCTATAGCCGACGCGGTTAGTCTGGTAGAGACTACCCTGGCCGGGCCCCGGTTCTGAAATGGCGTACCTGTTCTTTGCGTCACAAGAATGCAGGCAAACGTTTTTGAATATGTACTCATTTGCCTTTTTGACTTTCGTTCTACTTGCAGGAAGATTTAAAGAAGACGCTGCGCCGAAAGCGTCCTGCAGCTACTACTAGATCTAGAGGCTACAAGACATCATCACAATAACTTTGGAGGAGGTCAAAGAAAACAACACCATCGTTGAAATGGCATGTCAAAAATCATTGTACGGCCAGTAACAACATGAAATGGAAAGTCACTTTTTAATCTGAAAGTGACGAGTTTTATGATGTTGTACGGATGTTAAATGTGAGTTCGGGTGAAACGTATACTAGGCAGAAATATTTACGCCTGTGCATGTTAATTGTTTAATACTGACACCAGGATAAATGCACGAACCCTTGGATATGAAATGCAATGATGTTGTCTGTTGTATTAATCAAATCGCACAGAAACGACTTCAGGTATGGCTAGATGTGAGTATAAATGCTGTAACATCATCAAACTTCATATTCAAATGTCATAACTGTTTGTATAGCGTATCTGTACGGGTATGTTGCTGGTAGCGTGATATACAATCTTGTGGTAAGACGTTTATATAGACGTTATAGCTGTACCAGTGCACTGTATATGCCTTGGCTAAAGATGGGCTGAAATAAATAGTTAAACATGGATATCTGTATAAATGCGTCTCCACCTTTTGTACTCCTGACTCTCCCATATAGTCAAACATAAGTTATAAGTAAGCTATATTTATCATTTATCATATATTGTTTTTCTATTTTATCTAAGGTACCCTTTTTAAAAGGTAGGTACAATATCTTGTAAAAATAACCTATGTATTAGTTATGACACAGTTTTTATGGAACGATACGATGATGAAAAAAAAAAAAAACTTATCCCAATAGAAAAAAAAAATCATAACTGTCTGATTCCTTTCCGCAATTCCCTCTTTCCAAAAATATAAACCAATAGAAGTAGAAAAAACGTAACCCTAAAGACTCTGGTCCTCCCAGTAGGCAGAGAAGCTTGAAGCGCCCCCTTCCTGTTCATCGCCGTACTGCAGGTAATCACTCACACTGACCGGCGCGAACAACACTGCGCAGACAAGAACCACAACACTCATGACGACCAACCAAAACGCGGGTCTCTTCAGAAGCCGCAGTGTTGCGGCACTGAGTCTCTGAACACGGCTGTCCTTTCTGCGTGCGTCTGCGCAATGTGGCCGGTTGTTGTTGGTGGATGGAACGTCCTTGATCACAGAGAGCTGCCCGACCTTGACCTTGGCGGAGATGACCTTGGAAGACGTGAAGCTGAAGTTGGGGAGGGGGCAGGAGTAGACGGCGTCCATCTTGATCGCGGCGAGTTTGTGTTTGGAGTCGAGGATGTCGGAAGGGTCGTCTGCAGAGGTCGCGGCCTCGGCTCGGTTCAAGGTCAACATCAAACCGCCCAGGTCCTGCTCAATCTGAGGATAAATCACGTGAGGCACCTTAGTTTCTTTAACTTCCTTATAAGGAGCAGGGCCAGCCATTAACATCCCGTTAAGGTCAGTGATATTTTGGCATCACCTTTAAAACAAGATTCTATGGCAAGCATAATGGTACTATCCCTGCTTTAAGCATCCCTTTCAGCACTCTTAACAAGCCTGTATCTGAACCGCGTTAACCAAACATGCAATGCAACAGACCGATCCCATGGGCCCAGCCACCTCTGTCAAAGTGAAGAAATCGTTGAAAAACATGAGCGAAGAACTGCAAATATTTGACTTGTAGTCACTTCCTTATGGGTTGAAGCAGGGATCGGTCTATTCAAGGAGCTTTTATTGAGAAGAGACTCTGTAGATTTAGATGGAATATATAACAATGTTCCATTTCTTTTACTTTATGTTACCTAATGCATTTAGCCCATGCTGGGCATGAATATGCAATAAAGTTCATTGTCATTGTCATTGTCATTTATAAAAATCTATTTGATCTATTGTCTTGGCATCAACCTCTGCGAAGTGTGTCCTCCCGTTATTTTCCAGTTTTTCCCGAACACACCTTAAGTTAATGTGTGTGTTACCACGTGTCCCCACCTTTCCCTCATGCGTAGCGATCTCGTTCCCATGCCCCACCTGAGTTCTGACGTCAGCGATGACGTTTCTGGCGGCCCGGTGACTCGTGTCCAGGTTCTCCAGCAGCGCCACCTTCTCCTTGGCGATGGCGTCGATCAGCTGGTCAGTCGCTTCCTGGATGCTCTTCTTCGCGCGTTCCTGGAAAACGGAAGTACGTCATTGACTTTGTGCATTTACGTCATTTCCTTCAACAGCCTTACGTACTTCTACGGGAAACTGCGATATAGCTGCTCAAGGGTAAATTCATGTTCCTAACTATTTGACCGCTAGGGCGCTACTGAAGATCAGACAACAAGTTTTCTCCACCCTTCTCGGTTTTCTCTTCTGAAACAAATGATAGCGTCTGCATATACCCATTTCTGTTACTATGATGTTTTCTGCAAAGAGTAGTGTGGCTCTTATAACTGTCCAGTAGATCTAGATTTGTACGTTTATATTTCATGATTAGGTAATCATAATTATAAATGCTGCCTAACTCTGTAACCAATAGAGAGTGGGGTGCCAAACGGCTACTTCAGTGTGCTAAAGGTTAATCATCCAGCATGGCGGACAATGCTGACGTCATTGTCACGTGGGTAAAAACACCATATAAGACGCGGTGTCTCACCTGCCTGGCGTTCAGCTCCGCATCCGTTTCCGCCATCTCCCGTAGCCTTCCCGTCAGCTCTTGCGCGCGCTTCCGGCCCTTCTCCAGCTGAACTTTCACCTTTGCCCTCTGCTGCTCTAGCACGTCACCGAGTCTCGTGACGTCATGGTTTTTGTGGCCCAGAATCATGCACTCGGAGCAGACGGTTTCGTCACAGCGGGTGCAGAAATATCTAAAATATGCAAATGATTATGACGTCAGGTAAAAGGTAACGATAGACACCTTTGACCCGCTTGTGACGTCACGTGGTCATGAGCACACAATATTAAACTCTGTAGAAGACCTTGAAAGTCACCGCAAATTTATTGAATTTGCATTTATTGTTAAACTTTCATGTTTTAAAATTTCTAAAGGCCTTAGACCTAAATGTAGGTAAGTTTTTACCGTAGTCTATGGCAATAAAAAAAATCAATAGCAAAAATAAATGAATAAAGATTTGGAACGCACCTAAGCAGTTCCCCCTCGTGAGTGGTACATTCCCGTCCTTCCCTGCGCATGCCCAGTTCCCTGACCTCCAGCTCGCGCCGTTCCGACAGCACCTGTCTCAGGTTACCGACCCAGAAGTTCTCAGGTAACCCGCGAACACCTGCGGAAAACACAAACTCTGTCTTAAGATGCTCAACTTCAGTCTGTAACTTGGCAGGTGTTAAAAGTGCCGGTACCGTGAAATCACCGAAAGGTGGAAACTGACTGATCATCCTGTAAGAAGCTAAGAGACATGTAAATGAAAAATGAAAATGGCATCATCAAACCTATGAAATGACTTTCTTTAATCAGAAATGACCTTGACTTCTTCCATGTTTTGATTGTAATATCAAGGTTTCCTAAAAAAAGGTAATTGCCCGAACGTAACCTCATTGGCAATACAAACAGACCACCAACCATTCTCCTTAGCCATAGTTTAGGCATACAAAAGCATCGTCACGTGATCGTTATAGAATCAACTGGAAAGGAAAACTGAATAGAGCTAAATATCAACATTTCCAGCTAAAAACTATCAATATCACAGAATTATTACCAACTCACCTTCGAAGGGAGCCTAATCAAGGCCAAATATAGTGATGCCAGAACGTTTGAACTGAAATAACCCCCAAATCTGCCAGTCATTTGTTTAGTCTCTGACTCTGTGGGTCAATTTTCTACAGGCTTATGGGTTGGCCCCTACATTGTAACGGTTAACTTAACATTAACAAACAGCGTCACTGATGTGAAAACAGAATCAGAATCTTAACATACGTACCCAAATTTAGCTCGAGCTGGGTCAAAGACAGTAAGGTCGGTTGTTCTGTAATAATAGGAAGGTCTGAACTTTCTTAACCCCAAGTTTTGTCCGTGCGCCAGTCTTGTACGAACTCCTGTCTCTATGGCTGATCCCGACATTCCTCGCACTATTAAACACGCCGGCTCACATACCTCAACTAAACACAAACATTACAGGAAACCTGAGCCGACCAAGGAAGAGTGTGCGATGTCTTAAGGATATAGTGGGTACGTCTTGGGGATGGGGGCACGATTGTGTGATGTCTTAACGGAAGTGGTCACGTCTTAGGGATGGGGGCACAAGTGTCAACACCGGAAAGACGCTAAATCAAGGCTGAAAAGTGGCTAAAACTACCACAAACGCTTAAAGGCAGGGAACCTAATATTCTCCCTACAGTTTGGAGAGGACGCATATATTGCCGTGACTGATGAATACATGAAATCGATGTTTTGCTTTTCAAACTTACAATATCTAGAATGTTTTCAAGAAAGTAACTTGCCGGAACAACTGTACAACGTTTTTCATCACTTGACAGCTGTAGTTTGTACAACTTGCTCACGACAGTTCCGAGACTGTCCCAAATGTGCTCTCGTGTCGTCTAAGGCCCCTTCGCTAACCTGTCGTAACTAAAGGGGCCTTAGGCGACTATTCTATAAAGACAGAAGTATCGACCGATATTCACCTGTGTCTGGAAGTTTGACGTCCTTCCTACAGTTAGGACATGACATAGACATTCTCCATCCGACCATGTCTTGCAGACAGTCCTCACAAAAGGAGTAAGACGTATAACTATTCTAGGCTCTACCAAAAACTATTGTAGCTTTCTTAGATATATATTCACCTGTGTCTGGAAGTTTGACGTCCTTCCTACAGTTAGGACATGACATAGAGATTCTCCACCCGACCATGCCCTGGAGACATGCACAGTCCTCGCAAAAGGAGTGCACTAGGTAAAACTGTAAAGGTCTATAAACAACTACTATTCACCTGTGTCTGGTAGTTTGACGTCCTTCCTGCAGTTAGGACATGACATAGAGATCCTCCACCCGACCATGCCCTGTAGACAGTTCTCGCAGAAGGAGTACACTGGGTAAAACTATAAAGGTCTATAAACTAGTATTCACCTGTGTCTGGCAGTTTGACGTCTTTTCTACAGTTCGGACATGACATAGAGATCCTCCACCCCACCATGCCCTGTAGACAGTTCTCGCAGAAAGAGTACACTAGGTAAAACTATAAACTAGTATTCACCTGTGTCTGGTAGTTTGACGTCCTTTCTACAGTTGGGACATGACATAGAGATCCTCCACCCGACCATGCCCTGTAGACAGTCCTCGCAGAAGGAATGCGCGCACGGCAGCAGTTTTGGGCGCGTGTACGTATCCAGGCAGATCCCGCACGTTAGCATCTCGTTCCCAGAACAGCTCGACGTCCTCGAACGTCCGCTCGCCGCCGCCGCCATCTTGGATTTGTTCTGGGTTGTCGTTTGATTGTGACGTCACCTTCTGGAATGTTGTTGAAATCTTCGCTCGCGCCTTCTAAGGCTTGAAGTTCATTCCTGTTGTAAGAGAAGACTGTGCTGTTATCAAGAAACGACATTTAGAATCGCCATTTTGGATTTGCCCCGGTTGTCGTTTGACCATGACGTCACCCTCTGGGAATGTTCGTGTTGATTTTCGCGCCTTTTAAGGCTTAAGTTGCTCGGTCTTCAGTCCAGCTAAAAATCAGACGGTAGTGTGACTGAAACAAGCTCGTTAAAGTTTTTCCACACATCAAAGAAACATGCACACCAGGGAGGTTTGCACGGAGTTGTCCTAAGATCATGAATGGACGTTTAACGTTTAGTGCGAGAAAAAAAGGGACGACTATTTTCCTCAGGACTAGCTGAAGTAAGCCCAGGCAGACAGTTGTTTATCTACCAGCCTGCATGCCCGGATGTCGGCGACCCGTTCAGACCGGTGACAACACGAGCCGCTGAACCGTACTAGTCTGTAAACAGACCTCTAAGTGGCTGATAATTACTCTCCTTACTCCCTTCTAACAACCGTATTTAACGTGCCTTAAACATCCGGAGTGCGCAATTCAGCGAGCCGAATGACTAGGGGTGCCGCCATGTATTTAAGCAGCAAATCGTGGTTTGTGATGAACAATCGTGTATTAAACTTTGATTTAGGGGTGCCGCTATATACTTAAGGGAATCATGATTTGTGAATTCAGACTTTTATCAGTATATCACTTGTGGCAATTCCGTTTGTAAACGTAAGTTACATCCCTAGCTAGCTGGCCATACCTGTCGTACTCAGACGCGGGGGTTTCGAACGCAAATGTTTTTTTCCGATCTTTTTTTCTATTGCAACATGAAAAACAACACATAGTGACGCCGCACTCAAAAAGCTTGTTCAAGCGACATCACAAGAAACAAAACATGTAACGAATTATGCAATACTAACAGTAACAGACGAAATGTATGAATTCAGTCGCAGTTGGAATCGCCAAGACGACCCAATTTGATGAGACTATATCTCGAACGTATCTTGATCTCCGGAAAGATAAGACAATGGAGACAGTCTATTGGTTTTGAAGAGGCCCTTAAGATTTAGGTCATGTTAGGTCATTTTTAGAGACCGGCCAATGTTCACAGATCCCCGAGCTCGAGACTGACAAAACAAAATTAAACAAGAACAAGAACGGGGGCGTGATGACTGTGGGACGCACACGACGCCCGTCCCGTGCCGCCACACGGGTTTGCCCCGGTCGCAGGGACAGGTACCCCCCCAGCCCGCAGGCACACCTGTTCTCTCACCTGTCCTCTCACCTGCCCATCCACGTGCGGATCTACCTGTCCATCGTCTCACCTGAATGAACTACGGTGTGATGGTGTACCTTTTGTTCCCGATGGCTCACACATATACCATATGTAGAGCTAAATGTGAACTTTATGTATGTGTTTTTTTACGGAAAAACTGAAAGATTATGGGAAAAGACCATCATCTGGATAATCTATAATTGGGCAAATATTAAAAAAACTGGAGCGGAATGATTTTGATTGACATGAAAGAAGGCGATGATCGTGTCATACAGAGCCCTGATTGTTCAATGTACCCTTGCCCTATTTGCTCACTATCCGTATGATATTAACACATCTTATCTCCAAATGTTCAGTTAACCATAACGAAAGAACCAAATTGTTCAAAAGAAAACATCACGAAATACCCCAACTTTCAAACATTCACGGACGAACAAAAAATAAAATCATAGAACTTATTAGAAGCAAAAAATTATAGGCTTTTCGTCTTTCACTGCCTCCAAAGTAAAGTAAAGTAAAGGTAAAGCAGTCATCCTCAATTAAGCTGAAGCATATGATGCTTTTTCAAGTAGCTAGTGGTAGTGTTTTGGGCCAAGCACACCGGGTCACCCCTACTCTTCTCGATAAGTGTGTTGGGTTCTTTTATATGCAGAGGTTTGACGCTTGAGGCTTACGCCCGAAGCTCCCTCATAAACAGGGCCGCCGGCTTTACGTCACCATCCGAAACGACGAATGCAATCCCTTACAACATGCCCGAGCTCAAGTCGACCCCTAGTATGCTGTAGATGTCCCGGTACGTTTGTTGTATCAATCAAATTCAACCACCGTTTCCAGTGAGTTAAAGAATGTCTCCTACTGAACATCCGTGTATCTGCCTGTTTCCGTATCTGTACAGCTGATGGAACCAGTCTTAGTGTAACACACCAGCTTTAATGGCACATCTACACTGGACGGCCTGTCACAACTAACCCCTGCACATGCAGCTGTTAACGTTGTTTAAAGCTATCTATTGAGGGTGTCACTGTAGTACGACGTATGTGACAGCGGCTTTGTACAGTTACCAACTGTCCACAAAACTGTTCTGTTACCCTACAAGTCGGTACCCGTTTTAACAGATACACTGCACTGTTAACACAAGACTTGTCCCGCATGTTTTACAGAATCACCTTTGTACAGCTGACACTTACCAACGCTAACTACAAAACTGTTCTGTTACCCCACAAGTCGTGCACTGCACTGTAAATATAAGACTCGTGCCTCACACGCTTTACCAGCCACAGAAACACCTCAGCCCCCCTCCCCACTTTCCTACACACCTCACCTGTCTACCTGTACATCTTACCTGTTGTACGTCCTTACATGTGACGTCTCTACGTCACGAACGTCTCAGGTGTGCAGGTGACATCCCGTGTGTGCTACCTGCGGCCGAACTGTCGCGGCTGTCGGTTTAAATCTACCTGAGCCGACAGTCAACTTTCACCTCGCCTAACAGCTGGGCTCTTGTTGCCAGCAGAGGCTCTCACGGGGTTACAGAGAATCTCTTCACACCATGATAGGTCATGACCGTATACATGGCTGTGTGAATTGCTTTGCGTGTATGAATGAGTGAATGAATGAATGAATGGATGGACAGAAGTTGTTGAATGAATGGATGGCATTGAATGAATTAATGAATGAATTAAAGACGGAAGGAAGGAAGGAAGGAATATAAATGGCACGTATTCACGAGCGCTGATATACCCTTTCAGGGCCGCGCAGTGGTACAGGCCGTTATTGTCAGTTAGCCCTCAGGACATGACAGAAATAACAATAGAGTCGCTTAAAACCGAGAAGCCCCGGATGTGGATGAGAACGATGACCCGTATCAGATGTTTTGTATGTAGGCTGGACGTGTCAGGCATGCGAAATCTACGACAGAAAATACTGTAAATGCAAAAATGTTCGCGGTGGTTTAATCTTCACGGTTTTCGCGGTGAACTCTTTACCGCGAACATAAATCCACCGCGAAAAGGCGTTCCATTCTGTAACTGTATTGCTATCAGCTATTGTTTCAAACGCAAACTCAGAACCACCGCAAACACTCCATTTTCTCCATACCGCAAAATTGAATCCCCGCAAAAATTTCTGCATTGATATTGGCCATGTGCCTGACGCAAATGAATAGATAAAAAGTGAATGAATAGAATGGTTATTTATGCATGAATTTTATTCCACACATAGGAATTCGTATAAGAAATAGTTAGATTTGTTCGAATCAACATATAGCAGATGCGCTTAAACGATGTTTCATATGAGTTCGTATGCTTTACGTGCATATTGTGTAAATTTGATAAAAACTAATATATAATCCCCATATCAATTCATATGTTTTCATGTTACATAGTTAGACTCTTTAAGAGCCCCGAAAAAGCCATTTCAACTCAGATTATTTCAAATTGGACAATCCCCGAGAACACAAGTCACAAGGAAAAGACGGACACAGACACAGAATGGTATTTTTCATAAATTTATTCTCCTCCTCTTCTCCGTCCGTTCAACGCATCAATTCCTGTTAACTTCGCAACAGAAAAGACGTTGAGAATTCAACAATATACATAAAAATAGACAATATGTACATCCTTATGAGCTACCACAATAACATCGTAGACACCGAAGCCATGGCCTAATGCAAAGCTGGTCTTGTGTAAAATTTAAACCTTAAATCGGAGTCATTGTGACGTCAGTGCAAAAGTAATAGATATTGTTTGTTATGAAACATATTTCAGTCAAAGTCAAAGTCGAGTACGAACAAGTCTGCTTGCATGGATGCCGTCTTCGATGCACCCAAAACTTATGCTAAGGAAGGGATAGTATGTCGCTATACCATGGCACAGCACTTTTTGAAACATATTCATCTGTGTGATTTAAACTGAAATATGCCACTATATGTTAACCATTTTTTAAAGGGGCACGTTAAAATCAATCCACGTGGAGACGTCATGTTTATGTGAAAGAATATGAACAAATGGTGGAAAATTTACAAACGTGGGCTAGTGTGTCGTCACTGTGACGTCACGGTTATCGGCCGGTCTGCATAGAACACGTGATACATTACGCAATCGACGGGTACTCCATGGAACTGTGCGCGTTTATATTTAAGACATGCTCACAATTCTACGGAACATTTTAGGACTGTACGATTTCGAGTCTTGACTAAATTGTCGTCGTCTTTGACATTTTACATTATCTTCAACAATTGTAGAATTCATGACATTTATTTGAGACAAAATTGGTTATATAAAAGCTTCTAACTGTTTTGGAATTGTCAAAAAAGTAGTTTCAGGAACTTAGTATTGATTCAACATTGAACAATGTAGAATCTATCCTACAAGGTCAAAAGTCACTCCCTGATGCTTTATGACGAACCTTTTAGGAGTTGGGTTACAAATGTCAAAACCAACCGTTCTCATTTACAAAAGATATTTCACAAATTTGGTGGGAAATTAAAAACTTGTCATCGAACCCGTCTTTCTTTACTAATATAGTCTTCTTTACTAATAAATATACTTCTTAGAGCTGATCAGTATAAAAATACTAACCAGATACATATTCCAAGATATCTATCTATAGTACATATATTCAATAAAAATACTACTTTCCTTTCTTTACTTTTATATACAATAACCTTTTTTCCTAAAACTACAGTTTCTACCGGAACATTTCTGTGTCTATGGTACAGTATAGTACATTATATTTGAGACTTTACAAAAGTTTCAATCTAACTGTCACACAATTCACTAGAGGACCAAATGTATGCAGCTTTCTCTACGGTCTTGTAGCCAGGTCTACAAGCGTGGACCACTGACAGTGTTCTGTACGTAGTAGTTGCAGCGCCGGTTGCAAGTCTCCGCAAACGTCTTGCTGAGGCAACGATTTTCCGTATCCTACCGTAGTCATGGTTCTCCACAGCATTGTCCTTATTGTCCACCGTAGTTACGATCATCGTAGCATTGTCATTGTAGTGTATCATAGCTACAGTCTTCCTCAGACTATGTCGTCGTGGGCTACGGTAGATATGATTCCCGCTGTCCTTCGTAGTTACGATAATCGCAGCTGTCTCTTTGTGGTCTACGTAGTTATAGTCCTCGCAAGACTGTGTCGTTGTGGGCTACGGTAGTTATGATTCCCGCAGAAAAATTGTCGTTATGGTCCACTGTAGCTACGATCCATGCCTAATTGTCCTTGTGGGCTACGGTAGGTATGATCCCCATGGAATTGTCTCTGTCTGCTACGGTAGCTATGACCCTCCGCAGCACTTGGATTTCTTCTCCTCCTTCTTGTTGAGGTCCAGGATGTTGGATCTCGTCTCTTCCGAGTCCATCTGCATCATTTGTCTGCAAAACAGCGTCAGGTTCGTGTTTACTTGTTTGTTTATTTGTTTAT
Source organism: Branchiostoma lanceolatum (assembly GCA_035149815.1). Taxonomy (NCBI): domain Eukaryota; kingdom Metazoa; phylum Chordata; class Leptocardii; order Amphioxiformes; family Branchiostomatidae; genus Branchiostoma; species Branchiostoma lanceolatum. The sequence goes on from CM068884.1 coordinate 15,305,171, forward strand.
TCTTTTTTCTTTGTTTTCTTCACTAGCCCTAAGGACAGCCTGGTATACGTAGAGCTCTTCAGGAGTGATGCAATGTGGATGATAAAGCATACACAGACATACACAACAGAAAAATCCAAACTCAATATACTCAACTCATATGTCTGATTTTTCATAATTGCATTCTCAACTTGTTCTTCAAAACTTGTATATTTGTTCAGAATGGTGCAATCGGACAATCAAGACCATGTTCTTTGACTTGATGAATGAAAATTGGAAGAATGACAAGTCGAGATTACCCCCCTCAGATTGTACAGATCATCATATATATCAGAACAATCGTGTTTTTAAAAGTGCATCATCATACTAGAAAAATGACAAGTGGAACTTTGTTGAACAGTTTCGTACTGACAGCTGAATCCATTTCTCACCACCTTGTAAGTTTCCTTTTCTTTGAGACGTGATTTACTGTCAATTTTGTACACATACATTACCTGTGTACGTATGAATTCTCAATTGCTAGCAACAAAATAAAGCACATGTAATATTTCAGTGTGTCTGACCTCATGAGCTTCTCCACGGCGTCCTGCACGTTGTCGCCATGCTTCGCGCTCGTCTCACAGAACAGGGCTCCGTGCTCCTGGGGGAGGAAGGAGGGAGGGAATGAATGAATGAATGGATAAATGAAAATGAAGAAATGAAGCATATATTAAGGTCAAATCTGCTTAAGATACAAAAGCGTCTTATATGACTGAAAGGGTAAAAATATCGACAAAAGGAAGTGAAAAGACAAAAATTGGTTTGAAAATTCGTCTGTGGCGGTCATTTTAACTTGAGAAGGGTCAGCGACTGACTTAAATCTTCTTGGTGAGAGCTAAATATTGATAAAGGAAACATTCATAAACAGGCTGTGAACGGGTCCTCTCTCACAGCAAGTTTTGTCATTTTTTTAAAAACTTGAGAAGGACTTTGGTAACCGCTTTACTTTATTTACTGTGTACAGAAACTGCGTGTAAAATCTGTATAATTACAAGATAAAATGTATCTGGGAAAGAGTAATGTTGTCATCCAGAACAGAATAAAACATCAGATTGAGTGTATTGTTTGTATATGTGTACCTAGGACCTCCCTGAAAATCAGTGCCAAGCCACTGAGGGAGCTATCCTAGTAAAAAAATACAGAAATAAATAAATAAATAAAACAAAGAAGATGTTCAAAACGAGACTCACCCTGGCCATCTCCTCTCCGTGACCTTTCAGGATGACCTTGTCACCCCTCTTGATGGCCTCATTGCGCAGGTCCAGCTTGTTGCCGCACAGCATGATGGGAAGGGTCCTCGGCGCGCCGTCCTTTATGAAAATAAGAGACAAAATTGGAATAAGTTTCGTGAAAAGAAAATATGATAAAAAGTCTTCTTTTCGAAGACATGGTACCAAGGGTAAGGTCTGAAACGTCATTCACTTTGATATAGATGAAATGACGATGATGAATCTGTCACCCAAGCGAAGCCTTTTTGTACGAGAGGGAGGTTATATCGACTGAACAATGTAAGTTGATACATACACAAATAATTCTGATGGACTGAAAAAAATCTCATATCGACAGTGGATCTGGTTCCTCTCAGAAAAATGCAGCCTCTAAATCCAGTGAAGCTCAAATCCTTACTTGTATTGTTGTCAGAACGTACATGGCGTTTTCCTTTTTTGCATTGTTGATTTAATGTCATACATTTTACCATGCACGATTGTTGCATTCATTCATTTATTAGCTGGACAAGAGACAGACAGCCGAATGACGAGCAGACACGAACAAGTGGGTTCTTAAGTTAAGACGGTTTGTAAGAAGAGGAGGTTCTCACCTCGACCGCGTCCACCCACTCCCGCACGTTCATGAAGGACTGCTCGTACGTGCAGTCGTACAGCAGCAGCACGCCGTCAGCCCGCCGGAAGTACGACTTCGCGATGCTCCGGAATCTGCAAACGGAAACGGACTTGAGAACGGAATCCGGTATGCTTTTAAGTACCATAACTGAGGGTTGGCATGTGAATTTCTGACCGATTGGTTCCCAGCTTAAATCCTAAAATAGCAGAATTCCGTCGACAAACCGGAAGTGCGGATACTCCGGAATCTGCAAACGGAAACGGAGTTTAGAACAAATATACTCTTAAGCGTGATACTGAGGGATTGCATGTGAATTTGTGACCGATTGGTTCCCAGGTTGCAATTCAGTCCTAAAATAGCAGAAGTCCATCGACAAGCCGGAAGTGTGACTTTGCGATATTGCGGAATTTGCTACCGGAAACGGAAAATCGTCAGTATGTATCCCAGGAACTGATAGGTTCGCACGTGCGAAAGAGTTGGCGATATGTAACGGAGTGATGCTGCCTTGAAACGTAACATATTACTAACAATAAAGACCGGCAACGAAAAATATACATGCATGATATAACCCGGAAACGGAAGGGAGGACTACAGACCGGAAACGGAAAGATGAAAGCAGGATATCACCCGGAAGTAAAACAGAACGGAACTGACCTCTCCTGTCCTGCCGTGTCCCAGATCTGCAGTGTGACTGGCGTGTCGTCAATTACCATCGTCTTCATCTGGAAGTCCACACCTAAGACACAAAAAACAACGTCTTATTACACACATGAGACACAAAACAACGTCATATTACACACCTGTTCTACGTCTTAAGAAGTCTGAATCAGTCAATGTCTTAAAGTGATGTTTTATCAACCCGAAATATTCGGTCCAGAAAGTAGGCCCAAACATAGAATGGTTAAGGAAAAAGAAAGGAGCCACAGGCAAAACAACGTCTTATGGCACACCTGTGCTATGTCTTAAGAAGTCTTTATCAGTCAATGTCTAAAGATGAAGTTTTATCAATTGTTACCAAAAATGTTCGACAAAGAATTCAAAGTAAAGAAATGTCCCACAAAAAGAATGGCAAATAAAAAAAAAAGCATGAAACAAAAACAAACAAAAAAACAAACAAAAAACAAGCGTCCGTACCTAGTGTAGAGTTCATGTTGGGTCTGAACTCGTTCTTACAGAGCCGCAGGATGAAGGATGATTTCCCCACGGCCGCGTCTCCCGCCAACACCACCTTGAACATCTTCTGGTCAGCCGGGGCGGTGGTTCCGGTCAGAACCTGGCGAGACGGAAGGCATCGAACAAAAACGTTAGCGACTAGCAGGAAAGAAGATGTATAAGCTGGTCCGCGGTTTGGAGTGCGCATGCGATTTGGGCATTGGATAGGAGTCGGTACCGACTTCTACCAAGGCAGGCCAGCTGTCAGACAAATTGGACGGGCGTCGGTACCGACTTCCACCAAGGCAGGCCAGCTGTCACTCAAACTGGACGGGCGTCGGTACCGACTTCCACCAAAGGCTTGCCAGCTGTCAATCAAACTGGACGGGTGTCGGCACCGACTTCTTATCCCCTTTGACCAACAATCGTTTCCTAACCACGTGAGTAACAGTGATGAATGAAAACCTTCTGTAATAAAGTGAAAGACTCATCGTTATTTGTTAGTAACGATACAAAAGCTAACGTTTGATAAACGTTATGAGTGTTAACCAGTCACCAATGTTGTTGTCATCGTCGTGTCACCTCCCCCTGTCTGTTAACCATGGTTAGAAATGGTGATGATTTAGTAGAAATGCTGCAAAAGGTTTTTTTTGTTAGTATCCACAGAAATCCGCTGGCCAGGTTGTGACTCAAATATGAAAACGTAGTACAGATTCAATACCATATTTTGAGATGCAGTGAAATGCTTCTAGTTTTGAAATCATCAAAGTTTTTCTCTTTTCAATCAAAATGCAAACCTTCCATTGGCAATGGCATTTCTCCAATTTAACATTCTTTAAAGTTAAGTTAATTGGCCAGTGTCTTTCTGTGGACGTAATTGACACCAAGAGTAGTGACCTTTCACCTTTGTTTGTTTGCTTATTGGTTTATTTGGTTTATACCTGAGTTGACGCAGAGACAGTCGGGATTTGTCTGCTGGGTGCGACATGTGCGACGTTCCCCGCTGAGAGGATCTGTTCGGGTAACCAAAAAGTCAGAACCGCGCAACATTCAAAACAGCTGACGACGCAATCAAACTTTTATGTGGGAACCGTTCCCTTTAACAGATGCTCCTGCATTTCTTTTCGCATCCAACTAATCTAAAACAGTTATGAGTTTTAGTTTAACAAGATCTGAGTGAAGATAAGAGTAAAATCGCCTGTGTTGGTGGAAAACATGGTGCAATGTTCTTTTACATCTCTGATCCGGGACGGCGGGCGATACCGACTTCTGGTAGCCTTTGACCCACGCAGTCGTCTGGTGGCTTGAAAGTACTATTTTCCTGCTAACAAAGGCTAGGCTAACCGCTGTATAACTTTGTATGCGTCGAATCAATGATTTGATCTAACAGATTAGTACACTACAAGCAGAGGCTGGTGGGGAGATAGTGACCTTTTTAGGTGTCCCGTTTTCCGTTGTCTGGTAGGTAGGCACTAGATACTCTCCAAGCAGAGGCACTAGATGCATATTGTAGGAAGGTCACAATCTTCCAAACCAATCTCTGCTTGGAGTGTAAGAGATTAGCATATTTCATACATGGTACACATATCTCTTAAGTCGAACAGTAAGAAAATAAAAACACGAACCTTTCTGGGCGCCTGCGGTAGAACCCGCGTGGTGTGTTGTCTCTGCAGCGTCGTGACGCCGTTACGACTCTTCTGTCTGAGCTCCAGTCGGGACTCCACCTCGCCTTCTGAGTCCATCGCCTCGTCCTGGGAGTCGGGAGCCTGGGGGGGGGGGGGGCAGGTTTGTTACATTGTTACACTGTTACAGACAATTTTGTCACATTGTTATTGTAGGATGGAAGCAACAGATTTGTTAGTTTGTTTGTTACAACTAGACTCCAGAATGGAGAAACATGGGTGTTGCTTGTTAGAATAGTTGTTTTGGATGCACTAGACAGGTTTTTAACACCGTTACAATTGGACAGTCAGGAATGGGCACTACAGATTTGTTATATTATTACAGCAGCCTGGAGCGGATTGTTACATGGTTTATTACAATGGGAGTTACGAATGGATACAACATATTTGTTACATATTTTGTCACGATGGGGATACATGTTATGTTTTGGCCACATATCACTGTTCTGTCTAAACAATCTGCACACCTGTCCACTGCTCGCTCACCTGTGACAGGTAATGTTACCTGCGGGTATGAGACAGGTGTGTTTACATGTCTTCAGAGGCGAAATGTTGTCTGGCGAGTTTGCAGTTATCATATCGTCCGACAGGAGGCCTCACTGTCTTTCTTACAGCTGGTGGCGAAATGTGACACTTATCCAAATCACAGTATTTCGCTTGTTAATGTTTTGGTGTTTTTGTACAAGTCTGTTTTGTTCTTGAGTAGTTTTTGCATAGTGTTATTTCTATGAATAAAATGGCACTGTCACTGCATTATCACCACACTTACAGACAAACTTTTGTATCTTTGATATCAAACTTCCCGCCGTTATTTACTCGAATAAACCACTGTCTAAATCCAATATTAACGTTAGCAATAGAGTTTTACAGAAACAACCTGAAACATGCGAGAGAAATTCATTTCCTGCCCTGCCTAAGCCGTTCCCAATTAAACGCTGACGTCACTGCGACTGCCTTATATGGAAGTAGACAAACGGTGACTACTAATAACAACACCAACAGGTTGTCTTCATGACCTTTGACCTGCCCTGATGACCCCAAATTATCGTCTCCATCCGTCTGACTGGTTTGTTTTGTCTGGTGTTGCAATCTTACACCTGATTAGTCGCCATCAGATATGGGAGACTCACGTTGTAGACAGTGTGCAGGTAGTCTGACTAACATATCTTTTTTGCGCCCTACAAAAATGCACTTAACACGACTTTCCTCACTTCATTCAGATAAAAATGAGTACCTAGCTTCGGTTAGAGACGTGACTATGACATCCGATATGGGAGACTCACGTTGTAGACAGTGTGCAGGAAGTCTATTATGTCACACAGCAGACATTTTCTATTCCCTCGAGAAAGGCACTTTACAACACTTTTCTTACTTGATTTAAGTGTAAGTGAGCACGTATCTTCGGTTAGAGACGTGACTATGAAAACGCGATAGGCAGTAATCGTGCGTCCTGTGCACTCTGAAAGTTGGGAAAATAATTTCATGTTCGTTTACCTTACAGTGTTTTCAAACTTAAGCTAACATTTGCTATCTTTTTGTGGTAGATAAAAATGTAAATCAATCATACTGGCAGAGCAAATTGTAATCAGATGATAACACATTGTTTCCCTTCTGAAGCAGTCAAATAACCAAGAAAGACACACAAATCTTCTTCACAGCACGAGACATAAATATACCCTGACAAGGGATCAGATCCGGGTCGAGTGTTTTTGTCGACTCAGTGACAGGAAAATAATTGATAATTTGTAATAAGTGTCTTTTGACCCCAGCTCTGTTCGCACCAACTCTAGCGATCAGTTAACAGAAGTAGCCTTAGTAGGCTTTTAGCCAGTTTTGTAGAATAATATCCAACTTCAGTAACAAACTACAAAAGAAGTAACATGTTGACACATCGACAATATAAGTAAGGTCGTATTTTCATTGCAAGGAGTAGCGTCTACCAAATGCTTCAAAAATGTCTGTCATGCTTGAGTTTCTGTAGTGTCTTGCATGAATGAATGAACAACAACAAGCTTATGTAAAGACAATTCAAACTCTACAACTGGATGAAAAATTGATTAATTTCCGGACGTTTCGAGTGACATCCATCACTCTTCTTCAGCGTCACTAAAGTGAACTGGCAGAAATAACCAGTACTTACATGCATTTATATGCTAGTTCACTTTAGTGACGCTGAAGAAGAGTGATGGATGTCACTCGAAACGTCCGGAAATCAATCTCCGAATGTTTTATCCAGTTGTAGAGTTTGAATTGTCTTGACATATTGTTTACCTGGATGTCTAACCTTCACAAACGTAACAACAAGCTTAAAACTGGCCTCACCTCTGTTTTGGAGTCGTCTATTTCTGACTCGGTTCCTGAGTTCTTCCCGAGTCCGGAGATCGCCGTGCTCTGCGTGAACTCGTTATCCGACTCCTCAGGGTCCTTCATGGTCGAGTGGCCGCTGTCTGTAGCAGCAAACAAACAAATAGGTAAGCAAAAAAACAACAACAAAAAAACAACAACAAATGGCCACTCATTTTCAACCCTATCGTACCCTTTGTAATCTCCATTTTGCTATCTGCAACAGTGCCAACAATAGAACAGAAAAAGGTACAAAAGAAAAAAAACATACACCTATTCAACCATTCCTTCATTCCTCCATCCATCCATCCATCCATCCACCATCCATCAACCCATCCATCCATCCCTTCATCCATCCTTCCATCCATCCATCCATCCATCCATCCATCCGTCCGTCCGTCCGTCCGTTCGTCCATCCATCCATCCATCCATCCATCCATCCATCCACCATCCATCCATCCACCATCCATCCATCAACCCATCCATCCATCCTTCCATCCATCTATCCATCCATCCACCCATCCATCTACACCTGTATTATCACCAATGCCACCTGTATGTCACACCTGTATCAGCACCCATCTCACCTGCCCGTCCCCCCTGCCGTTCCTCCCTGTACCTCCTGAGTCGGTCCTGTAGGCCCGGGACGTGCGACCGGGTCTTGGCGGTGTAGAGTCGCCTCTCGTCCCGAGCGCCCTGGATGGAGGACGCGGTGTCATCCGGACGAGCCTGTAACGACTCTTCATTTCCCCCTAGGATTTCTTCAAACGTCCCTTCGGCGTTTTTGCCATGGAAATGTTCAGCTTCACCGTTTTGGCTTGTAAGGAGTTTCCCATTTCTTGGCTCGTCTAAGATGTTATGTTCGTAAGCCTCTTTGTAAGATGTAAAGTCCCCTTGCAAGACGTCTTCATAAGTAGGCGGCCGTCTTGAATCCACAAGCCTTTGGTTTTCCAAATCTTGAGTTCCTGATAAGCAGGTGTCACCTTCTTGATTGAGGGTAATTTGGCAGCCGCCATTTTCGCTCATTAGGGTACCTTCGCCGCCATCTTGTGGGAAAATGTTTTCAAAGTTTCTTAAGTATCCCCTATTGAGCTGCTGCTTGACTGGCTGGACGTACCCGCCAAGGAGCCTCTGTTGCCTCTTCTCTCTCCAAGACATCTTGGCAGACGTCTCGGGTGCTAAGACAGACTGCCTAGGTCTTAAAGACGTTCTCTTGGTCAGACCGAGAGTATTTTTCTTCTCCGTGGCCATGTTCAGATCGTGCAGGTACTGATCCAGACTCAGTCTAGAATCTGCCTGCTGGAATCCCGTTCCCGGATCGTCCAAGGGATCCCGATCCCCCGTCCCTACTCCGGTCATGTTTACGGAAGTCCCCTCAACCTCAGGTGTTTTGATGACGTTACGCAAGCTCTCAGGTGCGCCGAAGTTGCGCAGGTAGCCCTGGAACTGAGTCCGGGCCTGGAGAGTGGCGTGCCGCGTGCGGAGCTGAGAGTTGGCCAGGCGACGCTCCTTCAGCTTGTTGATCTGTAGCAGCTTCAGCTCTGCCACGCGATCCCGCGGCCGGATCGTGCGATCCATTGACATGGACAGAGCTGGATCCACACCCAGCCTCTGAGTGGGAGGCATGTTTGCCATGTTTACTAGTTGATCTACATGTAGCTCCGACCCTCCCTCACCGGTCCCGGCGGGGCCACCTGTAAGTTTGACCCAGTACGGTGCCTCGTGTAGAACGGTTGGGTCGGGGTCTCTACCATACGAGCTGTCGGTAGAGCTTGCTGTTGCAGCAGGAATGTGTTCGCAGGCCGCCATGTTAGATACGAGGCTGTTCTCAGGGAAGGCAGGGTGAGAAATGCCGTCTGTGTAGTCGTCGCCTGTTCCAGTGCCGTAGGCGGTGTTCTGCGCAAAGTCGTTACTCTGTCTTCTCATGCGCAACGAGCCGGCCCGACCGAACGGGGAGGGGCGGAGCACCGGAGCGGGTTCGGACATTCTTCGGCTCGGGTAGGGCTCCCAGCCGAGGGAAGACGGCTCGTCGCCCGCGGTGCTTTCCGTAGCCTCCGAGTATCCTCTCTCCGAGGCATCCTCCCAGCTGTAAGCAGTCTCGCTGTGCGTGTCGAAAAAGTTGTGTCTATCTACCGGATCGTTCTCTGGCTGCCTACGGGTCACCTCGCCCTCCCTCCCGCCAGCATGCCGCTGGTCCCTCCCGATGAAAGTGATACCCCTCGGGCACCCGTCTCGTATCTCCTCCCAGCCGCTGCTGAGACTACTCAGCGACTCGGTCCCCCCGCTGGACACGCTGCCTGGCGGTGTGCGGACCTTCCGTAGCCTCCTGTTCTGAGTCGGTACTTCCGCAGTCTTAGCATCTTGTTGTCCCATCTTGAGAGTTTCCTCCTTCTTATTTCTATCCTTGGTTCTACCGCCGTCTTTCTTGGGCTGTCTGTCTGGCTTGCTGCCCAGCCGTTTGCCCACGAAAAGTAGGAAGTCTTCCATGGGTCCTTCTGTGACTGTGTCACAAGACACTCGCAGTTTTTAACAGGTAGTACCTTCAAATCAGGTGTACGTATACTAAATTCTTCCACAGAGCCTTTCTTAGAAGAAACACCTGTTACGAGGTAATACCTCGATCACTTCCGTCTTTCTTCAAGAAACAGAGGTGAACCGTTAAGGCAAGACGGCGTCGGAACGTCTTTAGTAAGAATATGCACGGTCACTTCTTCTACCCAAGAAGAGTTGTCTGTACGTTGGAAACTGGTGATCTGTGCACTAACAAGAGTTCAAATCGGGGGGTAACGACCCACATGTAATGAATGCGCCACAATGCAGGCAGAGTCGGTAGGCTTAACACAGTGACATTGCCTCAGGGTATGCGTTAGTGCAGTTCAGTGTGGCCCGAAATACAAACAAAGTCAGCCCGAAAACATGCACAGAAGCGTCTCAGATCGGCGGGTCTTGACAATGAAGGTACTTGCGTTGTCCTGGCAACGTGTGGGAGATTGACGGCTGGATCGGACGAGATTTTGTCGTTGCAGTTGAGGATGTGCTCTGGGGAAACGTCACATCCGGAACGGTTTACCAAACAACTGCACAGGACAGGTGCAGACGGTTTGCATTCCGATAAGTCTAACGTAGCTTTTCTCACGAGGAAGCTTGTAGTTAAAGAGAAGACGGATGGGGTCTTTGGATGATTGACAGTTGGAATGGACGACAGAATCACTTGACGTTTTGTCAGCGATGCCAACGAAGTAGCAGTCTGTACTTACTGCTACCCTAAGTCTAATTGAGTTTAGTTGTATTCAGCGTTAAATTACCGCCTACATATAAAATTGGTCTCCAGAACAGATCTTTGTTGCCTCTTTGTTGCCTATCGTCTGTGAGTTGGGCCATAAATAATTTGAGGTGCCGCCAGCGATAATGGAGAACAATGCGTGACCTACATACATAATCATAGTCTCCAGAACTTTCCCGACATAAAAATCACACTTCTCATTTTCGTCAACGTCTAAGATTATGTCATATCATTTCCCGCTGGGAGAAGTAGTCGCAAATGCCAATGATTATAGTAAAGTTGTTTCTTCCATAGTTCTTGAGAAGCTGACGTGGAAAACTTTCTTGACCACCCTGATCTTCGACCTTGAAGAAAATGACCGGATCTGTTCGACCCTAAGAATCAATTTCCTCGAAGTTTTCTTTTGTGAAAGTTTCTCCGGGTAATCTTAAGGAACAAAAGACTTCAGCAGACGAAAACCTGTTCCTCGCACGTTCACCATCTAACCGCAGGTAATCCCGTCATGGCGTCTGCTGAAACTTCCTCATGACAGACCCTCGAGAACATGGCGGGATCAAGCCGATGATCAATATGAATGATATCGATCCAGGATTGTGATCTCGGGATCCTTACAACGATCCAGAAGTCGTCTGTAGTGTGATCTCGTCAGTATTGGATGTCAGATCGCCACACGACTCACCGACGTGCCCCTCCTGTGGGTTTGGCTGGGAGGAATGCTGACAGAACTTGCCCCCGAGAAGTTCGACGGCTGATTAAATGTGTTACAGTGTCAGCAAGGTTAACCCGGGACCGATCATCGTATACATGTTCGGTGTGAAAAATTAAAGTTAACCTGGGGACCGAACAGTAAATGTATGTTGGGGTGCATAATTGTTCTAAATGGTGGCTTGATGTTAAAAATTGAGACAAAGTTCGTACATGTATATCTTCACACCAGATACTACGTAGACGTTATATTTTGTACCAGGGCACGGACGTAAACTTAGATTGTATTAATGATAAGTATTTGCGTACAAAAATTACGTGTTGTTATTATTAACTATTGGTAGAAATGCATGTTAAGGGGTCATACCAAAGTTTCTGCAGTTGGTTGTATGAATTTATACCAACAATTATTGTCATCAATAATATAGTTGATATCATTGTAATCGTAATGCTTACGATTGTTGTTGTTCAAGTCAAGTCAAGTCAATGTACCAGACTTCGGTTCTTTCTTAGATTTGTCTATTTCCTTTGCCACACCTGTCATTGAAATACCTCCCCAAGAGTGGAAAAGTCCGATCATAAGTTGTCTACACTTGCCCCGGGGCATGACGGGACAAACGCCATTTTGTAGGTGGGTCACGAAATGACAGTCCTTCATGGCATTCATTCCTTCCCCCTGGGCCATCCATGTATTGACCAATCTTATGGACAGTTTATTAATCCATCCACTCCCCATCCATCCATCCGTCCATCCATCCATCCATCCATCCATCCATCCATCCATCCATCCATCCATCCATCCATCCATCCATCCATCCATCCGTCCATCCATACAAACATACATCCATCCATACAAACATACATACAGACATACCATCAATTTATCTACTTATTAGCATCAGTAGAAACTGTTATTTGATTAAATTTCTCCAGATTGGAATAAAAGGGGAGCATTTTCTACCTCTGTCAAAGGTAGCAAAGAACTGTACGTATGACGTGTCAAGTATGTGACATTGTTCCACCAATGACAGATCGTGATTTTGATGACGTAATATAGTGCAAACGTACCGATATCATTGCTGCATTTTCTCTTGCCGGGGTCGCAGGGTGTGAGGTCCTCTAGCGACGAGAAGCTGCCTCGCAGGCTCCTCAGGAGCTCAGGGCTGAAAATCACCAATATTGATACATTATCAGAGACAATGATATCTAAAGAATTAACATATCTGAATAACCAGTTAAACGTTCCCCTCCGTTCTTAAAGCAGAAAAATAGAGGATGCCATTTTCTCAATCTATTAATGTATAGTTAAGTTTTTGTGTCGTATAAATGTTCAATTGTACTATATTTTATCATTTCTATCATGCGATTTAGTAATGAAAGTTCTCATTTAACGGACTGCACATTTCAGCCTTTGGCAGGACAGACCAGAAATTGAAAATTATGGAAAGCCAAAGTCAGCAAGATTAAGTGACTGCGAATGTATGCTAGCATAAAGTCAGGAGGTTCTATATGTGACGTATACATACCTCATATCCGGTTCCGGTGTCATCATGTAGTCGCTCATGACGGAGCCGTCCCGGTCTCTCTGCAGGAAGGGGGAGGGCGTCCGAGACTGGAGGGAGAGGGGGGGGGGGGTGAGTACGTCAATGAAGGTTAGACATCCAGGTAGGGTTTTACGCGGTGCAAAATGAATCCATCAGCTGTATAAATCCCTCGAAGTGTCAGACGTTTCACTACCAGTGTCTTTCATCAGTAACTGAGAAATGGATGGCATTTTCAGTCACCTATAAAAGATGTTGAAAACTACACGAAATCACTTAATCTACTAGTATTTGAATCACTCCTGAAGAAGGTCGACGGATGAGCTACTCAAAATTCTAGTTGAGTTACATTTGCTTGTGTTCAAGTATACATCAAAATTCATCATCTGCTAGTATCATTGATGAAATAAAGACGTAAGTGCACAATCTAGTAGGGTAAGTGAACCAACTTGTTTTTCCTGGTATCTAGACGTGTTTCAAGCAATATCTATTAGCATGACTAAGATATCAGCAAAGACGTGATGTTGTAAGAAGTACACCTGGGTGGAGTGAGGAAAGTCGTGTAAAGTGCCTTTCCCAAGGGCACAGCATCAGTGGCATGAGAGAGTATTCGAACCCAGGACCTATGGCTTTGGGGCCAAACACCCTACCCGTTACGCCAACACGGCATCACAAGAGGCATCTAGACATGTTTCAATCACTATCTCTGCCAGCAGAGAAAAGTGAAAGTAGTACTTACTGGTCTGTTGCTGCTTCTCTTTCCCCTCCCCAAGGATTCCCTCAGACTGTCGTTCGTGTCGTTCAGCTTCTTGTTCGTGTTTCTGCGGGCAGAACCAGAAAGACATCTTCGGTCAACGGACAAACATTGTTGATGAATAACGTGGTATTGATGTTTTTGTATTCATTCCGTTAGTAATAGTGCAATCTATCATTCCTGGATATCGCATGCTTACATGTAGCTACCTAAAGGCGCAATATGTTAAGCATACTTGATACCACAATAAGAATGCATTTAGATTTATATAATCATAACATGTTATGTTATTTTCACGAAGTCAAGATACCCGCAGATACCACATTGAATATTCTTGCCCAAACTAAAAGCTCATATTTGATCCACATTTACGGTCAAATGACTCGGCACAAGATGACGTATATATTGTGTGCACAAAATCTGCAGCGTTCTAACAAACCAGAGGTTGAGAATCAATACAAAGAAATATGAAGAAAATATCACACTCCTGTGCTTGGGTTAAAGGTGAGTGAACGATTACCCAATCACAACGGAGCGATTAAACATGTACGGCAACATGGAAGACAGTTAAAGCCGAATCTTTGTCTGTCTTAAAAAGGTCGCCAGATCTAAATAAAGATCTAAATTTAATCGTTCACCATACCGCACTAATCATAATATCCAACGAAGTCCTTCCTTGACATATCAACCAAATAACAAAGCCATCACGAATAATAATCTTGGAACTAACTCCAACAAACAACGAGTAATTACAACCTGTATAACGCTTTAAAGACTTGTGAAGACAACTTAAAGACTTCCCAAAACCTGCCTGAACTCAAGATCTTGCGAAGACATTTTCCACACGAGTCTAAGACCAGACGTCGCCATGTTGAAGACAACAGCAGCTCACCTGAGTTTAAACTGTTACCTTTCTAAACGGTTGACCTGTGACTTTAGGTGTTCCCAAACTATACAAACACACCCAGTGGAAGGTATGCCACACAACACGCCTAGTTTTCCCTGATCTCATTAATTAATAAACTGTACTAGTTTGACTGATTATCAGCATTAGTTTAAAATGGCCGAGCCCATTGATTGTGATATTCTACGTTAAAATGCTATACATAAGACGTAAATGATAATTGTAATTGTTGACAGCGAATGGGAAAAGATCAGAATTGGTTGATAAAGGGGATGGTCCATTGTTAAGATAGGGGAGTGTTGTCAACCACTTCGTTTTCTCTACAGTAAGATTGAATGGCATAACATAGTGCCGTAACAAGTTGCATTGCTGCAAAATTGTTGGTCCAATTTCTTTACATTGCTGTGTTGACAGTTCATTTGGTACTGAATCAAAGACTTAAACAATATCGTCATATTGGACAATGACAATGATTTCTAAGAAGATGTGTCAGCCATTTATTCTGCTACCATTTAAGAAGCAGATTGGTGATATTATTACATAACACCAACCCCCTCCCACCCCACCATATACAACAAAATCTGTGCTCACTGTAGCATCTCCAGTTGTCTGGACAGGCTCTGCTGTTCTGTGACGTAATCCAGTAGCGAATTTCTCTCCCTGACGAGAAAAACAAAAACGTAAGAAAAATCATCACGCCGTGAACATGCGTTCTGTCTTTCTTTCTTTGCGCTTGATACTATGATTGTTCGCGAATTCGAAACGCGGACGCTTTTCTTCTTCCTACCGCAAAGTTATGCCCCGCAAAATCATTATGAATTTATAGTACGAGTTATTGTAGTCAGTATTAGAAAACGCTTTGGCTAGATTTGAGATAATGCATTGTGGCTCGTTATAAGATTGTGATTTGTTATCAGAAAATAGTTATAAAACTATTTCGGTTGGTTATAAGAACTTATTGTTCGTTATATGATATTTAGGGGATGTTTATGAGATGATTGCGAATCGCTATTAGATAACTGCGGTTCGTTATCATATAATCGCCGATCTTTGCAAGACAATCTCAGGTCATAATTAGAAAATCGCGGTTGACGATAAGACGATTGCGGTTGGTTATGATATAATTACAGGTGTTTATAACATAATCGTAGGTGTTTATAAGATAACTGCGGTTGGATATGAGATAATCACTGGTGGTTATTAGATAATCCTAGGTGGTTATAAGACAATTGCGTTTTTTTATGAGATCATCACGGGTGTTTATAACATAATCGTAGGTGTTTATAAGATAACTGAGTTTGGATATGATATAATCACTGGTGGTTATCAGATAATCGTAGGTGGTTATAAGACAATTGCGGTTGTTAATTACCACCTGTCCAAGTCTTCGCACTTCTCCTCAAACTCCGCCTGCAGCTGCGTCAGCTCGCTTTTCAGGACCGCCGCCGTCGTGTTCGACTCCGTCAGGCTGCTCTTCAACTTCCGGTTTTCCTGGAAAATACAGAGATAAACAATTGGTTGATTGATGGTTGATTGTTTGGTTGATCGATTGATTATTATTAGTATTTTTCAACTTTCGGTTCTGCTGGAAAATAGAGAAACAATGTATTGATTGATAATTGATGTGTTCGACTCCGTCAAGCTATTCTTCAACTTCCGGTTTTCCTGGAAAGTAGGGAGATAAAAAATCTGTCAAAATTCTTTCCGACCTCGTATTCGACTTTTTCAGGCTACTTTTCAACTTCCAGTTTTCGGGAAAATAGCGATGGAATCGATGCAATTGATTAATCATTGAGAGTGCCCTTCAAAACGTCAAAAGTGGTTGATACATTAGTTATTTATTGTTTTGCTAAAAATCAAATGTTACCCATAATCATACAATGATTGATTCGTTAACTAAATGATTAATTGATACAATCAAGCGTTATCAAAGACCACCTTTGGAAAATATATCCACAACCCCAGAAGTCGAGTCGCTATTCTAGAAGCTACGAAGGTGCAATCGCCTGATAAAACGGGTACTGTAGCGCTAACATTAATCGCTAGAGGGCGCAGCTGCACTGAGTGGTGCGCGCTGCTGACTCACCTGCGTGAGGTTCTCGAGTTTTCTTTTCAAGTTGGCGACAGAGTCTTCTTTACTCTTGTCTTTTCTCGCGTTCGCCTCCATCTGGGAACACATGAATGGATAAAAGTGAACGGAGGAATCACATTTGTATCTATCATATATTGCCTAGGCACACGCAAGACAGTGTTTGTACTAGTTCCATGTAGTAATTACCGTACATTGCACTTGATGTAGCCTTATAGTAATCAGAAATATTCATAGATAAACCTAGATTGTTACCTACGTTATCGGTAAATTGCTATACATTATTACCGATACATTTATCCTAGAAACACGCAAGTCTGTATAAGTTCCATGTAGCGGTTACCGTAGATTACACTCGATATAGTCTTATAGTAACTAGAAATGTTCTTGGATAGAACTAGATTTTTACCTATGCTGTCTGTGATTGCCATACATTGTCACTAATACAATTGTTGTGCAATAAAATCATTCATTCATTCATTCATATGAAGCTACAGAAAACATTACAAAACACGATATATTGAATATTATGCACTACTACAGAATCGACCTTATCTTAACGGTCAGACCATGTTGAATAAGTAAAATAAGCTATTGACAAAGTCTCATTCTCAGGCACTAATGAAATACAGCGAATGCTGTCTGAAACGTTTGACTCTATTAGAGACCTTATCCAACTCGTTGATATCTTCTGTATAATGTGATAAAGAGTTTAACCATGTTAACATGTATTTTCAAAACACTTCTTCCAACTTTATAATACTTCTCTCTGGTTGACCAGTCTTTCTTAAGTTAAGCCAGCTTTTCATTTTCTCCAGTGTACCATGTGAGTGATTACGCTGTTGTTGTTATCCAGTGTTTAGTTTGTTGCCCTAACTCTACAACAATACAGCAGCCTCTAAAGCCTGACCTGGATTTTTCTGTAAACACCGTAACGGTTGGACAAGTGAGACGAGCGCGGTGCAAATTTTGTCTAAGTCAGCATTCATGCACTTTTTGTACTTTCGGAAAGAAGATGATACATGACTGGTTTATTGAATGAACTCTCTTCACAGCCCAAAAGGGCTGAATTGCGAAATTCAGTACATAATTTCCCATACATAATAATATGCAACAAATCATCAATACATTAAAATCATCATTATACATAAATTTCCGTTAATACACTTTGTTGTTCAAGAGTTTGACAATCTATAGCAGGGGACTGTTGGCATACCGCTTGGTACGTGCTGGTATGAGGTCATTATGTTGTCGGTAGCGTGGGTTGCTTTTTTATTGAACAGAGTAACACAAGAAGCTATGGTTGGGTTGTTATGATATTTGATATGTGTTTTTTACTGTCGGCGCAACTTGTATCTTATTTTCATTTCTTGTAGTCCTCCCCTAATCAATGATGATGAAAGTAAACCATCTGAGCTGTAACTTGAGACACCGAAACTGCCACACTGTAACCAAACTCTCTGAACCTGTCACAATGAATCCCAATCTGCAACAATATTGCTTAACAATCGCGATCGTGCATCAGTTTTGTTCTCTTTCTCTTTAGTTTCCATTTTGACCACAATGCCAAAAGTTATTTTCGTCCATCGCTGATAAGATCCGCAAATTTAATTTGCTACATGAAACAGGAGCTCCTCAAACAGCCACAATGTGACAGACTTCCTGAAACTGTTACAATACATCCCACACCGTCACAATAACGTCCCAAATTGTCACAATGCCGCCAAACCCACTCCACCGCCACAATGTCCACACCGCCGGTATAAATGGCTACAATGTAAACTGGTGTGGCCATTACGATGTAGCCCACCACAGCTGGTGTTGACCCGCCTTTGTTCCTGTTCTGAGAATCAACTCTTCACCTACAGCTGTTACAGACCTTTATTGTTACTGTAATCGCGGATTTATGGATTTTGATACCGGCCGATTCAACATGGAGAACACTTACGTACGTAAGGCGACCATGGCAGGTTCATATCCGTTCAATCAACATAACACAAAAAACTAGTTTTATCAAGTTGGCACAAGCAGTTCGCGTTATGGATGACTCATACCAGTGCGGTCAGCTTGCGAGAAGTCCTAATTTCCTACCCATCCTTTTACTTTGTTCATGCTAATTCAGAAATCCCTCAGGTTGGACAAGTTCTTAAAAAAACTCATTTGCCCATTAAATTGGGCAAGTACATAAAAGATCTACTTGCCCGAGCCAACTTTTCACATGCCCAAAGTTTGAATGACAAACGTTGTAGCAATCAAACTGTTTACAACAGTGATGTTAAGTTCCTATGATTAGTTCATGACAAGTACTTACTAAGTAGAGACTTCAAGTGTTTGTCTGGTTTTCAGAAACACTTTCGGTACAATTATTGCTACCGTCTCCCCGATGGGTAGCTGTAGCAGTTATAAATATGGCACGTGTAGCAAATATTGTAGCCATTAAAACTGTTGCAGACTGCGTGTAAAGCTCTTATGATGGTACTCCTGACAAGTACACATAAAACGAACGTCCCCAACTGCTTTTGCTACAACTTTGCTACCGTCTCCCCGATGATCAGCTGTAGCAGTTCTAACCCTGGCTCGTGTGGCAAACATTGTATCCATTATGCTGCCACAGCAGTTATTTAAAGCTTCTATAACTAGTTCCTGACAAGCACGACCCAGAGAAAGTCTCCAAACCACTTTTGCTACAAATTTGCTACCGTCTCTCTGATGAGCAGCTGTAGCAGTTCTAACCCTGGCTCGTGTGGCAAACATTGTATCCATTATGCTGCCACAGCAGTTATTTAAAGCTTCTATAACTAGTTCCTGACAAGCACGACCCAGAGAAAGTCTCCAAACCACTCTTGCTACAAATTTGCTACCGTCTCCCTGATGCGCAGCTGTAGCGGTTTGTGTGGCAAACATTGTAACCGTTAAGTTGTCACCAGCTGCGGCGATAAGTGCTCCCGATAAGCACTCATCATCAAGTACTTCAGTAAACTCAGTCCTCTGATGACGCCCGATGATGGCTTCTTGAGTGCTGATAACACTGTTATCCACTCTCAAGACAGTAGGTGCCTCTTTTATGCGTCTACGGTTTGGTTTTTCTAAACACCGGATTACCATATTAATGTTCCCTTTGCGACCACATCTTTACCTTGTGACTGTGTCTTATAGTTAACAACACACAATGCATCACACGTCACCGTTCGGTATGGTTTAGCGGTCCCTAAAGTCTCGTTCAGATACGATTTTTTCTGGCCTAGGATTTTTACAAGGGTTATGACAGAACCAACTATTGACAAGGACCTTCAAGGATATTTTCGTCAGACAGCTGAATCTTGTACCATAAATCCACGAATTTACAGAAGATGTCCTCAAGTTGATGATCTTGACACGTTGTACAACGAGTGTGACCAGAGCCTTTACCTTTATCAATTAACTAACTAACTAACTAACAAACTCCCTCCCCAAGGAAAGGAATCTAACCCACCTTCTGAAGTTTCTTGACGGACGCCTGGAGTTCCGCCTTCTCGGTTTCCCATCTTCTTCTCTCGTCTTCAAGTTCAAGCTCAAGTCTTTCCTTCTCCTTTAAAAAAGTAAGAAGACATCAGCAAAACTCAGACCAGTGAGACATGCCAGAGACTGTAACCCGATCTGATGGTTCTTCTGTGTTTGCTACAGTCCAACATGCCTGATGATTGCTACAGACCGTTTTGCTACCATGTACTAGTCAGTTCACATTGTCACATTGTAATAACAACAATTACATCTGTTCAACCTGCTGTTCATGTTCCTACTCCGCCCTGACAGACGGTTTGCTACATTGGTACAGTACTGGAGTGTTACATTCCTACAGTACTGGATTGTTACATTATTGTATTGCTACATTGTCCCATGATTGACATCTGTCTGACCTGCTCTTTGCACTTTTCCTCCGCCCTGCTGATCTGGTGGTCCATCTATGTTTGCTACATTGCTACAGTACTGGATTGCTACATTGCTACAGTACTGGATTGTAACATTATTGTATTGTTACATTGCTACATGATTGACACCTGTCTCACCTGCTGTCTGCACTTCTCCTCCGCCCTGCTGATCTGATGGTCCAGCTCCTCCTCCATCTGCTGGAGATGCTGCTCGTGCGTCTCATTGGCTCTGAAATAATCCGGGATGACGTCATGTTTCAGATGACGTAATAAAGTTACAGAATGGAACACAATGCTGCAAAGTATCCAATAAAGGTGAAACTTCGAAAACCACTAGGAAAATACTTTTATGCATTCTACTAACTTCTCCAGTCTGCCTATATCAGGTGGTTTCTGTAGTCATTGGTGATGGACAGAGGGAAAGAGATAGTGATGGATAGAAGGAGGGAGAGAGATGGAGAGATGGAGAGAAGGATAGAATGAGTGAATGAGAGAAAGTGTGTTACCTTTTTAGGGACTTCTTTAGTCTATCTCTCGTTGTTTCTTTAGTTCATGAGTGACAGAAGTAGAGGGAGAGTGACCGACTGAAGAAGAGAGAGAGTGTGTGAAAGATTGAAGGAGAGAATGAACTAGTTACCTTTTTAGTGACTTCTCTAGTGTGGTTTCTGTAGTCTCTGATGATGGACAGAAGGAGAGACAGTGAAGTATATAAGGAGAGTGAGTGAAGGATAGAAGGAGTGAATAAGAGAGAGATTGTTTCTTACCTTTTTAGTGTCTTTGATGGTTTCTATAGTCTCTGATGATGGACAGAAAGAGAGGCAGTGAGGTATATAAGGAGAGTGAGTGAAGGATAGAAGGAGTGAATAAGAGAGAGATAGTTTCTTACCTTTTTAGTGTCTTTGATGGTTTCTATAGTCTCTGATGATGGACAGAAAGAGAGGCAGTGAACTATAGAAGGAGAGAGTGAATGATAGAAGGAGAGAGTGAATGATAGAAGGAGAGAGTGAATGATAGAAGGAGAGAGTGAATGATAGAAGGAGAGAGTGAATGATAGAAGGAGAGAGTGAATGATAGAAGGAGAGAGTCTGAAGGACAGCATGAGGGAATGAGAGAGATAGTTTCGTACCTTTTTAGTGACTGCTCTAGTCCGTCTATCTCTGGTGGTTTCTGTATTCTTTGATGATTGACAGGAGTCAGTAAGGTATATAATGAGAGTGAAGGATAGAAGGAGGGAATGGGAGAGAGATAGTTTCGTACCTTTTTAGTGACTTCTCTAGTCTGTCTATCTCAGTCTGGTGGTTCCTGTAGTCCTTGAGTGACAGAAGGAGGGAGAGTGTGACGGATTGAAGGAGAGAGAGTGTGAAGGATAGGAGAGAGTGAAGGATAGAAGGAGCGAAAGAGAGAGAAAGAATGTGTTACCTTTTTAGTGACTTCTCCAGCCTGTCTATCTCCGTCTGGTGGATCCTGTAGTCCTTGATGATTGACAGCACGACGGTTTCAAACTGAGGCAGGAGGTGAGTGGCCGAGCCGTGCAGCTGCTGGTACAGCTCGCAAACATTCTCCTGGCTGCAGAAACAACAAACAAACAAACAAACACGTAAATAAAGAAACAAACAAACAACAATGGTGTATCAATGTTGCAGCTGCTGGTACAGTTCGCAAACATTCTCCTGGCTGCAAAAACAACAAACAAATACATAAATAAATGAATAAAGAAACAAACGACGGGTACATCTGGTTTTTATATGCTGTTCAGTACAGTTCGCAAACATAACCTTGGCTGGAGAATTAACAAATAAACACAAACATTGATAAATACATTAAACAAACAAACAACAATGGTGTGCCAGCCTTGCATCTGTTAGTAGAATTTGAAAACAGGTTTTTGGCTGGATGAAAAAAGTTTTAAAAAACTTTTTACATATACATGAACCACGAGCAGAACAAATGAAAAGCATTGAGCCATCATTAATCTGGGACCGACCATATATAGTTTATCTGCAGAAGTGTTGGTACCAAATTTATCGTTAATCATATTTTTTTATGTATCAAATATAAATAAATAGTCATTTATTTATCTATTGAGATTTCCCACATTTACATAACAGGTGAATATCAGCTTTTACAGATGTCAACTCGAACCAGACTGTAAGGTAATAGACTGTTGTGATAGTTATGCCCAGCATCAATGCAGAAACATGAGATGAGAATGTCATAATCTGTTTTTGTATGTTACTGCTCGATAAGTTCAATGACCTCTTTGCTGCGTTAACTTTATGTTTGTTTTTAAACTCTCCGTTCTAAACCCCTCCTGAGTACACGGTGGTGTTTGTCTTAACACATTCCGGGGTGTTTTGTACGAGTTGTTGTGTTTATTCTGGAGGATAACCTGTGCGCTGGGCGTGGGGAGGGGGCAGCTGGGTGTGTGTAAATAAACAATCGGGATAGTTCCGGGGATGACCCCAGGTCACACGGAACATCGGGCAGGGATTGCCTTAACCAGGACTCCCAAAGGGGTTTTGGAAGATAGAATTCAGCATATATAGGCTAGAATGGTTGGCAACTTGTCCCCTTGTCCAGACATATGAAATCCTATGGTGGCCAAACCCCCCTGGTAAATATTATCCCAGTACTATCCAGCGTAGTTAGTTTAGTAGGGACTAGGACACGGACGGTTCTAACTGTAGTGACTTTAATACCTTAGCTGTGGTACATTAGCTACAGTGCCTTATCGCGTGCATGCTGTGGAAATTTTCACCATCAGAGGGCTCTGGGGTGGATAAACTGAATGGATATAACTTAGAGAAAGCTTTAAGTGGAACCCTGTGTTAGAGAAAGTAAGCCATACAAATCCATGTTGTTCATAAGGTACAAGTTGGACGTATCCAAGGAGGTCCTTCGGACCTGAAGGCTACTTTGTTTTAGGAACAAGCCTTTAAGGAAAGCCCTTAAGGAGACCTGACGAGTGGGTCGTTTCTATGGACCCTAAATATTACCCGGTCGATCCCAGGTTGGGCAGCCTTGCCACAGTTAAGTTGAGCAAACAGCTAGATATGTTTGGGCTCGTTTAGACGACGTGAAAAACATTACGGATGACCAGAGCGAGTGAAGAACTAGAGTGGACTCGGTCCGGGTAATTAAGCCGTAATGCTGAACATAAGTCAACGACGTAGTCTGTAGGGGATGAAGTCACTACAAATCACCTCTCTATTTGATACCCACAGAGTGGAAATCTAGAGTGGAATTGATCCCGGGATAATAAACCAGTAACGGGACGGACAAAAGACTGAACTTTACTTGAATCTAACTTGGTTTTGCGGTAAGTCCCAAGTCATTCCAGTGTCGGTCCAAGGCAAGTCTTTTGCTCATAATCCGGAAGGATGATAATAAGGCAGCTAATTCACAGCAACAGGTGCTAATTACACTCCTAGACACGAAGACACCACAATAACCGAGTCCTCTCGCTATTCGATGCCGACAGAGCGAGTCGGAGTGGAGTAAACAGCAGGTAGGGTATCATGGCAGCGGCACAGATATGGTTTCAACAGTAATTACGAGCTGGCTACTTTACTCTGTCATCAATACACGCAGGGTTTTACAGCATAGGTGTGAGGATGATGTGTCGATACAGGTAATGTTTCAGGGATGTTGCAATCTGTGATCCTGTAGCAGTTTCATATGTCGTGTCGACACAGATAATTTTTCGATACAGATGATTTTTCAGGCATGTTGCAATTTGCTGTGATACTGTATCAGTTTCATGTATCAATCCTCCTCCTTTTGCGACAACAACAAGGTACATGGTAATCACCGTCTCAGGGTGTAAGTTCACTCACGGGGGATTTTAGATATGGGGTTTTACATCATGCGCGTGGAGATGTGGCAATTTCGCAGAGATGTAACAGTATGTTGTGATCATGTACCAGTTTAATGTATCAATCCTCCTCTCACAACAACAGTCTCAGGGTGTAAGTTCCCTCACGGAGGATTTCAAACATGGTGTTTACATCATCAGGTGGAGATGTGGCAATTTCGCGTCGTTCTGATACATGTAGCTTGCTGTGGTCTTGTGACAGTTTCATGTATCAATCCGCGCAGACCTCTAACGACAACAACAAGGTACATGACAATCATAACAGCCCCACCATCATCACCATCATCATAGAGTCCTTACTCCTAAGGAGGAACCCATCCCTTGACTGACGCTAGTGTTTTCGTTGTCTTGTAAGTCTTGGGCAATCATAATCTCAAAGTGTATTGAAGTTCATTCCGGTAGGACCACTGACAGTCTTCATTACACTATACCGTGAACTAGTCTTGGCCATGTAGGGCCAGGTGTTTGACTAGATTGTATAGTCCTTTCAATTTAAGTCAATAACTTAGAAGACGTTGGATGAGGAGTTCATTGTGACCTGCCCCGCTTGCTGACAGCCGCTCATCTATAGAAAAAGCTCGACATCAGAGGAATCTATAGCTAATGATCTTCTCATTCAACTTCTGCGGCTATTAAAAATTAAAGGTCGACATCAGAGGAATCTATAGCTAATGATCTTCTCATTCAACCTCTGCAGCTATTCAAAATTAAAGGTCGACATCAGAAGAGTCTAAAGATCTTCTCAGCCACACTCTGCTGTACGCATATTTTTGTACACGGACAAAGAGAGGCCGATAACGAGTTCTGGTACAGTTCGGTCTGTCGTGACCTGGTCTTGGTCATGTAGGGTCCAGGTGTTTGACCAGATCGCTTGGTCGTCCTTTTAATTTTGGCCAATAACTTAGTAGACGTTGGCAATTGGAGATCATTATGACCTGTCCTGCTTGCTGACAGCCGCTCACCTTTTGTAAAAAGGTCGACTTCAGAAGACTCTATAGCTAATGATCTTCTGATCCACCCTCTGCTATATGTATATTTTTGTACACGGACAAAGAGAGGCCGATAACGAGTTCTGGTACAGTTCGGTCTGCCATGTAGGGCCCAGGTGTTTGACTGGAGTGCTTGGTCTTCCTTTCAATTTAGGCCAATAACTTACAAGAAGTTGGATGAGGAGATCATTATGACCTGCCCCGCTTGCTGGCAGCCGCTCATCTATAGAAAAAGCTCGACTTCAGAAGATTCTAATGATCTCCTCATCCAACCTCTTCATGCATGGTGTATTTTTGTAAACGGACAAAGAGCGACTGATAACGAGCTCTGATACCACCTGCTCCACTATGTATCAGTCGGGCCAGGTTTCTTATCGTGAAACAGCGATGCAAACATCGTTACTAATACGCCAAAAACAGTTACTCAAGCAACTGGATAAAATGTAGAAACAGTCAGACGTTTCTAATAGCATATCTTTCATCAAAGATAGCGGATGCTGTCTGAAACGTTTGTTTCTAAATCTTATCCTGTTTTTTGAAAATTGTTTTGGCGTATCTTATTACATGTACCTGGATGTCTAACCTTCATCAATAAAGTTATCAATACAATGTACTATCTAGAAATCTAAGAATTTGTTATCAATACTGTAACCAGAGTGTCTAAAAACCTCTCCATATCTTTGTTATGCCAAAAGTCAACAACGTACCACATAACATAACAATCCATCAACGGATTCTCGAGTTGTGTTGTTCACTCACTGCGATAAAACCCTACAAGAACACGTACGCCGCCAGGAATAAAATTTTCTGATAAAATATAACTCGCGAAACCGGAAAGGATATTGGAAACGGACGAAAACATCTAGCACGATTGGAAACCGAACAAAGTGAACCAAAATATATAGAGATAATAAGTGAAAGAGGAAGAAAAACATGAAGAAAATACAAAACTCGTAATGGCTGGGAAAACTAAACAAGACTAGAAAAAGACAAAGTGCGTAGCTGCGAGAGCGGTTTGTACACGTCATGCTTGGTCTGCAGGGTGGAACGGTGTGCACAGGCCGTGGCGGGGTGACCTTTTCAGCGTTTGAACAGGACAAAAATAAGACAAATGCAGGACAGCAATACGACAATGATAGGACAGGATTTATCATAGTGTACAGGCCGCGACGGCTTAACCTTTACAGTGTTAAAACAGGATAAAAAGCAGGACAACAATAAGACAAAGGCAGGACAACTTAGGAAAACAACAGGACAGCAATACGACAATAATAGGACAGGATTCATCAGAGTTTACAGACCGTGACGGTTTAACCTTTACAGCGTTTCAAGAGGACAAAACTCTGGACAAGAATCAGACGAAAACAGGACAAGAATCAGACAAAAACAGGACAAGTTTCCAAGGTGTGTACAGGTCGTGATGTGACCTTTCTATCGTTCAAATAGGACAACACAATTTAATAAGACAAAAACAATTCGACATAAGACAAGAATTAATAACAAACAAATAAGATAAAAGCAGGACAGCATACGACAAAAGAGGGACATGTTTGTTTCGTGTGTGTATAATCTCGACACATGACACACTGTACCAACCAGTTGCAGGCTTAGAGACTTGCCAAAAGAGACAATCATACTGACAAAGTCGGATTGAAAAAAGGGCTCACGGGAGCGGAAGGAACACCCACGGTATGAAAAGACTGTACACGGTTACGCTTTACGGGTTCAGAAGCCGCAATTTGTTGGGATCAGCTACTCCAAGCAGAGGTTAGGTAGGCTCTGACTGGTTTTTGACGTGTTTTTAAGCATTTTCGTCGGGCTTTAACTTTTGTGTAATTTTCTTTATGTAACGCCAGGCCACACATGTTTACATTCATGTTATGTGGGCTGGCGACATAAAGAAAACGAGCCAGTCAGCCAAAATCCCGCTAGAGCTTGGAGAGTACGGATCAGTAATAACACTGCTAACCCCGTGGTGAGAGGTTCGCTGATTGTGTGGACCTGTCTCAGGTTCATTGTTGAACGGCACGACTGTGACGGTAGGACCATGTAAAGGGCGTTCCCGATTTACCCCTGTCAACACTAGCACGTTTGCGCGCGTGTGTTAGGTTTCAAAGAGACTCCGAAGGAAAATTACAAGGGAAAAGGAGCTTAAGTTACTCTCCATGTCGGGCTTCGACATGTTTCGGACACCTTTTTAAGCGTTTTTACAGGGCGCTGGCGGACAAAATCAAAAAGAAAAACTGACAAAATAGAAAACCTTATAAAATCGTCTAAAAAGACGTCTAAAACAGGCCGGAACCAAACCTCTGCTTGGAAATTAGTTTTAAGTTTTTTTTCTTAATATGATATTAATACAAGGAATATGCCATTACACATGTAACCAAAAGGGCCCGAAATCCATCTATACCTCTTCGACGTCTCCAGCCTAACAACAAAACAACGCCAGTGAAAAGGTAAAGCAACTTCAGGTGCAGAAACAACAGAGACAAATCAACTAACAATGGTGGCAACATAACATCATTTGTAGCCAAAAGGCGCAGAACAATTCGTCATTTGACTCTTTGTCACACGCCTTTCAGTGAAGCCATGGCAAAACAGACCGTCGACAAGGAACTACGACAACCTGTTCCGTGAAACGACCGCTGAATTCTGTACGATTCTCTACAACTGTCCTACGACTGCTCTTCATTTCTTGTCGTATACCTAACGGACCCTACCCCTGTAGGGCTCCCTTGGAAATCAGTTACCTTGTTAACTGAAGGGACTACCCTAAAGATTGATAAATAAATAAATAAATAAACGGACGACGCATGCGACAAGATCCTAATAGCAAACAACATGTTTAAAGCCAGCGACACTGAAAGGTGAATTGGCGTCTGAGCCTTCTCTTGATGGGGAGGTGTCTTAAGATATGGAAATAGCTTTCAAATTGTAGGGATAGTCTTAATTGACATGGGGGTTCTTGTAATGGGAAGGGTCTTATTGGGAGGACATGTTGATCTTGATTGCAATTTTATTGCTCCAATATTTTTTTCAATAAGAGAGTTTGGATAAGCATGGCTTTACATACTGTATTTTGAACCATTCATCCTCAATACCCTCACAATTTTTCGTCGTATACAGTGTACCTGCTGTTCGACGCGTGTGAAAGGGTCCTAATGACAGCAACAAAATTAAAACGACCGCGACACTCAAAGGTTATTTGAAGATCTATGGCGACTGAGAGTTTGGAATGGAATGGCTTTACAACTTGTCAAATCGTGTCGAGACTGTCAAACACTAGATTAACGTACGCCCCCCCCCCTCACGCCACCTACAGGTCAAAGGTCGTCGGTAAGAAGTCTTCAAACATTCCACCAAACATCCGGGTCCGAAGGACAATCCACCCGTCATGCAACGGTCGACAACAAAAACTGCCACACTTGACGTGTAACAGATCCCCCTCCACTGTGACAAACAGGCAGAAAACTGCTACAGTTCAGGAGACGCGAACTGTGGCAAATAAACACCGCCCCTCATTAGTCGCGATATAAAACTGCTGCACTTGTCGTGTAACAAACACTCTATGTTGCAGATCGTAAGAAATATCTGCTACATTTCAGAAGACGCATGTAGTAAACATCCACTATTATAGCTGATAAAGGAGGTTAAAAAAATCGATTTTGAACCTCCTTGCTCGTACAGATGTGCATTGAAACTACTTACAACTTACCTCACATATATGTGAATTTTGATAATTCTACTTTTTAGTTAATATGTATTTTTCGTATTTTCTGTATTGCTGTCCTGTTACGTTAACCTGTCCCAGGGTCCCATAGGTGCTGTATCAATGTTGGACCACAAGAAGAATATATAGCTCATTCTAAGTGTATCCCAGTAAAGTAAAAAAAAGAATAATAATACAACTGACATTATTTTATCTCGGAAATGCTGTCATTTAAACGGAGCGGCACAGTGGGGACATTGTAATTAGATGATCAAACTACAGGTAGTCAGTTATGAAACCAGTACAGAAAATGGGAGATATGATGCCAACAATCAAGATAATGCCACATGTGTGTCAATCATGCTCTACAACTGTAACAGCTGGGCTGCTCCACAGACAGCGATAGACAAGCTAGACGCATGCCACCGAAAACACCTACGAACAATCACAGGGCATCGATGGCCAAAGAGCCTGATCTCAAATAAAACACTGTACAAGCTGTGTAACACTTATCAAGCCGATAGAATAAACCACAGGGGTTATGAAACCAACTGACCGCAGGCGGTCTGTTATGATAGAATAAACCACCGGAACAGGTGACACTGATGGTTCGTTATGACGTCAATAAGCTATAGGCGGTCAGTTACGAAGTTATTGAAGTCACAGCAGCTTATACAACACAAATTTTAAACACGCCAAAAAAAGTTACTCAAGCAACTGGATAAAATTTTGAAACAGTCAGACGTTTCAGACAGCATCCGCTGCCTTTCGTCAGTGACTAACGATAGGACTGGGAAACCAGATTTATACCAGAACTCTGAATAGATATGTTAATGAGGTTTAGACAATTTAGCATGTCTTGACGTAGGATCATCAAATTTCAAACACGTTACAAAACTCCCCCATTAACAGTACTGATATCAAATGAATCTAAATCATTATTATTTATGAACGCTACCTACTTACTATCTTGCACGTAGCTGTCTCCAAAATTTCATAATGTGATGATAATGACAATAGTAACTTTATGGCAAATGCATGGCGGAAGGCTAATTGTAAATAAAGCAAAGCAATGGTATACAATACAGGTGTACTGCACAGAGAAGAAAAAATGAAATACAGAGATATGGAAGGTGAAATGGTACCGTGTTTAAAGCCTTAAATTGGTTTCAGTTTGATTATGGATGGATGTACAATGTACATGTATAAATTTGTACATCTAAGTTGCCTAAGCCTTTGTATCTTTATGACTATTACGAAGCATGACTTTGAAAAATCCGATGAAACTATTTCGGCTTTCTACATGTCCAGATTGTGATTATATATTACAGCGTGATGCAAGAGTTCCTATTGCAACATTCTCCCGTCGCGACGACGTTGCTACAATGTAGCCGTTCATACAATCCTTACAATGTAGCAGTTCAAACAAATGTAGCCGTTAATTCATAGGGCCGGTACAATGTAGCCGTATCAACTGTTGTGTTTGAATTGTAACGGCGCTTTTGTGGCCTTCACCAATTTAGTCCGTTACGTGATACGGTTGCCACGGTTACAAAGAACTTTGGACCAAACACAAGGGTGTTACGTGGTGTTTCTATGGTAACGTAAAAATGTCAACCGGCTCTGGCCAGAATAGACTGGTTTGGATGGTTTTTCTCATTTTTGCTACAATTGGCAGTTGTACGACTTAAAGATTCTTTTATAACTATATGTATTATATTATACCCAAACATTCATGACTAACAAAAAGCCACTTTCCTCTTAAAATCACAGAACCCACAAATTCTGGGTGGGGCTTTTCGTCTTCCGCTGCCTCCAAAAAGAAGTCAAACCGAACTTGTCCAGATATAGCCAACATTTTCATTAGTATTAGGTAGGTCACTGTCACATGTGTGTGTTTCCCCTTTATTTCAACAACGTACCTGCAATTAGCATGAACTTGCCATAAAACTTGCATTATAATGTCACAATGTCGGTATATCATAATATGTTACTTAATTTTAACATGGGCGCTATTTGAATATCTTTATCTGTTTCCCACTTCGTACCGTGGCACCATGACCCAAACCCGACCCAAACAAATTTGCCTTTCCTGTCCGGAGATGAACAGATAAGTACAAAAATGTACAAATAAACGTCACCTCCTTTAAACAGTGTTCTAGCGTAAGTCAAGGCCGTTGGTATAGCGAAAACTTGCAAAACGTTTGGTTTTCCTATAAAAATATTTGCGCCATAAAATTGTCCATAAAACTTCACAAAATTGCAATTAAGATCACCAAGTCCTCCTTGCAAGACCACATTTCCACAAGAACGTTAACGCTCATTTCTGTCAAAGACGCTTCCTCCCATCTAAAGACCACTTCCATATCTTAAGACCCCCTCCCCATCAAAAGAATCCCTTTCCATATGAATCTCAAACCTCCCATTCCACGACTCTTTCCTAGACCACTATCTCATTTCAACCATCTTTCCCATTCTAAGACCTCCTCCAATCACAAGACCCCCCATCCCATCACAAGACCCCATTCCCATCACAAGACCCCATTCCCATCACAAGACCCCCTTCCCATCACAAGACCCCATTCCCATCACAAGACCCCATTCCCATCACAAGACCCCCCATCCCATCACAAGACCCCCTTCAATTCAAAGACCCCCTCCCTTCCCTCATAAGACCCCCCTCCCCACCCCAATAAAAGTGATTAAAATGTTCTTGAGAGCTGTTGACATCCTGCGTGTGTTAGTTCCTCCCGGAGGTGAGAGTTTAACAAGACGTCATGTGTAAAATATTACCGATAAGCCGGAGTGTTCATGTCAGACTGACCCGGTAACTGTGGGGCTTTACCGGTCTACGTGGTCATGTGGTATGAATGGATTGATGAATGATCGAAAGAAGGAATATATGGATGAATAGATGAATGAACGAATAAATGAATGGATAGATGAACAAACGAACGAACCTATGTATGTATGAATGAACTAGTGGATGAATGAATGAATGGATGGATGAATGGACGACGTTTACTTATGCAATGTCCAAAAATTAGTCCGTTACGTGATACGGTCGCCATGGTTACAAAGAACTTTGGACCAAACACAAGGGTGTTACGTGGTGTTTCTATGGCAACGTAAAAATGTCAACCAGCTCAGACCAGAATAGACTGGTTTGAATGATTTTTCTCATTTTTGTTGCATTTGACAGTTGCACGACTAGATGACCTATTTTCGCTATATGTGTTAAGATGTCGCAATGTCGGTATATCATAATTTCCAAAAGTGTTGATTTTTTTTTTACATGGGCGCTATTTGAATAACTTTATCAGTTTCCCCACTTCGTACCGTGGCACCATGACCCAAGACCCGACCCAAACAAATTTGCCTTTCCTGTCCGGAGATGAACAGATAAGTACAAAAATGTACAAACAAACGTCACCTCCGTTAAGCAGTGTTCTAATGTAAGTCAAGGCCGTCGGTACAGCGAAAACTTGTCAAATGTTTCGTTCTCCTAAAAAAAGGACTTGCAGCATAAAACTGCAATCAAGATCACCAAGTGCTCCTTGCCAGACCACATTCCCTCAACAAGAACCCCGATTTCTGTCTAATCATAAGATCGACTCTTCCTCCCATTTAAAGACCACTTAAGACCCCCTCCCCATCAAAAGAACCGGATTCTATTTGAATCTCAAACCTCCCCCATTCCAAGACTCAACCCATATTCCAAGACCGCTATTCCATGTCATTCCCCTTTCCCATTTTAAGCCCCCTCCAATCACAAGAACCCCCTTCCCATCACAAGCCCCCCTTCAATCACAAGAACCCCCTTCCCAGCATAAGACCCCCCTTCCCACATAAGAGCCCCTTCCAATCAAAATACCCCCCTTTCCATATAAGACCCCCCTCAAATCACAAGACCCCCCTTCAATCACAAGAACCCCTTCCCACAGAAGACCCCCCTCCCCACCCCAATAAAAGTCATTAAAATGTTCTTGAGAGCTGTTGACATCCTGCGTATGTTAGTTCCTCCCGGAGGTGAGAGTTTAACAAGACGTCATGTGTAAAATATTACCGATAAGCTGGAGTGATAATGTCAGACTGACCCGCTAACTGACGGGCATTATCCGTCTGCGTGGTCATGTGGAATGAATGAATGAATGTGTGAATGGATTGATGAATGATGAAAAAAAGGAATGTATGGATGAATAGATGAATAGACGAATAAATGAATGGATAGATGAACAAACGAACGAACCGATGTATAGATGAGTGAATGAACTAGTGGATGAATGAATGGATGAACGTTAAAGGACAACATGCACTTATACAATGTACAATAAGAAATATGTCAATCGTTCAAAGATAAATTTCAATATGTTATATCTACAGTAAGGCAGATAGCAAAGACTCATTTAGCCAAAACACGGGTGGAGTACACTGAAGGACAGGTACAGAATCTATGGGGAGAACCAATCAAAATCAAGCTACAGTCTCCAAAGCAATATGTTATAAGCCACATCTTGTAGGATCTATTCGATAATTACAACAGTAAATAGTCTTCATACCAACATTTACAATCACACTTAATCCATATTGTCAATTTTCATATTTAAGTAGACCACATCGGGACCATAACGCTTTCAGGGCTGAACGCACAATAAAGTTTATTATTCAGAGCACGCCTCTCTCTAACCTCTTACTGTATCTAGCATACTGCGTGTGGGCAGGAGACATGATACATGCAGAGAATTTGGGCTTAAAGATTTTAAGCGTTTAGCGATCTTCCATGACCATTATGGTAGGACCCGTAAAATTGAATGGATTGAAATAAAGTTCAGGTAAGCGCTTGTAAATATTCTACATTAGGACGGAATTCGACACACCTTGATATAAACGTTTTCCCTCCCAACCCAGCCCCTTCTGTACGTACAATTGTACATACCAAAACCCACCTCCTAGCAGACGACGTGACATAATTCAGAACACTTCAATAGTGACGCCTCGAAACTACCACTTCTCATAACGACACCAGCTTTGTTTGGGGACCATTTCTTCATTCATATCTAAGACATGGACTTAAGAAACTGGCAGCATCTTACCTTGGCAGCAGGTCTAAGTCTTCCTCAGTGTACCAGAAAAAGTCTTTTTCGGACGACATGTTGACCGTTCTGAACTAACGTAAGTCTCGTCTGATAATGACGTAATGACAGAATAGCGCCAGCTGGGACCTGTCGAACATGTTCTCAAGACTACCGAAGCGAAGCAGACAACAACAATTCACACTTCGTTGAACGTTTATAAAAGACTATTTCAAATTCTCTTGAAATATGACAGTACTTTTCGCTATTTCTTTATTTGATTTGGTTTTTTATGGCTACTAATATTGAGATATTCTAAGAGTTTTCATAAGTGTACACTATGAAGTTATAAAATCTATTCTCTAGAATTGCACCTGTCTAAATTGGTATGTTCCAAGGTGAGGCTATAATTAGCTGCGGAAGAGATGTATTTGGGTCATTCCAAGATCCAAAGGGGGAGTCTTGCAAAAATTGTTTTAAGTTTTATGTTTGGTCTCAGCATATCACGACTATACGTATTACCATCTGGCCACAAGTACAAGTCAAACTCCACATTTTCACGTTTTCGGCCACCTGTAAAATGGAAGCTTCCAAGTTAATGTGGGGTGAAAGGAGTGGTTTTGGACTGGCCCATTGCCCTTAGGGGCGGAAGAGTTAAATATTGTAATTAGCGCCCCTGCAGCAATTTGGGGTTGCCCTATAGTAGTCAGTCTGGGTAACAGAGGGGTAATTTCGGTCACTACAAAGCAGGTCAGTTTGCATTTGTAAATAAGGGATTAAAAACATCCATTCTTAAGTTTAAACCGACATTTGAACCTATTGCTGGTTATTTGTAATTCATACCTTTTTTATAGTATGTTTGATATCTCTTAAGATCTTGTACAGAACAGAAAGATGGTTAGATAAACCCATCGAAGCATCACAGAGACAAAAAGTCAAACCATACAAACCTAGCCGAGGGTCAGGAAAAATCATTGACCTCAAAGTATAAGGTCACAGTTTGCACTCACGTGACTCTGTCGTCACTACTATCCGCCATGTTGGACGGTTAAACCTTAAAGTTACCAGGTAAGTTGAGATTACATTTGTCACAGTAGCGAATGGAATTCAGGAGAATCTAGATTCTTCAAGGAGTGATTGGAATTCAACTATTCAATTGGGATCTGAATATTGGAATTCCAATTTGTCCTCCTGAATTCAAATCTCTACTGTCTGTGACATACGTAATAACAGTCACACAGGCAAGTTTAAATCTGCTTCAAAACAAACGTAAACACAACAAATAGCAGTTACTCAAGCACAAACAGTTTGGCATTTGACCGTTCATTTGCTCTCACTCTGATAAACACTCTGAAGTTATTGATTTTACGCGTGAGTAAAGGGGAATTTTTTCTCTTTGTGTATCTTCAGCTTTTGACTCGAACACGCCAACAAAGGTGAACACAAACTCTGTTGCACACCTGACTGCTGAGTACGTTTGTTATGGTCGAGATTAAACTCGAGCTCTGCAGGATGATAATTTCGAGTGTGCTAAGGTCTGGTTAACGGTGACGTTTCTTTTTCGCTGTTTTAACTTTTTTATTCATCAGAATACGCCGAAGGATTTTGAAGTTAACTCTCATTACGTTTGTTCCGCTTTCAGGCTGTAAAACTCCCGTGAGTTTACACAAAGGGCTGAATGTGTTTACATGTGTTTATAAATGTGTTTCTGTGTAAATAGGGCTGTTGTTTCAACCAGAGAATATGTCATCATGTTCTGAATCCGTCATGACGTTTCTTCCTCTGCTTTCGGTGTTCTAAAAACCTGTCCCAAGTTGACGTGTTTCTATAGATAGCAGAAACTAGGCCAGTCCTATGTTGCTTTCGATGCGTAGCTTCTGTTTTTAATCAGAACATCACAGCAGAATCTGAAGAATACATGAACTCTGATGATATTTCTTCTCCTGAAAATCTCCCGGGTTGACATGAAAAGCTGAACGCGTTTACCTGGCCAACACAAACAGATCTGAGCCAGACCTATGTTGCTTTCGCTGCGTAACTTTTCGCTGTTTTAAATCATAATATGAACTTTGGCGATGTTTCTTTTGTTCTCAGATTGAAAATCTCCCGGGTTGACAAAAAAGCTGAACGCATTTACCTGAGCAACAGAAACAGATCTGAGCCAGACCTATGTTGCTTTCGCTGCGTAACTTCTGTTTTAAATCAGAATATGACAGCAGAGTCAAAATCTCCCGGGTTGACATAAAAAGCTGAACATGTTTACCTGGGCAGAAGGAACAGATCCCGGCCGGACCGGTGGCTGAAGAGCCCCCAGGCTTCTCTCGTAACCGGACTGGAAGTTCTCTCGGCCATGCCCATGACGGCCGGCGTTGACGTCGCTCTCTGCCGTACGAAAAGCTCCACGTGTTTCAGCCCGTCCGTGAACTCGTGCAGACTGATTCTCCGGTCGCCATCTTTGTCCAGTTCTCTAAAAACAGCCTCCACCTCCTCTCCATCCAGTTCCAGATTCTGACAAAGATTCTCGAAGTCCGATTTTTCGATGAACCCGCTTCCCGAGCGGTCTAAGTTGCTGAAGATTTCTTCCAAGTCTTCGGGCTCGGAGCCGAAGCTATCCCGTTCCTTTAAGAATGTTTCGTCAAGCTCCATGACAAAAATCGCCTGCTAGCTACGACAA
Organism: Branchiostoma lanceolatum; assembly: GCA_035149815.1. NCBI lineage: Eukaryota > Metazoa > Chordata > Leptocardii > Amphioxiformes > Branchiostomatidae > Branchiostoma > Branchiostoma lanceolatum. The sequence continues at coordinate 15,341,710 of CM068884.1, forward strand.
TAACAAACCGCGATATTCAGTGTGTTCACAGAAGGCCCAAAGTAGTCCACCCTCTTCACTGATAATGGTAATGTGATGTAGTCATGTTTTGTCGTGCGATGCCGCTGTCAATCAAATTCCAGTCACGATGGAGGGATCAAATCTTTGCCGGGTCGTTTGGAGAATCAGGCGTATAATTCCTCAGACAAAGGGCACAGAGGTCACCTCTAGTCGGTCTGTCTTGTCGGGTTCCTTGAAGATTCACGGAGATTTGCTTCGTAGAACGCCGGAACGGTTCCTCGAAAAATTTAAATTGCTCGCACTGTTAGCTCGCTGACACTTGTTGGAGTCTGGGTCGTCCAATTGAATCCTTGCCCCCACACTGTCGTCCAACGCAGGTGTCAATCACTCTGAGAGAAAGGGTCTACTAGTAACTCCCGCGCTTTCCTGTTGCGTATTTTGTGACAGAAAATCTGATTAGGTGCACTAATATACCCTCACCAAACGGCGAACACTGTTGGCTCACTAGCACTTGTTAGAGTCCGGGTCGTCCTGTCGAATCTTTGCCCCCGCACTGTCGTCAAACGCAGCTGTCAATCACTCTGAGAGAAAAGGTCGACTTCCCGCACTTTCTTGTTGTGTCTTCCGCTACAGAAAATGTTATATGGTGCGCAAATATGGCGAAGCTGGCCCGTTTTAAAGAGCTCGTTCCCAGTGCTGTACATCCGGGCGGAAGGTGGCCCTCTCACAGAAAGAGTCGTCCAACACCGGTGTCACTCAAGCAAACAAGTGGCGCGGTGACGTCATGAGAGGGCACAACACATGTTACGCGTTGTTTGCGCATCGCTGCGGTGCCAGTGGCGACCAATCGACGTGAAGTGGGCTCGGCAGAGTGGGGCAAAGTGCAGAAAACATCAATAACCCAAACTGTCAATACTTCGTCACGGGTTCAGACGACTCTTTTTGTGTAAATCCGGAACATCTTGTTGTCGGACTCAAACATATAAACTACGGGCTGTATCACCTTTTGTGTTTCTTATCACTAATTACAACGTGCCTAATTATAATGATCTCGTTACAAATTACGCCTAATTTTTGAAACAGCGGTTAATTATTGATCACCAAGGGGCGGTCGCATGGGTTCTTTTTTGTTGATAACGATAATAGTTCGGAACGCTATTCGCATGTCTTAGTAGTAAAGGGACCGTCGCAAATCACGACTTCTCCATTCTTGCGAGAATATCTGATAAAATGTGGTTTAAAGTGCTCAGTTACCGCTAGCCAAAGAAAACTAAAGCAAAGAAATTTGAGATGGCAGACTTCACCCCCTTAAGTATACCGCTTTTTGACCCTTTCAATCCAACTGACAAAGATAGCAGCACTGATAATGTATGGCAATGCCGCAGTGTTTATATTTGGAATCGAACATATATTCAAACAAACTAAGAAAACAAATCAAATGAACAAATAGAAAAACAGAAAGACAGGGACTGACATACAAGCGACAAAAGTATACGCTACTCCCTTGGATGACGTAACAGCAATTTGGAATTATTTAAACTACTCTCTGTGTTCTATTTATAGTTTTTCACTGTCCTCATAGAGAGTAGCTAAGATCGATATGGTCAATACAGTTGAAATAAAATTCTATCGATTAATCGATTATAGATAATCAATAACCACAAAAATAAAGGAGTGCATTACGTTACTTGTATGGTTTAAAGAACCTCAATAGTACATTATTAGTATGCTGTGACCTTGACCCATAACCCTCACCTAAACCCAAGGGCATCGCGGTTTCAGAAAGAGGAACGATCCCGACATGCTCAAGAAACAGTCCCGACATTCAAAATAACATGCATAGCAACAGAACTACTTTTACCGGGTTTTCACACGTGCTTCGTTTCAAATTGCCGGTTATATCACAGACAGCAGTTTTTAGACACAACAAAATGCTATGACCTGCATAAGGCCCTCTTCAAATACACTATAAACACATAAAGCAGATATTGGTGAAAATTCTATCCTCACGTAGGGTACCTATATAGTATCTACCTATTTGCACACGGTAAATATCATTCCCTAAAATATACACAGAACAATCCATCGAACCCGTGAACGATAGACAGGAATGTCAAACTCATAACGTGCCTAGAATAATAGAGAAAAACCGACAGAATTCTATGACTTCAATGTCCAAATGACTTCGAGGTCCCGTGTTTGGGGAGAGCCACACCCCGCGCACGTTAAAGAACCCACCACACCTTTCGAAAAAGAGTAGGGGCATGCCCCGGTGTGCGATGGTCCAAACCTTACAGTCCGGTCTGGGTTGATATCTTGAAAAGGTGATAGTTCACCTGTTATGTCAATCCTTCCACAAATGTGGTAAATCGAAATAAATAAATAAAAGTAAATAAATAAAAGAGTCATAGAGAAACATAGATGAGAAATCTAGACCACAGCATGTCCAGGACCGAAGATTACAAACACGGCTGCACTACCAATGTCGGCCACCAGGGGGCCCCAAATCGAGCTCACGATAACTACCCACACACCAAATGACATCACCACCCATTCAGTGGTTCTTGAATATTGCAAACAGACAAATAGACCAAAAACTATACCTCCCCTTTTTACGGAGGTAACTACGTGCATGTCATGCACATCTGGGCCTACTGCACAAACATCTTACACGAACCAATTAAGAGAAAGTACAATTATCTTACGGCGGATAATACATCATTATTCAACTGAATACGGGCACACGTAATACTCAAGTACAAGAGAACAATCGGTTCACATGTTCAGTACGTGTGTGGCACGTCATAGTGTCTAACTCGGAGCGTGGCTTAAACATGTGAAGACTCTTACATCTACAGTATCCAATGGTTACGGCCTCCACCTTATAATTAAAGAAGAGAACACAATTGCGGAATACGCACTTGACATGTGGCTCTGGCTCTACTGCAAAAAAATAATAAAAATAATAAGTTACATAAATCTATTCTTGCCTCAGCCAACAAAGATTTAAAGGCGCAGAACCAATTAACGACAGGGGAAAATACATATTACTATACCGCGGACGATGTATCATTATACAGCTGACTATAGCCAGACGTATATATAATACTCAAGGATAGGCGTGCAACGAGTACACATGTTCAGTACGCGTGTAGCACATCATACGTGGAACAAGGTTTCTAAGAAGGAATTGAAAATAATAGGAAAAACCCACGTGTGTATCCCAGACAAATAAATAAAATATTAGCGAACGTAATACCCACTTGGAAAAGATACTCTAGTCGGTTGTTAGTTTGTTTGATGGACCCACTTGTGAAATACACGTGTACCTGTAAAAATGGGGACGCCAGGATTGTATATCAAGTGAAATTAAGGGCAATACAAAAGCTATTATATTGTATAGGACAGTATGTCATTTCATTACATTTTACATGATTATACAGCTACATTGTACTACTTTGGTATTAAGTCAGTTTGATATCTAAACCACATCTACGAGTGACACATATTTCATAAACGAATGGCATATCAAATTTATGGTAAGAAAAATATCATTCTATGCTGCGGACAATGTGATTATACAGGTAAACTTATACACTCAAAATATGCACCATCTACTTAGAAGTTACAAGCAGTTCACGTGTAAAATGTACGTGTATATAAGCTGTATATGTAAAGTAGGTTTGTAGTCAAGTAGAATTTAGGCCATGAGATTTCAACAAATACCAACGTCCTAAATAAGTCATTACGCTCATGTGGGTTGTTATAAAGTAAAATTAATATCTAAACCGAATCTACGAGTGACGCTTGTTTTATAAACAGAGGATCAGCAGTAACAGTACGCTGGTGTAGCGGCTGTCAGCAGGGCGTGAATGGAAACAAATTATTCTGTCTACAAAACACTCGCCGTGTGTCAACATGACGAGGGGCACGCGGTGCTACAGGTACGTATATGGCAGTAAACACCCGACAACGTGATAAAATGCACGTAAAGCCCCTGTCACGTACGTAAAGACAACCATGACCTCCGAAAATTTGCCGACTATGTTTGGGATCGAGTTAGTCGTGAGCAAGGTCGCTGATCAGCTGTGGTTGGGAGTTGGTCGGGAAGGTTGCCTACTAGCCTTTACAAGACTGTCAACTTTGACAGATCAAACTGGGGAATTTCGTAGTCACTTCCTATTTCATGAGTAAAACTTTTCGTCATTGAATGACTTTTCTCACAAAAAACTATTCATCCTGACGTCATATCAAACGCAAATGTTCCTTTAAAACTTAACATTTAAACGTGACATTCGCAATTAAGAGCCCTTTACATGGGAAAGAGATGTCTAGTGCACTCAACATATCATGATCACCCCTTACCGAATACGTGATCATAGCACTTTAGAACACGAGTCACAAGTTCAAGTGCCCATTGATTAATGGTAAAAGTCTCAAGCACAATTGAATCAAAGGCTCTTGTAATGAATTGTTCGTATTAAGTCCCCGTCGTCCTTCAAGTTTACAAAAAAAACGTACACAGTGCACTTAACATTTCAACATCGTTAGGGTCTGTCCTTGCTACAGGCATGAACGTTACAATTTTGTGACGCCAGAATCCACGATTCGGAGGCTCAAGTGCACCAGGATTAAGGATATCGATAAAAGTCTAATAATAGGATTAATGGTCTGAAGTACAATTTTATCAAAATCTCTTGTAACGAATGTTGCCCAAAATTCTTACTGTTTGAATCATCAGCTGGTTTCTGAATTTTAAAGTTAGTCACCGGGCGTCTTGGTAAGACGCATAGGATTGGTGCCCATCTCCATTTCTTTCGACTCTACTTAATGTTATCTCGAGCCAAAGCAGATACTGGAAGCGGAGATTGTAACGTTTTCGGACTGATACAACGTCGATAGGGATTCAGATATCAAACGACGACCTTATTATAAACCACAGTCTGAGGCGACACCTTGCGCTCTAAACTCAAACTGCAGGTATGTGAAATGAGTTCGTCATTAGTGTATCCTTTTGAAAGTTTTGAAACAGGTGTACCATTTGAAATGGGTCTTAAAGCAACATTTCAACAATCCTTGGTCTTCCTCCTTAACAAAGAAGAATATGAAAAAAGGACACCTTTCTAAGACAGTCCCAAGTAGCTACGCCACCGTCTTGAAGATTTTTTAAAGACTTAAGATTCAAAGATTTAAGCGTCAGTCTCTCTAAGAAATGTGTCTCCAAGAAGCTATCTTCTTAAGATTTAAAGATTAAAGCGTCAGTTTCTTTACGAAATGTGTCGCCAATAAGCTACGTCTTAAGATTTAAAGATTAAAGTGTCAGTTTCTTTACGAAATGTGTCTCCAAGAAGCTACGTCTTAAGACTTAAAGATTGAATCGTCAGTCTTGTTTCCCCACAGTGTGTTGCGTGGCGCTCGCAGGTCTACCATGACGTCACGTGGCGCCCGTGACGCTAACTCGGGTTAATCAGGCCATGCGCGCGGCGCGGGTCAGCGGACAGGGAGACTAAATATCGGAGTAGGCGGGGCGGGACGGAGTTGCAACGGGGACCTGTGTTTGTAAGGAATGGGTGACTTAAGGGCGAGCAATTCTTACCTTCAAGCTCGCAAAAACGTTTGTTTATGTTTTCGGTGCCGTTGGTGGCTTCGTGACGTAGTCGATCACAAGGCACTGAAAATGTGTACAACACTTTCACGACTCTCCAAATTGGGATGGTTTCCTTCTTCACGCTTTGATTTTAGTCCAAATAACCTGACGTTTTGGTAAAAAAACTAAAACGTTTACGTAGGCCTACACGATTTTATGCGACGCGTCCAAGACTTGAAAAAGAATCATCCCAATTTTCTAGCTGTTGCAGCTACCGGGTCTCTCTTTTTTACTTCCCGCAATGCTAGCCCGCGTCATGTGGTGAAAGGATTTTGGATCATCCTTTACTCAGGTAAACACACGGGTAGACGCACAGGTAGACGCACAGGTAATGCACAGGTAAACAGTTAAGATACCTGGACTCAAACGAAGGAGTGGACCTGAATACATAAGAAGGTTTAACCCGCCCAGGCGTGAATAAGTAAACTTCGTTAAGGCCGGTCCGTCCTGCTCTGATTGTAACTCTCGTTTAGGTGGGTTTGTTTGTTTGTTCACTAAATATCTCAATTAGTGAAATACAAACAAGTGGGGTCGTGTGGCGTAACGGCAGGATTTCCGACTCAGAACTAAGGAGTTCCGGGTTCGAATCCCCTGCTGCCACCGATCTTGTGTCTTTGGGAAAAAAGGCACTTAACACGATTTTCCCCACTCCACCCAAGTGTAAAAATCGGGTACATTATGTGTGTGGGTCACAACATCAGCAATAGCTGCCTGTGTCGCCTGTTGCAATTCCAATAAATCCAAATCCAAACAGGTGTATTCACTAATCTTGTCGGAGTCCTCCACTTATACGGTAACATAAATACAGTAAAAGTTACTTCTTTACTTCAGTTGAACTCCCGCTAGATTACAAATACGCACAACACATATTACCTAACCCCAAACCCTAACCCCTAACCCTACACTACTATATATAAGAATCCACGTGAATTTTCCTTGATGATCCTAAACTAAAATTACCCAATACAAACTGCTGCAACACGATAAACTGAAAGATAAGATAATATGTCAAAGAGATATCAGAGGGAAAGTAGTTGGAAAATGCTTTAGATTAACACACTAAGACAGACACACACACACGCGCACGCACACACACACACACAGAAAATCTCTCTCTCTCTCTCTCTCTACAAATATATATATGTATATACTGTATAGATAGATAGATAAACAGACAGGCACACCGACAAACCCTTCCCCGCCCTTTGTGTTGACGTAATGATTACCCCGTGACTCACGATGGTAACAGGTGGTGGGCATGGCGGAAGGGCGTGTATGGGGGTTAGGGCTTCACCTGAACACCAAAAATAACTCTGGATAAGATCGATAGCAGGGACAATGCTATGCGAGAAATACGTCTCTTAATTTAAGGAAATTTTGTCATTTTTGAAAAGCCTTTTTGATTCCCTTTCTTTACAAAAAACACACAAAACATGTTGACTGAAAGGCAAAGACACGTGTCTTAATGTAAACCATTTTCTAATACTTGCAAAACATGTTGCCTGCAGTGTTCTGTAAACAGTTTCAAGCAGGTGCACTGTACAGGCAAACATGCTTATTACATATACTTATGATCGCAACGACACAATACGTCCTGTCGGTGTGTGGGGCTGAGTTTCGGCACTTGTTTTTGTCTGACTAGTACTGAGGTACCCAGAATTGACCTTGCCTTTAATTTTACCGACACCAACTCACAAACCAAATATCATGAAGACAAATCCACCATTTCTCGGATGTGCTGTTAAGCGGTAGTTGTTGTTGTTTGGGGTCATCTCAGGACGGTACAGGCTTGACGTGCCGTTTTGTACGTGTGTTACAACAGGTGGTGCTGACACGTCTTGTTCGTACGGAACAATAGCGACGATTTTCCGCACAGAGATCACAGAAAAACAACCGAAAATCATCCTCAGTCCACGCGTAAGCCGCCTGAGGACATATTCTGTGCGGAGATATTTCAATCGCTCGTTTAGCACAGGTGGTTGCGACAGGACGCAAATGTGAAATGAATTCATCTTCAGTCTCTGAAAACTACGTTCAACAAAGATACGTTCAGGTATAAGCCGCCTGGGGACATACTCTGTGTGGAGATATTTCAGTCGCTCGTTTAGCACAGGTGGTTGCGACAGGACACAAATGTGAGAAGGAGAAAAATAATCTTCAGTCGCTGAAAACTACGTGCAACCAAAACTACTTTCAGGTATAAGCCGCCTGGGGACATATTCTGTGCGGAGATATTTCAGTCGCTCGTTTAGCACAGGTGGTTGCGACAGGACGCAAATGTGAAAAGGAGAAAAATAATATTCAGTCTCTGAAAACTACGTTCAACAAAAATACTTCAAGGTATAAGCTGCCTGAGGACATATTTAGTGTGGAGATATGTCAGTACCAGTACAGTACAGTACAGGTGGTTTCGACAGGACGCGAACATGAGAACCACTTAAAATGCTTCCGCCGCTGAAAACTGCGTCCGGCAAATATACTGGATCACTTTCAGGTCCTCTTTTGTAACTACTGTGCTTTAAGTAAAACCGATTTACTTGAATCTAACCATGTAAATTTTGCATCCAAATATAACATGGTCGAACTAGAACATTGTCGAACTCAAAAATGCAATATTTATGTATAATTCAAAATCATCCAATTTCTTTTGACCTCATTGTTCAATTACTAACTTCTACTCAAATTCTCTAACATTATTCTTTTAAACAAAAAGGCCCTCCGGCCTTTCACCCCTATTAGATAATGGCATAGCCCTAGTTATAACATCGTTACAAAGCATAGCCATATGATGAGAGGTTTTGTTAATGGCGGAAATCTATTTCTATCACAAAAATAACCATCATTATGATCAAACGACGCCATCCCTGGTTTTCCGAAAGCATAAATGACGTCTGTCAAATCACTACTAATGCCCCAAAGGGAGGGTAATTCATGCTATTATGGTTATGATATAATAATGGTGCATTTATTTCTCACAACACTGAACAGAGGGACAAGGTTCCATCATGGACCCATCATTATTTAGCCACTAACATATATAATGGCTCTACACATGGGAACTGCTTTAAATCACATACTGGGCATAAGATCAAATTTTTTAAACATTCATGAAATGCACATAATGATATAGGAATTGAAAATTCCACTTGGCTATAGTTTTTTTCTTTTCTTTTTAGTGGAAGGGCTGATAGATGTCTGATTTATTCAGGCTCGGATAACAGCCTTAACCATCGATAACATATCAGGTGTTTTTCTACGTTTTGTCACCACCCGATTAGCGTGACCTCTGACCTCATTTGGGGTGACCACAACTTTGGCTGTGTGAAACCGCAACATTCGGACATAGCAGTCTGTTTTAGTCAATATTTGGTCAAAAACAAAGAAAAGGGAACGGTAAGAAAATGTCAGAAACAACCCCGCCCCCTTTTAGAACACAAAGTGATCAACTATATCTAAGTTTCATCGTAAAAAAACATTATCACATAGGTGATAGGACAACTACACATAAGAAATGTTCTCTTCCTTCTAATAAAACACGTAATTGTTATGTATGTGTTACCGCTAAATAGCCTCAAGGCGTAACACCCAGGTTTGCACCAGCTTGTAAGGCCGTAGGACCGGCTTGCAAGGTTCGATCCATCCACACCGAATGACCCATTTTGCATACACGCTGATGTACGCCTATGGATAGATGGATGAGGAGGATGGCTGCTGACCGAGCCTGCTGGGCCAACCTAACTGCCTCATGTGTCGGACGACACGGGAGCCCCTAAGGCCAAGTAAAGTCTATGGATACTCGTGGTGGCTTCTCTAACATGTAACACTCCAGGGATGGCTCTCCTAGCCTTGAGTCCAGCCTTCTTAGCTTTAGTCGGAGCTCGGGTAGCTGAATAAAGCTAAGAAGGCTGGAGTCCAGGCTATGCATATACACTGTACGCCTATGGATAAGTGTGGTGGGTTCTCTAACATGTAACACTCGAGGGGTGGCTCTCCTAACCTGGAGTCCAGCTTTCTTAGCTTTAGTCGGAGCTCTGGTAGCGGACTAAAGCTAAGAAGGATGGAGTCCAGGCTATGGCTCTCCTAAACAAAAGGGACCCGTCCAAAGGACTGCAGCCCTTTCCAGTAGTATCTAAACCGCCAGGTTAGAGCCAAGCGTTGCATAATGTTGCATAAATATAGTATCAATCTATTGTCCAAACATCTCGGATTCCCTGCGCGCTACATACATGTATACATGACACGTTTCACCCCTGGTTTATTTGCCTAAGTCCGCCGGACTCTGAAAGGACTTTGTGGCCAAAACACGGATTACGAAATCTAACCACAACACCGGCCCGCGGTTGCCCCGGGTTACGGGGAGGGGGTGTCAGGTTACGGCTCAGAAGGGTTGACACAGGAGGTACTTAAGGTGTATGTGTAGGGTAAACTACGGCGTTAGGTGACTTTGGAATTTCATAACAGTCGGATTATTGGATCAGTAATGAGCGTATGCAGGCTACATATAGGGACGGTGACATTCGTCGCATTTCTTTTTTGCTGTGCGATTTTCCCTGAGGCTGTGACAAAACTTGGACATAGTTGGGGGAAGGGACCAGGGTGGAGGACAGAGACGCAAGTCCTAACATCATCATCATAAGAAGACAGAACGGATCGCTGAGAAAATCTCCGGCAACCTTTACCGTCAAAAAACAAGCTGAATTGTCTATTTCGACCAAAAAGTGCCGTGCCTTATTTTGGGGCCGAATGACCTGAAGTTTGGTTCAAAGGCAAATAGCCTTTTGTAGGCTTTTATGATTTTATGGATTTCCTATACAGTTATTTCTTTAGATCTGATAAAACAAATGTCAAAATAGGACAAAGTCAGTTGACGTTTGTGCAAATATTCATTATGTTGCGACATGTATGAATGTTGTTTGCTACCTGATAGCGACAAGTGTATCAGATAGTAAACACAGTCTGGCGCCAGAGGAATGGTCACAATTACATGGAGGTTATAAATGTAGCAACTGAGTAGAAATGTAGCAAATCGGGGCGACAGTTGATTTTGTGACGTCACTGGAGTACCTGACAGATTAGAGTGATGGTCACATTTGATACGTTAAATCCCCTTATCTCAAATGGAATTTTCCAGATTTCTGTCACTCTCGTTTGATTCGGGTTGGTCTACTGGAAAACACTGGCATTAATTTGTGGTCTGAATAGTAGAGTCAATATTATTTCTTCTTTTCATAATCATAGATGTCTCCATCTGCATCAATTTCACCAACCACCGTTCATTACATTTTGAATTTTGCAACCATGTTTGGTACCACATTTTACACATGTTACAGATTCCAACCTCCGAATCCGGCATTCGAATTTTCGACAGCGGCGCAACCGGCGCACTCGAAATTCATTCTAAATATTCTATGGGATACAACGTAGAACCCCGTGTGATGCGGGAAATAATCGTATCGAACGTTTTCGCGGCCCAGGTATGACACAAAGCATGTTATTTCATCACACAATAGAATTCATAGAGACCGATCTGGTTCGCGCTGTATCTAGATAAAACGGATGTAATAATCGTGGCGACATCTAGCATCAGGTGTAACCGGTCAAGTGTCACATCTCGAGAAAACAAACAATTCTTTTCTTAAAAGCCAAGCCGAGCTGGAGGACGGGAAATGGGAAAGTGAAGAGGCGGTTACATGTTCAGCACGGGGCGACGACACCGCGAGGGATAAAAGACCTTGAGATAATTATATTTCTCTGCGCTGTGGAATAAAGCAGGGCGACTACTTATCACTTATTAGACACCTGGGGGGCACGGTATATATACAAAACACAGACCAGTTCATATTTGGTAGTACATGGAATTTGAATGTCTCTATCTTAGATATATTAACCCATAGAAGAATAACAATGACCTAAACATAGATGGACAAAACACCTAACAGTTTGTACACATTTCTAAAAAAGCGTTCCTGAAGCGGCAATCAGATTTTAAAAGGAATTTTACTGGTGTTGAA